>OZ043923.1:10567287-11791596 GCA_964056405.1 Acronicta alni
AATGTAGGATTATTTTATTATAAAAGAAAGCTGTCAATTTATAATTTTACAGTATTTAATCTCGCAAGTCAAGAAGGTTATTGTTACATGTGGCCTGAAATTAATGGCAAACACGGGGCGTGTGAAGTAGCAAGTTGTTTATCTAAGTTTATTGAAACCAAAGTTAAAGATGGTGCCAAAGAATTCAGGTTTTGGTCAGACAATTGTGCCGGTCAAAATCGAAATCGAATTGTATTTGCTTTTTATACATATGCAGCAAAAAAGTATGGTGTAACGATAGTTCATAGGTTTTTAGAGCGTGGGCATACACAAAATGAAGCTGACTCCGTCCATGCTTTGATCGAAAGAAATGCCAAAAATAAGCTTATATATACCCCAGCACAATGGTTTGCGTTAGTCAGATGGTCCAAAGTCAATACTCCATATTATAATGTCGTTGAAATGAGTGTTACAGATTTTTATAACTATAAAATGTTACTGGACGGTAGAAATTGGAGTAAAAATGCTAAAAATCAAAAAGTATCATGGACCAAAATTAGAGAAGTTCAGATAGTGTCAGGTGAACCGAATATTTTAAACTATCGTTACCACTTTGAAGAAGAAAATGCTATGAGCTTAATTACTAAAAAAGGTTATTCATCGAGAAGGAAAAATAATTTAGTAGATATAGAAGTTTTGACTCCATGTTACACTGATCATTTACCTATTACATTAGCTAAGTTTAATGATTTATTAAGTCTTTATCAAGGACGTATACTTCCTCAAGAGTACCATATTTTTTATCAGCAGTTGTCACACAGTGGCACTGTTGCGGAACAGAACAGCAGTGATTCATTTGATTAATTTTCGATGACATCCATTCTTATACCGCCATAAATACAAGTTACATAATTATAAAGCAATTAAGTATTTCATGCCAAGTGGTTGTTGTTTAATTTTGAAGAGAACCTATTTTTTATTTCATTTAAGTTGATTAACATACTTAGTCAATCAATAATTAATAATACTTATTGATTGCATAGTTTTTTTATTCATTATGTTATTGAGAAAAAAACCTATGAGTGAAACTCTGAAAGACTGATTGCAATTCTTATAATTTGAATTATTTTTAAAGGTTTTTGATATTCTGAATTTTTTTTTGGGAACTTCTGTTTGTGTTTGATTAAAGTTCATTATAGTTGTTGTTAATTGTGAGTTAAGAAGATTTTATTATGTTCCTACGAGAAAAATATTCTAATAAAGTTGATTTGAGTTTAAATTTGTTGTTGTTTTTTTCATCAAGTACCTTTGAACGACCCTTATTTTTGAGAAATATGGCAATTTACACGTAACATATAGTCATAATTTGAACATACGACTTTATTCGCGTTTTCCAGATCAAGCTAATATGAAGCATAGGGTCGTATCATTAAGATACGACATTTTTCTAGTATGCATATGGTCGTAAGTAACTAAAACCGGCTAATTTTGTGTAAATATACATTTTAATTACATCCAACTTCAAGTATTATGTTCCTAAGCCAATTATTAATCGCGAAGACATAAAAACCGGTAGAAAATCTTTCACAAATTAACAATATCATCAAAAGTTCACAAAACTGGCTCTGCTGAAAAATTGCATCTTTTGCCTTACGACCTAATGCGTGGGAGGCGTCGATTTTTATCAAGTTATTCCTAGAAACAGGGGAATTCCCCAAAATTTTACATAACGAAAGCCGATATCAGAGAACCTTTTTGTTTATACGTACGGCAAAACCTCATGGATCCTCTGCTACGCTAGGAGTACTGGGTTCGCTCCTCATATCGATCAATGTGTTATTGTGTTTTTCAATAAAATTCTCAGTAGCAGTTGAATATATTTATGCATAGGCTCGTCTAGTAGTACAGAGGCCAGCACATCAAGCTATCTCAATCTGTCAAATTTCTTTGATAGATTTGCAACTTTAATACAAAGTAATAAGGTACATTTTCAATTGGGAAATTTTGACAGTTGGATAGCTTGATCTGCTGGCGTCTGGACATAGGACCTTAACATAGTGGTGAAGTGTGGGTGTACATTAGTACACCTCTACTCTCTGGGAAATATAACTGTGATATTATTATAAGCATTATGGTATACCAAATAATTTTCACACACAATTAATTTAATTTAGCACCCTCTTGCGGTTGTAAGCGAGAAATACGGGAAGCTTTTAAAAGGCACTTAATCAAACGAACGCAGAGTACGTATGCCACTAATCAAGTGAAATTAATTACTCTCACAGCCTCTTCCTTAAGTAGGAATAATTAGTAGACACCGACCAAAATGTGCATATATAATTTTTTATTTAAAATATCCACGCTAACAATACAATCGGTTAAAATAATAAAACTAATTTTGTGTTTCTAGCAATCATACTATGTTCAGAGTGTTCAAAATAATACTTAAATCAATACCTACAGAACATAATCTACATACCATCACGCCTGTATTCCACAAAAGGTTAGTCAAAAACGTACCAATTTACACCGATCGATCAATTAACAACAGGTTACAAATTCAAACCCTGAGATGAATAACACTGCTCGACCTGAGAATCGAACCAATGACGTCTAGTGCAGCAGTCGCCCTTAGAACCACTAACACCAAAATGTGTCTTCGTGTTCAAAATGTGTCTAAAGTCGTAAATTCTTTCTCCGAGCCTTTTCACAATAATGTTGGGGTCGGCTTCCAGTATAACCAGATGCGGCTGAATATCAGTATTTTACACGAAGCGACTGCCATCAGACCTCCGCAACTCAATACCGATACCCTGAGGATAGACTACCGTGGGAGAGCCATGCTTCGGCACGAATGGGCCGGCTCGACCGGACTTGATACCACGGCCTCACAGAAAACCGGCGTGAAATAACGTTTTCGTTGTGTTTCGTCGAGTGAGTGAGGATACCGGACGCCCAAACCCCTTAAAAGGGCGGCAACGCACCTGAAACTCCTCTGGTATTGCGGGTGTCCATGGGCGGCGGTAATCGCTTACCATCAAGTGATCCGTCTGCTCGTTTGCCCACCCTATCACATAAAAAAAAAAAAAAAAAGACTGGTTGTCAGGCTTTGTGAGCATCTGACCACCGCTAACGATAGTCACAGGTGTTCGTAAGACAACCGGGACCGACGGCTTTATGTGCTGTCCAAGGCACGGAGGGGTGTGGATGTGTTAAGAACGGTCACCCATCCACAGACTAGCCGCGGCTAGCGCAGCTTAATCTTGCAGATCGATTGATCAGCGTAGTTATTACTTAGCCACGACCCCTGGTTGAAATGGTTCTTTAGTACAAGCAAAAAAACAAATTAAACCTATTTTAGAAACAGCTGCAAATGTAAAATAAAATAAAAAACACAAAAATCATTTTGCTACTTTTAAATCGAAGCAATTTTACCAAAAAAATATTCTCGTAAAATTGCTATAATTCAAAAGAACCAAATTATGAGTCTCACGCAATGGAATAGTGCCAAAAGTCATTTAAAGCTGAACAACATCACAGTTACAGGTAGAATTAATTTTTACGTGTTTTATATGGACGAATTCTACACGCCTTTTTTTTAATAAGGGCTCTGACACACCTTGTAATATATATGGAACGTACCAGTACCATCACGTATTCACATATGTATTCTCCGAAGGCAATCTTGCTTTGGGATGTATGGGAGTCGCCTATCACCTTAGTGCTCCAAGCCAACCCTACCTGCCCGCGGTCATCCTGCTGAACAACGGACGGGCTCTGGCGACCGGCTGATTGCGGTATAACGCAGCTTCTTTGGACACAGCTTAAAATATTTGGCCATTGACAGGCAGCAGTGTCAATGATACGAAAAGCTGTGTCCCTGCGATCGCCAATCCGCTTGCCCCGCGTGGCGATTATGGGCATATCCCCCCCATGAGCAGAGCACAAAAAAAACGGCCCCCAGTTCCCGGTAGCCCTGCTATTCTCGACCAAGGCGGCGGTCATAGTAACGGCAGGGCGGGGGGTGCTAAGAATCCCCGGGCTACGGAAGGCCGCCCATCCTACCTGACCCTGGCTACGTATAACGGACGCAGTCTGAGGCTAGACGCACACCTAGCGCAGTTGGAAGTGGAGCTGGAGAACATAAGGTGGCACGTTTTGGGGTTGAGTGAAGTCCGAAGAGAGGGAGAGGACACTGTCACCCTAAACTCGGGCCACCTTCTCCGCGAGGGTGATAAAACATCCCAGGGTGGCGTAGGGTTCCTTGTCAATAGGGCCCTCTCTAATAGCGTTGAGGAAATGTCTAGTGTGTCGACCAGGGTAGCATACCTGATAATCCGACTATCACAACGATATTCCATAAAGATTATTCAGGTCTATGCACCGACTTCGGCACACTCGGACGATGAAGTGGAAGATATGTACGAGGACATATCTAGAGCCTTGCATAACACCACAAAGGCTCACTTCAACGTTGTTATGGGGGACCTTAACGCCAAAGTGGGATTTCGGAACTGCAGCGAATCCAGAATAGGACCTCATGGATATGGATGTCGGAATCACAGGGGGCAAATGCTGGTCAACTTCCTAGAGAAGGAGGGGCTCTTCTTGATGAACTCCTTCTTTAAGAAGAAGCCGCAAAGGAAGTGGACCTGGCAAAGCCCCGATACTGTGACGAAAAATGAGATTGACTTCATCATGACGGATAAAAGGCACATATTCAGGGATGTCTCCGTGATCAACAGGTTTAATACCGGATCTGATCACCGACTTGTCCGAGGCTCCCTGAATATCGATTTAAAGCTCGAAAGAAACCGCCTGATGAAGTCCACGCTCCGACCAAATCCACTCCATATCATGACGGGCAGCGAGCAGTTTCAAAAGCTTCTCGCTGACAGATTCGCTGCAATGAAACCCACCGAGGATCTTGACGAGGCCCTACAAAATGTAGTTGAAGCGCTGAAAGATGAGGGCATCAAATTTTGCCAAAAGCGGCATAAAGGTAAGAAGTCTAAACTCTCGGATGAGACTCTGCGGCTTATGACAAAAAGACGGGAAACTACCCAATTGACTTCGTCAGACAGGTCACACCTTAACAAGGTAATTGCGAAGCTGGTACGGCGTGACCTTCGGAGCTCCAATACGTGCCTAATTGAACAGGCAATAGAGCGAAACCGAGGGTCCAAAGTGTTCACTCAGCAACTTGGAAGGAGCCATCTGACGAAGCTCACCACACACGATGGCAGGACTGTCTTGTCAAAGCCGGAGATTTTTACCGAGATTGAAGACTTTTATGGCCGACTTTATGCCGCCCATGTTCCTCGTCCACAGCGCGACAACTGCGATTCTAGAGCCACTCTGATACGCCACTACACCGACGAACTACCGGATATCAGCCACGACGAAATCGTGTTGGCTCTGAGACAGCTTAAGAATGGAAAAGCCCCCGGTGAAGATGGAATTACTTCTGAACTCCTGAAAATAGGAGGAGCCCCTCTTGTTCAGGAGCTACAAAAAATCTTTAATTCCATCATTCGCTGCGGGAGAACTCCAAAGGCGTGGCATGAGAGTGTGGTGGTTCTGTTCTTTAAGAAGGGAGATAAAACTCTTCTTAAAAACTACAGACCCATTTCTCTTTTAAGTCACGTCTATAAGTTGTTCTCTAGAGTCATCACAAATCGTCTCGCTAGAAGACTTGACGAGTTTCAGCCACCCGAACAGGCCGGGTTTCGCTCAGGGTATGGCACCATAGACCACATCCACACAATGAGGCAGATTATACAGAAGTCCGATGAGTATAATCGGCCCCTGTGCCTAGCGTTTGTGGACTATGAGAAGGCCTTTGACTCTGTGGAAACCTGGGCTGTTCTGGAATCTTTACAGCGATGTCAAGTGGACTGTCGTTACATCGAGGTGCTGAGATCTCTTTATGAATCTGCCTTTATGAATGTCCAAGTACAGGACCAACAGTCTAAACCTATCCAATTGCGCAGAGGCGTGAGACAGGGAGATGTCATATCTCCGAAACTGTTCTCAAGCGCATTGGAAGATTTGTTTAAGACATTGGACTGGAAAGGTAAGGGCATAAACATAAACGGCGATTACATCTCGCACTTGCGATTCGCAGACGACATAGTCCTATTGGCGGAGTCGCTGGAGGAGCTGCAACAGATGCTGAATGGCCTAGCATCAGCCTCACAAAGCGTAGGTCTCAGCATGAATTTGGATAAAACCAAAGTCATGTTCAATGACCACATTGATCTGAGACCTATTGCTGTAAATGGTCATCTTCTTGAAGTTGTTTCAGAGTACACTTACCTTGGGCAGATTTTGCAGTTAGGTAAAAACAACTTTGAGAGGGAGGCCAAGAGGCGGATTCAGTTGGGCTGGGCAGCATTTGGAAAACTACGTCAGGTCTTCTCATCACCCATACCGCAAAGTTTGAAAACGAAAGTTTTCAATCAGTGCGTCCTACCTGTGATGACCTACGGCGCTGAGACGTGGACACTCACAGTGCGGTTAGTCCACCAATTTAAAGTCGCACAGCGTGCTATGGAGCGTGCTATGCTTGGAGTTTCTCTGAAGGATAAAATCCGCAACGAGGTTATCCGACAGAGAACCAAAGTAACCGACATAGCACACCGGATTAGCAAGCTGAAGTGGCAGTGGGCTGGCCATATCTGCAGAAGAACCGACAACCGCTGGGGTAGACGTGTTCTCGAGTGGAGACCGCGACTCGGCAAACGTAGTGTGGGACGCCCTCCGGCAAGATGGAGTGATGATCTGCGAAAGGCTGCTGGTAGAAGCTGGATGCGAAAAGCCGAAGACAGGGTGAAATGGCGCACATTAGGGGAGGCCTACGTCCAGCAGTGGACTAGTATAGGCTGATGATGATGATGAATCTTGCTCACCGTAAGAAACACAACACAGCTCAAAGCAGTGTTATTTCACTTATTATTTTGACAATAAAATTCTATTCTTCCATAGTATTTTTAGGAAGTCGACTTATCGGTCGCTAGAAATCATTTAATAATCTCGACTTCGGTGTATCTAAGACATTAACTTTAAATATACATCATGTAAACGCAATTTTTGAAATCCTGCAAATAAAGTCCAACGTTTCATACACGTAATAAGTACCTAATATAAAGAACAATTGCCCTAAACAAAAAATATGTTTTAAACATGAAGTTTCGAGCTGTACAAGTGGGTATATAAGTGCATTAAAAAACAACCATCACATCGTCCAATATCGAGCGACTCTTGATTTTTTTGTCATAGGGCAGACACATCACTCGACTATCATAGCCTGCAAAATTGAGCTGACGGTAAAAAAAAGTTCGAGCCAGTGTAGGCAATGTTTTTTCCGCTGCGTCGAGTTTTCCGGGAATTATTCGTGCATCACAAAAAAACACGACTGACGGAGATTACCTATAAAAATAGGCACATTTAAGGGCCTTTGAAGGTTTATGTGCGGTTCGATCGCGTGATTCCTAATCAAATGGGGAGGATAAAATTTCTTATGAGGTACAGAATTTATCTCTAAAATAATAATATATATTAAGTTATTAATTTATAAGGAAATCAAAATTTAAAATTGTGTTTAAAGTAATTGTTAGACTGGGTTCAATTGATTATTTACTGTCACGTTTTAAGCTTACAAGTTAGCTTATAACTAACTAACCATGACTATAAGGCAAGTTAAGGAAAGTGCGGTTTTTAGTCAGTACGAGTCCGACACACCCCGCCGCCTCCCCGGGTGGCAGAGAATCCATGAGGATTTTCTGTACTATAAAAAAAAGGTTAAATGTCAAATTGAAAAAAGTACTCAGTCAGCAGATTTTTATAAATTGGACCCTGTGCATAGATAATTATTTTCGTCATTTCTTATGGTCGATCTAATAAGAAAATAGTTAATATTTATACTAAAAAATCACCGAATATGAATTTTATAGTTTGTACCTAATATTCCTTAAAGATCAATGGCTACCACCGGGTACCATCACTATTCTAAAAACGATATTTAAATATCTCAATACGATACTTTCGGTTGGCTAGTCAGCTGCTTCATATTCAACGGCTGGGCTCCCAGCAATCACGGCTACTCGTAAAACCTAACGATATCAGATTTTATCCCTCCACAGAGCTTTAATAATAATCTCCAAAAATTTAGGGTAAACGCCCTTGATCTTGTCAAGTCTCAGCTTAGCGCCCTATTGAGGAGGATACTCCCGGATTTTGTGGTAATTTTCTGGTAACACGATTTTTGTGTGTGTTCCATTAAGTTGGATAATTCTTGATCATTATGTTTAAACATATGGCTAGCCAATGAATCCATGATTATTATAAGAATAGTAAAATAATAGGTATATTATTTTATTATTTTAAGCAAAGCATCAAAAGACTTATGAAAGTTGTTTATTCATGTTGATAAGCTGGTAACCTGGTTTAGCATATAACTAAAACTAGGCGTATTTCTCATTATTCGGTTTAGTACTGATTCCAGTTACCGTGCAAATAGAGCCCTGGCCTAAATCCAGTTCATAACCTAAATATTCACCCAAATAACAGCAAATCCTTTGGATCAGCATTAATCGACGTTCCACTTTACATGTAAATACTCCACTGATTTAACCTTTTTTAGGAGCTTAATTTATAAAAAAACTCATACGGAGTTCTCTTTTTAAAATTTAAATGTGACAGAGCTACTTATGCAGAGCCCGCTCAAATTCATAAATAGCTCGGGTTTATCACTCGCTTAACAATCGTGTCATTTTAATCCTCGGAAAATAAAAATTGGTTACAACGAACGTGTAAAATAAAATTCTCGGAGAGCTCATTCCTCGAGATTCCACATTTCATTCGCAGGATATTCACTCGAGGGCTATTCTGATCTCTCTTGCCTGAAATAACTGTCGCATAATGTTGATATAAACCGGGTCCTGGCTTGGTGGCAACTGACTGGAATTCTGCAACACCTTCGCTTTGATTTAACTAGCAGTTATGACACCTTGGAAGCCTTTGCTGCGGGATTTTAGAGCACTGTTTATTTAAGTTCCCTCGTTCAGAAATCCTTTCACAGTCGGGTGGTTTTGAGATATTGTGAGCATTGAAAACGAGGGTATTTTGCTCAATATATGGATGAGGTTTTCAGAAAATATGAACACTTTTGTCTCCAACGGGGCGTCGTATTATGCACTCCTATGCATGTCTTGGGTAGTCTAGACAGAGCCACTTTATTTCTTGCGCAGCTAGTGTGCCGTAAACGATACTCTTGAGAGGACTTTGTTTTAGTACTTTTCTTAGCCAGGCGGTTTGATAATCTTCACTTTTTGTTATGAATATTTTTCCTGTACGATGAAAATTATATTATTTAAATTATATTAATTATTCTTTCCTTTTCCCGACCATGTCAGTGTTGGTATCGAAGCTAACCAGAAGCTGAATGTCAGTATTTTACACGAATCAACTGCCATCAAACCTCCGTAACAAGATTTCCTTACTGCATATCCCAAGTATAAAATTATTTTCGGGCTTCTGTCATTACATAATTGTTCGTATGACAACCGAGAACGTCAGCTTAAAATGCTCTTCGAGACACAGAGTGGTATAACTGTGAAGAAGAATGCTAACAAATCCATACTGGCAACGTCAATCGCAGCACATACTTTTTTAATTATTTATTATTTTATTTTCTCTCATAATTTGATACAAACATTTTACAAGTTTACAACGTTAATAAGGGAGACAGGAGCCCATACTAAGTCGAAAACTTGTCTTATACTTGGAGATCGATTGATTAGCGTACTTAGCCACGAGCCACTTAATTGGAAGAAAATATAGGTTAATATACTGTTCTAACAATACGAGTATCATAATAATTACTTCCAGTGTTACATTGATTCATTACACTCCACCATCGTACTCCAGTAACACGAAAAAGCACTTACGTTTCTATTTTCATAACGTGAACACAAACTTTTGTGAGCGCTCAGAATTTATTCACAATTTCTCAGTAATAATAAATATATATTGAAACAGGTGTAGAATTGTACACAAGGTGGCCATTCACAAAATTACTTCCCCCTAATTTGTTTTAGTCTCATTAGGGGAAACGAGAATATTCTTCCTTCTTTAAACGCTTGTGTTGTATCGTTTGGAAAGAAAAAAAGAAAAAACTCAATGACAAAAAATTGTGACAGTTTTGATGAGAAATACTTCGAAATAAGTAAGCAAATGAACACACATTTATTCGCAAGCATGGCTGCTGACTGGGAGGGGTCCTGAGTTCTATCCCCAGCAAAGTATTACCTTACCATCAGGTGGGCCGTATGCTCGTTTGCCACATTATGGTATAAAAAAAAATTATGTATTCTCGTTAGCAGTACGGGAGTTTGAATTTATGCGAGTTTCATATCAATAGGCTCGCCTGATTCATGGAAGCTAAAAAATATGCTAACAAATATTATAAAAATAATTATAAATATTTTCAAACATTCTAATTGATAATACCGAATTTAATTAATTAACTAAGTACTCGAATTAGCTAATGTTATGTTTGATTGATGGCAGGTTAGCCAATTTGGTTTGAGAATAAGTCGACTAATTAATTTCTTAATGAGGATCAACAGCTAATTAATGTGTAGTATCAATTATGTTCATTCAATTAGTATCTATGGATTTGAAGGATTAGTATGAATTTAGTTAATCGATAAGTAAACCAGTTAGGTAAATTACACACAAAAAAACTGTGAACCGACCCACTTATTAAAAATGTTACCTTTCAACAACACCCTGTCTAGGTCACTGATTAAAAAGGGGACAAATCGAAAAAAAAAAACGTGACACATTGCTAAAACATCGTCCGTCGTCCACGCACGAAACATGAACGGAATTCCCATTTTAGGACGGAATTTTTAATTTCACATTTTGCCGGCAATGCTGCGAGCCACAGTTAGGGAACTTTTTTTTCAAGTGGAAATCCTTGTAACGCTCTGTATTGTTATGAAGACCTAGTAGTGGAAGAGCAGTGATAGCCTAGTGGTAAGACCAAGACTGCCAAGTCAAATGTACGCACCTCTGACGTGTTAAAAATTAATTATCACTCGCTTAAACGGTGAAGAACAACATTGTGAGGAAACCTGCATGCCTTAGAGTATTTTCTCGACGGCGTGTAAAGTCCGCCAACCCGCTTTAGGCCAGCGTGGTGGACTTTGGCTAATCCTTCTCTTTTAGAGAGGAAACCCCAATAGGAACAGTAGGTATATGGGTCAATGATGATGTTACTGGCTAAAATGAAGTGTAGTATAAAGTTTCTTCATCACTGTAGTAGTCCAATAAGAACTACACACGACCATCCTAAATCGATCGTTCAGGTCCAGCTCGAAGGACCATTTCCATGTTTTCTACTGTGATTTATTAGGTATTACTTTTCACTGGTAGATATTTATGTAAAATTATTTAATTAATATAAAATTCTCGAAATATTTATTTAATTGGGAAAGAAGTTCTACCATATTTTTCCTCTAATTATTTGACAAAGTTAGTTACTTTTTATTTATGTAGTAATACTGACCTACCTCCCTTTTATTACTCTTTAATTATATTCTATTCGATTTTGGTCGTAAATTCTTATACATTTATATATTTTTCTCAGTACAGTTACCAAGCCTATATTTTTCACGAAGAATACATAAACTCAGGGGTTGTAAAGTTAAGGTGAACGGCCTGAACGATCATGAAGCCATCTATTGGCAAATGACATGGAAAAACGAGATTAGAATTCGCTTTGGATAGCAATAAAATACAAAGCTTTTCCTTCAGCGGTAGTATTTCTAGTGATAATTTTTAATTTAAATAATAATTAATGTGGGTGTAAATTGGTACACCTGTGCCTAATCATTCAAGGAATATAGTTTTTAGAAACAGTTTTTACAAACTCTCAGCTTAGTACTATCATACGTAATATAAGGATTTCCAGAGCAAAATGTTATTAGACACACCTTTTGTTATTCATTAGTACTTCAATAGACGCGGAATGAGTTCACTGCATCTTTTTTATTGCAGTTTTATGAATGGGCTTAGATTTAATAGAATTGTAGTATAGTTCCGAGCAGGTAGTACGAAAATCAGTGACATTAATTTACAAACGCGACTCGAACAGCTTATAATAACTTAAGCTGAACAAAGCTTCAACAGAGTTTTGTGGAAGCAGAGCTAACAGGCTACACCCTCTCAGGAATTACACCTGACTGAACTATTCAGAACTGGCCCCAACATGCATAGTTTAGGACACAACTTGTTCTATCTCATGTCTGAATTTTGAAGTGCTAACTATCCGGGCGTGAATAGTAGGAGCGGTTATCCGCTTTTAGTTACCCCCATTCTTACGAATCGTGTGGTCTCTCGTAAAGTTGTGAACCACTTTATTGCGGTAAACATAGAGCACGCAATCCCAGGAGGAGCAATGAGCAGGTAACTGCGGCAACCAACTTTAAAGCTAATATTAGTTCAGCCACGGCACCGGAAAATGGCCAGCACAGTGATTGGCTGTGGCACTGGCCGGACTTTGAAATGTCCAATCAGAGTGCGATGGCTACGACTACAATTAAATTCGATTGAATGGGAAAATTCTAGCACCGTCAGGCATTTTGTTATTTGTAAACTTATTGAATGACGCAATCAAAAGCTTGTTGTGTTTGAACCAAAACAAATCTAACAATACTTGTACAACTGGTTGTTCCAGTCATTTATTTTTACATTGGTAGTTTTCCCTCTGAATGTACATAAAATTCTAATTAAATAAAATAACCTTTGAACATTGTTTTAATTTTCATACATGAATATACAATAAACAGCACAAACCGATTGTAAAACGAACCATATCATTATACAATCGCGTATAAAATTATATTTTACGTTTAAGTTCAATAGACTTGACTAAACCACACATTAAATTCAAAAACTAATTCGCCCCTACCGACAAAGCGACAATTAACAATCCAAAAGCACCAAAAGTAACGTTTTTCAGTGTTCCAGTAATCGTTACATTTATTAGTGTGTGTGTTGGAGCGCCGGTATAATTACGCGACCACAATTGGGAGGGGGGGTGACGCAATTAGCCATTTCACAGGGGGCGGGCCGTTGTCACTTCGACTCTAATGACTTCAACTAGGTCCATTGCACGCCCGCAAAGGCAGGAATGACTTTTTCAAGCCCTTCTTTAGTTGCGCAACAGAAATGTAATTTAAAAATCTAGGAAGGATTTTATCTCTATAAACTACGGAAGTCTCAACTGTTAATTAGGAAAATTAACTGTTGAGACATTACTGGCTGAATTGAGAATCATTAGATATTTTTATATATTTTATGTACCTTTAATTTTTACTACCTATTCATTGTCTTATGTATTCTTTTCCCAAATATATTTTAAAATCGGCTTCCAGACTAACTTGTTACTGACTCCCTCGTTAGACTACTGGTCTCAAGTGTGACTGCTACGCTGAGTTCCTGGTCGCGACAATCAGTGTTATTGGGATTTTCTATGAAATTCTCAGTAGCTACTCGGAGTTTGGATATGTGCCCGCTTAATGGCAATAGGTTCGCCCTTTTAAGGAAACTAAACATACCAACGAAATGTGGGAATACAATTAGTTACTGTACAACTCTGCCTAAGCATTCGGGTGATGGTATGTTATATAACTGGCTTAAGAACTGGCTTCCCTGTTTGTCCCGCAGTAAGGTGTCGGTCGGCACTTGCACGAAGACACTTTATTGCTCAGAGTTCTTACGTGTACAATAGAATTAATAAAAAGCTCTCATTCTATAAACTTACCCTTCAAAAAGTCAAGCAAAGCTTAAAAGAATGGCTAAAATCCCTAAACTACGAAGAAACCGAAAAAATGATTTTATCTATAACATAAACTACCCATCATAATTGATAACGCACTTAAACTACTGCTTGCTACCAGACATACACATCATCAATATACACATAAAACCACTCACTCACACAAACTCACTCACATCACCTCATCATCACATACACATATAACCACTCACTCACCTCAAATACCCTCAAACTACCTACTTAGTAATTAACCATTCCTCTTTGTCTGTATTGTTGGAAGGTTTTACTTAGGTTTTAGTTTTAAGTTTATTTTATTTCACTTTATTTTGTTTCTAGTTACCTACCCGGATTGCATGCTCCTGTAATGATAATTTTATTGCATATGAATACATGTTGATTACCACGGAAGAGGGCACTGACTTCTGTAACACAGGTACATAACCTAGCACAGGAGTCAGGGACTTCAATTAAAAATGTACACAAAATTTTTATGCCAATAAAGATTATAAAGATTAAAAAGATTATAAAAGATATTAATAAGAAAAAAGAAAGACAAAATTTATTCTGACAATCACAACACATATATTTTTTATTTTATTATTTATCTATAGCCTATAATATATATATATGCTCTAAAGCCGCAAATAAATATTTATTTACATTACTATGTCTTGTGATCGCCACAAGACATAGTAATGTAAATAAATAATTATGAACAATTTCAGACATAAGGGCAAGGGCCCGCACACACAAGATTTAATTTTGTTGGGAAAAATCACATGGATGACCTGTATTGTATGTATTTTAAATATAAAATAAATTTATGTAAATTTGTGAATGTATGTACATAATAAAGATTTGGTATCATAGTAATAAAGTTATCGCGAAGGAATAGTTCGACCGCGGGCAGGATTCGATTCTGCGTGTTCTGATTAGGTACACCAGACGTTATGACCACTTAGCCACCGCGAGTCCCACCCGCCATGACGAATTTTACCTTCACATTCAGAATTTACGTCTTTATGGTGACGCCATAGTAGTAACATAATATCTGATACTAATATTAAAACCATTTGAATTCAAACTCGTTTTCGTAACGCATAATTCCAGACATAAACAAAACTGATTAGTAAAAAAAAATCACAACAAGCAACATTTAGTAGATTTAAAACAAAATTAAATTACTTTACCAAATTGTTTTTGTTCATTACGTAATATAATCCGTTAAACCTTCGAGCGATCATTAGTCTGTATCATGTTGCGTCTATACTCGTTGGCAAAAAAAACACGCTACATTGTTCCAGCTGGAATTGCCTTTGGAAATTGAACAAACGAGTTTGGAACTACCTTCACGGATGTTGTTGAACACTAATTAAGCAACGTTTCAGATGCCATTTTTGTTGTCGAATGTACAAACTAGGGGTGAGCTAACGTCTAAAAGTTCACGAGTGTTGAGTGTAAAGATGAACTTTATGCTATCTCGATTGTACAGTTGCGTTCACTTTTGACATCGATTCCCTTCCGACACACGTAGGGTTTTATATCACAAAGCACGATGCAATATAAATTTTATATACAGTTATCTTTAATAGTTTGTTTTGTTTAGCCTGTTGTTCCCGTACCATAAAGGAATGGTAATGTCATCTTTAAATTGATGTGGAAGAAGCAACAGAAGCTAGGTCGACAGTTTCTGTTTACCCCGAAAAAAGTAATAATTTAAAGGGTTATGCAGAGGTATAGGTACATCCACAATTTGCCGGTACGTTTAAGTCCCAAGTAATAGGGGGTGATTCTATTGCCATTTACCGAGCATATATTCAAACTCTGAGCTGCTACTGAGAATTTCATAGAAAATCCCAATAACACTTTGCTCAACTTGGAAAAGGACCCATGACTAGTTGTGTCGGCAATGGGGGGGACTTTGACCCGTATACTGCCAACCCAACTATTCCTCTTTCAATACAGGGTCAGCAATGCGCAAGTGATACTCCTGGTGTTGCAAGCGTCTATAGGCTACGGTAACCGCTTACAATCAGATGGGCGGTACGCTTGGTTGCCACCTTAGTAAAATAAAAAAATAAAAAAGACATATTTAAACTCCGGGCTGCTACTGAGAATTTCATTGAAAATCCCAATACCACTTTGCTAAACCTGGGAATAGGACCCAGGACTAATAGTCCAGAAAAAGTATTGTAAATTTGGATGACTGTAAATTCTGTTGTTACCATTGAATTTTGGTTTAAATCTAAAGAGTCGAGATCTAAATCTAAAGATCGACGCTTCGCGCGACCAGAGGGCTGGTTTATTCTTGGGTCAACGAATTAGCATTGCCATTCAACGTGGCAATGCGGCCAGTCTTCTGGGAACGTTACCAGATGACAGCGATGTGGAGGAATACTTTGACGCTTGGACGTGATAATTATTTATTAGTTCTTTTCATTTTCCTTTTTTTTTTTTGTACATTATGTAAATAGATAATAAATAATATACATTTAGTTTTTACTTATTTAGCACATAGGAATGTCGAAAGGGATACAAGAGTCGAGATTAAATAAATTTATATAAGACATACCGACTGAGATTATAGAACTATAGCCTAATTCCTCTCATTCTGTGAGGACAACCGTGCCCAACAGTGGTACAATATATGGGTTGATAATGATGATACCGACAGCGGTAAAATTTTCAGCTATGAATTTTCAAACATGACAATTCTGACTTGACAACCAAACTTATTAGAGTCTATTTCTAGCCAAAGTAGCAGACCAATTTCGAGCTTAATAAATATCAAAAAGCGCAAAAGTTAAAGGTCTCCCCTTTAAGAGAAGAAAACTGGAAGCAGAACACACTACGTCACCACTCCAAACTTCACACAGCCATAAAGTTTTGGGTCGCACAAATAACCTTCATTTCAGAACACATTGGGTAAGTACTGTTAGTAGTGACAAATTGCTACCCCACCGTCTACGATCACTGGAACACTAGTCCCTTATCCCTAGTTGATTGCAAGTACTTGTGAAATATGCTAAGCAGTTGAAATAACCCTTGTCTAAATTAAAGTCTTGACGTTATAATATTTGTTTTCAGAGTCGTGATCCATATTAATATTTCCTCCTTTATTATGGGTGCGCCCACAGATTATTGACATACACAAATATACACGGACCGTTGACTAAATACTGTAGACATAAATCTTTGTTCGGTGCGAGAATCAAAGTCTTGACCCGTACTATCCGTGAATTCTTAATGAGAACATGACTTGGTCAATTTCTTGTAAATGTAACAAGGAACACTTTTATATGTAAGGTAATTTGTTGAATTGTCTTTTGACAGCGTTAAAAAAATATTTAGATGTAACGAATTGGTTTATTTATATCATACCTTATTACATACCAAGTATATTTATGTACTTTAATAATTTACTCTGTGAGTAAATTTGAGAGCATTTTTTATTTCAAAACATACGATGTGAGATCTTATCGCGATCTGCGATTTCTTCAACCAGCAAACCAATCTTAATTATAAGAAATTCTCATTGTGTAACTTATACCAGAAGCAATAAAATACATAACTAAAAGGTCAAAGAGTTTGACTAAAATGTCAACACTGTAAGTTAATAACAATCAAAGAGGAAAAAAAGTTAAAGAGCGGAGATTGGGAATAGTTATATTCATACAAAACTATGATCCCGATTTGAGGTGTTGTCTTTCTGTGTCAGGCTAGTGAGTGACAACTAGACCAGAGTAATTTGTTACCTATGGAAAACGTAGTGAATTACCATTACGTCCTGCCTACTACTTGTTATTATATAAAAATTGTCTTTGATAGCAATATACAAGACAGCCAACTTCAATAAAGCTAATAAAAGCACGCGAGAAACAAATTCATTGGAAAAATATTAAAAATAATTATTACCTCTCTTACACACCTGCGGTTTGAATATTTAAACATTTATCCGAATACCAGCAACAATCAATGATATGGGCAGTTTATCTGTTTAACTCGAATTCAATTCCCTGTTGAGCCGCTGCAATGTGCGTTGCAATGCAATCCCCTCAGCATTCGGACCGACTCTGGTCTGATTGCCAATTTATAGACTCGCACTACTCCCTTATCTTGGGTTGTCCACAAGCTGGATCAAGTTGACACAAAGACAAATTGTGACCATTCGGTAATCCTAGCTTATGGACCATTGATGGCCCTCGCTAATGCCTCTGAAAAAGTAGGTTACGTGGAATTGGATTTGGAACAAAAATAGATAAATGTTCTCTGCGGAGAATGAGGTTTTTGGGAGGTACTCCATACTATATTCTAGTCTATACTATAACAAATTACTAATTAAATGACAGTTGCTAACCGTAGTTACTGCCTACAGACATTCATCTACAATTTTCAATTCAACCTGTAGGTTTCCTCTAAAAATTAGTTAAATTGTTATCCACATTTGCTAGCCTCACAGCTTACTTCGCAGGGGTCTGTCACCGTTGTTCTATTTAGATGAAAGTTTTCAAATTCAAAAACAGTAAAGAGAGGTATAGTGGGAGTAATTCCACTCAAATTAGAGCTGCCCGACTTTACGAAGTTCCGCCTTGCAGAAAATCGGAGTGAAATAACACTGATTTGAGCTGTGCTATGTTCTATGATCCGCAAGAAAACGTGTTGGCAGTAGGGACTTTGACCCTTATACTACCAACCCAACTATTTCTCTTTCGTTTTACAGGGCCGGCAACGCGCAAGTGATACCCCTGGTGTTACAAGTGTCCATAGGTAACCTCTTACCATTAAGTGGGCCGTATGCTTATTTGCCACCTTAGTGCATAGTCGTTTAAAAAAGACCTGCATGTCCTGATCGACCAATTACGATCGTCTATTCTTCTAAGATAATAAATTTTAATACCTAAAAGGTACTTCATATTATTTGGGAAATAAACCATTAATGCTCATACTACTGAGTACGTAATCTTGTCCCTCTATAATAATTGATAATTTCATATATTATATGAATGCCATGTAACCTACTTTACAAATTGATGTTTACGTTATAACCTACTTTCTCGGCAGGAATAAACAGGAAGTGTCTTCGTACGCAAATCGTTAGTGTAGTCGAGTCTAACGATTCGCGATAAGGTCGGAGGCCAGCACGATAAGCTAACAACATCATAACTTATGTAGTATTGTAACCTTTACCCTCATATCACTAATGGCTAAGCTGTTGCTAAACGAGCTTGTATAGACTTACACTTTATTTGAAAATATGAACAGTAAAAATATTAAGAGTATTCTACTCACTATGAACAACTTTTACTACGGGTCCAACCTTGAAAAAAATCAGCTGTTCGATTCATTTTGTCGAATTGATAAATTTAACTCGACAAAATGTATGATAACAAAAAAATAAGGACATACCATTGCATCATACCTGCAACGCTGAAAATGCTAATGGATCGTTCACCGCTAGGCAGCAGGATTCTTCCTTCCTTGTCTCCTTCCTTGCCCAATGGTCGGTGCAAAGGTATTCGTGATCTCAAGAAGCTGTAGTCTGGGGGAATCGCTAAACCCTACAAAGGGAACGCCTGTATCCCCTATGGATTAGGCAGAAGTTTAATAATATAGACACACACGTCATGTTTTACGTCCAAAATTATGTTGAATTTTACATATACATTAGGCACAGGTGTACTGCATCCACAGTTTGACGGTATGTTTAAGTCCCATATAATAGGAGCGAGCCTATTTCCATTAACCAGGCACAAATGCAAAGTCCGAGCAGTTATTTCGAATTTCGAAACCCACTGCTCAACCTACAAATCAAATACAGAACCACTAGCGAAGCAGACGCGCTTCGGACCACTAGTTCCTATTAATTATAGACTATTTACTACTAGTAGACTAATGGAGTACCTAGTATTAGATGCTTCATTAATTACATTTTTTTTTCTATTTCTTTCAAGAATATCCGTAGGTGAGATGAGTTTAAAAAAACTCTCAAGAAGATTCTTAGGGGTGTCGTAAACTGCAACTAAAGACAAATTTATTGGAGGTAGGTAAGGCGGAAAAAGGGTTTACTTAAAGGGTGCGAAGTTCGGACGGCAGTCACGTCGCGTACTCTCGTAAATGGATTAAGATCAGACCGCGTTTGTCGGTAAAGCAGCAGTTCAACAAAACGGCTTCTGTGTTTAATGTTTAGTCAGTGTTTGTGAGTATCGTAGTGCTCAACAAAACTTTTTTCTCTTGATACGTTATCTACATACAGATAAAATAAATTACACATCGATATCTTTTCATTGATAAAAGGTTTTTATTCTTCTTCTCTCTTAGATGCTTTGGAGGAAATACTATTTTTTTCTTCTAAATACCATGAAAACTGTGTTAGTTACTTAGCTGTAGACGTCCCCTGGTTTGGGAGCAATGCTGATCTTTTAGCTTTGGGAGGTGTGCACTATAAAGACTTCGCTTAATTTTGCAAGGTATGCTGCATTAAGTAAATGAAGTGTACACTAGGGTACATTTAGGTAAATTATGATATAGATATAGATTCTATACCACATTCTGCATAGGCACTGTTCTATATATACATACTTATACTGTGTACTATATATAACTTTTTTATAGTTCGGAAAATCCTCATGGTTCCTCCGCCACCCGGGAAGGTGGCAGGGTATGTCGGACTTGCCTTCACTTGCCACAACCATGACGGGGTTACTATATATCCACCAACCACTATATACGTCTTTATTTTATTTCACTATGATGCTAAACAAGCATACGGATGCCGCCTGAGAAACACCGTTATTTGGCTGTGATAAGCTTCGGAGATTACGCCTTATTATGTCAGTTATATGTAGTAACATATACAAAACTTGAGCATAGGAACAGCCTAAACTATTTAATTCATTCAGTACTTTATATTTTACCTACATTAGAATAACAATACATTAGAATACCTACATAAGAACAACAAAAGCCACGAAGAAGGTTCAACATTAAGTGTTTATGTTACAGTTTGCCCGGGGTTTTAGAATTTAAGCATTTCAATCATCATCATCAACCCATATACTGTCCCACTGCTGGTCACGGGTCTCCTCTCATATTGAGGGCGATTAGGCTATAGTCCACCACGCTGGCCTAGTGCGGGTTGGCAGACTTCACAAACCGTCGAGAAAAAACTCTAAGGTAAGAAGGTTTCCTCACGATGTTTTCCTTCACCGTTTAAGCGAGTGATAATTAATTATTAATACGCACATGAATTCGAAAAGTCAGAGGTGCGTGCCTTGGGTTCGAACTCGAGACCTTCGACTTGGCAGTACAATGGTCATACCACTAGGCTATCACTGTTACTTAGCATTTCAATAATGAATAAATTAGATTCGTAGAATGTCTACCTATTTAAACTAGGCCAGAACTATGTAAGAGAGCGTACAGTCCTATAGGTATTATATAACCTTAGTTACAGGATTTCAACAACGTTGTTCCAAGTAATAGCTTTATATTATTCTGTTAATCCGATTAAGTTTTGTTGTATAGGCGTAGGGTAGGCTTAATTGGATTAACTGAACATTGAGTGCTAATGTAGGTAGGTAAATTTGGGTCTTGAACCAAGATATGTACGAAATATTTGAATCATAGCTACTAACTTTGACCTTATATCTATAGGATAAGACTATGATGATCACATAAGTTACGTCTTACACAGTTTATGTAAGACGGATTGTTGCTTACTGCTTCACTCGTATCCCAAAGGATATATTTAGAACAAAGGTAGCCTATGACCTTCTCCAAGATACAGCCTATATTTGTACCAAAATTCATCAAAATTGGTTCAGGAGTTTAGGTATTAAACGTACGCATTTATAAGTAGTTTAGTATGTAGGTAGTAGCTGTGCCTATTGCAGCTGTCTTCGTTTCTGTACCTCATTTTTATCATATTTTTTAACAAAGCTTTTCACACGCAGGTTTCGTCCTAATCGTGTGTAAGGTATTAGTGGTGTTCAAAGTTGCTATAAATCAATAACTTGCTTAATGCTATATGCTTAATTTTTAAAGCGAGCGATTTTATGTGCTTTATTTATATGTCCACTTGTTACTAACGCTATACGCGACGCCCGACGGATAGTTGGTTGATAGAGAGAGAGAGTGCTATGCGATCTAAAGCAAAATAGCTTTATAGCATAAAGTGCGAACCGCGATATCATTTGCTTTGTGCTATATATAATAAGCACGCTACTTTATAATGCTTTATACTAAATTAACTATCACTAATAGGAACATGGTATACGAACAAATAACACTACCAACATCTGCCATAATGCTGTGACCGAAAATTCTAAGCTAGTGATGCTACCAAAACGCCGACAGTACGGATTGCTCAAAGAGGAGAGTAGAGATTCAGAGGAAAGACATTTAAAGCGGATAGGAAGGAATTAGTTTTGTTTTATTATGGGTCACGATAACAGAGATCGACGTAGGTGCCAGTTGTAAAAATGTTACACGGCTAAACCCGGAGAAGCAGCATAAAAAGTAAAAATCTATTTTTAGACCTGAATGAAACGAGATCATTTTATTATATAACCTTTTAAATGTGACATTTTCATCTTTTTACTTACTTTTATTTTAAAAGGTACAAAGCATATTTTTTATTTGTGTTTAACCTTTTGACCGCCATGGACGTGTATAGACGTCAAATGAAAACTTGCTCACGACGCCAACGACGGCATGGCACGTCAAAAATACCACTTTTTTTTAGTTCAAAATACATCCTATGCAAAAATTTGTTGTTTTTTTTTACCTATTATTATATACCTACTAGAATTTGTCGCTTGGCGTAGAGAACACAGATTTTCGTTATTGACGTTGCGGTCAAAAGGTTAAGCGGACTCGTGCAATTTTCACAGCATATTTATTTTCTCTTTTTCGTTGTTACTTATGGGGTAGGTGCATTGGGGCTATTTCGAAAATGGGTATATTCCGAAAGTGTAAAAAATCTACCAAACGCAGCAATATATTCCTGCTGGCAACATTAGGCAAAGCGCCATCTTAATAATACGGGTAATTTCCGTAATACAAAGTTATGGGAATTCAAATTAACGGTTATTATTTAAAAAACCTACAATATCAAAATCTATGGGGCAATTACGATGGAAAATGAAATGTAAACTCTGGCTGAAATGCAATAAAGGCGACTTTTGAATTCTTCCGGAATTACCCCGCGATAGTTCGCAATTATCCATTATGACCCAAAAATATGGTTCTTTATTTAAAACACTTTCTTTAGCAAATCCAACGATATATTTAAAAATATAATTTATGCTTTTCAATATCTATGCAGATCTAAAACAGTAAGACTCGTAAAATAGAGCATTCCCAAATAATCAAATGAAATGTTCACCTCTAGTCATCTCGCAGAAATTTCTATCGGAATTGCCCCAATGCACTTTATCTTCTATCTACGATCTTTCGGACACAAAGATGGACAAAAGTGTCAAAAACCAAAAATTCTGAAGTTATTCAATGACAATTTCGACACAATAAAATAATAGACTCAACCTCAAGTCCCCATTTGTATCAAAACAAACCATATCAAACAATTTTCTTTAATGTATTTCTCTTATTTTCCAGAATGGCAGTTAATAAAAATTAAAACTCCAGCAATATTCTCTCCATGAACTGAAACACATTTAAGGTTCCCGTCTTTGTAAACAGACGAACTCAATTAGCGAAATGACTGCCGAACCAAACAAACAACACAAAGGAAGAATCAAACGGGCCCTCAAACAACCACGTCTGCAGGTTATTAAATCGTAATAATTGAAGCGTCTCCGTCCTCCATATCATTATAATGAGAACTAGTGTTGTACTGGCTTCTAACAAACATCGTTAGCGCGATCGTGAACGAAATTAATGATGTAATGTGGTTCACAGTAAATCGGTATGTTGTGGTCTAATTATGTTTCTGTCGCTGGTTTTGAATCCGACTCTTCGCTTGTAATCTTTGTTTGCATACGTTAGTACATTTAGGTGTTTTTTTTATTTCGATTTGCCTGATCTTTATCAAAGACAATTAAATATTACTTTTTAAATCTCTTTGATCTTTATTTTAAAAATGTGACTCCTATAACATGTTTAAATTATTTTTTCATAATATGTTAAAAAGCAGTGGTATGAAAATTGGACTGCCAAGTCGAAAGTCTCGATTTCGAATCCAGGGCACGCAAATCTGATGTTTAAATCATGTGTGTATTAATAAATTTATTGATCACTCTATAGCCTACTCTCTCATTCTGTGAGATTTTTTTCTTTGACGGACGTAATTTTTAGCTCGGGTGAGCTTTAAAAACTTAACCGGACGTGGTGGCGAGGCACCGAATGCCTCCAGCCAGTCATTCTGTGAGAGAAAACCCGTGCAAAATTAAGAAAGTTGTCGCTAATAGGCTTCTGACTACCACTATTTTCATAAGTGTTCGCAATACAACCGGAATCTTACGTACTCTCCAAGGTACGGAGGGGTTTCCATGTGTTAAAAATAGTCACCCATCCACAGACTGACCGCGGCTAGCGGCGGCAAGGTGAAGCTAAACCTTGCAGATTGATTGATCAGAGTAGTTATCTCTTGATTGGATTCTATTAATAACTAACATAGGATAAGTATTTCTTACTAACAAATGAGTCATTGTTACTTTCAAATAAAAATAAAATTTAATTTTAATTATAACTTAGCCACGAGCCCTTGATACTCGAATACTCGAAATATATCTGTGGCCTAGTGCAAAAACGGCCAAAGTAAATTTTTGTAAGAATCACTTTTTGTATAATGGAGTGAAAACTAGAACTGAAACCCATTTTGTATTACAATGTTAGCCCTAACTGCACAGATTTTAATATAGCAAAAGTTTTTGGACTATCTGCAACCTTCCTTTAACAACCTTTAAGCTATACTTGAAACTTTGTTCATTGCTATAATGCTATTTACGGTAAATATTTTTTTTAGACTTTGGCCGTTTTAGCACCAAGCCGCAGATATTATAAAGCACCTAAACCTTTTGTGTCTATACATTAAGTACATTTGCCCTACCTAACACTTTCCGGGATACAGATGGTGGTATATTAAATGTTATAGAAAAACTGTAAAAACAAAAGAGTACTTTTTAAATTATACAAAACTCATTACCACTTATTATCATTCTTACAGTGACTCTAATCTTGTTACGACGTCGGAGCTCTGAGAAATTGATAAACTTTTTCTTTTCAAAGTAAATCTCATTATATACTGTAGGGAAAAATGTATAAAAACACGGAAAGGCGATAGTTTTCTTTAATAAATATCTCTTCTCCCGTAAACATCTGCTGAATAAATAAACGGAAATGTTTGTTGATGTTTTTTTGTTCCCTATTGTATTTCTTTTTATTTTGGTCGATTGACAAGTGTAGCAAAGTAGTAATTATTGGGTTTTAATTTATTTTATCGACTTACTTTAAGAAAGACCGGGGATAGTGAGAATAATTCCACTCAAATTGGAGATGCCTGACTGGGGAAGTTCCTCCGCCTTGCAAAAAATCGAAGTGAAATAACACTGCTTTGAGCTGTTGTGATCTTTACGGTGAGCAAGGTTGCCAGTGCTCTATGAGGAAACGTGTTGGCAGTGGGGGGACTTTGACCCTTATAATGCCAACCCAACTATTCCTCTTTAATTTTATAGGCTACGGTAACCACTTACCATCATCTGGGCCGAATACTTGTTTGCTACCTTAATGGTATAAAAAAAACTTGTATCTACTATTATCAACTGCTACGCTAGAAGTCCTGGACTCGATTCCCAGGTCGAGCAGTGTTTTTAAGTTTTTCAATTAAATTTCAGTAACAGCTCGGAGTTTGGATTTATACCCGGTTAATGGCTCGCCCTCTATTACATCGGACCTAAAAATACTAGCGAACTGCGGGTGTACAATAAGTACACCTCTACCTAACCCTCCGCGAGCGGCCAACAGATCCCTTGGGAAAAGAAAGCCAAATACCTGGGCGTGGTTCTAGATTACCGACTTACGTTCCGAGAGCACATAAAAACGGTGCGTTCGCGCGCCGCTTTTGCTCTAGGACGTCTACATGGCATGCTCAATGCACGCAGTAAACTCTCCCTTAAATACAAGGTGAGAATTTACGTGATGTGTATTCGCCCCATCATGACCTATGCGAGTGTCGTATTCGCTCACATAGAAAGTCCCGCTATCCATAGGATGCAGACCCTCCAAAACCGATTCATGCGCAAAGCCACGGGCGCCCCTTGGTACGTGCGCAATAGGGACCTTCACTTAGACCTAAAACTGCCTACCATCAAGCAGTTTATGAAACGCGCCTCTAAGCGCTATTTCGATTTGGCCCCCCTTCACCCTAATCCCCTAGTGGTCAGTAGCGTAGACTACAAACCCTCTCAGATAAGTAGAGTGCGCCGCCCAAGGCACGCACTCACTTACCCTGACGACCAAATCACCCTAGCGCAGGAGTCAAACAGAGTGACTAGCACTCTCAAAACACACGCACAAAAACGCCGCCCGATATACCGTCCTCGCCGGCGAGGCCCGTCGCGAAGACCCCTTAACGGTAATCCTCCCCGTCCCTTGCTCGAGCCGGCCCGTGCCGAGCCAGTAGCTTTAAATTCGCCCCTAAATAATTTAAACCCAGATCCAGCCGTCCCTAGCTGCCCCCCCAGCAACGCCCTAAGCCGAGGTCCGAGTCCCGCAGGGGACACCCTTAGCTGTGTTGCTTAGTTTATAAGTTGCCCCTGGCTGGAGGCATTTGGTGCCTCGCCACCTAGTCCGGTTAAGTTTTTAAAGCTCCCTCGAGCTAAAAACTATGTCCGACCTAAAAAAAAAAAAAACCCTCCGCGAGCGCAGGCGTCATGGTATGCATGTTATTTTATTTTTTTATTGGGTTAGTAAGAAAAATCTCAATAGCCTGAGTACTGATAAATTACTTTAGATATACTTCAGTAAACTTCTAACGTTTTTAAGACTACTGCTACCCGCGTGTTGGTGTACATGTACATTGAATATAATTTAATTTCTTAATCATAACCAAACAATAATTATAGATATTATTCAGTAAGGCTTCTACTAACTTCCCTTCCATCATATTCGATCACAAATCGTTACTTTTTATCATTTGAAAAACATCTGCCCCTTGATCTTCCCAATTTCCGGCTGAAGCTACTTTTTATTCCAAACTTTTGCAAACTTTTGGGAAATGTTCAATATTATTGCAATTTTTATGGTCCCGGTCCAGTATTTACATAATGATTAGGTCGTATTTTATACAGAAGAAGTTTCAGATATTCTTTTGAAAAGAATCTTGTGTTTAAATTAATTGTTTTCTTTAATAACAAACTTTTTAAACCTATTTGTTTAGTGAAATAACACAGCTTTGAGTTGTGTTGTATTCCTAAGGGTGAGTAAGATTGTCAGTGGTCCGCGAGGATACGCTGCGTTTTTTTTTTGGGGCACCCTTATACTGCCAACCCAAATATTCCTCTGTGGTTTTACAGGGTCGGCAACGCGGAAGTGATACCCCTGGTGTTGCACGCGTCTATAGGTAACCGCTTATCATCAGATGGGCGGTATAAATGTTTGCCACGTTAGTGGATAAAATAAAAACAACCCTTCGGGCAATACAGCTCAATGAAACAAAAAGGATTTGTTAAAAGGGAAAGTTTTTTAACAAAAATATTTTAAAAAGTCAAAGACGGCTCACCCATTCATAGACCAGGATAAGCGACCTTGTAGTTCGATAGATCAACTTTAGCTGCGAACCCCTCTCATTAATTTACTGATAAACAATACTGATTCAAGATAGATAAGCAAGTTCTAATAGACGGGTCATGTTGCTAGGATTTGGATTGAAATTCAGGTAACATGCCCGATATACAAAGATAACACTGAACATCAAATTACATGATATTGCATAATATTCATGACAAACATCATGCACAAGCAGAAGCAATTACCCGCTTTGCTCTAAGCTCAGAAGCCCACAATAATATCTATAGAGAAATTTATGTCAAAGCAACGTATAAGGCTTCTGTTTGTCGAAGCTTCGCTAAATGGATACTATACGGAAATTAATATTAATCCATCCCTTTTGTTCCTTATTTTAATTATTGTATTTCAGTCTCTAGTCTAAATAGCAGTGATAGCCTAGCGGTATGACCATTGGACTGCCAAGTCGAAAGTCTCGAGTTCGAACCCAAGGCACGCACCTCTGGCTTTTCGAATTCATGTGCGTATTAATAATTAATTATCACTCGCTTAAACGGTGAAGGAAAACATCGTGAGGAAACCTGCATACCTTAAAGATTTTTCTCGACATGCCCAGCAGTGGGACAGTATATGAGTTGATGATGATGATTTCAGTCTCCTCGGATTATAGGTAAACTAAACTATTGGTTTTTGTCAGTAGATTATGAAGAGTAGATGATAATAATACCTATTAATCAAAATTTGGGGCATTTTACACAGCACCATCTAGTCCCAATCTGAGCAGAGCTTGTACTATGGATACTAGACAATGGATATAATATTAATACTTTTTTGCGAATACAGTAAAACAAAATACAGTAATACTTATAAAACAGAAAAAATACAAAAACTTATGTTCATCACATAAATATGTGTGTCCTATGGGAATCGAATCCACGACCTCGTAATCAGCAGTCCGTAATTAGACCACAGACATATTTATACCGTACATGATGCACGGTGAACACTTTACTTCGTTAGATAAATATATGAGTTGTACAGCTAGGTAAACAAATTGTAGTTCTAGATTGAACAGTTTTCGTTCTACAACTCGAAATGGTATAAACACTGCTACTATGAAATTCTCAATAGCAGCTCGGTTTTTGCATTTATGCTCTGTTAAAGGTGATGAACTATGAGTGAATATTGCTATACTTCTGCCTAACCCTTTGCGGACCTTTGATATTGTGTATGTAATGACCGCAATAGTAAATTTACAACAGTGCTCTAAATGGTAGGGCTCGAAAAAAATCGATTTATGAATCTTTGAGAGAAATCGATACCTTTATTTTCCTAAAATTATAAGACACAATAATAATATTACCGTCGAAGTAAGCTACGGATGCCTCCGCTAGTCACAAATCCATCTCTTAGTAGTTGAACGTGATTGGATCCAAGCTTAGGACCTTATTAGGGATTACGCGCTCCTCCCCTAGACCTAGCGTATATTTATTTTTTGTTGTTCCGCCTTATCGGATTGGCTGTAGATGAGGAAAACGTATTATGACATACTTAGGCTGATACGAGATTATTTGCCGTCAAAATTTCGTCACAATATACGGATATAATCCGACATTATTTGATATGAATACGACATAGTACTTTACTGTCGAGCGTATTGTGGTTGAGCATGTTGAGGAATTAATGAGAGAAGATCAACGAAAGTGGAAGCCAAGAATATGTAATATTTTTTCCTTACTTTATTATCGTCAACTATAATCATTATCAACCTCCTCCTAGCCTTATTAATATGTTTTTATTAGCTTAACTTGTATCTATGTAACGGACTCTTTGAACGTGATTTTCATACCTTTCAAATTTAGAATGAATTTGAAAATCAGCAACACTTATCAAGGACCGATGACGATGTAATAATTTAAATAGTTTGTCTCATTATTTGAAGCTTGGAAGATAAATAATTCATAATAGAATTTTCCGTTTTTTTTTTTCAAATCAATTTTTTTTTTTTTTTAATTGAGATCAAGCACCCCATAGTTTTTGTCAGTCTTTTTGGGCTTCTCGCTGTTTAACCGATCTGCAAGGCTAAGCTGCGCGAGCCGTGGCCATTTTGTAGATGGGTGACCATTAATAACCTTCGTTTGCTGCGTTTCACATCGTGTTGCAAACAGATAGCCATGAAACGACAAAGTACCTTTGTCGGATAATAATTTATAACGCAATGTATGATGTCAAGATACAGATGTCGTTCGTTGCCTGTATACCAAATTCTTTTGTCGACTGTACATCATACCTCTATAGTGTTTCTGAGAGCATTATTTATGCGGAAGGGAAGCCTTTGCAACACAGCTCTTGTATAAACAATTCAAAAACTTTCTGCGATGACACGATCAAGTTACGACTTCCTCGGCTAGTTCTAATATTTTCCGAGCCGCTTAAAAAGTTTGGGATTTATCTTTTATAGGAGATAATTGGGTTCATCTAAAAAGAGGTTTACTTGTAACAATATTATTTGGCATCGTTATTTTTTTTTATAAATGTAATATCTATGGTATGGATATGACAGATGATAATAGAACTCTGATATGGATTCTTTCCGTTGATATAATCCAATTTATATTGTTACGTTTTTTTTTCCCGCTGTCGTAAAATCGGATACATTTATCCGATTAAAATCTTGTTGTATGTACAACACCTTCTTGTAAACGAAAAAGGGATCATACAATACTTCTATATGAATTATGAGATGGTTATAAGAGGACTATAAAGCTTCTTGGTTTAAAAAATAACATTCTTAGTCCATCAATATGGATAAAATCTATAGTTTTGCTTTTTCTGGAAATCTACTAAAGGAACTATTTTCCAGATTAATATGCCGTAACTTTACTTAATACCTACTGAAAACGTTGTAACAGAAATTCTTATCAGAATACAAGTCGTTACACCTTGTAAAATACGTAAACACTAAAACTGAACGATCTCTTTAGAAATAAACCCAGTATTTGACCGAATAACTATCCGGATTAAAGTTACGGATCAGTATGCGAACTGAGCGGATATTTATGGTAATTTATGGAGTCGATTCGGTGCAAAACTTTCACAAGCCCCAAATCATATTTGGAGTGATTGGAGCCGTCGTTATTGGTAAGGGAAATCATAAAAATCTGTACATCAAAACAAATGCCAATGCCTTTTTTTTATAGTACGGAAAATCCTCATGGATCCTCCGCCACCCGGGGAGGTGGCAGGGTATGTCGGACTCATACCGACTAAAAACCACACTTGCCTTCACCTGCCCTATAGTCATGGCCATGGGATCCGCGAAATTCGCCACGACCATGACAGGCTGTTGTCATGTGAGGCCTTTCCTCGCATTGCACTTAAAGGCACGCGTGTTCACTACAAGCGTGCCGCCTACTGGGGCCATTGTCTGGTCAGGCGGTGGAATCTCCCAATGCAACCGCCCGCAGGCCACGAAATGCCAATGCCTGATGTCGATGTTGATGTCGATGTTTTCGGTCAATTATTAATAAAATATAATTGGATAATGAGCATGCTATTTTATCTTTTGAGTGAAACACCATGTAAGCGTAGTGTGGGACGCCCGCCGGCCATGTGGAGTGACGACTTTCTGAAGGCACCTTGCTCACCGTAAGGAACACAACACAGCTCAAAGCAGTTATTTCACTTCGATTTTCTGCAATGCGGAGGCTACTTCCCCAGTCGGGCAGCTCTAATTTGAGTGGAATTAGTCCCACTATGCCCTACCTCTCTTACTTACCTTCTTAGTTTGTACATAAGATCAAGAACATTAGCATCGATTAGCTTCGAAACTGCGGTACCTACTAGTATTTGTTTGATATTTAGACGTGCGTTTCTCGACGAAGTTTCATATTACTGTAGGTATTCACTGGAATTGAAGCTAGTTTTATGTTAGTCTTATTTGAGTTCTTTGTAATGTTCGTAAGTATTCTATTCCACGGCTACGCTTTGTTATTTGCTTTGTCTACAGTCATTTTCCTATTTTTGATGTTTTTATTTTAGCCGTGCAAATACGATAAAATGTCAAAACGATTTTTCATGTATAAAGTTTCAGTTAACGCAAATAATGTGTACTTTTTTGGAGTTTTATTCTATTAGTATACGAAACTGTGATTTCTGGCTACATAGAATGTGACAATTAATTGAAATGTAACGAAACTATTGCAAAATATGTATTGATAGAGTTGTGAATATTATTCTGGTAAAAAATAAATACTTTATGACTTTTACTCCTCATTAAAGTCACAAAGATATAGCGCTATAGACTCGGCTCCTCTACCATTAGACCTCACAGGCACAAACTATGTGTATACAGCAATTCATCACTGCCTAATACAAAAGAACAGTGCTCCGCGAAGAAACGTTGTGTTGGCAGTGGGTGCACTTTGACCCCTATACTGACAACCCAACTATTCCTCTTTCGTTTTACAGGGTCGACAACGCGCAAGTGATAGTATTGTTGGAAGCGTCTATAGCCTACGGTAACCGCTTACTATCAGGTGGGCCGTGATACCTTAGTACCTTAGTATTATATAAAAAAAATACAATTTCACATTTTCTTGTCTTGTGACGTTATGCGGTTGAGGTTGAAATTTGTAATTGTATGTCACTTTTAAGTGACGTCACACATCATCTTAATGTACTTTATTGCGATGAACAACAGCGACGTGCACTATCTTCCATTGTATATTTTCTCTATTTATTTGGCTTTAGAATATATTTGCCACTGTTTTTATGGCAATAAAATCTTTATTTCTTATTTTTCCGTTCTTTCATCACTTTCTTCTTTCTTTCTTAAATTGGTACTCTCACAATACATTTACAAAGGTTGAACAACAATAACACAGCGCAAGAATGCACACAAAATAAACCTAGAAAATACAGAATCCCAATACAATCGGTTAAAGTCAGCAATAATGGATTTTTATTGATGTCAATACCTTTTCTACGATGGAAATCGTAACCGCCAGCCACCATTGTGTCAATAGTATCCAATGTCCAAACACAAACGAATTAAATCAACTCGTAACAAAGGAAAACCTTTTCCCATTAGGCGAAAGTAAACTCTAGTAATTGAGTTTGAATTGCTTTAAAGATTTATTCGCACTATGTTTGTGTACCGGCCTATATCGAAAAATTAAACGGTCCCCACATTTTAATTGAATTCTAATTGAAAAAGGGCGACCTGCCCGTGAAGAGTGAATTTAATTTAGGAATATAAAAGTGTAAAGAATAATGGGAAACCGTTTGGGAGGTTACCGTTTACCGATAATCGATAACCTGCCTTTTATTTGATTTGTTTTTTAGTGTTCCAGGCCGTAATTGATTAATTGTTATTCTAATGGAATTACTCTGTTGTATAGATTAGCTATGATACGTAGACTTCTTACTATAAGCGTTAAAAAAGTCTAATTAAAATGTGATTCAGCATAGCATAGTATATTTATTAAGTACCAGGTCCAAACAACCAAAAGAAACCTACATTTGAAGCTACTTGAGAAATCCTATCTAGAAAAAAAAAATATTTACGGGCATACATCGCAACATCCCTTTGTCTCCTTGTTGTTTAGTGAAAGTGAAAGTAATCAAATATTTTGTGTTATGATTTTAGAAATAACCTATTATTACATAGGTAATTCAATATTCAATACAATTCAATTCAAAAAAGTAATTTTCTTTGTGTAATGGGAGAAGCCAGCTTACAAAAAAATCTGACAACAACCGTTCCATCTAAGTCCTATAATATAATTGGTTTACGTACCTTAATTTATTGGACAAAAACCTAGCCAGACACGTGTGCCTTATTCGCTTTTTTTCGTCACAAAAAACCAATTATCGAGTACGAAACTCTATTACCAGATTTAGTAGACATAAAACGAACTCGAACTTTCTTTGAACATTGCTCGTACATCTAATAAGATACCTTTATGTGGTTGTAAAGTCTGTCTGTTGCCATGGGATACATACAATTTCTCCCCGCCCCGTGTAACCTTACAATCAGTGTAAAAGCTTTTATCTCTTCTCTATAAATATAAATCTCGCCAGTCTGTCTGACTTACCTATTACCTTGGAACTTGCATATCTACGTCATCTAGTTTCAATAAAAATTTTTTAAATTAAATTAAATTTTTTTTTGTGAGCTCTAGAACACTGGTTTGCTTAATGCTAATTTGCATTTATTTCGTTTTGTATCCTATTTACTTTAAAATTCTATGCCCTAGTCATGTTTCTTGTGAATGGAAATGTGAATTTCGACAAATGTTATTTTATGACCCTTAAAATATTGTTTTAGGTTGGCTATTTATATTATATTTTGCATCTCCATGTAATTTTCTGCCGTTCAAATCAAATATCAGAAAAGTTTCTATCTACTATACCTTTTTTTAAAGTACGGAAAATGCTCATGGATCGTCTGCAATCCTGGGAGGTGCCAGGGTATGTTGGACTCCTACCGACTAAAAACCGCACTTGCCTTCCATATCCCTTTATGTCACGGCCATGGGAATTATGACATTCGCCACGACTTTGACAGGCTGTGGTCCAGCCCTCGCTTGACCGCTTCAAAGGGCAAGGCCTCTCCTCACTTCCTACTTTAAGGCGCGCGTAGTTCAACCACAAACCCCGCCTACTGGGGCCATTGACTAGTTAGGCGGTGGACTCCCCAAATTCGACACCCGGGGGCCACAGATCACAGATCTGTCTGTGCCCCCCGGCGCCCGCTGCGTCTATTACGGATCTGAAGAGAGTTGGACAATTCTCTCTCCCTTTCCCCCGCCTCTTTTGCAAGAATAACTTGCTCGAAATAGAAGGCAGCGGCTTCCCACGCGCCCTCGCTCCCGACCATGGATCGAAGCGAGAGGTCACCACCCACTGACGATAAAGGTCACGGGGCTGCTTTGCCCAAGCTGAGCATAATTCCAGCGTGTGCAGTGTCTTGGGGACAGTCCCAATGCATACAATGGTGACAACCGGGTGTTGGCTCCCGGCTTATGCAACACAGGTACTAGCCATGTCCTGAGAGCACTTACGTTAAATGGAAACTGAAAGCACCATGACACCTCTCAAGCCACTCCTCCTTAACAGGCTTTACCGCCACTATTGTGGCGTACCCTGACATCTACTATACTTCACATCGCTCACTACAATCTAGTGTTGTTCTTATTGTTGTTGTAAGTTTGTATTGTAATAAGATGACAAACAAGTATAAGGGCAACTACAGCCTATTAGATGACAGTAACACCAGTGATATAAGTCGCGTAATATCAGTTGTTAAACTCATAATTACAATGACTAAATGTTACCTGTCAAATCGGGACACAATAATGTTAACGCTATTCTGAGGAGACCACGTCTGTGATCTAGTGGTTCGATTGTCGAACTCCTAATTACGAAGTCGTCAAATCCTGTAGGGACAACTATTTATAAGTATTTAAATATTAGAAGATAAAAGTTATTCTATGATTATTCCATGGTCAGTACCCCACAGTATAAGTTCGGCTTAGTTTGGCACTAGATGGTAATTATCATGTATATTAATTATTATGTTAAATAAGATCTAAACAACCACGATTCCTAATAGATGTTTACCGAAGCGACATTACCTCTCAATTCTGAATTAATTGAAAGGGTCGATACAAACCTTTGCGTCGGCAACCAACAGCAATCGTGCTGATTTATTATGTAAGCTAAGCTCTACGAAATTTGAACGAGATTTACATATGTTACACGAATTTTGCTGGGAGTTCTGAACCAGCTTTGTTGGTATTGGATTGTCTATTTATTGTCTAGTATGGTCTAGCTATAATAATCGTAAACATGATTGAAATACATGCAATAATTTATGTAACAAGATTTAATGTTACCACAAACATAAATGATTAAATATTCAAGGCACTATACAAGCAAATTCGGTGCAAATATTAATATTTATTAAGCTTTTAAGAATAAAATATGTGAATTGAACCGAAAACAAATAAAAGTCAAACAGCACATTATGTGATTGTAAAAATCTAGTAGAATTCATAATATAAAGTTATATCAAACGGAAACCCGTTAAATTACTTAATACTTCAAGAATCATGTCGGATTGTTATTATCTTGAAATACTTGCTCTCTTGTATTTTATTGAGTTTCGTAAGAAGCTCGAATTAATCAATTTGAAGCATACTCATGGATATCAATGAATAATTAAGTAAATATATATTTATAGTGTGTGGCTTTACGTGGCATTGTGTGCATTGTGCATACATACATACAAACAAATCTAAGAAAATTGATTATGTATACTGGTTAACTGTTATACTGTTTTCGAATTCATGTGCGTTTTAATAATTAATTATCACTCGCTTAAACGATGAAGGAAAACATCGTGAGGAAACCTGCATACCTTAGAGATTTTTCTCGACGGTTTGTGAAGTCTACCAACCCGCACTAGGCTAGCGTGGTGGACTATAGCCTAATCCCTCTCAATATGAGAGGAGACCCGTGCCCAGCAGTGGGACAGTATATATGGGTTGATGATGATGATACTGGTTAAAGGTTTGTAACCTCCATATTTAGCAGTATATAATTAATAATACTCTATAATATTTCTTATGGGCTGTAAACAACCAACTTCCAAAACATATTAATATTATAAATATTTTCGTATCAATTATTTCTTTTTATTAGTATCTACATACATCTCCGTTGTCGTCTGGTTATTCATATGAGACTTGCAGATATTAACAGAGAATAAGCATTAGCGGGTTTCAAATATTCACGAACAGAACCGAAACATATGGGCGACATTTGCTATAACATGTTTATTCAAATCAGACCGCTTCGAATCGCATAAATCCTCATTGCTGTTTTGATAGGGAAAGCAAGCAATATTTTTCTTGTAGTATTTATTTATGGTCTTAGAGTATGATGGATTAGTTTGTTGTTCTCTTTGTATATTATTTGATTGTAGTTTATAAGATAAAACTGGAATAGTTATCCTTCCAGTTTTATATTTGTTTTTATATTTTTATTTTTTTAGGGTTCTGTACCTCAAAAGGAAAAAACTGAACCCTTATAGGATCACTTTGTTGTCCCTTCGTCCGTCAGTCCGTCCGTCTGTCCGTCCGTCCGTCCGTCCGTCCGTCTGTCAAGACCCTTTTTCTCAGGAACGCGTGAAGGTATCAAGCTAAAATTTATATTAAATATTCAGGTCTACTGTCCCTTAGAGCTGTGAAAAAATCAAACTTCTAATCCAATGCAATCAAAAGATACAGCCGTTTATGCCGCAAATTTTCGAAACCTATAAGGAACCTACAGGGTACTTCCCGTGAACTCAGAATCTTGTAATTTGGTACGAAGCAACGTCTTATAGCACAGATAAAGGAAAAATTGCGAAAACCGTAAATTTTTAGTTAGATCATATAATTATATTTTTAATAATTTTACAGTTAAAACAACATGAGGAAAGCCTCATGAACGTGTAAAGGTATTAAATTGGAATTCATATCAAATACGCAGGTCTATAATACCTTTAAGATGTAAGAAAATCAAACTTCTATGTCAACGCAATCAAAAGTATACCTACAGGTTTGTACAGAACCCTCGGTGCGCGAGTTCGACTCGCACTTGGCCGGTTTTTTTTTATAAGATGACAAACAAGTATAAGTGCTTATTGATGGTAAGCGGCAGCCATTAGTATAGACACCAGTAACACCAGTACTATCCACTCGCGTGTTGTCATCGCGAAACCTCAGTTGTTACCCTTCAAAGCAAAACACAAAAATGTTACCACATCATTGCTTATAATTTACAATGCGGTGGTACCACCCCAGATTAACTCAGCGGCATGAGCAGAGCATTGGACTGCCAAGTCAAAGGTCTCGAGTCTGAATCCAAGGCACATACCTCTAACCTTCAAATTAATGTGCGTATTAATAATTAATTATCACTCGCTTAAACGGTGAAGGAAAACATCATGAGAAAACCTGCACGCCTTAGAGATGTTTCGACGGTGTGGGAAGTCTGCCAACCCACGCTAGGCGAGCGTGGTAGACTATAGCCTAACAAGGGATATTTCTGAGAGATGACCCGTGGCCAGCAGTGGGTCAGTATATGGGTTGATAATAATTATGGTAACCTTAGCAATATTTCTCTGTCACTATAGTACCTAAATAGATAATGCATTATAAAAATTTTCATAACAGTTCTTGGTTCTCTAGAGTACTATAAAATAGTATTCAAGTATAATAAAGCCTGCGAAGATGAAACAAAATATTTATTCGCTTGAATAATATCTTTACATGAACCATCACGCCTGTATTCCCCGAAGGATTAGGCAGAGGTGTATGTATCTTATATACACTCACAGCTCACTGTTATGTTTAGGTAACACGTAATAAAGAGCGAGTCTAGCCTTAAACCACACACACAAATCGAACACAAGCAAGGCACAAATCGAAACTCCGAGCTGCTCTTGAAAATTTCATAGAAATACCCAATAACGCTCGATTCTATTATATTGACTGTTTGACATGGGAATCTTACCAAAGTACTCTAGGGTCTAGTACCCTTGGGTTAGATTCCTTGGATTCAAGCAGTCGTGCCGATGAGGCACTTAGAACACTAAAACTGCCTTGTTTTATTAATAAAACTTAGTATTGAGTGACCAAAATGAATCGATAACGTTATAGAATGGAGACCCCCCCGTCTTTTGCATCGCTCAGCGTTTGATGAATGCGTCTCGCCCTCTATATTTGGTTGTCTACTCTAATATCGCATATTAACAATGTTTTTTATGGCGCCTATATTCCCCGAAAGGTTAGGCAGAAGTATACTAATATAGTAATAAGAAGTGATAGCCTAGTGGTATGACCATTGGACTGGTAAATCCAAGGTCTAGAGTTCGAATCCAAGGCACGCACCTCTGACTTTTCGAAATTACGTGGGTATTAATAATTAATGATCACTCGCTTAAACAGTGAAAGAAAACATCGTGAGGAAACATGCATGCCTGAGAGATTTTCTCGACGGTGTGTGAAGTCTGCCAACCCGCATTAGGCCAGCGTGGTGGACTATAGCCTAATCCCTCTCATCCTGAGAGGAGACCCGTGCACAGCAGTGGAACAATATATGGGTTGATGCTGATACAAATATGCTTGCACAGTCGACTAGTACGATTTAGGCGTAATAGAAGCAGGGCCTATTGGCATTAACTGGACACAGATTTTGCTTTGTGCTCGTGCGGAGATACTCTCAACTGCTAAAAATCATTTCATAGAAAAACCCAATACCATTTTGCTTAACATGGGAAACGTATGATCTGAAGCTCAAAAACTATGGTCGTAAGAAACATTTAGACAGTTATAAGGCAGTTATGAATATAGAATATCGTTTTTCGTAGATAGATAGGTAGACTATTCTTTATTGTACACCAAAGGACAAGTCAGAAAAAAATACATCGCTGGGAGTAGTAATACCTATTTGAGAATTACTATGAGTGGTACCGTTGGGAATGTTAAGTAAATAGTTTGTTACTAATGACACCACTGGGGTATCGTTCAGCAGTGTCGTTGGTAACAAACAATTATTTCTCATATAGCTACTACGTCCTACAGTAATTATATTTTACTATCTTTTCTGCCCGCGACTTCGTCCGCGTAGAATTATTATGCGTCCGCGTATCCATTCATTAGTTTTAGCGTGAAAGAGTAACATACATCCATCCATCCATCGTCACAAACTTTCACATTTATAATATTAGTAGGATAGGATGTAAGAGTGAAAAGCAGTGATAGGCTAGTGATATGACTACTGGACTTATAAGTCAAAGGTTTCCAGGTGGAATCCTAGGGACGCACCCCTGACTCTCCAAAATCATTAATGATCACTTACTTAAACGCTAAAGGTAAAACATTGTGAGGAAACCTACATGCTAGAGAGATGTTCTTGACGGCGGCGGCGTGTGAAGTGTCAACCCACATTAGGCCAGCGTGGTGGACTTTAGCCTAATCTCCCTCACACATGAATTAGAAAAGTCTGAGGTGCGTGCCTTGGATTCGAACTCGAGACCTTTGATTGGCAATCCGATGGTCATATCATTAGGCTATCCCTGCTTTGTTACAATACACAGCTGCTTACTACACAATTAATTTAATCGACGCGTTTGCGGTTTTTCACGATACCGAATATAATTAATATTAAATTTATTTTCACGTGCTTAAATTACTGAACTGTTCCAATAACTGTGTGAATTATTACTGATAATACATTGCGGTTTGTGGTTTTTCTCCTCTACGTACGTATATGACACAAATATCCCTTTTGTTATGTTAGAATGTTTTTAATTATTCACAATAATAATATTCACGTAAAATCGTATTGACGATTGCAAAATTTTCAGCGTCTTTAGTTGCTGACTGTACCTTTGTGACGTAGTGGGAACTATTTAGTGGAGATAAATTACACTAGGAACACAACATATACAAATTTATTGACAATAGGGTTACAATTTAAAATACGTTAAGGCAAGAGTAGGGTGAGTTAAGCTCAGGGCGGGTTCCGCGAAGACTTCGAGGCGAGGTCCGACCGGTAGAGGGTGGCACTTAGCTTCGAGCAGCTGCAGCGGGAAGAAAGAGGCCCGCGCGTCGTCTGCAAATGTATTTAAGGCGACGCGCGGGGTGAGGCTTGAGGCGCGGAGAGGGGCGGGGAGCGCGCACCAAGTCACACCTTATAGTGTGCAGATATCACGGAGTAGGTACATCACACTTGTACCGACTACAACCACAGAGCCCGTTCCCTTCGATCGAGGCCGAGGCGATGGGACTCAAGATTACATTCACCACGATATTCAGATTGGACCTGCGATTGTAACTTAGCACAACACGAAATAAATTAAACCAAATAAAAATAATTCCACACATCCTATGGGATTACTTTTCTATTCAGTACATCAACAAAAAGATAAATCCAATCCACTCGAGGCCCGTAATGAAATCCATCGAGGCGTTTACACGTACGCTTAATAATAAAAGTCTATTATCGGCTTCAATATAGCAGAGAACAAAGCCTTTTTCGATGTAGAACAAAAAGCTCGCAATTATGCTTTAACGGGACGTGTGTGAGAATTACGTGATTATTATATTATTATTAATATCATGCAAGCCATCTACAATAAAGACAAACTCCGTCAGTCCTTTGAGCAGAAATATCAAAAGCGATATTTCAGCCTTAATCGGTTTCTCGAAATATTATAATTGTAGCACCATCTAGTCCCAAACTAAATATTCCTTAAAAGCTAGTGTTATTAGTAAACATAATTTTATTAATTGATATTTGGGGTGTTCTACACAGAAGACCAACAAGTCAATTTATGCTTACCCATTTATCAATTATTTATCCTCACAAAACGCCTCAAAATGGGAGAATAAAAACTCTCAGCCACTGTATTCAGAATCCTGTTGTTGCTGCACCTTATCCTGCTCACCAATGATGCGACTTTTTTTCGCAAGACACCATGAAAATCTTCTGTTTGATTCTCCGCAAACATTGCAGAGGTACTGCAGAACCGGGGCGGCTTCAAAAGCATCCTGAAAATATTATTGTATTGGTTGCGCAGGACATACAGCAACCTTTTAGTGTAGTTGATCCATAGACTTCCCGTGGACAGACCTGACAATACCTATCCCTTAAAAAGCGTTATTTTAACCTGATCAGTTTACAACAGGAGAAAATAATGTAACACGTGTCAGACTATCAGTACATTGAAACCATATGGTAATTCAGATGACGTATTCGGATGACGAGTGATGAACGATCCATACGAAGCTCACGATTCTACGGGCTAAATAAAATCGATTCATCTTCTTGTATTACCACAAAGGCTAACGTTTATGTATTCCGATAAAGTATAAGCTATGATCCATTCTGTATAGAAAATATTTTTAGTTTATGGAAAAATTGTTCCTTTAAAGGGATGGGAAGTAAATTAATCTTATATGTATTTCAAAGATATAAATTAAGTGAAAGAATTTATATATTTTAAAATGTCAACTAGACATTGTCAATGGTATTAATGAATGCTACGCTAATGCTACATGAACCATTAATTCCAAATAAATGACAACTAAAGCCCCCTACAAAGTGAAGATATCTTTTCTATCCCGCCCCTGGTGCTGATCTTATGCAAACCGTACTCACGGTTTCCCCACTGTCCTCACAATATCGTCCCACCATAGAACTGGTGGTATACCCTGAGATCGTCTGATATCTCTCGGCTACCATTCAATAAATTCTTTTGTCTTCCTAATACCATCTTGTCTTGTCAAGAGCGCTAAATAAATGATATTTATTTCTGTAATTAGATCTTTTAAAGACACTTTTACAAGTCAATATTTTACTTATTTTTTTAAGTTAGACGTTCTGGCATTTCCTAGCTGATGACCTCTGAGAAGAAGAAACAAACTCAGAGAATCATAGTCTCTTTAAAACAAAGTCTCATAAGCTCCTCATCGCTATTTAAATCTTGCGATTTCGCGAGAACAAGATCTTTATTCGATTATCTATAATGTGTGAAATAGTGGTCGTGGTTAGCACATTTTTTTTTTAAATGTGCTCATAAGAAATTGATTATAATAATATGTTTATTAAATCAATTTTAAATGTATTTTTATACTTAGTAAAAGTCAAACAATTGGCAGTGTAGGACGGTAATATAATATCTACCACGGCTGCGTAGGCGTCGATGCCGTGTCGTCAAGCATGTCGTAGCACCCACATATCTACGTCGTAGACTACTACGAACATTATTTTGATTAAATTTAAAAAAAAAAAGTTTATTGATTTCTGACATTTACGCGAATATTATACATAGAAATAAAGCTACTTTTTACGGATCTTATCGAGTTATTTATACAGCGTCCCCTACCTCCATGAACGCTGTAAAGGATCCGAAACGTCGGGATTAATAATATCAATATAACGCGATAAAATCCGTAAAAAGTAAGTTTATTTCAAAGACAAGTTGGCACCAATATTTTTTTATTGTATTGAAATAATTAGTTTTCAATCATAATATCAACATAATTCATAGCTTGTCTGTATTTTATTGTGCTGTAATCACTAACATTGCAGTTGTCCAATATCTTCATATTTTTTATAGTACAAAAACTGTTATTTATATTTGTTCAATCTGATGAGTATTCATTTATACAATTTTATGTACATTTTTATTACTTGGAGCGTACGAATACGTTGAATAAATAAAAATATGCCAATAACACTATTATGTGGTATAAAATTAATTATAAAACCACGGCTGTATCCCAGGAGGGTTAGACAGGGATGTCCTTAATGTAGAGACGCTAGCAGGTAAAGCTATCCAACACTGTCAAATGTTCCCAATTAAATATGAACCTTATTATTTTGTATTAAAGTTGAAAATCAATCAAAGAATATTGACAGATTGTGGTAGCTTGTGGTGCTGGCCTCTGTACATCCACAAATCATCTTCATCGTCTTCCGAGACTTTTCCCAATTATATTCGGGTCGGCTTTCAGTCTAACCAGACGCAAATCGAACTCCGCGATCCAATTTCTGGACAATACCGATATCCTGACGACAAACTGGTTGTCAGACTTTTTGGTCTTCTAACTAATACTAACGATTGTCAAAGATGTTCGCATGACAGCCGAGACAGTCGGCTTTACGTGCTCTCTGAGGTACGGAGTACACCTACAGATCGATGGTCTATTTTCAGTGCTGACATAATAGGGGATCTATTGCCGTTAATCGGCCATAATTCCGAATTCCGAGAATTTCATCAGAAAAACCCAATAACACTGTGCTCGAACCTGGGAACTCAAGCGTAGGAGTCACACTTACGACCACTAGGCTAGTAAAGGAGTTTGAACTCCAAGCGATGATCTCAATTTATCGCGATAAAATTCGTATTAAGTAGTTTTATTTCAAAGCCTTGTTTGAAATTGGTAAAAAGAGGTTTTAAGCTATATAAATGAAAGCACTGCAGAATGAAAGGCAGGTAAGTGAATATGAATAAAACTGGGTGGTGGTAGGTGACAATCGCGATCGCACGCTCTAGTGTATTAGAACGATCCATCTTACTCGAGTTCGGATACTGACACTGAGAGGTAGTGTTCCAACATTTAATAGCCTGAATTTCGGGATATTTGGATACCTACGTTATAAGCCGTGAACAAGGGCAGCAAGCAGCGGTGTCTATTCTTTATTGTGGATAGAAAATGTTGTCATATTATTACGTTGACATAGCCTTTGTCTTGAAAACAGGCTACACGTGCTTAAGGGAGAAAATAAATATAAAATTCAAAATGGTAATATAATACGGTTGCGTAGGTGTCGATGCCGTGACGTCAAACATATCGTAGCACCCACATATCTACGTCATAGACTGCTACGAAAAATATTTTGATTCAATTTATAGAAACAGTAAGAGTTTAAAAAAAAGAAAAGTTGGCATAGCCCTTGTCTTGAAGAAAGAGGGAGAAAATAAATATAAAATTCAAAATTATTTCTGGACAAACTTTCTGTATTAATTTTGCAGTTTCTATGTACCAATATATACAATATAAGGTCCATAACGAAAATTTAAGATATAATTATAATAAAGTTCCTCAATTTTGATACCTATATATAAAATAATGTATACCTATCTTTTCTCATCTAGTAAAACAATTTTGATCATTATGAGATCGATTGGGACAGCAATAACCGTCCAAACTTTTGGGCACACTACACATGAATGGATGCCTCCTCACCTGCCAACGTTAGTGAATAGCCGGAGGGTCAGAGATCGAGCCGTGATCGACATCAGCCGGTGAATAGGCACTGAATTTTAACCCTTTCACCAAAAACGAGGAGCGATCCGGTCCAGAACTTTATAGAACGTTGGAAAATATCTCTCTTCAAATCCATTTATCATAGCAGATGAGTGTTTTTGTACACACCGTCTGAAAATTCTGACGGTTTCTGAAAGGCGCTTATTTATTTTGTTTTAAAAAAAGACAGCTACCGCCCTAAAAACAAGCCCTGTGACGCAGGAGACTTTACAAACATACAATTAACAAACAAAGTAAGTTCATCCAGACTCGAAAAAGTTCTTTCTGTGTTTTCGGATTAATTAATTAGAATTGCCATTTTTGTCTCTATTTTAAACAGGTGGAAGTTCTCATAATATTAAGTGAATACCATTATGGTGACCCATATTACATGGGACCTAAATATACCAGCGAAGTGTGAGTGTACCTACAGAGGCCAGCACATCAAGCTACCACAATCTGTCAAATTTCTATGATTGATTTTCAACTTTAATGCAAAACAATAAGGTTCATATTCAATTGGGAAAATTTGATAGTTTTGGATATCTTTACCTGTTGGCGTCTGTACATTAGTATTTTATACCTCTGCCTAACCTTTCAGGGAAGACAGGCGTGATGTTATGTTAATCAATACACAAATAAAATTGATAATTGAAAACCAAACCAACAAAACACGTGTTTCGATCTGATATAACTAATACCCTACATGATTTTTGTGATATAGCCTATACGATTCAAAGGTTTCTTGAAAATCAACTTGAGAGATTCCTGACAGCGCCCTTTGAGCCTTTTGATAACGTAAAAAGGAATAAATCAACAAATATCTACTCCAAATAGATCAAATTTAATAAATTGTGATACAATACTTCAAAGAATTTCTCAACTTTCGCGTTTTCCCCGCGGCTTGGATGAATATTTTGTTGAATTCGTCTTTCTTGGAGTTTTATGTTTTATAGTTTTAATAACCTTGGAATTCAAGGCTTCGTCCAGACAGTAATAAAAGTAAGCAATAAAATAGTGTTTACTCGTAAAAACAACAGTGTAGGTATTCGAAATACACAGATAGCTAAAAGTATCCTTCCTTGGTACGAAAATATTTCATGGATTGAATTTTACTGGTACATAAACATAATATTATTATCGTAGTAACTCGATCTGCAAAGCTAAGCTGCATGGCCAGATACCACGGTCAGTTTATTGATAAGCGAATAGTTTTTACATTGTAACAAAACACAAGGGTTAGTACACATTGGGCGTTGGTGGTGCGTTAAGCGCAGATAAGCTGCGTATACACGCGCGTTTAGCTCGGTATTCTCGGACCTTTATTTATTTATTTATATTTATTTATTTATATAATAATATAATTTAGAACAAAATTGTGGTACGTATCTAACTAACGCACTAACAGCTAGCGTTCTAGCCAAAATCAGTCATCATCATCAACCCATATACTGTCCCACTGCTGGGCATGGGTCTCCTCTCATATTGAGAGGGATTAGGCTGTAGTCCACCACGCTGGCCTAGTGCGGGTTGGCAGACTTCACAAACCGTTGAGAAAAATCTCTAAGGTATGCAGGTTTCCTCACGATGTTTTCCTTCACCGTCTAAGCCAGTGATAATTAATTATTAATACGCACATGAATTCGAAAAGTCAGAGGTGCGTGCCTTGGGTTCGAACTCGAGACCTTTGACTTGGCAGTCCAATGGTCATACCGCTAGGCTATCACTGCTGTTAAAATCAGTATCTGTGTGCATTTAACCAAAGGACCTCTTCGTTCTTAAAACGCACGTTACAAAACTGTATGCTTCAAAACGCCTAATACGTACTAACCCTAAAAATACATACAGTTTTGAAATCGTTTAAAATAAAATAACTCTTTCTTACAAAAAGATTAATCTCTATTTATACAAAGGCATCATCAGATGATGATGAAAATTTTCTTTTTACCCCAAAAGGCAATCAATCCGAATTAATTCAGTGCGTGATTTGCTTGTCAAACAGATTTCGTTCAATATGACTCCTCTCGACTTGCGGATTAATTGAAAGAGGGTGACCACAGATTTGATCCGTCTCCCTCGCGTTGTGCAAGTGATGGGAAATTGCGATAATTTGCAATGTTGGAAGATTTTTCTGAATTTGAGTTGATACAATGAATTTACATACATACACTCACGCCTTTTTCCCATGGAGGTAGGCAGAAAAGAACGCCACTTGCTACGATTCTTGCATACTTCTTTTGCTTCGACCACATTCATACATCTTGTCATACATACACGCCTGTTGCGAGTACTACACACCTGACCTTTTTGAAGAACCTCACCAATAAGGTCGGCGTAAGTTTTTCTAGGGCGTCCCCTCTCGGCGGTTCCACTGAAATTGGCGAATTTAGAACTAACAAAAGGGATTTATATGGCGATATAAATCCCTTTTGTTAGTCGCCTTTCATCCATTCTCTCGACAAAGGATTTAATTGTAGGCTGACTGATTGACTTAAAACTGGTATATATGAAAACAATGTAATTATATTAAGATGCAAACGTGTTCTTCAATAAGTCATTTAATATAGGTTAGAATAGATGAAGAATATTATAATTCCTCTAGATGAAGAATATTTCATCTAGAGGCTGGCATTAGGCTCGCCCCCTATACCTAAAAGTTACCGGTAAACTACGGATATACATTACAGAACACCTGTACCTAACCCTCCGTCAAATACAATCGTGATCATCACCAACCCATATATTGGCCCACTGCTGGACACGAGTCTCTTTTCAGAATGAGAGGAATTAGACTATAGTCCACCACGCTGGCCTAGTGCAGGTTGGCAAACTTCTTATACCTCACGATGTTTTCCTTCACCGTTTAAGCAAGATTTAATTAATTATTATTGCGCACATAATTTCGAAGTCTTTTGATTTGGTAGTCCAATGGTCAAGTCACTAGTCTATTTTTATTTATTTATTGTATAAAAACATACAAATACAAATACAAATTTCTTTATTGTGGTACATAGGTAAGCAAATAGTTGTTACATGTTTCCGAGATTGTACACAGCTATGACCCGCCGTAATGGCATACAATATTTTTTTAAGTAGGTCAGTGACATTTTGCAACATAAACATAGCACAATCAAATAGAAAATTAAAATAATAACAATTCAAAATGCAGCAATTTAGATTTAACGCACATTTTTACATGTCAAAGCAAAAATTAAAATAATAAGACATAAGACATAAATTATAAATTCAATTAAAATTAAAATTAATGAATACAAATTAAGAAATATACAGGAAACAATTAAAATTAAATAACATCATCGAGATAATCCTTTAAAGTATAGTAACATTTGTCTAATAACAATTGAAATAATTGCTTTTTATAATTATGCAAATCTAAATCTCTAATAGTCTTTGGCAATTTATTATATATGTCGGGGATTAGATAAAAAACACTTTTGTGGAAAAGAGCAGTTTTGTGGGGTTCACGTGTCATTTTGTCTTTATGTCTGGCTCTATTACTAAATTTGAAACGGTGAATATTTAATTTAGCGAAGATGGCACATTCGTAAATAAACAGACAGGGGAGTGATAGTATTTTTAGTTCTTTAAAATGTGAAACACAGGATTCCGTTGAATCAATACTTACAATTGATCGGATACAGCGCTTTTGCGCCTTAAAAGCTAGGTCTTTGTTGGTTGAATTGCCCCAGAAAATAAGACCGTACCTTAAAATGGAAGAGACATAACCATGATACGCACTAAGAACAGCAGATCTATCTGCTATTTTACTTAATTTATAAAGGGCATATGACTGTTGATTCAAGCGTTTACAGACATATTCTATGTGATTTTTCCAGTTAAGTCTCCTGTCAATATGTAGCCCCAAAAACTTAATTTCATCTATTTCTTCAATATTTGTATCTTTGAATGTTATATTTAAATTCGACGATGCTAGAAAATTTTGTCTAAATTTCATAATTTTTGTTTTTGACAGATTTATATTTAAATTATTAGATGATAGCCATTCAGTTGCATTAGTTAAAAACATATCAATCTCCACATTTATGCTAGAGTGCATATTGTCGTCATTAAACAAAACTGTGCTGTCGTCAGCAAAAAGTGTCATTGGATGGTGCGTTATGGATGGTAGATCATTCACATATACAATAAAAAGTAATGGGCCCAATACACTACCTTGTGGTACACCAAAACGGACATTAGTGAACTCAGATTCGTATACTTTTTCTACTTTCGATATTGGGCATACTCGATTTATTTGAGTAGCTTGGTGTCTATTACTTAAATAGGATTTTATAAGATTATTAACATTACCCCTAACACCATAGTAATTTAATTTTTGGAGCAAAATGTTATGACGAACGTGGTCGAATGCTTTTGACATGTCTAAGTACATGGCTACAGCTGGTTTACTATTATCTAAATTGGTTATTACTGTATGTATGAAATTATAGATTGCATTATTTATTGATTGACTTTTACGAAAGCCGTATTGTTCGCTGGCAAAAACGTTATTGGTTTCAAGAAAAGAGTACAACGATGCATATATAACTTTTTCATAAATTTTTGAGAAAATAGGTATTAACGCTATGGGTCTGTAACAATTGAGATCTTCAACATCACCCTTCTTAAACATAGGTTTTATAATAGTGTACTTAAGTTTATCTGGGAAAACTCCGTGTTCTATACTCAGGTTAATAGTATAGCTTAAAACAGTACAAATTATATGAGCTACATCTTTCACAACTCTAACTGTAACCTCATCGTAACCCGTGCTGGATACATTTTTCAAAGAATTAATTATTTTAAAGATATCTTTAGGAGTTACAGGTTTCATAAAAATAGAGTTAGGTTGACTCTTAACCGTTAAATGTGGTATTGTGTTTATTTGTGATATGATGATAAATATAAAATGATACACGATATAATAATTATGTAAGTACTAAGTAAGTATTACCACACACACACACGTACACAAACCTAAAACCAACACTGACACTTACAAACATGCACATTTCTCTTTTTTTTACAATGCAATTTTATAATAATCTAAATTGCCTTATTTTTATTCTGTTATATAAATAATTACCTACTTGTTCATTAGCTCTATGTCTGGAACATCTAAGCTTCCTACTAGGAGCGGGGCGTTATAGCTACACCAGTTTTTAACTTTTGTAGCTACGAGTATCATCGTTTTTTATTTTTCTGTTTGTAACATGTGTCTTTGTTCCATAACAGACAATTTTTCATCATCATTATCAACCCATATACTCTTCCACTGCTGGGCACGGGTCTCTTCTCATATTGAGAGGCATTTGGCTATAGTCCACCACGCTGGCCTAGACAAATAGACAATTGTTATTTTTTATTACTTAAAAAACATGTTTTATAGATCAACCTGTGTAGTAAAATTCCATCCATTCGCATATGTTTTTCTTTTGTTTCAGTAAAAGTCTGTTCCTCAATTGTTTTTTATTACACGAACGCGCTTTCTACTCATCACTTAGTCTAAAGTACTGAAGTTCGTTTTCCCTTTCACGTGTGATTTCCCCGGACGCTCCTTATAGGCTGTTACCTACTACAGGTAAAAACGATTCCAACATCATAAATACTTAGGTGCCTCTTACATTATTCGATTACCTTTTGAGCGGCCGTATTTATGTTCGATAAATCGATGGTATACAGTGAACAGTATCGTATCGCGTTCAGAATTGTAAGAAAAAAAATGTAATTTCTAAGACTGACTAAATAATAACGTACACAAAAATATGTCTAGGTTAAGATCACTCGAAACATGCATGAGGAGGATAATGAACCTAGATGAAGCGTAAGTGATGTGCTAGAATCGTAGCAAGTGGAAATCTATATTGGAGACAGGCGTTTCTAGGTAACACTGATGTCCTATGGATAGACTAGTTGTCAGGATGTTTGAGCTTCTGACTACCACTAACAGTTATCGTAGATGTTCGTCTGGAAACTGGGATCGATGGTTTTACGTACTCTGCGAGCCACGGAGAGGTCTCGATGTGTTAAAAATAGTCATACGTCCAGAGATTGACCGCAGCTAGCGTAGCTTAACCTTTCAGATCGGTTGATCAACGTAGTTATTACTTAGCCACGAACCCTTCAAGTCTGAAGGTATGTATAAAAACATGTGAAGTGAAATTTTACGTAAAATAATTTCATTAATAAAAATTTCGTGTTTACAGGGTAATGAGTTTTCAAGTTTACAGGGAATTACAGTGCACTAAAGGAGCCTTTATAAAACTCTACTAATACGTGAATTGTGAAGTGTTTCTGTAATAATTAGTTACTTTATAGTTTAAAATATACATAAGATGTAATAGTTAAGACGATTAGTGTACAAAGATATCAACCATTGTGTCAATATCGTTTTTTTTTTTCAGGTATGTTGGGATCAACTTCCACTGTTTACAAATGTGGCTGCATATAATTATTTTATGCAAAGTGACTGCCATCAGATCTCCGCAACCCAATTATGACATTCTAAGTATAAACTGATAGTCGGTCTTCTAAATGGGAACGTTAACTTAGTTTCGACGGCACGGAGGTGTCTTGATGTATTCCGCATGGTCATCCACAGAATGACTGTGACAAACACAGCTTCACTTTGCAGATCTTAAACTTGTGGACTAATCATCTTTGTTATTACTTATCCATGAACCCCTTTAGAAACATAATATTTATCAATAATAAAAAAATAAAGTTTAACATACTGATAATTCGTAAAATATTCTTGGACAATGTTACACAGCACCAACTAGTCCCAAACTCACCAGAGCTTTTACTATGGGTACTAGACAATGTATATAATACTTAAATACTTTTTTTGTTGTAAATACATACTTATAATACATAAAAAACACCCAGACAAACACAAACACCTATGTTTTTTCACATAAATGTTTGTGTCCTGTGAGAATCGAAACCACGATCCCACCAGATCAGCAGTCCTATATTCGAACCACTAGACCATAGATGTCGTCAGCCATAGAATGACTGTGGCAAACATAGCTAAACCTTGCAGATCTTAACCTTGTAACTAATCAACTTTTGTTATTACTTATCCTGTTTCGGCTTCGATAGTCGCTGGTTACTTTTTGTTGTAAAATGAAAGAATCATCACTACGACATTTAACAAATTTATTACTAATTATTGCATTGAGTGAGATGCGCACACAACCCTGGTCGAGGCGCGCAAGCGAATGGCGCGTCGGCCGCCGCGCCGTTGACGTCTGGGTTGATGCGCGCGCGGTGAGGTGAGCGGTGTACTGCACGATGTATGTGTGCGGGGGCTCCGCGCGGTGCAGGCGAAGCCGGAACAATCCATTAACCACTTTTAAAAACACAATACCTATCAATAATACAAAATAAAATTTAAGACTACGTTTTTACATATCAATAACTAACTTCTGCCCGCAACTTCGTCCGCGTGGAAAAGTTACTTTTAATTATCATTGTAATTTGGCTAATTAACTCAAAATCGTTATAAATTGTAGCCTATATGTTATTCTGATGTATACTTAATAATACTGTAAAGTTTCATCAAAATCCGTTCAGTGGTTTTAGCGTGAAAGAGAAACAAACATCCATCCATCCATTCTCACAAACTTTCACATTTGTAGGATTCGCAAAAGAAGTATCATATTTTTAATCCGCTCTCGCTTTGCTTATAACCACGATATACCCTTAAGCAGTTGGGCTAAGATAATGATCTCTGGAATAGAGGGAGGGCTGCGGATTACTTTTCTCAATCAGCGCGTCGTAATAAATATTTGATGAGCCATAAGGAACAACATTTATTTATAACTAATTGCAGCCCTTTGTTTTCATATTTTATTGGTTGAGGAATATATTTTTAATTATGAGACAGGTTCGTAAGTACCTATTATTAGATTTCACACGACTAAGAACATCTCTCAGGCAGGTTTTCTCTATCATGATCGTAGCGAATTGCATGGCCATGACTGGTGAAGGCAATTGCGGTTTTTATTTGGTACGAATCTGACATATCCGGCTACCTCCCAGGTGGCAGACGATCGGTTAAAAAAACAATACATAAAATACTCTACATAGCTAAATAAACATTTATATAAGTATTTGACTTTTATTTATAAATCAAAATACATACATACCATCACGCCTGTATTCCCCGAAGGGTAAGGCAGAGGTGAACTATGTACACCCACATTTCGCCGGTATGTTTAGGACCCAAGTAATAAGGGGCGAGTCTATTGCCATTAGCCGGGCACAAATCCTGACTCCGAGCTGTTACCGAGAATTTCATAGAAAACCCCAATAACACTTTGCTCGACCTGGGGATTGAACCCACGACCTCTAGCGTAGCAGTCGCGCTTAGGACCACTAGACTAATGAGGCAGTCAAAGTCAATCAAAATACCTGCTAATATTCAATATACATAATTATCAATTATAATAACGTAATTTAATTTTATAATTATTATTCAAAACATATTTTGTGTATACCTATATAGATTGGAATATTAGATAACTTACATAATTAACGTGCCCATATTTACGTATCCGTGTTAGCCTCTCGGGCAATGCCCAGAAATTCTTATTTTTGCGGAAATTGCTTTTCCCCCTAATTATCCTCTCAAACTTCAGGATTAACGAACTCGCAACGAGTGTGGGGCAAGCGGTGGGGGTAAATTACATACCTACGACTAACTTCATTACGCAGAGTTCAGTCCCTCGCAGCGGCGTTACGTGCCGCCGACCCCAACTTATAAGGGTTTGTTAAAGGTACACAAATGTATGTACTTCTTCTCGCCTTGTGTTTACCTATACTGTTATTTTTTGGGGTTAACTTGGGCACGGGAAGTGTTTGGCGGCAGTTGCAGATGAGTATATTTTTGTATGTATATATTGTTTGTTGTTGGCTGTTAGAAAAGAAACATAAAATTAACGTTAAAGTTTTACATTGTTTTGAGCGATTTGACGACACGTTTGGCATAGGGGTTGAGGTTTATAGGATAGATTATAGGATTTCTACGCCACGGGTTGTGGGTTCGATCCTCGCATGGAATAAATATTTGGATAACCTACGCGTAAATTGTTCTGCATCTGGGTGTTTGTGTATGTAAAAAATTCTGTTTGTAAATACAGCCACGCTACAGGAAAACATCCTAGTGTGGGGCAACGTTATTAAACAAATATTATAAAGAGTTATAGACTATTTTTCACAAGAATGTTGGAGCAAGCACAGCATAACTAGACTCACTTTTCACTCTCTTTCACTCTTTTTCTCTCTCTCTACTTAATGCATTTTGATATTATTAATATTGATGACGTAATTTTTAGGTATGTTGATATCTCCAAAGTCACATCACTACATAGTATAAAACTAATTCGCTTCCCGCTATCTGTCTGTCCCTATGTAGGCTTAGATCTTTAAAACTACGCAGCGGATTTTGGCACGTTTTTTTAATAGATAGGGTGATTCAAGAGAAAGATTTATATGTATAATACATGTGTTATTAGTACAGACGCCAGCAGGTCAAGCTATCCAAATCTGTAAAATTTTCCCAATTTAATATGAACCTTAAAGCTTTGTATTAAAGTCGAAAATCAATCAAAGAAATTGGACAGATTGTGGTAGATTGATGTGCAAGCCTCTGTACATTGCACCCGTACGAAGCGGGCGTGGGTAGCTAGTTGATTTATAAAACAAGGAATACATCTCTTATTGGTTATACAAGTTAGGGAGTGCTATAAAAAATATACCTACACTTTTATATTTTATTAAATGCAGAATTGAAAGACGAATTGTTGCTTAAAATTTTGCGGGTAATGGTGAAAAAAAAGCATTGTTTATGTTTTTAAATTAATGGCCGCCTGCCGAAACAATTTCGAACAAAATCAAACGAAAGTTGCAATCCATTGTCATCCCAATTACCGATAAAAGGTTAAATGTATACAAAAATCAGTTAAAATTCGTATCGAAAATTTAAGCAATGGGTACTCCAGATTTTCGACGCTGAATTCAATTTTTAACTTTGACGGCTCTTATATTTTGTTCAGCAGTTAATTTTCACACTACCCACTTGACTTGTGGGTATGTAAATTTTTAATTAATTAAAATGAATCCACAATATATTTTCGTTTCGGGGATAACTGACGCTTAAAATTGATAACTTATTTACCCTTTATGCGACACACAAACACTTTTCTGGATACAAAACAAAAACACATCGCGTTTTTGTGGCAAAAAGTAGTTTGAAGTGTTTCGAGACTGGCTGAAGAGTTCGAGTGTTAAGTCATTGTGACTGACCACAGCCTGTAGAGTTTATACCACTTAGTTGACAAACCCGCAGGATGGTAAGCAATTACTGTAACCTATGGACGCTGACGACGTTGCAACACTAGGGGTATCACGACGCTGGGGAATCTGTAAAATCTATTCACTCCCTTTTTGAAGAGCTATGCTCTACTCTCTTGAAAATACCTTAGCGGGGTGCTGATTCCACAACCGTGGGAAGAAATTCCTCATAAATTGCACCATGTGAGACCAGAGTAGCTCTAAGGTATTATGTATTCCACTCCGATTTAAGAAAATTCCTAACCGAGATCAACACAGATAACGACTCGAGCTATTTTAATATAATAGTGTGTTTTATTTGTGATAAAGCGGAATATACCTACAACTTTTGTTAATGAATATTTATTCTACTTAACTCTAGTGATCGGAAGCACCACTGCTACGCTAGAGACCCTAGGTTCCCAGTTCGAGCCGTGTTATTGGGTTTTTCTATGAAAGTGTCAGTGGCAGCTCGGAGTTTGGATATATTGTGCCCGATTAATGTTAGGCTTACCACTATTACATAGAACATAGACATACCAACGAAGTATGGATGTACAGAGGTCAGCACATCAAGCTACTAAATTCTATCATTTTTTTAAAACATTACAATATGGTTAATTTTCAATTGGGGAAATTTGTCAGTTTTGGATAGCTTGACCTGCTGGCGTCTGTACATTATACACCTCTACCTAACCTTTCTAGGAATATAGGCGGGATGGTGTGTTATCCTATTCTACTTCCTATCCTACTAATATTATAAATATGAGAGTTTAAGGATGGATAGATGGATAGAGGAATGGATGTTTGATACTCTTTCACGCTAAAGCTACTGAACGGATTTTGATGAAACTTTACAGTATTATTATTTATACATCCTTATAACATATAGGCCATAATTTATAACGATTTTGAGTTAATTAGCCAAATTACAACAATAATTAAAAGTAACTTTTCCACGCGAACGAAGACGCGGACAAAGGCTAGTGTTATGATATGTTCTACTTTCATATATAAAACAACCAATCTTCTCCCTTTGCAAACAATTACGTTATCTAAACAAGGAGTTTGTTTAATTATTAGAAACTTTTCTGACATCCGTATCACAGGAGCCCATTCTCTGGCACTTTCCATATAATTCAATGCTAATTAAGTCTTCAGAGGCTGTTACCGGGACCAAGTGGGGAAGGTGGTAATTAGGGTTCCTTGCTCACTGTTTCATTAAAATTACACCTTCACTGCAGAGTAACGAGTCATTAGCGCAACTCTTTGATGCATACTAATTGTATTCGCTTTGGAAAGTACCTAATTGTAATTAAAGATGGACTCAAGGTGCATGGCGCAAGAAATGTAAGTAAGTATTAAAGAAGAAATATTTAAAGTTTTAATGCTCTTTCTCCCAGCGTAAAGCTGCAAAGTATTTAGTATAATATTTTATTTTTTCTCCATGGAAAGTTATCAGATAATGGTAAATAATCTTCGACATAATAATATTATGTCGAAGAAAAGAAAAAACTAAATTAAACTTCGTGTAATACAAACTAAAATTATTGACTAAAAACTTCAGAAAATTATATTATACCTCCAAACTATCTAAAGAAATAAAAATCAGTTGTAATATACAAGTTGTGTTTGTAAAAGCACCCACGATACAGGAGAAAAGATTACAAACAAGCATACGGGTCGCCTGGTGGTAAGCGACAGCTCCAGTATATCATCATTCTCAGCTTGTATTATCCCACTGCTGGGTATAAGCCTCCTTTTTTTTTCCAGTAGGTAGTCGAAGTATTAGCTAGCTGAAACCTCCATGCCCAGTAATTTCACTGGCTTCATTGCCCTATAAACCGAAACACAATAATATTAGTTAAATTATTGCTTTGCTGCGAAATATTTTGCATTGGACCACAGACAAACCCAGCAGCATTAGCAGAGACTACAAAACTATCACGCCTGTACATCCCGAAAGGTTAGGTAGGGGTGTATCAATACACACCCGCAGTTCGCGGTATGTAAGGTCCAGTATGTAACCGGGCACAAATCCAAACTCAGAGCTACTACTGAGAATATCATAGAAAAAACCCAATAACTCATTGCACAACCTGGTAATCGAACTCAGGGCCTCCAGCGTAGCATTCGCGCTTAGGACCTCTAGGCTAATGAGGCAGTTCCTACCACTCCCTACAAAAAAACCCACGGGATTTGGAAAATGAGCCCTAGTACCTACCTACAGAGCTATTAATAAAATGTATTATATGCAACAACCGTTGTATGTGGCATTATATATTTAAACCTTATTGAACGATATTTTCTGCTGTTTAATGACCATGGTAGCTATGGTTTTCAACTAAATCAGAATAATTAAAGCCATTTTCGAAATTGAGACGTTTGCAAGCAAACCGTAACGATAATCTCCATAAATTGGGAATTGGCTCCGAAGAATTAACCAATTATTTGTCCCCGATGAACTGTGAAATTGAACCGTTTGTGCAATGCGCGAACAAATTACTAGATTACTAGGCTATTCATCATCAGTACATTCAATGTCCCTCTGCTGTGTACGGGTCTACTTTCAGAATGAGAAGGATTATGCTAGATCCACTACGCTAGACTAATGAGGATGAGAAGGAATAGGTTATAGTTTTTTTTTTTTTAGTATTGTTTTAAGTGTACATTATACAATGTTATTGCTAGTATCTAAACTAGGCCGAGCCTGTATCTTAGATACTAGTCTCTTCCAAAAAACTTACGGGGTACACACTTTGTTGTTTTATTTATGTGTTTAGTTTAATATTGATGATGATTAGGAGTAGTTCTTTTTTATTTATTTTTTCAGTATTAATTTACCATTATTTGTATTATTATAATTATTGTATAATTTTAATTTTAGTTCTCTCCCCGCCCTACGCTAGTCGGCAAACTTCAAACATCATCGAGAAAAACTTATAGGGTTACAGGTATTTCGGGCGGTTGAAATAGGGATTCCACCGCCCGACCAGAATGGCCCCAGTAGGCGGCACGCGTGTTCGCCACACTCTTCTGTATATAAAGAAAGGCTTGATTTGGAAGAACAAGGTGTATATGAAAAAAAATTGGGGATTTTCCACGGGATTAGGAAATATGAGATTATGTTTAGCGAGAGTAGTAGATAGATTGACTTAAAAAACATACATAAACATACCATCACGCCTGTATTGTGTATTTATGTAACCTCGAAGGGTTAGGCAGAGGTGTACTAATGTACACCTCATCCCATTTCGCCGGTATGTTTAGGTCCCATGTAATAGGGGGCGAACCTATTGCCATTAACCGGGCACAAATCAAGTCTCCGAGCTCCTCCTGATAATTTCATCGAAAAATCCAATAACACTTTGGTCGACCTGGGGATCGAATCCAGGACCTCTAGCGTAGCAGTCGCGCTTAGGACCACTAGACTAAAGAGGCAGATATAAAAAAATACACATTTTTACATTAATGTAGGGCGTTTTAATATAACATAAAGCTATATACAAAGAAGATGGAATTTTACATATTTTCATAGTCATCGTGAAGCGGTAACGCCAACAGAAAATTATTTGAGGGATGTTCTTCCAATTAATCAAAACCGAACCCTCACAAAAAAGGGCAGCCATATCCACCACGCATTCAATTACCCGTCAATATCAGTTTCGAATATGGGTGGGCATAGCGAAAAAAACAACAATCCCCTAACGTAAAAACAATGACTACGACCAAAATACGCGCCCAAAGCGATATTTTCAACTGATACATCCCTAAGGGTGACTTGTTCATCTTCCGCTTGACTAGTAACACAAAAAACAACCCGAAAAAATATTATTCAAAGCGCGATAAATCCTGCCCCATCAAGGAGTATTATCTCTCGTCTATGGACCATATTTAAATATTCATTTAACCTCTTTCTAGGGGCTGTCACGCGTTTAACCCGAAAAGTCACTCGGTTTTAATAACGTCCTTTATATAATTTAAACGACAATTTTCAGAGCCCTCACCTGACTCTAAAGACCGCTAATTGCTCTTTTCCAACAAATTAATAATCGCGACTAAACGATTTTTCTGTGAAAAGAAAATTATGCTCGATGCGCTTAAAAGGTTTCTCTTCTTGGCTTCATAATGTAGAACTTGATGTAGAGAGAATATTAAACTATTCTCTGTAGCAGTCCTTAATTAACTTACTCTAATGAAGATGGAAATGACCGTAGAAAGCAGATTTCTCATAGGACTAAGCTGACGTTGATTTGTATTAATATAAAAAGGCTACCTTGCTGAATCTAATAGTTCAGGCAGGCTAGGTATTTTCTGCCAGATAACCTTAGGGTGATGCAGAGATAATAAGATCACAGGAGATTCACTGTTTAAATTATGAGATTTTCAGGTTTGACATTATGTGTCACCTAAGTAATGTTTAATCCTACTATTAAAAAGTCGTTTTTAACTGCACGTTTTGTGTAGCGGCTAAGGTTACCTCGCCACTACCGTTGCCATGGGTTTAATTCCACCCGAGGGAAATATTTATATCTGCCTCGGATATCAGCTTCTAATCTGTGTAGGTGTACTTTGTGTCTGTTACAATTAAAGTTTATGTAGTCTCGTGCGACTGACTGAGGAACTGTCTATTAAAAGAAAATAAAATCTATAACAAAGCCAAAGCTTCAAAGGCGAAAAGCTTTTAATATCTGATATTTCATTTCTTCTTTCATTTATTTTTGGATTCTTTCTGCGGTAATGCGATATCAACTCAAGCAATTATAGGAGTACATATAAAGTGAAAACTTAGTTTGCGATGTAACAGAATACTGCTCTTTGTTCTCCCTAACCCGATATCCGGTTTCGTCGTCAAAGCACGCTATACTTCCAAGACACTTAGTGTCTCAGAAATGCTCATACCGAGTATTTCAGTAATGCAATTCACTTGCTTTTACTTTAAAAGCATTCAAATCGTCAAGCGAGGATAACTGAATTTCAAGGTTAAAATAAACTTGTGAAATATTAACCAATATTTGCACATTGTTAGAAAATTTGATGACTTGCCATCACGCCTAAATTGCTTGAAGAGTTAGGCAATGTGTAAAAACTGTGAATGTATATCGGCATCCACAGTTTGCCAATATGTTTAGGCCCCATGAAATAGGGGGTACTCAATAGCTCAATAGGCTATTGACATTAACCGGGCACAACTCCGAGCTGCTACTGAGAATTTAGTGCTGAGAAATAGAATCGAACGCAAGACCGTAGCGTAGCAGTAGCGCTTAAGGCCCCTAGACTAACGAGGCATTTGTAAAAATAAAATGTTCTTGGTCAACTTTACACAGCACCATCTAGTCCCAAACTAAGCAGAGCTTGTACTATGGAAACTAATAATAGTTGCACACAAATAGTAATAATTGTATGAGTATAAATTAGATATAGATATTTTTTTTATGTAATTTAATTTAATTTTTATTGTGATAACTGTTAATACCTAATTAAATATAAATGATAATATTGTTATTGTATCGTACCAAATTCCACTAAAATATTAATTTTGCAGCGCCCTTGCAGGGTTTCATATTGATACCACAAATTATTGTAACATCCTTATTACATATGAAAGCAATAAAGATTTGAATTTGAATTTGAATTTGAATTTGAAACTAGAAAATGGATATAATTTATAAGAAACACCTAGACAAACACATACACATAAGTTCATCACAAAAATATTTGTGTCCTGTGCCAATCGCACCCACGATCTCGTGATCAGCAGCCCGATACGGAATTAAATTAAATTAATTTAATTCAAAATTTCAATGACATCTGTGGTGTAGTGGACACCACAGATGTCATCGAAATTTTGAAACAGATATTTTCCTTTTTCTTCGTGAAAACCATTCATTAATTCTAATTGAAATTAATTCTATTACCAATTAAAATATAATATTAGTGAGATAAAAAACTTATTCTGTTACCTATGTAAGTCGGACCTGTTCATTATTCGAGACATGCTCAAAAATTCCAAAAACTTTTACGTTGGCTCCGGAATAATGGACTTTATACGACTACCTTTCAGAAGAGAAGAATCGCCGAATTTGGGCAACATAGAGCCCCCTGCGCCATTAATTCGGGACAGAAGTTAACTCGGTTGGAGCGTACAAATTACATCAGTCTTAGTTTAGTAACACGGAAATGTTGGTGGAATTCTTTAAGAGGCGTAGGTACAGTCGACAAAAGTCTTAGGTATACAGGCGGCTAACTAACATCACGCCTGTATTCTCCGATGGGTTTGACAGAGGTGTACCAATGTACATTGTACAAGTGGCCGGTATGTTTATGTCCCATGTAATAGCGCGAGCCTATTGCCATCAACCGTTCACAAATATTTACTCCGAGGCCCTACTGAGAATTTCATAGAAATTAAAACCCTGAACATAATGTGTAGCAGTAGCGCTTAGGAGCAATAGACTAACGAGGCAGTATTTTGATAAAGATTGTGTAATAATGTTTGGCGGATAAATCCATACTGATATTGTAAATGCGACAGTAAGTGTAACTGTCTGTCTGTCCTTCTGTTTATTCCGTTTTTACGCCTAAACCGTTGAAACTTGATATAAAGATAATTAGACACTGGAGAAGGCCATAGGTTACCTTTTGTCTCAAAAATTTCTTTGTGATGCAAATGAAACCGCAAGCCACAGTCAGTTTTTTATACAATCTATATCAAGGTGCAGATGTCAATCGGTGTGTATATACGTAATTCTTGTCGACTGTACATTATTCTGACATCGGAATCCGAGAATCCGGTGAATCGAGTCTACGGATAATTCGTCTCGTAGGCCATTCGATCGACCTAATTCGGGAGATCTCATTCAGCTAATGGCCGTAATGTTTCACCTGAGTGCGTCTACAGCAGTAGATTGAAGTATTTGTTCAGCGAATGATGGCCCTTACAATTCACCTTAAGGAAAAGTAAGAAGTCGGAAGCTGAATAATTTATACCGATGTTCTTTGACAGTAGATGTACCTATTGTGTCGCTTTAACTCTGTATCCAGAGATTAATTAATTCATTAGTAGGTACAATGGCTATTAATACGTTTAAGTATGGAAAACGAGATCTTATTAAAAGTGAATAATAATAAATAGTCTTTTAAACAATTTGACGACACTTTTGGCGCAACGGCGGAGCGATCAGCTTCTGTACCTCAGGTTATTGGTTCGAACCCCGCACAGAACAAATATTTGTATGACCTACCAGAACAACTAAATAGTGGCTCCGGGTCTGGGTGTATGTGTATGTGAAAGTTTGTGTTTGTAAACGCACCCATGATACAGGAGAAAATCCTAGTGTGGGGCGACGTTAAAAAAGATTTAAAAAATATATACACTAAACTTTTATTAACAAACGTCACTAATTATTTAATGTACAGACGCCAGCAGGTCAACCTATCCAAATCTGTCAAATTTTCCCAATTGAATATGAACCTTATCACTTTGTTATAAAGTTGAAAATCAATTAAAGAAATTTGACAGGTTGTGGTAGCTTGATGTGCTGGCGTCTGTACCTTTACTTAGCCAACTGATTCAAGTCAAATCAAATATTTTATTTCAATTAGACCATTAAAATAGCACTTTTGAAAAGTCAAAACTAGTTGCACGGTTCCAAAAAGTAGGCATTATGGAGAAGAACCGGCAAGAATCTCCATAGACGCTCTGTTAAAAAAAAACATATGTCAGTTTGTCAGTTACGCGCTAGCCAGTCAGCTACATCAGTGTACATAGGTACATATAAGTTTAATACTTATTAGTAAGCAACCCAAAAAGGCCCAACAAAACTTAAATCAAAGCTACAACGTAAAAAACAACAACGAACTAACTTATAAGCAAATCTCGTTCCGCTGAGGGGGGCAATAAACATTCTTGGGCAAACATATCCGATATGAAGGTATTGAACTCCACCGTCTTGCTATAATAATTTACATGATTTTATGTATGTTTACATGAAACAACGCCCCACGTCCGGTGTTCGACAGTAGCGAAACCAAACAAAGGAATATCCCTTCATACGATAGTTTACTGTGTTTGGGTTTCGACTTTATGCAGTGTACCATGAATATTTTACTTTACGTGACCAACATCTCTATCGGTTGCTTAAGCTATCCAAGGATGCAAAAATATTTGGTTGAATAACATTTTTGGCTGATTTATTGGGAATGTATGACGGTAACCTCGGAGATATGGAGCTGATATTTGTCTGGTGCTGAGTTTTGTAAGAAAATGAAAATTGTGGTTGTCGTTTTAGTTTCTTCCACAATCTACATTCACGGATCACTTAAAGCATATCTAATGTTTGTGCATTGAAAACCTCTAAGTGCCAATTGTCATATTATAATTATGTCCCGTCCAATGCTTTTTAGGAGACAGTAGATTATTCCCATTACTTTTTAATTTAGGCACTTACGAGGTTTTCATTCGTGCGCGACTTTAATGTATCTCTCAATCTATGCACGAAAATACTTCTATTGTTGAATAAATAAATTTCTCTGACTATTTACAACTGTACTGAGAAATGTACTACTTCGTTTGTGGGAAGCCACAGCTGGCCACAGCATCCAATTAAAATGTTGAATCACACATTCGAATGTCGAAGCGGAAATGTAGTTGAGCAGGCAGAGAACTATGACGGCTCGTGGTCAATCATTTCTAATCAGGCATAGAAATGAAGTGGACAAGAACCTTAATCGTAAAGCACTAGATACACTTAGGTACAAATAAATTATCATTTAATAAATGCTGTAGGTATTGTTGGTGCATTTACAAACACACATCATACACACAGATTACCTGTAGGCCATACAAATATTTTTTTCGAGCAGAGATCAAAACCGCGATCCGGTCGCGAAGTAGCGGTTTGCTCGACTGCTGCGCCAATCATAACATACCATGACTATATTCATCGAAGGGTAAGACGGTGGGTGTATTAATATACGTCCACAGTTTGCTGGTATGTTCAGGTCTCATGTAAGAGGGGCCAGCCTATTCCCATTAACCGGGCACAAATCCAAACTCCGAGCTGCTACTGGGAATTTCATAGGAAAACTCAATAACAATTTGCTCGAATTGTATAAAAACCAGAACCTCACGTAGCTGTTTAGTACCACTAGACTACCGATCAATTAAGCTGTCCAATACAAAATAGAAGCTAAATTTTGCAATAACTGTCAGTCAAATTAATCTAGTACCAACTCAACAACAAATAATTAATGCAATAAATTGCAACGAACGCGCCAATTTTAATTACAAACTACTATTATACGTTAATTGTCGTGGATTTTAATACATATTCCGATAGCGTAGCGACCGAATATGAATGTACGGGTCTATAGAAATGTGTAGGTGTATAGAAATTCCAGTGTCCGACAATAGTCGTAATTCCGCCGTCGCCCGGCCGCGGTCGCCGCCGGACGTGGCAGGGAATACGTAATGACATCCGATGGTCACATTTGTAATTTTATTACCGCAACCCCATTCTTGTTATGGTAATCCTAATGACCTAGAGTTTGTTACGACCGTGAAAATTGCCACAATATTGTCAAGAGCACCTAAATCTTCCTTTATAAATTGAAGGAAATGTTTTATTCTCAACTAGTCGAGCTGCGGATGTTTTTTTGGTCGTCGAGTTGTTTTTCTCTATATATTTTATTTTTGCCCATTTTTACACACATACATTGAATTTATTAAGAGTCTTAGCCTTATTATATAGTCTTTTGTAAATAAATTTGTACGCAAGAAATACATGTATACACAAGCCGAATAATAAAATAAATGTACTGACGTAAATTGCTTTTGTGTCTACAAAAACTCGATAAATAACTGACTTAACAAACAACAAATACGTTATACCTATTGACATAACAACAATTGTTTCTTGGTAAAATAATTTCTGAACAAATACAAACAACCTAAAAAAACAAAAGTAAATATCATTACGATCATATTACGATCCAATCTTTCCCGAAACAAGTAATAAATTACACAGAGTAGGCAAACAAAGTCACAGAGAATGCACGAACAAATAAACGGAATAAAAAATAAGTCTAAGTACAATCCAGATGGTAATGACACTACAAAAAACATTTTATTATTCACAAACAGTATCAAAGAAGAAAGTTCCGGCTCGCCAAAATTATTTGCATCAGAAAGAGGGTAGTGGGAACTACTTGTTTTCTTGCAAGTACTACCAGACTGTCGCGAAAACATCCGAAATGTATTTGAATGCAGAATGTTGAGGGTTCTGGTCGAAGTGGATGAAAGTTAGGAAGCTTACTTGCTGTTTGTCACCAACAATGTACCTAGTATACATAGAGCGATATTATTCTACGATTAACCCATGTATTACACACAAAAAGAAACTATATATACATAGAATCTTGACTGAATACTAAACGCATAAAAAGTATTGGTAACATGTCTAAATAATTTACTTCTCATAAAATAAACGAAGTTATAATCCTAAAGATTTCGATAGAGAAGACATTGGGTACATTTTCATACATTTTTTTTAATGCTGATTTGTTTTCTCTCTTTGTCATACTGACATACTCGTATATGACAGATGCGGACCGACTTGTTTCCAATTGGAAAAAGGTCGGTTACAATTTTGATCGTGATGTCTATGTCTATCGCTAGTATTTGATTAAATTGCTACATTTTGACGGTTGATGCAATGGTTGAGAAACCGGCTGCACTCTGAATCGCTAAATCGATACTCGCACGCAAAAAATATTTATGTGGCGTACATATAGTTTCGGGTATATGTACCCGAAACTAAACACACCCACGTCACTAGAGAATGAGCATAAACCTAAAGTAGCTCTTTAGGTTTAGGTTATATTCCTATCAATACCAGGACTGTTTTTTGCATTACACTTTTCTTTTAATATCGCAGCATTATGCTATGATATACTGATGTTAATTCCATAATTTCTGTACGAGTTCAAATTAAAAGGTTTATTTCTTTCCTTTTTCTTTCTTTAGAATTATAGATTCTGCAAAAATCACAAATCGATACCTACATACAATCATTTAACATTCGTACCATGCGCGCTCACAATTGCGGTATAACATTGCGTATTCCATCAAAGAACTGGCAACAACTCAAATCTGGCGTCGGTCCCAGGATAAATCTTCAAATGTACAATATTAATATAGGAGTAAATGGGGAAATTTATTATGGATGAGCTGAACCTTTGCGGTGTTACCGGTGGTTTTTTTACTACCAACGGTTTTAATTTTCAACGAGCAATATTCCAATTGAGATGCTATTTCATGGAATATGAATTGGTTTCGTATTCAATTTAAAACGCAACAGTATGAATATAAAATCAAGACGAAAATATATTCTTACAACAGTATTTATTTTCGTTATTATTGTGTCCGCTTTGCTACGTCGCGTCGGCCTAGGATATGCCTTCTTTTAATAATGGAAAATAATTTACTAGATAAAGTAAAATATCGTGTGCCATCCAGCATTACTATAGATGAATAATAATAATAAATTTATTTATTTTCCCTCACAATGGTTTTGTAGCACCGTTCAGAACTTTACAAATTCACATTGTGAGAGCTGGTGACTGAAGTAGGTTTTAGTAAAAAACCTGTATTACAGGTCACCAGTCCCGACTTGGTGGCATCATAACTAAGCAGGCAGGTAAAATTTTTCCACTAAACATTTTAAAAGAAAATTAAATAAATGCAAAGAAATAAATTAAAAGAACAATTTAGAAAAGCTCTACACTTTTCCAAAAGAAAACACAATAAAAAAATGAATGAATATTTAATGCAAATATCGATAACTAAATTAATTTTAAAAGTTGTAATAATGGTTGATATAACTGCCCACCTTTTATTTTGCCAAAAAAAAACTATTTAACTTCTGCAAAACGAACTAACTATGAATTATTCCATCTCAACCTTCAGTAGCAAAACTGAAAACTGAATATTTTATCCATTACGTCATACCTTATTCAGTTCATTAAATAAATTACTGTTTCTGAAAGATTCAGCCATTAACCATTCCGCACCATACTGCAACTTTAACTGAACTTATCTTCGTAAGACTTGACCTCTTAAATTTCATGTCGCTAACAACGACGTCACAGAAGATAGTTGACGGTTTGACTGTTTTCCGAGAAGTACGACACCAACTTGAAATGATTATCTCATCATAACCGATGGAGAAATCAAAGATGAAAGGTCCGCCGCTCGTTCTCAAGGGATACATTGAGACGTTTCCAATTTGTAATAAACTTGATCGTAACAAATCTGAAATATTAGAAGGCATTGTAAATTGGATCACGTTTTACGTCTTAGAGGAAAATTCTTTAGGGATTTTTGTTCCATTTCTTGTATAACTTTTGACGACGGAAAATCAGAAAACTTTTTTTTGAAAGGAAGTGTATACGTAAAAGCTTTAGAATAATTTAAGCACTCGACTGTAACTATCGACATTTGTGCAAAGTACCTCGGTGAACCCAAACAAATTCCGGCGCGACTTCTTATTGAAGGCTGAAACGACGATCCCTATCGACTTATTATACAAATGGCCGATATCTGGGCAACAGTAACAATATCTTACCATGAAAAATTACGACTCAATAGTGTTGCGGTCTCTCTTGGCTCCGTTTTGCAATAAAATCGGTGCCTCATAGACCATTCCCTATATTTGTGATTCTCGACGTGAACTCACACTGATCTTTTACACACAAACCAATTTTGTTAAACACAGTTTTGGGGAAGGATGTTGTATTGTGGGAATATTTGGGACAAGTACCATTATCAGCTTTGTTATTGACTTTATAACTACCTTATTAGTATTGTTATTGCAGCAGCCAGAGATCCTGGGTTCGATATCGAGTGTGATCTTTTACACACGAACCAATTTTGTTAAACACAGTTTTGGGGAAGGATGATGTATTGTGGGAATATTTGGGACAAGTACCATTATCAGCTTTATTATTGACTTTATAACTACCTTATTAGTATTGTCATTGCAGCAGCCAGAGATCCTGGGTTCGATTCCAAGGTCAAGCACAGCACTATTTTTTTTTTAATGGAATTTGCTTGCAGTAGTAGCTCAGTTTCTCGCTCCCTATTACATGAATCCTAAACATACTGGTGAACTAATACACAATGGTACACTTCTGCCTAAGCCCAAGGAAATTACAAACGTGATGGTATATTATTATTTTTTATTGAAAAAATGTACACCTAATATTTGCTTGGATTTTAAATCGAGTTAACGATGGTAACACTAATATTCTTCTGCAGAATATATATCGTCGTATAATGTTTCATATGCTGAGGTCTTTGTCCGTCGGTACGTCGACCTATCCCAGTACAGTGTTTAACTACGTAATATCAATAAAGGGTATAAAAACACCTCGGTGGTACTAAAAAGATATGAACCAATGAACGAACATGCAACACGAAAGAGGTTATTACTGGGTTGCGAAAAAAAGTTCTGTAAAATTTAAATTAATTCATTAGAATTAATGATCATGAGCCAAGGTTGTATACGCGACTCCTGCGCTTGAGGTCCTACTTTCGATTCCCAGGTCAAGCAGTCTTATTGAGTTTTTCTATACCTGTTTTTCTATGCCTGGTTAATGGCAATAATTTTGAGAGATTAGGGCATAGTGGGAGTAATTCCACTTTAATTCCCCCAAGAGATGCAGTGGCGTTTCATCAGCCTCCTTACAACGCCGGAAAGATGTTGCCGTTGCTTACCTCTCTACTAATATTCATTCCAGAACAACTTTTTGAATTTAAACGAAGAAAACGGTTATTACAGTGCTTGTAGACGGTGGACTATGGGCTAACAAGTTATTTAATCTTTCAACTCGTCTTAACATACTTAGCGGTGGTTTTCAAATCAGTTCTATAGCAAAAGTTGTGCTGTTACAAGGCACTTCAAATTTGCACAAAATAAGTCGGCGAAAGAATTCTGTACGTTAAACTAGAAACTATTGCCGTGTTATATTTTTGAAATAAATAAGTATTTGTGTTCCGATTTCCACAGAATACATATATTTATGTGATGTACCAGCTGGTCAAGCTATCCAAAACTGTCAAATTTTCACAATTGAATATCTTTCAAAGAAATTTGACAGATTCGGGTAGCTTGATGTGCTGGCCTCTGTACATAAGTGTTTGTATTTATCTTAGTATTTAAGTATTTACAAAAAATGAAGTATATAGTACCTAAGTATTATATCCAGTGACAAGTACCTAGTCTACTGAGTTTGGGACTAGATGGTAGAGGTAGAGTAGTAGGTAGAAGTGCTGTAAAGTGATTCAAATATTCAATAAACTGAGCGTAAACCAAATTCAAATTCAATATTCGTGAAACCCCATAAGTACTTCGCCCGAAAAAGTTTAAAACTTCGTCTGTAACGAAACCCTTTCAATCAACCGAAAGTCTGTCGAAACACTTTTTAAAGTAATCTATTGAGAGCTCCCACTTATCAATTAATAGCAGTGGAAAGCGATGACTGAGCACAGCTTAATCTCTTTCTGCCGTCTCACTGCCCAGCTATTAGCCTAATGGAGCGATGAACCTCGATGTCGTAACGAATCCAATATAGTTCTGCTGAGTATTAAAACAAAAACAACCGTATTAACTTTTTATTCGCTCTTTGGAAACAGCCTTTACGGTCATTGGGTAGTGACCTTTTCAGGTACATACGAATCGAATGATCAGCTTAATGTATCGTTTCCATTAGTCGATAAAACGTTTATAGAAAAAAGAAATTTTCGAATTTGGTACCATGTTTGCGGTGTATCTCTCGGGATTCGGACTCGAGTTTTTAGTCAATTTTCAAAGAGGTTTAATATTTATTATAATTTTGTGTGTTACTGTGATGTTGGATGCGTACTTTTTTACATCAAATATTTAAATTTATGCAACATAATGACAAATTACTTTAGACTAAAAGATAAGAATAATAATTGATAAAAAAAAGATTAATTAGAGCACGAAACTAAAAATTAATATTTGTTTTTTTTTATATAAGAACCTAATTTGTCTGGTAAAGCTCTGAAAAAAAGCGGCTACTGGTCCTTATGGAACTGTACGAAAAATGAGCTTCGTTCAGCAATTGACTTCATATGGCTGATATAATGATGATTATGGCAGTTTGTGTTAATTTTAACGTGTGGTTTTCTCTGAATAACAAACACTCGAACAGGAGTTATCGTATTTTCAAAACAATACCAACTTCTATTATATCCTAAAACGTGATTTCAGTTTTATTCGTATTTAAAAATAAAATAAAATCATATAGGTAGTTTCAGCTTTCAGCTGCAAAACTTTTAGCTTTGAAGCTTCCTGCGCAAGTTTAAAAGAGGAAGGAAGTTACTTTAGTAATCTGTAAACTTAAAAGTTCCTTCTTTTTAAACCTATTTTGAGTAAATAATTTTAACTTAAACCACATTACTTTACTTAATAATATTGGAATGTCAATATGTATGTATATAAACCTATAACACTGACAAACTTGAGAGACAGCGCATAGCTTGAAACAAAAATAATTTACTAGAATTCCTTATATAATGTAAGTAAGTACTTAAGCAGAATTTGAGAAATTCCTACGGTATTGGCAAAACGAGATTGTTGCGGGTAACATCGTAGGCATACGACTACTAAAGATAAATCCTGAAAGCACCCGATGGTAAGCGGTTACCATAGTCTATAGACGCTTGTGACACCAGAGACATCAATGTGCGTCAAATCTCCAAGTGTAAAGTCTTATATCTTGTTAGTTACGGACGATGACAAACAACTATGAAATTACCACATAACCACTGATTAGTAAACAAATGAAATTATAACGTAAGGGTAAAATAATTAATATGAAATGACAATTCAAGGTATTAATTTGATACTTAAGCACTTTACTAAAAGCTTATAACAGCCTAGTGACAGTGACATATTGCTAAAATATACGTCTTGATTTGGAGTTCGAAATTAACCGAATTACTGAACCAGTTAATCTGAGTATAGTGTTAAATTAAGTATAATTTAATTCAACTCAAATTCTAAAACCTACGTTATCCTTTACAGCATTATTTTTAAGAATGAAATCCATATTAAGATTCAAGTTAATTTACGTTTGATACAAATTTCCATGTGAGATTGTTAATTGCGTGAATTAAATAAAATGTTCAGCCATTCATGATCACTCCATTTAGTTCACACTCCACGCACGTCACGAAACAACAGCAGTGATTCCAAACACGCCGTTCATACATCATCTCACTTCAACGGACCAATGATTGATGTTCGCTCACAAATCGCCGTGTCATTGTTATCATTGCGAAAACCTCCTCTGGTCGCGATGTTTTCAGTTCTGCTTGATTTAGCATTTGATACATTTAGTTTTTTAGCGATGAATTTACAAGTTTGCGTGGTTTGGTTGGCTAACCAACATTATATCGATGTTAGTTCAATTTTAGCCACATGATCGTGTCTTAATAACAGGATTATATTAAATTAATTAATTTATTAACAGATACTTTATTCTGTCAATATTTAGGTAACATTTGTGTACTTAATTATTTTGTTTTTACAAGTGCACATGATGGATTTGATTTTAATGTTTTAAATTTAAAATCCAACGCGATCTCTTAAAACTCAAGCAAAGCTACATATCATGATACAGCTGGTCATTATTTTATGTACTAAAAGACATAAGTATATCTGTTTAATATAATAACACAATCCTTTAAACACAATGTTAAAAGCTCCCTTTGTGTGATCAACATTACAACAAAATAAAAACTTCAAATTGAAATTCATAATTATAAACCGTCTAGGTTATCGTAGCAAATGCTACGCTTATCGTAGCAAATGCTACGATCGTCGTAGGCGGTGCGCTACGATTTCGTAGCATAAGTGGCAAGCTAAAATCAATGAAACAATCAATAATGAATCTGTTATACACTTTTTACATTAATTATACTTAATGTAATTTTTAATAGTAAAACAATGAGTTTAAGTACCTAAGGGGATAAAAACGCCGTCATGTACGTACAGTCACGAGCATCAATTTGTATATTTTACAGTTAAAACCCGATCTTAGTTACAACGCGTTTTCTCCAATATAAACTAGTTTTTAGTAAATGCCTTTGTTACAACATTAATTAAATGCTGTTCAAAAATGAATATATATTTATTAAGTGAAAATTAGTTCTAACTAGACATAACGCGTTTTCTTGAAATGATTCAGTTAAAACTGTTTCAACCGATGTCAAAGTTCATCGTGCTTCATTCTGATTGATATATTTACATAATATATGCCAAATACAGCCATTTTGTGGAGAAATTAATGTTCCTCGTTTTAAAAAATATATACGACATTATATGTTGACCTCTTATATAAATAAATGTTTCATTTTCTTAAGCATCATTGGGATAAATTTTTAAACTCGTTTAGCGAAAATCTAAAGCGATTTTGTAGGTTTTGACTGAAATTTTATGGTGGTATGAACATAGTATTTTCAAAACTATACTATAATTTAATGTTATTAGTCTTATATAAGTCGCAATCATCATTTTTAGAAAAAATCGCTTTTGACTTTTAGTAAGTGTATAATGGTCGTGGTGAATTTCACGGACCCCATGGCCATAACTATAAGGCAAGTTAAGGTAAGTGCGGTTTTTAGTCGGTACGAGTCCGACATACCCTGCCACCTCCCCGGGTGGCGGAGGATCCATGAGGATTTTCCGTACTATAAAAAAAAAGGTGTATACATATTTATGCTCGCAACTGTACATACGTGTACCTACACAAACACCTGGTGTCGTGAAACACTCACTCGTTATCTCACTCGTTAGGTCACGTCGTGTCCACGCATAATTATAAAAACACATGCAACGCTTGTGCGCAACACATTAGTGCCACGTTCCTTTTTTGTGTCGTTAACGTAAGGTGACGATGCACACAGACAAAAGAAGAATTTTATGACTACCTACAAAAATTCTTAAGCACAAGTCAAACAAAAGGTCAGTTTAAAAATGAAACGGCTTCGTCAATCTAGTTCTAAGCGCGTCCTAAGGTTCTGGGTTAGATTTAAAGGTTGAGCAGTGTTATTGGATATTTCTATGAAATTCGCCGTAGCAGCTCGGGCCCAAGCTGCAATTTTTAATTTAAATGATTTTTTTTAACACCATGGACATTTTCAAACTATTAGATTTATGGCTTATGCCATTATTATGGAAAAAAATTAACGCGTCATACCTAAATCAAATTATTAAAATCATCTTTTCAGAATATAGCAACGTGTTACTAAAATTGCTTTTAATCTCGTAAGGATGGCCGCTCGAGAAAGCCCGCGCTGGCCACATATGGGATTAACGCCGAGCGTCCGGCCCGCCTGCCGTATTACCCGGCCAGTTTACGATTATTACGCTGCACTTACAACTCTTAGGGGCAGCCGGCCGCCTATTCACGGCCGCTTTATAGCAATCATTAGGGCCCGATCAATGGTTGCCAAACTTTTGTTCGCTTTTTGAAAACAGAATCGCAAGTCAAACGATGGCTTTATACTGCCTCAGTTGAACGAGCATTAAAAACTTTTTAGAGTTTTAATGCTTTGTTTTTAATGCTTTAAACCTTTAGGAAGAGCTAATGAATTTGACCAATTTGTATTCTTACAAAATATGTAGCATAAGAAAGCTATTTCTTTTGTCTTTTTATATTGTCTATATAGCCATATAACCTATGTTAATGTAGTGTCCGATTGTAAGTAGCTACAAACACCATAATATACAAAACATATAGACTATATAGACTAGACACAAAACTCAAACTAATTAATTCACCATTCTAACTGGATCATAGCAATGCTTTTTAACAAGAAAAATGGCTAATGTACTTCTTATTAAAACGGGTGATTTCTTTGTTGAAAACTTCTAGTGCCGTAAAGATTTTTCTCAAACCAAAGCCTTTTTTTTTTCTTCTTTCAAAGTCAGAACAGCCACTTTGAGAACCACTGTTGTTCGATAGGCCGCTTCGATTCGCAGTAGTTATCGCAACCCATGAAATGCTTGGACCGCACCACAAGACCGTAGGTAGTTTATAAAGTTATATCATAAACATGAATAGGCGATTCTCCATTTTAGTCTATTCATCAAAAAAGGCTACGCAGAGTGCGAAAAGTAAAAGTATTGTTTTAATAGTGTAGAACCGACTTTATGGCTACACGTAACCTAACCAAAAACCAAGGGAACGATATTCACTATTGAATCTGTCAAATATTTTGTATGGAAAGCCAGACTCCAGCAAATCAAGCTACCCCAATATGTCAAATTTCTTTGATAGATTTTCAACTTTAACACAGAGTTATAGGGTTCATGTTCAATTTGGAAAATTTGACAGTTTTGGATAGCTTGACCTGCTGGGTCCTGTACCAAATTGATTTCTGACACTTTTATTGTACAACACCTCTAGTGGCCACCGAAGGAACTAGGTTTATCGGTAGGCGTAATTATAGTCATGTGAAGTTTTTTTTTTTTTTTATTGTTTAATGTACCTTTGATGTATAGAGGCCAGCATATCAAGCTACCCCAATCCGTCAAATTTCTTTGATAGATTTTCAATTTTAATGCAATGCAATGTTCAATTGGGAAAATTTGAAAGTTTTGGATAGCTGCTAGCGTCTGTACAATATTTTATTATTAAGTCAAATTAAACCCAAAAATCCTGATAACCAGTTTAACTTCAGGATATTAGTATTGATCAGATATTGCGTTGCGGAGGTCTGATGGCAGACGCTTCGTGTAAGATACTGATATTCAGCCGCATCTGGTTACTGGAAGGCTACCCCAACATAATTGGGAAAAGACTCGGAGGACGATGGTGCTCATTACTCAACGGGTAAAGAGAAAAAAGAGGACCTTGCAGTAATAAAATTTAATAAGAAAAGTTTTACTCCCCATTAGGCTCTAGCAGATGTTCAGTAATTGAGGTCAGCGGAATATCAAACTTCTTGCTAAAAACAAGTTTCTAAAAGTAAACAGAATTTCGAACAACTGCGCTTACTTAATGTCTGTTAAGTACTATTGTTGTATAGTTTTTGGGTTTTATTCAGTAATTCCCTAGAACGGGCCCATGTCAATCAAAGAGTTTGTACTTAAATCTGGAGTCCAATAAACCCAAAAACATTTTGCTCTAACTGAGAATCGAATCTAGGACCTCTAGCGTAGCAGTCGCATTTAGAAAAAGTGGTAGTTACAAAATGAGTAATACTGATATCGGTATTATAATTGATCTGGTTGTCAGACTTATCAGATTTAATATCAAAATCGATATAGATATTAGGTACCTACACCTAAAACCGATAGTTTAACATAATTATACTAAGCAAGACACGGCGTGGCGTAGCGCTCTCGATATTAACCTTGCAGATCGATGACACAACATTCAATTGTCACAGAGCTTTTTCGTGTACAATAAAGGCATATTCAAACAATACTTCGGTACATAAGTTTAGATGAGTGTTCGATTGTTCTATCTTAAGTAGTAAAAAGATTTGCCGGACAACGTTATTTATTGGAAAATGTCGGCTTGGCACTTGGAACAGTAGTCGAGCCATCAAGTTAACATAATCACGTATACCGGCAAAATTATAAACATTTCACATTTTTCTAAACCGTTTCTTTTATAATTTTGTTAATCTATAACAACCAAAAAGTAATAAATATTATTATTTACAACAAAATAATAAAATGCTTTACATAGAAATACAAAAAAACGAACTACGATAGCGTATATCCCAGTAGGAACGATTAATCATAAGTAGGTAGGTAAACATGAAACGTCACGGGAACACACATTTATCACTATCAATCTAAAGGAATATGTCCACATACACGTACAAACACCACTGTTATTTTGTTACAGACAGTATTACATGAATAATTAAATTTATGTGTGAAGGGGCTCGTGGCTTAGTATTAAGTTGTAGTAGTAGTAAATGATGGGCAAATGAAGTCTCACGATGAGATGCATCATCGTCAGCCCATGTGAGTCCACTGCTGGACGTAAGCCTCTTTTTGTGAACTCTACTGAGCTGACAATGCGCAAGATCCGCTTACCATCGGGCGATTTCCTCCAAAAGAGCCACTTTTACGGAACCGCGCAACTAATTTTGACTATTCAAGTTTTATTTTAATGGTCATTTTTTATGTTTTATTTAGATATACAATTATATAAATATAAACTTATCTCTGATCAAATCTCGCGAAGAAAAAGTATTGTTAATTAAGTATCACCTAACTACAATAATAAAAAACACGATGATCAATTACTGTATAAGGTTAAACTGTATTTTCCGCATCAGCCTATGGATGTGTCACCTTTCTAAGGACATTAAAGACTCCTCAGCACCAAGGTGTTATGACGTCGATCCTCGGTTTCATACAAACATCAATGACAATCGTCGAATGGTATTCAGATGCCCGAAAATTCTGACATTTTGTCAGAATTTTTGGGCATCTTTTCGGTATATTCTGATATCGGTATTGCCAAGAAATTGAATTTGTTCATGTCTGATTGCAGTTCTTCGTCTAAAATACGAATATTCAATTCAAATTATGACTAAAATATATTAATGTAGGTATGTTTTTAAGGATAAAGGATTTATACTTAGGTATGAATTCCGAAACAACAAACTTACCAACAAATATTACCGAAACTCCGATTTGAAGTCTCAGCTGCTATAGAATAAAATAAAGTACACCAAGAACTTTCATATTACATAGCTTTCACTACTGTTGCACAATTTTAAAGCGTGCATTTTTGAAGAGTAAATACTACAATGCCTATAGTCCTTTGCTTCAGGCGCGAGCAGGATAGAAGTATTTGGAAAGTTGAGAACTGCACTAATGTGCGATCCTTTTTTTAAAATATACCGTGCGGGGAACATATACCGAACTACATACTGACGCATTGGGTTTTGGTTACGACGTAATCTTAATGCAAAAAGACAGTGAAGATGGTGAATTCAACCCAGTATGTTATCATCATCATCATCATCATCATCAACCCATATACTGTCCCACTGCTGGGCACGGGTCTCCTCTCATATTGAGAGGGATTAGGCTATAGTCCACCACGCTGGCCTAGTGCGGGTTGGCAGACTTCACAAACCGTCGAGAAAAATCTCTAAGGAATGCAGGTTTCCTCACGATGTTTTCCTTCACCATTTAAGCGAGTGATAATTAATTATTAATACGCACATAAAACAGAAGGGATGTTGAGGTTTATGTAAAACACACTTTCCACTAAATAATAATTATTTATTGTTATTCAACTCACAATCGGGCAGAGTTTCTGCTTAAATCAGCGTACACAATCAAAATCAACTAAATAACGATTGCTCCGGGTATTTATAACAATACCCCCTTCCACATCACGTGATGTCGCGCGACGTTCGTCGGAACGTCAAGTGACGTCACGAGCGGTCAATTGAGAGTTTGAATAACAGCGGAGATATAATTTCGCAGCTTGGCTTGGCATGGCGTGGTATGGCTTGGCGTGGCGTGTCATGGCTCGGCTACAAAGTAGGCTTAGGCTGTGGCGTGGCGTTACAATCGGCCATCCTGTAACAATTGCTCCCGCAATGGGACATATAATTTTGATTAGCTTTCCAATAGATCAATAAGGTCTTCGGTTTCTAGTTGTTCATCGGAGCTACTAGCACTGTCAGATACAGGAGCCACACTGCGATAAGGTCGCAGGGAATCAGCAGAAACTAGTCCCGTGAAACTCTTATATCCCCTCAAACCCTTTATACTCCTGATCCTGTATCTGTCATTACCAATAACTTTAACTACAATTTAAGGGCCAGAGTATAGGTCGTTAAGCTTCGTGTTAACCCTAGCAGCACTACTTGTTGGCGCCTGCCTCCATAGAACCAAATCCCCCGCTTTATAAATATGGCAATTTTTGCGACGTTTGTCGAAGTTACGTTTCATCTTAGCGCTCGCTTTATTTATACGTACACTAGCCTTACAGCATTTTGACTGGGTTGTTTCTGGGACACGTCCCGGAATAGTTACATCGCATATGGATCTACTACCACGTGCAAACATCAGATCATATGGCTTAAAACCCGTAGTGTCAGTATTATTAATACCCCAAATTACATCAGAGACAATTAGACCAATTATTAGCTGCTTCAGTAGGGTCGGTGGCGCGTAAGGCATTCAATATAGTACGATTACTACGTTCAACTTGTCCGTTGGATCGCGGGCATGCAATTGCATTCAGCGTATGTCTAAACTGTTTGTCAGTAGCGATTTTTTTTTAAATGTCGACTAGTAACGCCTTCCCATGGTCCGTTACTATTATATCTGGGAAACCAAATAAGGCAAATATTTTGAGAGTTCTAATCGTCTCTACTGAATTTACTGTCCGAGTAGGCTCCGCAATCACAAATTTTGAAAACACGTCGGTGATAACTAGCATATATTCATAACCCTTCGTTGTCCTACAAAATGGGCCTAAATGATCTATGTGAATCATTCGAAAGGGTTCATTTGGTTTAGGAATGGGATGCAACTTGCCCTCCTTCTTGCCATATTCACCCTTCCCATAGGCACAGTGCATACAAGCTGTGACATACTTTTGAATGAACCGGGTCATTTTAGAAAACCAAAAATCTTTTTAATTAAATCTGTGGTACGTTTCAGCCCTACATGCCCTATTTCATCATGGTGCATTTGCATAATTTTCCACCTAGCCGGTCCGGGGACTACGAGTCGGTTTCCGTGAAGTGTTTTTCTATATAGCCTATTATCTATATATACATAATAATTTTTTTAATTCGGGTTCAGCTGAACCATTATTTAATTTTTCAATTATATTTTTCAATTTGTCATCCTGGGACTGAACCGTATAAAACCAATCAGCGACTTCGAGAAGATTAATATTTACAGCATCAATAGGATTCCTACTTAGTGCGTCCACATGTTTCATGCGCTCTCCAGGTCGATATTCAACACTAATATCGTATTCTTGTATAAAAAGCCACCATCTGGCAATACGTGGGATAATGTCGCGTTTTGTTAGAGTAGCTCGGACTGCGGTACAATCAGTGACCACTTTTACTCTTTTGCCTATGACGTATACCCGAAATTTACGTAACGAATCTACTACAGCTAGTTTCTAACTCGTAACTATGATATATACTTTCTTCCCTAGATGTAACCCTGCTAAAATGCATAACGGGTCGCAAGGTGTAGTCGGTCTGTCGTTGTAATAATATACCTGCTACCCCCGATTTACATGCATCTATGTATTTCTATTTCTAAAGTAGGGTCATATAAAGCTAACACTGGTTTAGAGCATAAACATTTTTTAAGTCATTGAAACTATTAACATGTCTGTCATCCCATACCCACGGTTCGTTCTTTTTAGTTAAATCAGTAAGGGGGCGAGCTGTAAGTGCGAATTTGTATATGATTTTTCTAAAATAGCTACAAAGACCAATGAATTGACGGACTTCGTGCACGTTGCTGGGCATAGGAAATTGCGATACAGCTGTCAACTTGGAGTCTGCAGGTTGTACGCCTTCGTGTGAAATATCGTGCCCTAAATAGGTTACTTTACTTTGTAAGAAAGAACATTTTTTCATATTCAGTTTTAAGTTTTCAGATTCAAATTTTTGCAATACCGATTCCAATATATTTATAGCAGTATTATAATTTATTGAGGGCAGCAACAAATCATCCAAAAACGCTAAAATTTCACTCTGAGAACTGTGAGACTGTGTAAAATGAATAGAATTAATTACTTTGGTAATCAAACGCATAAAAACCGACGGCGCATTTGCGAGGCCGAATGGAACGCGTAAATATTCGTAATGACTCTGAGGTGTAATAAAGGCAGTTTTGTGAGTGTCTTTGGGTAAAATTTTTAACTGATGGTAACTTTGAGCCATATCAAGACTAGTAAAGTATCTCTTGCCCGCCAACTTTGAAACTTGATCGTCAATTTTCGGCAAGGGGATCTTTCCTTTATTGTTATTGCGTTAAGCGCACGATAATCCACGCATAACCTACTATCACCGTTTTTTTTTTTTTAAACTAAAATAATGGGGGTAGCGTAGTTGGACTATGATTCTATATATTTATACCGGCATCTAACAATTCACGGACCTTAGAGTTAACTATTTCCTGTTCTGCGTGTGATAACCTATAGGGCGGACGATATATTGGCTGCTGACTTAGCAAGTTTAATTTTCATGTGAAGTAAACCAAGGTCATTCGTACCGTTCGCAAATGTGTTTCTATATTTTAATAATAAATTAATTAAACCGTTACGCTTGTTTTCACTCAAACTCCCTATCCTGATTTCGGGTAAAGGTACTCCTCCTATACTACTATCAGTAATATGGTTCACAGTCAAAATAGAGGCAGGCGACATTGCACAATTTATAGTTAAATCACACGAATTCGGAACATTAAACAAAAGAGGATCAGACATATATGACAAATCGCTACGGGATAATGGCTTGGCTTGGCAATGGCAACTAACCTGGGTCGGCTGGTTGGGCTGGCTGGGCTGGTTGGTCTGGCTAGGCTGGCTGGGCTGGCTGGGCTGGCTCGGCTGGCTGGGCTGGCTGGGCTGGCTCGGCTGGCTGGGCTGGCTCGGCTGGCTGCGCTGGCTCGGCTGGCTGCGCTGGCTCGGCTGGCTCGGCTGGCTCGGCTGGCTGGGCTGGCTCGGCTGGCTCGGCTGGCTGGGCTGGCTGGGCTGGCTCGGCTGGCCCTTCGCAGCTTTCTGCGCGCACTAGAACCTCTCCGGCTTCCCAATTAACGATCTTGGTTCCAGTGTTGATGACCTTCATGTAGCCCTTGCTACCGCGGAGCAAGGTAGCCGGCAGCGCGTAGGAGACTCCTTCAAGACGTAATTGTCTTCTGTATTTCCTAGCACCTTGATTTTTATTATTGAGGTTCCTGGTGGTAAGGATTCCTTGCTGACGGTCACCACTTTGTACTTTGGAACATCTTCAACCACATGGACACTGTACAATACTCTCCGTCAGGATCGAATTCTGGAATGAGTGACGCTGCACGGTGGTCTTTGTTACGGCCGAGTGATGGGGTTTCTTGGTTGAGTTCGTCATATCGCCCTATCAACTTCATTTTCCAGCAGTTGTTTTAGCAGTTTTCTAGCAGGTGGTGGCGAAAGATCTTCGTCATCGCTGTCATAGTGTTGATGTTCCTCGCTCCATCCAGGAGGACGGATCCCATAACCGCTTCCGCTAGGACGATTACGCTTCATATCCCACTTCTGAGTAAAACAGAAGGGATGTTGAGGTTTATGTAAAACACACTTTCCACTAAATAATAATTATTTATTGTTATTCAACTCACAATCGGGCAGAGTTTCTGCTTAAATCAGCGTACACAATCAAAATCAACTAAATAACGATTGCTCCGGGTATTTATAACAATACCCCCTTCCACATCACGTGATGTCGCGCGACGTTCGTCGGAACGTCAAGTGACGTCACGAGCGGTCAATTGAGAGTTTGAATAACAGCGGAGATATAATTTCGCAGCTTGGCTTGGCATGGCGTGGTATGGCTTGGCGTGGCGTGTCATGGCTCGGCTACAAAGTAGGCTTAGGCTGTGGCGTGGCGTTACACACATGAATTCGAAAAGTCAGAGGTGCGTGCCTTGGGTTCGAACTCGAGACCTTCGACTTGGCAGTCCAATGGTCATACCACTAGGCTCAGTATGTTATGCTAGTGATAAAACTACTGAAGCGGAATTTAAATATTGTAGTTAAGCGTTGTAAGGATAACTTTATTTAATGTAGCCTAGCTATCGTCTTGAAAGAACAAGAGGTTCCTCTTGCCTCGAGTCGGGTCTTGAACTAACTACCGTCTTGACAACTCAGTCCCCTGTGCGTCTCCTTCCTACTCGGTCTTAATTGTACATACTTTCTAGTTCCCACGCAGTAGCCTTAACAATTATTTATTATTGTCTTTAAATTTAGTGCTTATAATTATTTTCTACTTATTATTCTACACTATCATTATAACCAGCTGCAAGATGTATCTACAATAAGCTTTTTACAACTTTTTTCAATGATATACTTTACAGTTTTGTCGTAAACAATATTAAAAATAATTCTAAAAACTATTTACTAAAGAATTCAACGTATTGCTAATTTTCTCTTGGATCCAAACTCCAAACTGTTTCCAAAAATTGTACATGGCAACGCTAAACAATATAAAAGCTAAGTTTGTTGCACTATAATACACACAATATACTACTTACTTAAATACTAAACTTTTTTACTTATTTATATGCAAAATCATCCGTCAGACTTATGTTATGACCTCTATCTATGGTGATATAAAGTTCAAATTTTAATAAGTTACCGGACTTCGTTACACAGAACGTCTATAAAACAAAAAATCTACGCAAACATTAAACGCAAGCATCAAAAAAGTAAGTAACCAGCCAATTCACACATTTGTAACTTTAATGACAAGCATTCGTTATTTAACCCATTCAAGTTGACCTGAAAATACATACATTTACTTTTACCATTCAAAAGCGTTGCGGAAACATTTTGGTTGGGCATTCAACGTGTATGGGGATGCACGGCTTTTTATCTTTCAAACTCCAAGCCTTTTTGTTGCGTTGCCTCGTACTCTGAAAATAACCAATGCATATAAAATGATTCATGTTCTCAACGTGGATGCATACCGCTGCATATCGTGCTCACGCGGTCGCATTAATTACAGAATGTATCCTAGGTGTTGTGCTCGATGTACGAAGGCTTTGTTACTCCAATTTTGGTAAAAGTCAGTACTTTTACCAACATTTAAACGCGGAAGCATTCGTGTGTAATATATACCCTAGGTAATTCAATCTTCTTTTTATTAAAATTCGAACACAGACTGACAAATATCGGACAGTTTCATCTTTTGGATCTAGAAGCATTATCTATGACTTATGTGAAATGGCATGTTGAGAAATTCCCACCAGATTGAGGAAAACACACCACTCAGCTACACCTATATAAATAGATTTAGGGATACCTACCAATCTGATAAATTTTCTTTATCGACAGTTCTGGGCCTAAGTCTAATGTATCATCGTACCTGTGATGCTAATTAATTTAATTTATAGAGTAGGTAATAAATTATTCTGAGCTCAGTAAACATGTCCCAAATATATAGTTCTATATAACACACAAAGCTCTTTGGTAATGTAAGCTTTATAGTCATTATTATTCAGTACAAAATATCAATAGGTACACATCGTTTCTCTAATTCAGTTATTGACTTTTAAGTGGGCGTGAGATAGAAAGCTGAGCGTGGGTGTTTATTTTCATAACAAGAGAAGCAGTAAAATAATGAGAGTATCTTTCATATATCGGGAATCTATACCCATTGAAAGAAAAAGGTATTGTAAAGATCATAAAGATGAAATTTCAATGCATATCTTCATCATCATCATATCAGCCACAGGCTTAGACTTCCACAAAGACCGGTTATACGCCGTTTGCATCCAACGACTTCCAGCAACCTTTACCAATACATATCTTAGTACACTATAATATGTAGGTCTGTATTGAAATGAAACTGTAACATGATTAATAGACAAATATATGGAAAACGGTTTTGCATTGCTGGGATTGGTTTTGCAAAGCATGGAGTAGCGACCTTGTGTGCAATGCCCGACCGCGGGCTACAGGAAATTAAACCGTTAGTGACAGTTTCACATGAAGTGGCTGTTTCGACGTACCACAGATACTACGACATAGATGCCTAAAGAACATCAATACTTATGAAAAAATCCTTAAATATTACTCGTACATACATTCTGAAGACTCCTTACTCAATAAAATACTGGTATAGGTCATACCAGTATTACCTATACCAGTATTTTATTTTTTTATACTGGTATGACCTATATAAATTATAGAAATCATGAAATTCGATACACTAGCTGTTGCACGCGGTTTCACCCGCACCCAAGGGTTTATTGAGACAAGAGGTAGCTTATGTCCTTCTCCAATGTCTAATCTATCTCAGTACTAAATTTCATCATAATCGGTTCAGCGATTTAGGCGTAAAAGCGTAACAGACAGAAAGTCAGAGTTACTTCGCATTTATAATAATTATGTAGGGATTAAAGATTGTTTTTAATAGTGATACCAACCTATATATTACTTACATCTTACACCTCTGCCTAAGCCTTCGGATAACAAAGGCGTGGTGGTATGTTATGTGGTTTCTATTGTTTACCCTAAAAGGTATTTCTCATAACAGGTCTCATGAATCCATCTTTAACCAGATACAGAGACAGAAACGAGGTAACGTTCTGTTGGCAGTGGGGGGGCCTTTGACCCTTATATTGCCAACCCAACTATTCCTCTTTCGTTTTACAGGGTCGGCAACGAGCAAAGTGATACCCCTGGTGTTACAAGCTTCTATAGGCTACGGTAACCGCTTACTATCAGATGGGCCGTATGCTTGTTTGCCACCTTAGTGGTATAAAATAGAAAGAAATTGGTGCACTAACAGTAGATATTATAGTTTAAACTAACATAATTATCATAACTATATAAATATCAGTACTTTATATACTTCATAGCTATTGATTTCTGACATTTACGCGAATATTATACATTGAAATAAAACTACTTTTTACGGATTTTATAGCGTTATATTGTCACGGGTACGGGTTTAATAATACCAATGTAACGCGAATAAAATCCGTAAAAAGTAGTTTTATTTCAATACTTCATACCTTTTAATAATATAGCCGAAAGGATTCTGACTTTCCTTTGAATTTCTTTCTTACAAATACGTGCTTGAAACTAGAAATCAGTGTCTATAGAAGCATCTATAAAAATAAACGACCCCAATTTTCCCCGTGTGTTTCCAATAAAAACATTAGCGATCGTCGGCGCGTGAAATTTCCTTTTTACATGCGTACACCTACACTCTACCAAATAAATCCACGTTTATATTTAATGATATGGTTGTAAAATAAATGGGCTGCTCCTATTTCATCAAATGAGTTTATGCCAAGATGGAATACAGAGCCGTAACTAGGGCGGAGCAGTACAGAGGCCATCACATCAAGCTACCACAATCTGTCATATTTCTTTGATTGATTTTCAACTTTAACACAAAGTAATAAGGTTCATATTCAATTGGGAAAATTTGACAGTTTTGGATAGGTTGACCTGCTGGCGACTGTACAAAACGCAGACCCTGGAGGGATTAGAATATTTTTTAATGGTGCAGTTATAGAAGAAAAGATTATTTATAGTACTGTGGCCGTACCACAAGCTGTTATTGCGATCGTTTTCCGAATGAGAGAGAGGGATGTCGCTCTATATATTAAATAGCGCCATCCCTTTCTCACAACCTAAAAATGATCGCATTAACACGTTGTGGTATGGCCTCTGGCAGAATTACATTCGTGATCTCGTAGTAGCGGCGATCTCTCGCTTCTGACCGTAATTTGATCTGTAGTAAGGAGTGCGTGGGAAGCCGCCGCCTTTTACTGCGAGCAAGATAGGTATGCTTAAAAAAGAGTAGGAAAATGAGAGAGAAAAGCGTCTACCTCTCTCCCGATCCGTAGTAGTTGCACTGACAGACCTGCAGAAATACTTCGAGGCCTGCTTCCTCTTTTGTTTTTTGAATAATGTCAACTTCGTATACAGTTGTGGGTTTTGGTGTATTTCTAATAGTAGGATTGTTTTACCATTGACACGGAAAGAAGAAGATAAGAAGAAGCAGTAGGATACTATCAACCGGCTGACTGGCTGCATAAGAAAGCAGGGTGATGCTCTCCTTAAATCATTTGTAGCTTTTATTTTTCCTTTATGGACTAAAGTATTTTATTTAGTGTTCATGCCGATACGGTTATATAAGAACAAAATTCACTCATATCTTCTTTAAGTAACTCAATTATAAAATTACGCATCATCATCTTAGTCTTTCTCCAACAATGTTCGGGTCGTTTTCCATCTAAACAGATGCGGCTGAATATCACTATAATTATAACCCTTCAGACCTCAGCAACCCAATTTCTAGGCAATACCGATATCCTAAGGATTAACTGGTTGTCCAGCTTTTTGGATTTCTGACTACAACTAACGAATTTCAAGGTGTTGTAATAAGGCAAATTAATAGTAAATTATATCTAACACCATTAAAATAACGAATATTATGTTCTCGTCGTAGTGGAATCATGATTTAAAAAAAAATATACTGTGATTTTTTTTATTGCGTAACATTATAATGCAAGGCTGCCAAGCGACGCGATTATGGTGACGTCAACACTCCTTGTCATTTCTGACAGCCTACGAGAAGGTCTATATTATGGAAAGGGTGTCTTCCGCTTCACATTGCCATCATCATGTATATTATGTAACAGTACTCAAAAGTATGTAAAGTAAATAAGGTACTTTTTTAAATGATAATATTTTGATGACTTCAAAAAAATAAAGCGGTTTTAATATTATATATGAAATCATTGAACTACAAGTGCGCTTAATTTATTAACTTATGAAGAAAATTGTAGAACGAATGTCGTTCATAATGTATGTGTAAGTTCATAGTTGATATACCCTAATTGGCTCTTTGACCAGTCAAACAAAAAAATTACTTATTACTGTACACAATAGGAAATGTTTCGTTTCCCAGCACCAGGACCGAATTAAAATCCTTTTATCTTTCCGTAAGTAGAGTAAAAACAGAAAAATAATGAAAAACAAGTGCAACTACTCCTCCCGCAATTAGTTTTTTGTGTGTTATTACATAATTAATTAAATTTTTACTTTGACAATCAATTCGACGTCCATTTTCATCCATTTTCATGAATAAAACATATTTCTGTATGTACCTATAGGTAAATTTATAGACTCAATAAAATGAGTGCTCTATTTCGTTAAATTTAAATCGATTTAACTGCAAATTGGAATTTGATTGGATGTGCCGATCGTGGGCGGCTGGAAATGAATTTTTGGACTATTGGAAAACGGAATAGTGTCGTATTACTTCACACGCGAATTACTTGCAAAAACAAATAAATCCTTTTAATATTAAAGGAATCACTGACCCATTTTACTGGCATTGATTTTACATACCTTTAATATAAAATATGCCTTAGTCTAGTGGAATCCCAGGTCAAGCAAAGTGTTATTGAGTTTTCTGTGAAATTCTCAGTAGCAGCTCGAAGTTTGGATTTCGACCTTGACCTAAACATACCGATGAACTGGTGGACTAGATGTACATAAATAGGTACACCTCTGCCTAACCAGTAAATAAAGCGTTCAAATTCATAAACAAATTTTAATGGTTTCATTGACAATATTTTCTATAAAATATAAACAGAATTAATCGCAAAATTTGCTTTGTAACTCCACACTCCTTTATAAATCACGTTGTCTTTGACTGTGGTGAGTACAAAAACATTTCACGTAACAACATATTCTCTTCATGTCAATTCTCCACAACTCTCTAACGTTACCCTCAAACGTTGTATCGAGTTTTCCATTTCATTTAATATTCACAAAGTTTATCAACGTTAACGTTTCCACTCGAATGGCAATCCTTGCTCCACAAACTTTTCACATTAAGAAATGACAAACATTAAACATTTATTTAAATTCGTGCATTCAACTTACGTGAAGTTTTCACAAACAAAATGTCCACGTATTCCGAGGTTGATGGTAAACGAAAAGCGGCACTTCAAAGGATGTAATGCGGAGGCTCGTTTACTGGGGGCAGTTGGGAGGCGGGTCGCGGTCAGCTTCATTTCCGAACACAAACCTAGATCAGTGGCTGTCCACAGGGTTCACCAACTCTCGGATTACTTACTTGCGTTGGAGTTTATTTTGGGAGCTTTCTGTGAATTTGTAGAACTTAGAGCAATATCTAAACTGGTCTTTGATAAGTCAAGCGGCCGGCATACCTGAAGAAATTCCTGGTTATATTTATCATTAACAGATTTTCTTCTCATATAGGACTTAAAATAGTAATTACGTATTTAATACAAACTAGCACTTACTTTAACCGATCGAAAAAGCTACGTGCAAGCAGTAAAAATCTAAATAGTAGCCTCGGACAGTCACATTCTCAGACGCAGATTTCTTCATCTAAACTCGGGAATCCATTAGTCTTGTGATGTGCTTCTCATCAAAACCAGTCGTGCAGATGGCATGCAATCTATCCGTTAGAAAGTGACGAGACATTCACCGTTAAATATTATAATACTTTTATTTTTCTTGAATCCTTTTTCGTGGCACAGTTTTTGGAACAAATGAAAGGAAGAAAAGCATTAGTGAACACATAATTATCAGATGAATTGCCGATTGTGACTTTTAAACGCGCAGGACTTAAATATGGGTCCTGATGTAGTATACCAGGTGCGTTAGCCAACCAGGTTCTTGAGGTCTCTGCGATGTCAAATTCCTCTTCCACATTATTCGATGCCGGATAGCTATGCAGACTGGTACTCGCTAGTACGAACCATTATCTTAAAGAATTTCCTAGCTAGTAAAATAACCAGCTAGCTAACCAACCTTTCCGAATATGAATTTATACAAGAATAAGCGACACGAAAAGGCGTATATTAAATTCATTATTTTTCCATTTCCTCCTCTAGAAGATGCAGCTGATTAGAAAGAATGCTCACGACCCGAAAAGTATTAATAAACAGAAACAACGTTGATTTACAGGTCAGTATTATAAAATCGTTTCTACCATGAACTTACTCAGCTACCGTATCTATTATTAAAAAAAATACTATTTAAATTATTACTGTATAAGTGTTACTATAGTGTTAAGGAATTTCTAGATGATAAGTTAGGTTATAAAAACATATCGAAGTTTATTGTAATAGTAATCTATTTTAGTGTAATTGTGTATTTGATGCACTAGAAATATATTTGTACGCCGGACATGGCAGAATATGATGAACCTTAAAAAGCCTTAAGATCTTTGATGTACCATATTCGAGCAAATAAATTATTTGATTTGATTGATTTGATGGTTAATTTTTTTTTGTAAAATAATTTACTGGTGTGTATCTGTTTTTAATTTTTAACTTAACCTCTCCCATTGTTCGTACAGGACGTACTTTAGGTATATTCTTGGTTTTTTCTTCGACTACCAATCCTGGCTAAGCCCTTGTCTATTTCCGTATTTTGTCTAGTACTTGAAGCTACAAAGCAAACTATCAATAAATTTTTACTTAAATGCGCCGTAAAATTGTATCTCAGTGCAAAATTATTTCTGCCATCCACGTCGCTGCTTGACCTAACTCAAGTCGATAGAGCTCGTTGACGGGCACCGCCCACGCGATGTATGCCATAAATAAATAAGTGTCTACACCACTGACACTTGACGAAATTGCTGCGCTTTATAACTAGCTTCTAGTAAGTGAACTATAAAGCTGTGTACATACTACTGTTGGATTAGTTTAGTGTCAGTAATGAAAGTAATCACGTATTTTACGACGGACGTTGTAAATGTTGTGTGCGAGGTCATGCGATGTACTTGTGTTTTATTAAATAGGATTTTACTGCCTACGATCGCTGACCCTTGGACCCATGAAATACGCGAGTTTCAGCTGCTCTTTGAGAATTGAATTAGTTACTGTAGATTCTTCGTTGTTTTACGCGCCGCTGGGCTACAAAGATCACTTAAAATGAATGACATTAGGAAATTGATCAGGTGTGTTCGTCATCATCAACTTATATACTGTCCCACTACTGGGCACGACGCTGTCCACCACGCTGGCCTAGTGCGAGTTGGCAGACTTCACACAAGGTTGAGAAAAATCTCTAAGGCATGCAGGTTCACTCACGATGTTTTCCTTCGCCGTTTTAAGCGAGTCATAATTAATTATTAATCATTAGAATTCGAACTAGAGGCCTTTGCCTTGGCAGTCCACTAGGCTGGTCACTGGTTATCACTAGGTTATCACTGCTTCTGTATTAGTTCGTATTGAGCCTTAAATAGGCAATATCAATATTTAAGCATATTTTCTTTGAGAAGTATTACAGTGTTATTTAAAAAATATTTTCATATCTGGTTTATCACGTAATTCTTATAATACTGTAATAGATTGCACAAGGTTCTTTTTTTAAATATTCTTACTTAATAAAAAATGAAACGACGCCATCAGCTTGGTTGAATATAAAATTTATGAAAACATATTACACTGGAATTGGTGCTAACGCAAATTAGGCACATATTTTATGACATAAAAGGTACATAACTAAAAAAATTACTTTAATTCTAAAAATGAAGGAGGAATGTGCAATCTACAAAGATTACATTTTTATTTAAACCTGCCAGTGAATTATTATGCCACTAAGCACGTTCTACGTAGACGTGATCATATGGGGTACCTTCATTTCTTTTTTTAATTCTTTAAAGAAACGTTGCCGCAAAGTAAGTTTTTCTTGTGTATGAATAAATTCCCATACACGATTTGGGCTATCAGTTTCGTTAGAAATAAAGGTTATTTAAATATATGTTCTAGTATAATTAATCCAGCATAGCTGCTAATCGTGAGGTTCTGGGTTCTATAACGCTTGTAGAATATTTCCATTAGCAAATCAAGTTTGGATTTATAGGCCCCACGTGGGTCTTAAAACATACCGCTGAAATGTACATCAGTACATCTCTACCTTACCGTTCAGGTAAAACAGGCGTGATGTTAGAAAATACTAAATAGACTTTGAAGAATCCTTAGAGACAGTCGATTCCCTCAGTCTCTCAGGAGTTGTACATACAAAAATATATAGGCACAACGCAGTCTTGTCAGAGCCTAACTCATCCAAAAGAAAACATAACGAAAGTAATTTTATAAAAACGTTCACCACGTCGAGAATGTGAACGGAATAAAAATGTTCATTTTTGCCATTGAGCTACAAAAACAATACAGAGCGAGTATGCTTACTAAATAGTTGAGTGAGCGCCACAACTAACATGCAATCATCATCCATACGCTGTCCCACTGCTGAGCACGGGTTTCCTGTCAGATTAAGAAGGACACCGTTTAAGCGAGTGATTTATTAATACGCACATAAATTCGAAAAGTCAGAGGTGCGTGCCTTGGATTCGAAATCAAGACCTTTGACTTGGTAGTCCAATGGTTATATCACTACGCTATCACTGCTCACAACTAACTTAGTGAGTGAAAACTAATCACCAGAACTTATCATCTGTCGACTTTGTCAACGTGACCAAAGGTGAGCAAAAGTGTAACTGTGTGTGTCCACCCACAGTTTGCTAGAATGTCTTTACGTCCTATATGACATATGGCACCATTGCCGGGACAACTTGAGAATCGAATTCAGGATCGCTCGCTCAGAAGCTGAACCTATGAATACTAGACCTCAATGGTGTGGACTTATTGGCAGTTCAATTTTTACTGTTTTATCTGCTAATTCATTCATAAAATATCGAAATGAATATCAGTCAATAAATTAAATATATCGTTTGAACTGACTATTCTAGTATGATGGTACGTAATATATCAATGACAATTCCCTCCTCACGAGTTCACAGCTTATCAAATTTGTTGGCCAGCCTTTACTAAGTCTCTTGAGATTTTCATTAACTTTATATCTCTGAAGCACAAGAGTCCTACGTTACTTTTCAAGTAAAATGTAATTGTTTATACAGAAAAATATTATAATACAAAAGATACTGGACCCTAGCGAACGTTAAATTTAAATTATTCGGGAGCCTATGAAAGGCGTCCAGTGGTATTTTATTAACTTAATAGGACTTAAGTCAGACATAATTATCTTTGGGTAAATTTTAATTTAAAATATACTGCTAAAATGCTGTTATAAAAATATATTAACATAAGATACCATCACGCCTGTATACCCCGAAAGGTTAAGCAGTTAAGTGTAACACTGTACATACACACACAATTCACCGGTATGTTCAGGTCCCACGTGGGTGAGCCTATTGCCATTAACTGGGCACAAATCCAAACTCCGAGCTGAAAATGAGAATTTCATAGAAAAACCTTATACCAATAACAACACTGCTCGACCTAGGAATCGAACACAGGACTTTTAGCATAACAGCTTGATCGACTACTAGGCAGTTTAAAAAAGTTGTAGAAAAATATTATTCTAGATACATACAAACTCATTTGTTGTAATCGCTAGCGCAGCTGCTGAACTACAAATTCTGGTTTCGTTTCATAGATGCAAAGTATTATTAGATCTCTCAGTTCAGAGTTTAGATTTATAGGTTCGCTGCTTATTACATGGGATAAAAAAACAAACCAGTGAACTGTGAGTGTACAGTAACACACCTCTGCCTAAACCTTTAAGTAATACAAGCGTCATGATATTTAATCAAGAAATACTTAATTATTATTTACGTAACTTCAAATATTAAACCCAGACGATTACTAATAACACAGTTTCCAAATTAATTCTACATCAGTTATATCAAAATCCATTTAATTTGTTAAATACAATAAATTATATTCAAATATCATGTTGTTACAGAATCAAACCACGCACAAAGCCAGTTCTTAAACGAATACCTATTCAATTAAATGTCTAGACATCTATTTTATACGTAAACAGAGAATTAAGTAAACAAAAATGGGTATAGAATTGAAAGGTCAGACGGAGTTTAATAAAACCTATTTGGATCTTAAACAACATTTGAATTTAGAACGATACCCTAAGAAGTATCAAAAAAGTTTTTCATCTATAGAACAAAATATCCAAACTCAGAGCTGCTACTGAAAATTTTATAGAAAAACCTAATAACACTTTGCTTGTTGTATGGAATAGAATGAATGAATATGTGTATACATGTATACATGTGTATTTGTTCACAGGCGACGAGCCAACAAATTGTCATTATTTATAGTTGTGTGCGTGCCAACGCCGTGTGAGACCGCGTGGTCTGGCTCGTAGGAAAAACGAGAATAATTAAGGACGTGTCTTGTTTCCAAACAACCTAAGGGTACGGTGGTAATGTAACAAAATATGTCACGTTTGTGAAACACAAAGAATACCTAAGCTGATGTATTTCAGACGATTCATGGGAATAACAATATGTAATATAAACAATTTATAAAAAATACAACATTCAACAAAAATAAGGCCAGCCAATTTATCCTTAAGATATCTGATTAGTCATGGTGAATTTCACGGATCCCATGGCCAAGACAATAGGGCAGGTGAAGGCAAGTGCGATTTTTAGTCGGTATGAGACCGACATACCCTGCCACCTCCCCGGGTGGCGAAGGATCCATGAGGTTTCACCGTACTATAAAAAAAAAGATATCTGGATAGCCCTGAAATTAGGTTAAAGAGGTTTTGATGGCACTCACACTTTCTGCTGAATCTGGTTAAACTGAAAGCCGACCCCGAAATTTTAACTAAGAACTACCTTACTACTACTAAAAACTACCCCAACTATGTAACTACATTATTAACTAAAAAAGCTAGGATGATTTTAAACAAAGCAATCAATTACCAATTACAATAAAAAAAGTTTTCTCGAAGTGCACAACAAAACAAATCCTATTGTTGCAAATTCAATTAATCCTTTAATTCAAACAGTAGACAAACAGTGCGAACCATTATTAAGTTCAGTTTAATTTTCTTCCAGCCATTCACTTGTTATAGTATAAAGTATGCAAAAGCAGGAGCTTCGAGCCCCGGTTAATTATTCCCCACGTGATTACCGGTTCCCGTTTGCCGATGGAATTACTCTGAATTTTTCATTAACCCCCACTATCTAATTATAGCAAGGAGCGGTTACAAGTAGCCATAATTGCAGAATTGGTATAATTTTCTGAAAGACATCAATGTATTATACAGTACGAATTCCCAGTAAGCAGTGATAACCTAGTGATATGATAATTAGACTACCAAGTCAAAGGTTTCGAAATCAAATCCAAGACATGCGAATCTGCCTATTCGAATTCATGTGCGTATTAATAACTGACTATCACGGGCTTAAACGGTGAAGCAAAACATCGTGAGAAAACCTACATGCCTTAGAGATTTTTCTCAACGTGGTAAAGTCTGCTAATCCGCACTAGGCCAACGTGGTAAAGTCTGTCTCAATCTGAGAAGAGACCCGTTCTCAGTAGTAGGACTGTATATGGGTCGATAATGAATTCCCAGTAATGTCCTGTCCTGAAGCATTAAAATTATGACCACATGTTTAAATTTAATGAAATGCCAGAACAATTCTCATTTCATTTCCATATAGACGAAAATTCCATTACTGGAGCGGTGACGAGCGCGCCTGGCGTAGGCAGAATTCTACACAATTAATATTATTTTTATGATGTTCTCCCTTATTATCATTTTAATAGCCTCCCTGGGATAAAAAGGCCATAACACCAACTTATTGCGTTTATGATGAGAAGAGTAATTGAGATTAGCAGTATCTAGATCGATGACTACAATAATAAGTTTTTATAAATTAGTAAAGAAATTCGTTAAAGTTGAGGTGGTATATATTTTTCCACATAGTTGTTTATTTTTAGGATGAAAACGACTTCGGTTGAACTAAGACCAACCATCAATGTCCACACTACTCTCTGTTATCGCAATATAATTCCAGTGAAGAATATAAAAATGTCATGTCAATGCAGTTTCTAACGGATTCTTCTCCATGCTATCAACTTTTTGGAACCGAGCACTTAGACTCATGACGCTTCATAAATGCTTGTAACAGCATATTTCAGATAAAAACATTTTGAACTTGAACTTGAAAAATAGCTTAAAACGATATTTATAAAGTATCTATCGTATACTTATAAATATTTGGGACAATTTACACAGCACGATCTAGTCAATAAATTCGCGAATAATCGATTATCTGCGTCCACTGTACACAAAACCTGAACTATTAATACTACAAACGTATATACACATGTATAGTAACAAAACTCTGCAGCGATCAGTGCACGAAGATAGAAGTCTTAGCAGTTGCTTCCAACTTTAGTGCGTGACCGGCGTTTTGCCACTTACAGTGTTCTTGGCTTGCGCCAGAGTTTCGATCAAATTGAACACGAAGCGCGCTCTTGCAGTTTCCCAGTGCCGAATGAGAGCAATTTACTTTGGCATTATTTTGGACACGTCTGTAATATGTCTGCTTGTGGTTTTTCGACGATGCAGATAACTAAGACTGCATATTCGGGCAAGTGGATTTTAAAATGTTAAAGTGTTTCTTTATTAAAAAAAAGGCGTTCATAAATATTCTTTTACTTTGTTGGTAGAATTGATCTAAAGTTTTTATTTTATTTATAAATGTGGTAGGACACCGCTTCTACCCTGGGACGGGCCTTAACCCCTGGGACGGGCCTTAACAGGCGTGACACAGGAAGGGTTCCGGAAGAATACGTCTGTTCCCTGAGCCCCCCATTATTGTGCTGAAGATAGCCAACGGGGGGTTTTAGTGCATCTACTATTTAGTGTTCTACTGGGCATGACTCTCCTCTCAGAATGAGAAGTGATATACTTTGCCATTGACAAACTTCACACACCGTACAGTACATTAGGACTTGATGTAAGTAGCTATAGCCTGTCCAGCAACAAATTACTTGCACAAGTTACATTATACAGAGAGTTGAGTATCAAAAGGCCAAGGAACAGGTGAAATACTGACGTAATATAAAAAAATTTACAAGGTACCAAGCCAACGTAAGAACCTACCCTAAACGGTGTAGCGAATGAGTACAAAAGAGAGCAATTGAGTACCTGAATGGGAGTGAATACGATTTGATTGCCTTCGCCCTTTCGTATTCGCTGATGGACACCTGCGTGTCGGACTGTGACGTATGGCGGCCATTTTGTGTGACTACGTAATAACTGCGCAATCAAGATCCTAGCTATAATCACCAAGAAAATAAATGTTACGGGATTTTGGCATGACTGATCAATCCTGTATTATTCAGAATGAAGGCTATTTATTTAAAGATGTATTTTGTAAATATATTGCCGGTATCATTCTCCAAAAAAAAACATTCAAATTGGAATTTCTACGAGCTATGTGCCCCGCCCATTGCCACTTAAGCTTGCTAAGTCTTTCAGCTATGTCGGTAACTTTCGTTCTTCTACGGATCTCCTCATTTCTAATTTGATCACGTAGGGAAATACCAAGCATAGCCCTCTCCATAGTTCGCTGAGTGACCTTGAGCTTCTTTATGACACCTATAGTGAGCGACCACGTCTCTGTGCAGTATGTCATCACTGGTAACACACACTGGTTAAAGACGTTTGTCTTCAGGGACTGCGGTATTGTAGACGAAAAAACGTTGCGAAGTTTACCGAATGTCCTACGTATTTTTTAAAGAAAAAGAAAAGAAATATACCTGTACCTTAATAACTCAATATAACTCGCAGCAACCCATAAAAAAATCATGCACCTAATCCGCACATTCAAGCATGAAACGCGGTCTGCTATTTTAATTACATTAAGAGCCTTATTTACTCATATTTAACGCTAACATACCGTCATAATAAGATTATATTCATTTCATTAAGCGCGGCCGTAACAGGGTAATCCCGTGGTATAAATTAAAACAAACGAAATTAATTTAATATTTCAGATACATCTGTTTACGCCGGACGACGGACTGTGTTCTTTCTGCGTTTGAATTTCGAACGTTACTTTTTGTTGTTGTAATAATATTATGAGTTATGTTTTAATTATTTAAAATAGTATTCTTTTAAATACTTGTTTCGGATAGGACGATTATTAGAATAACAAAAAAAAACATCTATTTACAAACGGCATTTTTCAAGCAATCTGTAACTTGTTACCTACCCAGAATATTGGTAGGTAATAAGTTGTGATATAATATAGTATACACTACACTTAGTATACTTACACTATAATATACACTATTTGTGATTCCATATTCTCTATCACAATGACAATAAATTTAATTAAACTCTTACAACAAAAACCTTGCTACCTCATATAAATTATCATAAAACAATCAAATCAACAGCTCTTTACTAAATATTAATTGATTGATTTGTACCTAAGCAATTATCAACACACAATTAAATACAAATTTCAATCTAAACCTATTAATATGTACAAGGTAAATTATTAATTCTCTTTGTTCTACAGAAATTTCAACCGTCAACCCAATACTGAAACGCGTAAATTAATGAATAATTATTAACGCTGTGCTAGATTTCATTTGGTAAATTAAATCCAGGGTGATTTTCTATAAATAGTCTTTGGGTCATGCTTTTGACATAGTCACTGAATCTGCCAATATAGTCCTTATACGAATTAGATAATTGTTATATTCCTACTTGTTACAAATTTCATCATCATCAACCCATATACTGTCCCACTGCTGGGCACGGGTCTCCTCTCATATTGATAGGGATTAAGCTATAGTCCACCACGCTGGCCTAGTGCGGGTTGGCAGACTTCACAAACCGTTGAGAAAAATCTCTAAGGTATGCAGGTTTCCTCACGATGTTTTCCTTCACCGTTTAAGCGAGTGATAATTAATTATTAATACGCACATGAATTCGAAAAGTCAGAGGTGCGTGCCTTGGGTTCGAACTCGAGACCTTCGACTTGGCAGACCAATGGTAATACCACTAGGCTATCACTGCTTTTACATTGTTACATAGTTGATTGTTACAAATTTAATTAAACATTAATGTACAGATAAAACTAATTTTAATGTTATAATTTAATATTTGATAGCCTAGGAAATAGTGATAGCCTAGTGATGTAACCATTGGACTGCCAAGTCAATGGTCTCGAGTTCAAAGCCAAGGCACGCACCTCTGACTTTTAAAGTCTTAAATAAAACGGAAAATCTCTGCCTGAAAATACGACTATCAATCAAAACCCCATTCATAATCAAAACAAGGCTAATACATAGTCCAAACAAAGGTATTATACTTTTACTTTCAATCCAATCACAATTAGGTAAGTAACCCATGTAATTACTTAAAGTCGTCAGATCTATTCGGCCCATCAAAAAGGACCTGGGCGTTTCAACGGCTACAAAGGGAATTTTGGTAAACTTCATCAAGGAGTCCCAAAGAAAAAGTCGGGTTAGGGAAAAAGAAAAAGATTTGACCCTCCACGAGTTGGGCACCTGACTTACATTGAGGAAATGTATTCATCTTATTGGCTGCTACTTAAAGTTTATCTACATTTAAGTGAGGACTAGTAAGGGTAGCTTAATGCGATTAAAGTTAATACAGTGAAGTGTGATGTGAAATCTATTCTAAAGGAAACATGAGCATTTTTCAATTTAAGTATAATTTTGGACAACTGTATATGCATGTTTTTTTTATCGAAATAAGACGACTAGCATACACACTGCCTGATGGTGACCCTTCATATATTCCGCTTATAATTTCCGGAAGCAATAAAATAATACCAAGAGAAAATTCTAATAATATCTTCATCATCATCATAATCAACCCATATACTGTCCCACTGCTGGGCACGGGCCTCCTCTCAGATTGAGAGGGATTAGGCTATAGTCTTCCACGCGGGCCTAGTGCAGGTTGGCAGACTTCACACACCATCGAAAAAAATCCCTGAGGCATACAGGTTTCCTCACGATGATCACAATTTCCTTCACCGTTTAAACGAGTGATAATTAATTAGAGGTGCGTGCGTTGGATTCAAACTTGAGACCTTTGACTTGACAGTCTAATAGTCACATCACACAGTGATAGCCTACTATCACTGTTCTCTTGTAAAAATATTTTCTTTATCATCATCATCATATCAGCCTATTGCCGTCCACTGCTAGTTAAGGAAAGTGCGGTTTTTAGTCGGTACGAGTCCGACATACCCTGCCACCTCCCCAGGTGGTGGAGGATCCATGAGGATTTTCCGAACTATTAAAAAAAAAAAAGGCCTCCCGAAATATAAAATAAAAATAAAATAATAAAAATTAAAATAATAATATTTTCTTGCCACCGCTATATTATCTGTAATTACGATTTTAGCAGACGATAGTTCGAATGGGGGATATTCTTGATTGCATCCCTAGTAAGCCGCAATTTCTGGTGCTTATCCATTCATTTTGAAACTTTTCCAATTAACATTAAAGTATAAATGAGTATTCGTGACCTTATTTAAAATGTAACGTCCATGAAAGTTAGTATAATTATTTACTTTGAAGGGTAACGTAGCAACATTTAATAATCTCACCACATTGATAAATCTACATTATACTAGCGGCCCGTGCCGGCTTCGCACGGGTGGATATTTTTTTATTTATATTATAGTAATAGAAAAGAACATTATATTAATATGTAGTAGTGAGTTTATTCGCTTGATGTAGGCACCCCGCCCAGTCGGCCTGGTCTGTGGACGATTGCTACAGCGCTCCCGTAGTCCCGCCACTAAGGTGGTGACGCGAAACGCCGAGGTTGGTTTTAGTCGGTAGATCGCTCTTTTTAGAGCACATTGACCGAACCCACGACACCTGGCACAACAGTAGTGGCAAGGTGACCCCTTTAACGGCTCGAGTCAAATATTCATATTTATTATTTAAACCATTTAAAAACAGAATTAAAATATTTATATAAAATAAGGCAACTTTTTCCTGTACCTCGTCTTATGTCAGTTTTAAAGTTCCAACAAGATTCAAATGTGCGTTTAAAAATGGATTAAAGGCCTATAAACGCACACACCTCATTAAGCAAAAGGAAATAAGCGTAAAGTCAAGGAAAACCAGTACAAAATACTTCCTAAGTGTGGCCATAACGTAATTTATTTTGTTTTGATGTTGTTCGTCCTATACGGGCTTGAGATAAGGGAAACTTTCCATCGCCAAAAGTAATGTGGTGTTATTAATGTCTTTTGTTGTACTCCATTGCTTATGCTACTTACTTCGATTTCAAACATTCCAATGAGACATTTTGTTTCTGTTTTTTTATTTCTGACATTCTGGGTTAATAATATTATCAATAATAACGCGATAAAATCCGTGAAAAAGTAGTTTTATTTCTTTTTTTTGTTATTTAATTTTCAAAGTATGTGTCTAGATCGCTGATTAAAAAGGGGTCAAATTGAAAATGAAAACGTAACACATTGCCGAGTTTTCGACCGAGCAAGTGTGAGCTTACTCATTATCATCAACAACCCATATACTGTCCCACTGCTAGGCACGGGTCTCCTCTCAGATTGAGAGGGATCAGGCTATTGTCCACCACGCTGGCCTAGTGCGGGTTAGCAGACTTCACATCGTCGAGAAAAATCTCTAAGGTATTCAGGTTTCCTCACGATGTTTTCCTTCACCGTTTAAGCGAGTGATAATTAGTTATAAACGCATGAATTCGAAGAGTCTGAGGTGCGTGCCTTGGATTCGAACTCGAGACCTTTGACGTGAAATTCCAATAGTCATCTCACTAGGCTATTACTGCCTACTACTATGTACTGTGGGTGTACATCGGTACACCTTTGCTAAATCCTTCGGGGAATCCAAATCTAAAGACCGAGCTGCTATAAAAACCATTCACTCGATTTGGGAACCGAACACAGCACCTCACGCTACAGAGCCGCAGTTACGACCACTAGACCACCGAAGCAGCCTAAAATCGAATTGAAGGTAAAAATATAAAAACTAATACTACATTAAAATCACTATTATTTTAGCAAATAGGCATAATTTGCCGAGCCCAGTAGGCTGCGATAAACAAATAGGCGAATGTGTATGCAAATTTAATTGATTTGCTGTTAATGTAAATACTGAGCCGACTATGTGCATAATATGCTGTTTGCTAAATGCATTTGAATAATAGCTATGAAAACAATGACGTCATAATGCGGCATGATTAGCCCAGTAGCTGTAATAGTTTTCGGCCAAGCAAGTGTGAGCTTACTCATTATCATCAACAACCCATATACTGTCCCACTGCTGGGCACGGGTCTCCTCTCACAGAATGAGAGGGATTAGGTTATAGTCCACCACGCTGGCCTTGAACGGGTTAGCAGACTTCACACGCCGTCGAGAAAATCTCTGAAGCATGCAGGTTTTCTCACGATGTTTTTCTTCAACGTTTTAAGCGAGTGGATCATTAATTATTAATACGCACATGATAAGCATAAGCATATAAAACATCAGCTGAGATTCGCAAATTCATAATATTTAAAACTATGTAGGCTTGCAACATTTGCATTGTACAGATGATGTAGCCTTCAACTACATTTCAAAACACGCATAGTTTTTAAACTTTCTCAATAGGTTTTCCTTTTGCGCAGCTGCTTCTGTAACTCGTACTGAACTTTAAGAATTTCGATGATGTATACAACTGGTTCTCTCTATGCTGCATTCCCTACATTTTATGGATGTTTTAATATAGGTATTCTATGTACTTATAAAGTTTTACTTTAGGTACCTATTTATATTGAAAATAAGACGCTTATGTAGTATTTTTTCCATAAGTAAAGAAAAAATAGTTTCCGATACACATACAGAAGATAAACACTACAAATAACATTATAATATCACATACCATCACGCCTGTATTTCTCGAAGACTTTGGCAGAGGTGTACCAATGTACACACAGTTCGCCAGTATGTTTAAGCCCCATGTGGTAGAGATCCACACCGACATCCTAACTCCGAGCTGCTACTGAGAATTTCTTTGAGAAACCCAATAACAGTTTGCACGACCTGGGAATCAAACCCAAGACTTCTAGCGGTGGCTCTGGACCACTTGATTAACGAGGCACTCACAAATATCAACACAAAATCCTGTAGCTCTATAACAAGTACAAACATAATTGGTTGCTTTAATTTACGTTTGAAGTGCTCACTCAAACTTGAGTTAACACTAAAATGCCTACAGGCAGCGACAACGTGTCAACGGGGCCCGTGGCCCCAGTCGTAAAGTGACACGCCGTCACAGTTGAATTAATGTTCCCAGATTATGATTCTAGGGTCGCGACTTCGAGGTGGGTCACAAATAAATCTGCTCAAATAAACCCAGTCATATCCGCAGGGTTATAAAACTTTACAGGCCTGTGAAATAAATTTCCATACATTGAGTACAGAACCTACACGAGCTATATACGCATACAAATGTAGCCATTACGAGAAGGATTTTGAATTAATGATGTTATTGCTTCCCCCTTTGTGTTGCCTCGTAAAATTGTCTATAGAAAATGTAATAAATCCATTCTAATATTATAAATGCGAAATTAACTCTCGTTTGTCTGTTACCTTTTCACGCCCAACCGCTAAACAGATGTTAATAAAATTTGGCAGAGATACATTACCGCCTGAGAACGAACATCAATTACCTGTTGATGTTACCTTATATCTCAAAAAATCTAACTGCCTCATTAGTCTAGTGGTCGTAAGAGCGACTCTACAGGTTCTGGGTTCAATTCCCAGATCCAATCAAATATTATTGGGATTTCTACAAAAGTCACAGTAGCAGCTCGGGAATTGGATTTGTGCCCGGTTAATAGCAATAGGCTCGCCCCTTATTACATGGAACCTAAAAATACCCGTGAACTGTGAGTCTACACTCTACACGCTGCAACCAGTATTGTCTTTTTAAAAGTGGTATTTTAATGGTCTAATTTTTAATAAAATATTTGACTTTGAACGCTGCAGTACACCTCTGTCTACCCTTTTAGGGAATACAAGCGTGATGGTATGTTGTTTACTATAGTATACTAGTATGTATTGTACTGCAACATCTTATTACAACTTTTAATAAATTTAAGGCACTAATTTTAATTACACTCACAAAGTTGAATCATAAATCTCACAGCCTTCGCTGACGTAAAAAGAAATAATATTAAAGTGTAAGAAACACGAGAACTGGGTACAGACAAGAACTCGGCGTGAATATAATATTCAAATAAGTATGAATATATTCGTGATAGCCTAGTGATGTGACCATTAAACTGCGAAATCCAAGTTCTTGAGTTCAAAACAAAGGCACACACACCTCTGACTTCATTAATCGCTCGCTTAAACGGTGGACGAAGACCTCGTGCCTCTGTACCTCTGCAGGTTAGGGTTAAAACATGGCTCCGTGAAAGTGACCATAAATACTAGACATCTGTCATTGGAAACAAACTTTTACTGTAAACACAGGCGATTCAAAAGCTCGCGTGTTCTAAATTCAATTTCGTTTAAAAATTAACCCACCTTAGCTTAGTGATTAGTTTCAGAGTTTTTCCATTAATCCATTTTCAAATTTCGTAATGAAAATATTCAATTTAGGATATTACATTCAAATTGCTTCGTGACTATTATTTAGAATATGTAGAAAATGGAGGATTTCCAATGAACCTCCATCAATTATATAAACCATTTTTTATATAGGTAACACAAAAAAAAACTTACTTTGCGATTTGATACTTGGTCTCAAAAGTTATTTTAAATTGAGGGTTGTTTTTGATCCTATTTCTTAAGTTTATTGGTAGTAGGTAGGTACTCCTTTTTCTTGGCAAGTAAGTAGAGGTTATTAACCTTTTGTTTTTACTGTTCCTATCTGAGCGTGATCTTGTTGGAACTACCGCTGGTAATAAAGTTTGGAGTTTAAAGACTGCATAAAACAAACTGCCAGTCTATCAACGTTACATAAACTTTATCTTTCTTTGTTTACTTTAAATAATACAACATGAAAGGTTTTTCCACAATGTTAAATTTTTAAAAAGTTTTCTTTTATGCTCGCTAGCATGTCTCCGACAGACATTTGAATTTAAATGGAAAATACACTTCCACAGTTAAGTAGGTACATATTAATTTCATATCATACCACTACACACTGGTATTTCCCTCAAAGGATAAGTAAAGATGTAATAAGAGACGTCCCTAATACGGCAAAACAATACTCAAATGACTATATCCATCGCTGTAAAAGATATCATTTTCTCCCTTTATGTACTAGACGACAAATTAGTGATATATGTTTTTTACTCAACGTTGCCAATGGCACCGTCGACTGTCCTGAACTTCTAACAAAAATTGGATTACGCACTAATCAAATGGGACTTCGACAGTGACCACTTCTCCATATACCCTTCGCAACTACCAATTATAGACGCAATGCATTCTTCCTAAGAACGGCACGTCATTTTAATGAAGTTTCTAAAGAACTAAACATTGATTTATTCTGCACTAGTGTAAACGCGGCAAGGCGACTACTAACAAAACCATTTTTCGAACAAGAAATATCAGGTAGTGGCAGTTTGTGTGAACTTTAAAATTTAAAATTAATTTAAAATTACTTTTCTTATTTTTATTTTATGTTACTTTTCATTATCAAGACTGTTAATGTTTGGGTTATTTATCAGTGGAGACTTGTAATTAGCAATTTTGTTTTTTATATTATTTTAAGCATTCTGTTTTGTTATTTGTCTGTAAGTCTTCCTACAAATAAATAAATAAATAAATAATTGCTATTAACAAGACACTCCAAAGTGAGAGCTACACCTGAGAATTCATAAAATAGAAATCTTAGCAGCAAAATCCATCTACACATTGCATTTCCTGGAAATTACACGCAACCACACACACACACACATATTTACATTTTAGACTGCCCCAAAACGACTGCCCTTCAACGCCTAACGCTAGTATTTTTGATGGCAAAAAGGAGCACCACAATACTCTCCCCAGCAACACATATATGTCTGTAAATTTATTAAAGCAGTTTAATTAAAGTTATATAAAACAGATTTTTTTTTCTTAAAGCAATTTACAATAGGTTAGATCATGTTTATGTATGTCATAATAACCGCTTACCCTCAGTCTGTCGGGTATCCTACTTGATCATGATCAAGTAGTTTTTTTAATTAAGGTCATGACCTTAATTTAAAAAACGTAATGCTATTCGCTTTTTTACACACGATCTCACCTAAAATACTCAATAATAAATTACCAAAACAAAGCGTTACAAGTATGCTGAGGGTTTGTTGTCTGAACAAATTATCATAAACTCACTCTTGGAAATTCTAACTGAATTAAGCACCCATTTACTCACTCGACCATAACGAGCCGTTCTCTGAAACTTATTAACATTGATTCTAAGTAAGAGGCAAAGAAAAAACGCTAAAAGTACGTAATAAAAAAGATATAAAACTTAAAGCACACGTTAGGAGTACATTCGATACAAAATGGCGTCGTTACCTGTTCTAAATTACCCACACTTAAGGGACAGGCCGATATAGAAGCCTTTTTCATATCACTTTAAGGATGTATCCGCCGTATTTTGAACGTTCAGTGATCTTTCAAAGGGAAAACTTGTATATAATCGTTCGGGATCCGGAGGAGCTATTTATAACTATTGGTATTTGCTTTTTACAATATACGTTATTCTTTATTAAGTATATGATACAAACCTTAGAAGAAATTCTTTTGAAACTTCATATCAGTCAAAAGAAGTACATTGCTGAACAAAAGGCTTCCTTATAGATTTCCACAAGGACGGTTTTATGCCACATGCAGTCAACAACTCCCAGCGACCTCTACCAGATCGTCTGTCTTTAAAGACAGACAATTTGGAAAAGATCAATTGGTTATAAATTAATCCAGTAATTAATAAATAGTAAAAAAATTGCCAATGACAGAAAGAGCTGACCAGCCCCAACAGACGGCACCCGTTCAGGAGTATGACGTGTGTATCGGCGTCGTTCGACTCAACCATGTTTTTTAACCATGTTTGGATTTTTTTTTTTTTTTTATACCACTAAGGTGGCAAACAAGCATACGGCCCACCTGATGGTAAGCGGTTACCGTAGCCTATAGACGCTTGCAACACCAGAGGTATCACTTGCGCGTTGCCGACCCTGTAAAAATCTTTTCACACCCTTCTTGAAGAACCCCATGCTATAGTCTCTGGGGAAAACCTGGACCGGTAGCTGATTCCACAACCTAAGCGTGCGTGGGAGAAAATGCCTCTGGAATCGCACGGTATGAGACCAAAGTGGTTCAAGGGTATGTGGATGAACTCCACGCCGATGGCGAGAGGTCCGATGGTAGAAAGTAGCCGTTGGCATCATCTCAAACAATTCCTCAGAACACCGCCCGTTGTACAAACGGTAGAACACACAGAGAGACGCAAAGTCTCTCCTCAGACTTAAAGGTTCCAAACCGTTTGTGAGATTGGGATCATTGACAATTCTAACTGCTCGTTTCTGGACCGCGTCAAAAGGTCCAAGCTGGTATCCTGGTGCTCCTGCCCACAGGTGACAACAGTACTCCATATGGGGCCGGACTTGCGACTTATATAGTAGCAGTCTTTGCTCCGCTGTGAAGTACCGTCTTGCCTTATTGAGCACACCGAGTTTTTTGGATGCCAGCTTTACCTTGTCCTCTAAATGACTGCGGAATTGAACGCAGCTAGAAATGTCAATGCCGAGGATCCCAATGCTATTACTGATGTTAAGGGAGATTTGTGTTGGCAATAGGTTCGCTTCCTGGGACCTAAATATACCGTTGAACTGTTGGTGTAAATTAGTACAACTCTGCCTAAGCCTTCCTGCAATACGGATGTGATGGTATGTTATGTTAAGTTTAATGGAATTTTATGCTATTCTAAGTCGTTTTAAATACTCTGCTATACAGGCCTTATTCTCTTATGCGGATGTCGATTTAAAAAGAGAAAATAACTTTCCTACGATGTAATCTAATCAAAACTACTTCACTACGAGTAGCATTTGCTTAGGTATCGAGTTTATTCCACAAACTGGTGCTGCCTCCGTAATATTTATAGGAGCGGAACCCAGCGGTGTCTGCAAGTTGTTATCGTAAACATTTCTATAACAAAAGTTTTGTTTAGTTGCAAATACAGGTAATGAGGGAGGCAACACGGTTCCACGAGCATGCCGACTTGTTTACTGGCGTTATTTAACTTTGTTATTAAATATCTTCCCGAAGGTAAGCAGTTATATGGATTTCAGATTGTGTAAATTTTGGAATATGAAGTTTTACGGGTAGTCTACCCGTGACTATGGACGCTGTAAAGGATCCGAAACGTCAGGATTAATAATTTCAAATAACGCGATAAAATCCTTAAAAAGTAGTTTTATTTCAATATCTTATATTCGCGTGTGTCAGAAATCAATATAATATGGAATTTTATTAGGAGAATAAACGCAGACTAAAGTAAAAAATCTTATGAATATCAAAAATGTTCTCATTCTTCTAGATGTTCTTTTAGAGCTTCTTTTCTTCTAGATGTGATGGCTTATGATATCCATTACGTTTTTTGTCCGAAAAGTAAGACAAACGTGTACCTACTAATGTGCACCTACAGTTCAATAGTATGTTTTAAGTTCCCCTGCTGTAGAGGGTTAACCTCCAACAAGGTATTGAGAATTTCATAGAAGACCCTGCTCGACCTCGAAATTCAATTTACGACCTCACGCTTAGCAGCCGGTATACGGCCATTGTACTACGGTACATACTACGTTGTATGGCACTTCGTCTCATGTCATTTCAGAACAACTTTTGTCAAAACTTATAATTATATATACTACTAGCTGTTGTCCACGGTTTCTCTTGTATCACAAAGATTTTTTGGGACAAATGAATGCCTACGTCCTTCTTCAAGGTCTAATCTATCTCTGTACCAAATTTCATCAAAATGGGTTCAGCGGTTTAGGCATGAAAGCGTAACATACAGACACGGACAAATATGGATTCTGTCCGCATAATATTTGTTTCAATAACAGTATGCTACCATTCACAAAAAAAAACTGTATTTACCCTCGAAATTAATGATATTCCGTTACGTCTACCCTAAAATTCAACCCACGCAGTCTAAATGAATTACAAGCTAATCAAAACTTTCGCCCCATGTATTCCGGCCACATTGGAAATTCAACGTACCTAATTTTCGAACTCTTAATTGTTATTACTGTAATTAAAGTACGATAAGTATAGCAATTTAAAACGAAAGAACTATTATCTACTTTTCTTTTAATCATTTTCTTTGTTATTTTTGTTCATTAATGTCCGGATGATTAGGTTAATATAACAGCATTATTTATTTACTAGCTTCTACCTGTGACTTCAACCGCTTGGAAAATATACTAGAATTACCCTTCCTTTCTTGATTGCTCTCACTTTCAATCTGCATTTAAACTTTTTAATCCTAACGAAACAATAAAAAAGTATACAAATTCGTGGCACAAAATATTGCAGGGTAAAAATATTTTTAGTTTGGTAATTATGCGCGCTTCCAGTCAGTGACTAACTAGATTATTTTTTAATTTCGTTTTAAAACATATCACAAAAGCAACTTTGGATTTACTGTTTTACCTCTTGCCTACACTGAAACAAGGATTTAAAAAATTATTTTATGGTTACCTCAGAGTTGTTATAGTTTTTTTTTATAACCACAGCATAAAATAATGAATTTGAAATACGACAGACGATATTATCCAAAATATAAATTTATAATTTTTTAACCTATTGGGTATATATTAGTTTAAACATCCTCAAAACTTCAAATAATTTAGTAATTACCATTAAAATTTGACGACTTTTTATGTGAAACCCAGGTATATTCAAAAAAGGTTACATCATTTAAACAGTCGGTACACAAACTCTCCCTTGAATAACATTGTTAAAGGCAATTCCCAAAGATTAAGTTTATAATTAACTAATGGTAGACCAAGGCCGTTATACCTTAAAATGACTGTGTTGAAATAATCCTAAAAGAAGGAAGGAAAGAAAAGGAAGGAAAGAAAATTGTATCCAGTTCAAGGCAACAGACTCTTGATTCTACAAATATTATATGTTGTTTAAATACTGTTTCAGTACCGATATGAAAGACTTAGCAAGCTTAAGTGGTAATGGGTGGTGTACATACATAGCTCGTAGAACTGATGGCCGCTGCCACTTGGGCAAAAAGTTTCTGGAGTGGAGACCACGCACCTGATAAGCGTAGGACGGCCTTCAACGAGATGGACGGACGACCTGGTATAGGCCGCTGAAAGTCTTTATAAGATGCAGGCGACATATTAGGTATGATGGGAGTTTTGATAAAGATTATGTATAAAATGAATCCTGCAGTTTGTATCAAAACTGCTGACATAGTTAAGCGGATAGTTATTTATGACACAATCTATGTCAAGATACAAACATTGTTCGCTGCCTATATACCTCTTTTGTTGACTGTACTACGTAAATAATTAACTAACAGTTACCATTACATAGGACACCCATTGTACACAGAGCACATTATACAATTTCAGAGAGTTCAGTCCTTTGCAGCGCGCTCTTTGAAAACAGGTACTTATCCAGAATCTAGACACATAGCCTTTACGAACAATGCGTCGTCACCCGATACCAAAGGCCTAATCTACTCAGCACGGCACTCATAGAGTACAATGAATCCAGTATTAATCAACGGGAGATCTAAGCCTTCATTCGTATCGGACAGCCACACGCTTTGATCCTTACAAGGCACTACGTTACCAATATACAGCTCCGTAATATTAGAGTGATAAGCCACGTCCCCTTTGATCCCAAGACAGATGGATATTTGAGGAATCGATTCCTAATATATGTTTCGCATCCTTTCGATATTTTAATCGATTCTACCATTCGTCTAATAAACCAAAAAGGGTAGACGCAGCTTTCGTTCTTTAAGGTTTTTATTGAGACGAAAAGAAGCCTAATTAGATGTGAAAGCGTAACAGAGAGACAAACTTCCTTAAATATTAGCATTTATAATATTAGAATGGATTAGAACAGATCTGCTATTGGCATGTCTTTCACGAGTTTACGCTCTGAGGACTTGTTCGTAAGATATCTATCGATTCAGTTATAGAGATGTTTCCAATGGATTGTGTCGTTGACACAACCATTGAACAGATTAATTGTCAATGTTCGAATTCTCTGGGCTAAATAAATGAAAATTATAAGAGAACAACCACGTTTGAGACTAACAAACAGCACATAAATATTTCAACGACTTGAAATAAATTAGCACATTACTAAGAACCTAAAAGCTTGTTTGTGTAATAATGTAAAATGCAAAGCGCACTTGCAATATGAAACACTAATGTAATTAGAAACACCTGCAGAACATAGTAATGAGAAACACGTAGGTAATCTCTTTTCGACTAATCCGAAGTAAATAAAAATAATGCATGTAATTAGACAATACTAGCGACCCGTCTCGGCTTCACACGGCTGGAATGTACTACACTTTTACGCCTTTGACACTCACAAATAATGTGGCTTTCTATTGGTAAAATAATGTTTAAAATCGGTTCAGTAGATCCAGAGATTACCCCCAACGACCTCACAAACTCACAAATTTTACCTCTTTCTAATATTAGTATAGATAATATAAACAATAATTAATAAACAACCAAAAATTTTAATCCTACAAAATGTCTATATTATACACAACTAGCTTTTAGCAAGTAGGTATGCCTGAAACTTCTAAAAAAAGTACTAGGTACAGTCGAATTAAGAACCTCCTCCGTTTTTTCATCAGTTAATAAAAAGGAAAAAGGATAGCTACCAAAATGGTAACAAAATCAGAAAAGTCAGAAATGTGCACTGACAGTTCATAGTAGGTAGGTGTTTATTTTAGTTCTATGTAACACGACATATCAATAGGCTCGCCCCCTACCACCTGGGACCTAAACATACCTACCGACGAACTGTGGGTATAGTTTGGTACAAACCCTCACCCTTCGGGAAATACAGGCATGTTTTACACTTGACCTATGCTTCAAAATAAAAAAAAGAATGTTCCCGAAGAAAACAAATTGTAACAAGTGTTCCGTATGCCGCGGTGGATATTAAATTCTTTCCCTTTTGTTATTGTCGCTCGGCTTATTCTGTTTACAATTTGCGGAAAATTTTAGACGCAAGTCAACTTTTTGTCGAGTTTGTAGAATTTTAAATTGTTAAAATGCTCGCTTTGAATAAATTTAATTCCGGTAAAGTGCCTACAACTTTCATAATGAGTCACTTTAGCCGCAAACATTGGTTAGAACCTGCTTATTTCATTCGCTTATCGCATATATTTAGATGAACAATTAATATCGACTTAAATTTTATATCGATGTCCTTATCGCATCACTAGCGACGGCTATATTGTACTTCCAAAGTGTGGGCAAAGATGTGATGTTATATATCCATGGTTTGCTCATGATGACGTCATTAGTTTTGTTATGAAAATTGAAAACAAATTGACTAGGTTAAGTTGTTAAAGTAAAAAAAAAACTAGTTTTATTTAAGTCTACGGTACCATTAGGTATACGTTGAGTATTTTAATATGAAAAAAAGTCAATTTCGCCTGCACTATCGCGATTGCTTGCGGGAGTCCTTTTATGTCGGTACGTCAGCTGCGTGTGACGGCTATCAGCTGAGAGACCACTTTACATTTATTTTAAATGGAATTTGCAATCATAATGCAATAACATAGTTTGTTTTTGTAAAGTCTGTAAGTATAATACCAATCTCTTTCAGATGATTCAAAATGGAGTTTAATCAAATGCATCATATGGTGTATTGAGCAGAAGACGCAGGTTCGAATCCTTTTTTTTATAGTACGGAAAATCCTCATGGATCCTCCGCCACCCGGGGAGGTGGCAGGGTATGTCGGACTCATACCGACTAAAAGCCGCACTTGCCTTCACCTGCCCTATAGTCATGGCCATGGGGATCCGCGAAATTTACCATGACCATGACGAGAAGTTCAAGGTATAAAATACAAAAAAAAGGTGGCTTAGTGTTCTTAGCGTCTGGCGTACCTAACCAGAAGACGCAGGTTCGAATCCTGCCTGCGGTCGAATTTTTCCTTCGCTAAAATAGTCCCATTCGATAGTTAAATAGCAAAGTTGGACCCAGCAGAGTACTTTTTTTATAATGCAAAAAATATGGATCGTCTGCTACCGGGGCAGGCGGTTGGGTTGTATACCTAAGACTCGTACTGACTAAAACTATACTTTCCTTCACTTTCCCTATATTGCAATGGCCATAGGACCCGTAAAATTCGCCAAGACCATGACATTTTATTTATTTATTTACATATTTACACAACTATCATCTCAGGTGCATTATAAGACTTTTACAATAATAATAATATAATTATACAACAAACTTAACCTTAACCTACGCTTATTTGCAAGCAGATTTTGTAAGGAACATTGTAACAACAATCCATCCTATACAATATATCCAAAATTTTATTCAAATAAATGAATTCTGCAGTGATAAACTAGTGGTAGGTAGGTAGTAACTACCTTGTAACTAATTTTGAACAGATAGACGCGAAAGTAACTCTACTGTCGCGTTTATAAAATTTGTAGGCAAGTAGGTATATATAGTAGCAGTAATAGCCTAGTGGTATTACTATTGGACTGCCAAGTCAAAGGTCTCGAGTTCGAATCCAGGGCACGCAGCTCTCTGACTTTTCGAAATCATGAGCGTATAAATAATTAATGATCACCCCCTTAAACGGTGAAAGAAAACATCGTGAGGAAACCTGCATGCCTTAGAGATTTCGCGACGGCGCTTGTGAAGTCTGCCAACCGGCCAACCCGCATTCGGTCAGTGTGGTGGACTATAGTCTAATCCCTCTCATTCCGTGAGAGGAGGCCCATGCAGCAGTGGGACAATATATGAGTTGATGATGAAACGAATTCTATTGTATTCTAACCCTCACATCCTAACTGAAGACACGCGTGTGACAATCACGTGTGTCGGGTGCCGGGTGATGATATACCCAATTCAGTCGCCAACAGGCCTACCAGCCTACCGGCCTACCTGCTAGATTTCCAGGCCGATTATAGCGGGGATAACAAATGATTTTGTTTTAATTATACTTTATTTTGAAAAAGATATCTTCAAAATGCCCAAAAGTCATTAACACCGTCCAAATTAACAGAAACAGATGAATCGCTTTGCAAGATGCTTTTTGATAAGTTTTAAGAGAATCCTTCATCTAACATCTAGTACGCCGTGAAGGTTACTTGTAGCTAATTGGTTTTTGAGAACTTTTAATTCAATTTAATTTCTTAATCTAGAAATTTCCAAAAGAAATTAACGTCTTAACGTAAAAAGTTTGTATAACTTGTAAAAGTTTCGCATCTGCGAGGATTTCTTTTATTTGTGTAGAAATAAAACAGTAATAAAAGAGTTCTTATAAATTTAATAAATCTCCACTAGAAATTAACTTTATCAATCAATATCGTATTAATGTATGCTATCCTAAAATTTAATATATTTGATGTTTAATATAAAATTTTTTTTTCACTTCATTAATAAAGATAATTTCTTTGAAACTCTTGAAGGATAATATAGGTTCTTATATATGTTAAGTACAATGGTTATAGCTGGCTTGTGTCAGCTATACCTATCCTTTGTATGACAGAAAGACTATGATCATTGTATGACAGATTTATAAGAAAAAAAAATCTCAAAAACTTGGGATCCAGGGATTGTACCGGATCACTACTTGTCATTATCGTGGCGAATGTGACGAATAGCATATGGCCGTGACTATAAGATTAAAGGAAGCAAGTACGGTTTTTACAGTAGGTAGGAGTCCAACATACCCTGCTACCTACGCAAATGGTGGAGCATGAGGTTTACTTAGTACAATAAAAAATGTGTAGGTACCTAGATCTGACATATCTCTCCGCTCCAACAACAATTCATGAGTACTTCCGAGCTAAAAAAGTACCTAAAACATGTATTATAGTATCATAATAAACAGTGATAGCCTTGTGGTATGACCATTGGACTGGGAAGTCGAAGGTCTCGAGTTCGAATCCAAGGCACGCACCTCTGACTTTTCGAATTCATGTGCGTATTAATAATTCATTATCACTCGCTTAAACGGTGAAGGAAAACATCGTGAGGAAACCTGCATACCTTAGAGATTTTCTCGACGGTTTGTGAAGTCTGCCAACCCGCACTAGGCCAGCGTGGTGGACTATAGCCTAATCCCTCTCAATATGAAAGCAGACCCGTGCCCAGCTGTGGGACAGTATATGGGTTGATGATATATGATGTTAAATAGTATCATAAAAGCATTAACATAAAATATAAGTTCTAACAGAAACTAATTCTATAGGTACTGCGTAAAAACACACTAGGTAACAAAAATGTTCATTGTGAAATCACATATTGATAACAAAAAACAAGTCCAAGCCTTATAGGAACAAAAACTTTTACCGATGAAAACGTAGGTACATTTTGTTTCGAAAAACAAACATAAATTGGTCGAACCCAATGTTTGTTCGAAAGAGTAACTTAATCGCGACGACATGGCGTCTCTTCGCTACAAACTGTCAATTGCCAATACAAACAGAACCTTTGTCCTGTATAAATACAATTTGATGGACATTTCCAGCCGTACATCTAGTCTGTAATCCAAAAAGCTTCTAAGGGTGAGCAAAGAGGCCCGTAGTAGAGTTTTTATACAAAAAAAAAACATTAAATAAAATATACTATTCATTACGATTGCCTCATTAGCCTGGTTGTCTTAAGTGCAACTGCTACGCTACCGTGTCCGATTGCCAGGTCGAGCAGTGTTATTGGGTTTTTTCGTGCCGTCTGTTTACGTCCCATGTAATAGGGGACAAGCCTATTACCATTAACCGGGCACAAATCGAAACTCCGAGCTGCTATCCAGAATTTCATAGAAAAACCCAATAACACTACTCGACCTAGGAATCGAACCCAAGTTCTCTAGCGTAGCAGTCACGCTTAAGACCACTAGTCTATCGTGGCAGTTTAGAAAATAATTATAATTTAGATAATAATATGAATAAAGCATAACAGATAAAAGATGAAGTAGTATCCCCCTGATAACGAAATTCGATAGATGTCGCTGAAGTCCCCATGAGACGTAAGAATGAGAAAAAGAAAATCGACATTATAGACAGTCGCCTCAGTAGCTTAGTTGACTAAAGCGTCTGTTGTAAGAACTTAACCGGAGATACGATTCAGACCCATCCTAAGATCAAAGTTTTCTTTCTCTAAAACGTATAATCCTTAAAAACGAAAATGCCATCAAAATAAAAGTACAGAAGCTCTGATACGCAAACTCATCTCATCGCTCCCTATTAAATTTCATCAATTAAGTTCAGACGGAGCGAGATAGAAGTGGTTTCAAATATACCGGAGGTCAACGGTCGTAACTGCTGGAGTGATCAATCACTGGCCGTCACAGACCAGATTTACGTAAAAATATAAAATTCAATTTTGGCGTGACAGCACGAACGAATGGCACGCGAAACTCAGCGTCTAACGTCATCAAACAACAGTCTGGTACTATACCAGTAAAGTATCAAACATGACTAATATTTCCGATACTATGGTTAGGGCAGGGTAAAAAAAAGGTAAACAGCAATCATCCCATAGGTGTACAACCTTATCGGTAAGTACATTTATTTTGTTTGCGGTATGACGTCATAATATTTTTGTTTAAGTCTCTTAAACCCATCGTCATCCTCCTACGCTTATCGCAAATTACTTGGGGTCGGTACAGTAAAATTATTCCAAAATTTCAAATTCATTTTTCTATGGACATTAGTCTACCTACTATTAGTTTGATTAATTTCGTTTTATTTTAACGAAGTATAAGAACCCAATTTACATTGCAACAAGATTTCCTACAATATAAAGTAGGTATATTCGTACATACATAAAGAACAGATATTCACCGCGATGACAATGAAATAAGTCTACCCTTAGGGAAATTCCCGCTTGGCAATATCCATGTATTATTTAGATAGTTTGATTAGCTACATGTGAGAAATATTATCTATGAAATATAACGCGTAATGAAAACATTATATCATTGGTTTCTCTTTCATATAGATTTCCCTGGGGCAATTTGGTGATGTGACAAGCGACCAGGATTACATGAGCTTACCCTTTCTTCCGAGCTAACAGATTATTATGGTTTTAGGAAAATGCTCAAACATATTAGTGGTCGGTGTAAAATGGTATGTTATTTTTTAGGATTGCAAATACAGCTGTCCTTGCTTATCTCTTTCCATTTATAGTTGTAATAGTGCTTATAGTTATGTAAATCTTGTGTGCTTAAACCCGTGACTATGGACGTTGGAAAGGGTCCGAAACGTCGGGATTAATAATATCAATATACCAATAAATATCATTTATTACAATGTCTAATATTCGCGTAAATGTTATGTAAATATTTTAACCATTTTTTTTTTTCATTTTCTTTTGAAAGCTAATTATCTTACCTAGTTTTATGGTACACCTGGATAATTGTTATAAAACTTATATTATTATTTCAGTTATTATCACATAATATATAATTCTATTCAATTTCGTTTTAAAAAAAGTTGTTTTAATTTTAGCTACGATATCGAAAGCAATACAAAAATTTGGGTGCAAAATTAATCTATTTAGTAACGTGGCCTTAACTAGAAATAAGGGTATGGATATTTTTTTTAATACACTGTGCTAAACAAATCTAGTTCATCTTTCTTTTTCTGGTTTTAAAATGAGCATCTACAATCAAATAAAATCAAAAAAATATTGTAACAAATATCATTTTTTTTTTACATTTTTTTAAACACACATCGTTACTACGTGTGATGCGGGAAGCAGCCCTATCCTATTACACTGCACTAATCATGAATGAATAGGCTACACGCATACCTACTAAATAAATGGAACGTGATTCCCTTTCATCACGCTGGCGTTGTTCCGCTGATACGCTTCGTATGCTCAATCATTTTACCCGTGCAGCCCTATTAGGAGCTAAAAGGATTGCGTGCGTGAAATCTTTCGGACCATTTATTTTGAAAAAAAGGAACAGTGATACACATGCAATGCAATCACTGCTTTTTCATTTATTGGATAGCCAATGCGGTTAAAATACTATACGGTACTTTATACCAAGTACCCACCGATGGTAACCAGTCTATCTTTAGGGCATCGGTATTTCCCGGAAATTGGGTTGGGTCAGATTACAGTACCTATTTCACCGGAGGAATAACAACTGGTTCCCGTTTTCCCGCATTCCCGTTTGGCCGCAGTCCATGAGGATCTCCACAGTGGAAAAAAAATGATGACAGTCTCTTTGTGTAAAGTACTCGTATTCAGGTTAGAGTGGAAGCTAACCTTAACATATTTGTCAAAAGGCTACGGCGATGATGATGACAATAAATAAAGAATCAAGAATATCCCTGGGTTCGATTTGATCGACAAATTACACGTTGATTTTATTAGAAAATGTAATATAGCAAGATTCCAAAGGCATAGGTACAAATTTAATTAATACGAACCCGCCACACTCGTACATTTTAACACAAATTCTGTACTCAACGTTTTATTTTGATGAGAGCTATTCAGGCATACCTTTCGACTAATTAATCATAACGTACCGCTGGAAATATCCAATCTACGAGAATATCTATCTATATTATTAAAGGTAAAAGTACTTCTACAACATTTATTTTATTAAAGACGCTGTAAATATACAATTTGTAAAGCTTTTATTGAACCTCATATTATTTTTTGTTAAATATATCAGGTGTCCTTAATGAGACTCAAATTATTTTTACCTATGTATCTATCTATCAACCGCGGACGTCCACTGCTGAACATAGGCCTCCCCTAATGATCGCCCCTATAAATCGGTCTTGCGCAGACCGCATCCACCGACTCCCTGCGACCCTAACGAGGTCGTTCGTCCACCTAGTTGGGGGCCTACATTTTTACCTAAGTGGAATATCATTGTGATATTTATCATGAAATAAAAAAAGATGTTATTCATAAAACCTGTTTGCTTTAGCGATGAAGATAAACATAGACAACACAAAACTTTTTTTAATTAAATTCCTTTATGTCTAGGGCTCTTTGATCTAAACATTGTTTTACGATACAAGTCTTTTGCTTCAATTTATTATTGTATGAAAAAAATAAAAAAATCAAGCAACCTGTAAAAGCACCGGGAAGAGTAGGAAACACTGAAAAACAAATGTAAAATCACTGTGTGAATGAAAGTTCGAGGTGTCTAAGTTAAATTTAAAAATATATAATTTTAAGCCCTCGTTTGTACTTACCATGAAAACTGGGCATGCGCAACCTGTTTGTTTTGATCCACCTAGCTGAAAATAATCTTACCGGCAGCGGCCCCATGATAAAATATTGCAAACCGCAAGCGACCAAAAACCCTTACTTAACATGTATGCAAATAAATAAGCAAACCCCACTTCTTACTCGAAGCAAAAAAAACCCTGATCGTATTACCATACAAATGTCTGAGTTTATACATTTTTTTGCCATTAAGTGTAAAAAATTGGACATTCTACCCTCTTATGTGAAAGCTGCGGTCAACGTTTGTCCCTCCTTTAAAGACTAATATCAATAAAATTCTTCCAAAATATTAATAAACTTTACTCCAATGTTACTTGTCTGACCCCTGTCCCTCGCCTCCATATGAATGGAAATTACTGAAATGTTTGGCGAAGTTATCTTATTAAAACGTGTATCGATGTTTAAATATTAATATTAAAATATTTCGTATTCATGAGTTGTTTCAGTTATAATTTTCAACGAAATTTCCCATCGTTATGAATATAAATGATATGTTGGAAATGATATTGGGATTATATACTGCATATTAAATAATACATATGTATGTTTAACGCTAAACCCTTTGTTTCAATCTCATGAGTGTTTCCCGAAAACGTTTCTTATGCTTCCACCCGACCTTTTTTGGAAATCCTCATGAATCATCCACCACTCGGGGAGGCGGCAGGATGACGTCAGACTCGTACTGACTAAAAACCGCACTTACCTTTAACTGAACAGTCATCACCAAAGGATACGCTTATCCTGGCCTGTCAAATTTCAAGTTTGTAAGCTTTACGCTTCCTGAGATACGGATTATGTTTAATGAAGTTATGTATAATGGGACAAACAAATACGACAATCACACAAAAACTATCAGGCGTAATTATGTATATGAAACCTTCACAATTTTAAAAAGGACATCAGTCATCATTAGTATACGTATTTTTTAATGAGAGGAAGAATAACATCTCAACGTCATTTTTTTAACTAAAAATTGTGTCAATCTTCACTCAAGATTGCTGGCGGCTATCGTTGCCTTAACTCAAACTAAAATATAGCACTTTGTAAAACTAAAACTAAATTCCCGTGCTTAAACTCGACACAAACTCAGATAATTTCCAACACACGCATCTTAAACAATTCTCACATATGTGAGTGCACAATAAACTCAAAAAGTCGTGTCTCAAGCGCTGTCAACGAAAGAAAAGTTTAGATTTAGAGGGGTCTGTAAGTTCGGGTGTTCTCAACTCGCTCGGTACAGGAGTACTTGGGGAAGTTGGCCAACTTTTGACACCTCCGTCGAGGCCTCTAACGTTATTTACAAGACGACTCGAGCAACCTATTCAAAGGATATTCTATTAAGGAGTTCTTGGAACTTTATTTTCCCTGCCAGAGAAGGTAATCACTGAGATACGACATCGTTACGCCTGATCGCGTTATTCGCTGAATTCAGTTACGTTAAATGTTGGGAGTTTACGTTTTTGATGTTATTTAGTGAGCAATTATAAGTTAGGACGATTAAGCGTCTCAAAGTTGCTAAGTATAAAGTTTGAAAATAGACTGAACTAGGCTTTTATGGTCTGAAAGTAATTGAGATCTGTTTATGGGAGATAAAAGATATGTGTTACGGGGCATATAAGAATATTTAACGACGTCTGTAGTCTAGTGGTTCGAGTGTCGATCACGAGGCCGAGGATTTGTGTTTGTCTGGGTATTTTTTTTATTTTTTTTATTATGTATTATAAGTATGTATTTACAAAAAAAAGTAAATAAGTATATAATCCATTATCTAGTAGGTACCCATAGTACAAGCTCTGCTTAGTTTGGGGCTAGATGGTGCGGTGTAAAAATGTCCCAAAATAAATATACCTAGATAATTGCCTCGTTCTCGACGTAAGTGCGACTGCTAAATTAAAGTTGCTGGTTTCGATTCGCAGGTTGAGCAGTGTTATTGGATTTTAGATTTGTTCCCGGTTAATGGCAATAGGCCTCCTATTACATGGGGCCTAAAACATGACGGGCTGTAGGTACAACCACCGGACACCATACAACTAAACCTAAGGATGCACTTCTGAAGTTTCGAAATCATGTGTGTAATAATTAACGATGAAAGAAAACATCGTGAGGAAACCTGCATGCCTGATAGATGTTCTCTACGGCGTGTGAAGTCTGCCAACCAGTATTAAGCCCAGCGTGGTAGACTACATCGACACTATTCTCATTCTGTGAAGAGACCTGTTCCCAACAGTTAGACAGTAAATGGGTTGATTTTATAGTACGGAAATTCCTCAAGGATCATCCGTCACCTGGGCAGGCGGAAGGGTATGTATACTACATACTAACTAAAAACTACAGTTACCTTCACTTGTCCTATATTCGGCCATGGGGTCCGTGAAATTCGCCATGACCATGACAGAATGATAGGACCCCTCCAAAAATAGTCGTGGATATTTTTTTTAATCAGAACATTCATTATCATTACGAATAAAATCTCTTTGTGTTGGAGCTCGGTGTAAAAGTAATCTTACCCTCATTTATCTTACATTAATTTATTTGTTTGTTGTGCACAAACAATTTAATACGAAGATAGACGATACGAGTGACGGGCTTCTTTAATTAATTTTGATTAATTCATGTGTTCATTCATTAATTCACGAGTACGTCACGAAATAATTAATTAATTAAATCGAAATAATTAATTAATTAAGTCTTTCGTAACATACCTACATCATTTTGATTATATTTAGAAATTTAAATGGTTGAAAATTATGTCAAAGTATTGTACATAGTACATATTATATCAATATGTATAGTTTAGATGTAAAAGAAAATCGGTCGAGTTGAACTAATATATCGCTTAATAACGGATCCACGCAGATGACGTCACGGGGCATCCATTTATTGTATACCAAAATCTTCTCCAGAATATAACAAATACTTTTCTGAAAACCGCATCAAAAATCGGTTCAGCCAAACGCGAGATAATCGCGGACAAACTTACATACATTTAAACAGGTCAAACTGAGAACCTCCTTTTTTGAAGTCGGTTAAAAAATCTTGTTTCAATAAACTAAAATAAAATGTAACTTGCTTAATTTTACAAACCAGTATTAGAATAATAATAATAATAATAATAAGTTGTCTGCTTCTCAGAATGGATGTAGGAATGGGTCCCGTGGCACTAAAGAGCTACTTCTCATTGACATGGCCATTAATCAGCAAGTTCGCCGCTTTAGAAAAGATATGTCTACATGTTGGATTGATTACAAGAAGGCTTATGACTCGGTACCTCATACATGGCTTATGAGGGTGATGGAGTTGTATAAAATAAATACAACACTACGCACCTTCCTAATGCCGTATACATGAGTATGCGGCAATATACATGACATAATAATATAATATAATATACAGTCCTTCACTATCCAGGATGTCGACAAATCCAAGGTAGCGATGAACTGATTAGGATTGAGCGAGGTATATTTCAGGGCGATAGTCTGAGCCCGCTATGGTTTTGCTTAGCCTTGAACCCTCTGAGCACATTATTAGAGGGTTCAGGGCTGGGTTATAGGTTGAGAAGAGGTGATCAGGCAATATCCCACCTCCTTTACATGGATGACCTAAAGCTGTTTGCCCATAACCATTCCCATTTGATGGAGCTACTAAAGTTAACTGTAGAATTTAGTGGCTCCATTAAAATGGAGTTTGGTGTGGACAAATGTGCCATCATGCATGTGAAGCGAGGAGGGATTGTGGAGTCCCCGGGAACCCAGCTCTCGGACACCATACACCTTCGATCCCTTTCCTCAACTGAAACTTATAAATACTTGGGTATGTCGGAGGCATTGGGAATTAGTGAGGCGGACATAAAACAATCGTTGCGGGAACGCTTCTTCTGCCGCCTGAGAAAAGTTTTCAACAGTCTTTTGTCAGGCGCAAACAAGGTGCGTGCCTTCAACGGTTGGGTTATGCCAGTCTTAATATATTCTTTCGGCATAGTCAAGTGGACGCAGACTGAGCTTGACGCCCTGGATAGGAGAGTCCGCACACTGCTGACGTCATATCGTATGCATCACCCACGCTCGTCAGTGATGAGGTTGTACATCCCGCGGAAATGTGGGGGTCGCGGCTTTTTGAATGCTAAGACCCTCCACAACCGTGAGATATGCAGCCTCAGAGATTATTTTCTCCATGCTGACGTGGGGATGCATCGAAATGTCGTCGCAGTGGATAAAGGACTTACCCCGCTTAGCTAAAGAGAACTGGCGCAAACCTCAAGTACTAAGCACTAATGATCGCATGGTGGTATGGCAGAGTAAGGAACTCCACGGGCGCTTTTTTCGGGCCTTACATGGGCCTGATGTTGATCTGTTAGCGTCCGTGGCCTGGTTACGCTTCGGTGACCTCTTCGGGGAGACCGAAGGATTTATTTGTGCAATTATGGATGAAGTTATGATGACGAATAACTATCGGAAGTACGAGTATATCGTGAAGGATGGCACAGTTGACATTTGTCGGGCATGCCACTGTCCTGGTGAATCTATCCGTCACATTATCTCTGGTTGTTCTCGTCTAGCTAACACAGAGTACTTGCACCGACACAATCTAGTGGCCAGGATTATCCAACAACAACTTGCCCTGAAATACAGCCTTGTGGACTCAGAGGTAGCGTACTACAGGTATGTGCCCGACCCAGTTCTCGAAAATGGCCATGTCACCTTATACTGGGATCGATCTATTATCACTGACAGGACTATTATGGCCAATAAGCCTGATGTAGTGGTGATAGATCGATCAGAACGTCGCGCAATGATTATTGATATCACCATCCCGCATGACGAAAATCTCGTGAAAGCTGAGAAAGATAAACAAAGTAAATATCTTGATTTGGCGCGCGAGGTTGTCGACATGTGGGATGTGGATTCAGCAGTCATTGTGCCGATAGTCGTTTCAGCCAATGGTCTAATTGCCAAGAGCCTCGACTTACATCTGAGGAGGCTTTCATTAGGCGGCTGGGTCAAGGGTCTGATGCAGAAGGCGGTACTCCTGGACACGGCGCGCATCGTCAGGAGGTTCCTCTCGCTGGGACCCTGACCACCGGTAGCTTGGATACTGTTCCCGATACCGGTGGGCTACTATTTTTTATATTTTTAAATGTTTTACAACCTTTTTATACTATTTGTTAAATATTTAAAAATATCAATAATATGTATATATAAATGAATAAAGAGAATAATAATAATATATTTATTTATTCAGACAAGGTCCATCTTTTGTTAGTAACAATTTTACGTCTATATTAGTATGGTAGGTTTATCTAGTGGTAGTCTATGTCATGTTTTTTTACAGAAAATTACTTAACAAGGACTCGAATGAATTCCTTCATTATCAGGGAGTCGTACTTATCCGCAATGACCTTTAGGATACCATTAGTACTGCCCCTCACTCTATGCAATAGCGACGCGACACGCTTACGGATGATGGCGTGGAAGCCATCCACTCTTGCGTCCGTAAACATGCTCGATGCGCTGCAGAAACGAGGCAGTCTCAATAGCATCCTAAAGCCATTATTGTATTGGACGCGGAGCGCATTGAGAGATCTCTGAGTATAACTGACCCACAGGCTGCTCGTGTAGAATGTTTGACAATATGCTTTGAATAATGTGATTTTAACTTCATTACTACACCGGGCAAACCTGCGGGCCACCATGTTACTCCTAATCGCCAACGCCCTTCGCTCCCTCTCAATATCTACTTGGTCATCCAGATCCTCAGCAACATAATGTCCAAGATATTTAAACTGGTGAACCCTCTTCAGCTCAACACCGTTTAATTTTATTGAATTATCCCACCCCATTTAAATCAGTGATAAGCGAGTGATATGACCATTGGACTGCCAAGTCAAAGGTCTCAAATTCGAATCCAAGGCATGTGCCTCTGATTTTTTGAATTTATGTGAAGGAAAACATCGTGAGTAAACCTACATGCTGAGAGATTTTTCTCATCGGTGTGTGAAGTCTGCTAACCTGCACTAAGCCAGCGTGGTGGACTATAGCTCTAATTGAAGTTTTATAGACACTTAATTATTTTTGGATAGCAACCACCACCAAGTGCTCCTGCTGGGTTTCATTCAGTTTTACAAAACGCCTTTCTTCTGTTCTTCTACGAACTAAACAATTCTTTCCCTATAAAAACCACCAATTCTGTTTACCTCAATATAAGCATAGCTTACCAAAACCATTAAGAACACAGAACGCATTAAGACCTCTACGGTATTAAGTTTCTACTAGGTACTGCAAGCTCGTCTGCATACATCAAGTTCAGCAATTAATACAAGAACACGAAGTAGCAACGTAAGCAGTACAAAAACATCGTTTACTTGAACGCGTTGTTATCGTTTGCTAGGTATTTAGCTGAAGCAGCATCCTGTACCAACTGTACTGAGTCCTTTAAGGCTAGGATATACTACTAGCAAGAGGAATTCCATTTTTAAACGACTTCAAAAAGGAGGAGGTAATATGTTCGACTGTATGTATTTTGGAACGAAGTTCCTTATCGCGCGTTGTGAAAGGGGGCTAGACGGAAAAAATTCTTACGAAAAGTTATCACGACACTTTTTTCGAAATTCGAATATTGTTGACAAGCATTCAAATATTATTGAGTGAATGACAATATTTGAATTTCGCGCGTTGTGAATTGTTGAGTGTATACAGGTTTTTTTATTTTTAATTAGTAAATTTTAATGAAAGGAACTTCGTTCCATCCGGGTGTCCCTTGACACCTGTCAAGTTTTTTTATGTACCTATGTACACCGATTTCTCCCCCATTTGTGGACCGATTCTCAAAATTCTTTTTTTATTTGAAAGAGTATACTCCTGAGGTGGTCCCATTGGTGGCACAGACTTCAAACAGATCAGTAGATACCTAGCAGTTACAATTTAGTATTTACGTAGGCAAGTTATCTTAAACGAAATTGGAAATTTATGTAAAAGAGAATTGTTACACATTTCTATCCTGTGAATTAAATGTTTCATTAAGTTTATTTTTCGCTTTTTAGTGCTGTTTTTTTTAAGTCGGTTTTACTTTTTTTTATTTAGCTCCAATATCGGTAAAACAATGTTTAAGAAAAAAACTACTAAAAAGGCAACGTCTACCTATATTATTTGCAAATAAAACATTCTATTCTATTCTTACGTTCGGCATTCAACTAACTGTAAAGTAATCATATCGGTTGAAGAACATTGTAATATTGCTTTAATAGATGTCGCTGACGTCACCTAAAAGACAGAATGTGACGGAGAAACTCGACATTACAGGCAGTTATCTCGGTAGCTTATTGGCTAAAGCATCCGGTGTACTTAACCGGAGGGACGCAGGTTCGAATTCTGTCTAAGATCGACCTTTTTTTTTCCGCTATTATTAATAATATCTTCAATAAGGTCGAGTTCGCCATGAAACGTTAACTTTTGATGATGATTATTGAATTCTGGTTTGAAGAGGAGATATTATATACAGTCAATCTGAAAACCTCCTCATTTTTTGAAGTTGGCTAAAAAATATTTCGGAGAATAGGCAAACAAATGACATTCCTCTTTAAATATAAATTAACGTACGGGTTTATAACACTTGCGTGAATATTGGACACTGGAATAATATATTAAATATGCTCTTAATTGACGACAACTGATGCAAAACGTCAGGATAAAATAATATGGACATGCCCCAACAAAATACATCATTTTTTTTTTCATTAGCCACACAACTTTGAAGGTCAGTGAACTTGGGTATTTATCATTAAGCCATAAGCCTAAGGGTTTAATATCGACCACTTAGCAAATAAGTCCTACACGCTTTAGGTAAAATATGCAAACGTAACACGCAGGGAAACCGCAGGTGCGAGCGGAATTTCATCAATTTTGTATGATTATGATACCTTTCTCCCCTCTCATATGAGATGTGGACTCATATTTTTATTGAATAACTGTGTTTACGCTTAAAAAGCTGTGTGGAAAATTTTTCAGGTAGCATAAATATAAACCGTAATATTACAACGCAACGCACGCAAATTATGCAGACATTGTTTTACAATTTGTGGCTATGGCCAACACAATATTTTTTACTGTGGAAAGAACATAAGACACAAATATTACCTACTTGCCTCATCATCATCAACCCATATACTGTCCCACTGCTGGGCACGGGTCTCCTCTCATATTGAGAGGGATTAGGCTATAGTCCACCACGCTGGCCTAGTGCGGGTTGGCAGACTTCACAAATCGTCGAGAAAAATCTCTAAGGTATGCAGGTTTCCTCACGATGTTTTCCTTCACCGTTAAAGCGAGTGATAATTAATTAATTATTAATACGCACATGAATTCGAAAAGTCAGAGGTGCGTGCCTTGGGTTCGAACTCGAGACCTTCGACTTGCCAGTCTAATAGTAATACCACTAGGCTATCACTGCTACTATATATACCTACTTGCCTACTAATTTTATAAACGCGACAGTCGAGTTACTTTCGCGTCTATCTGTTCAAAAATAGTTGCAAGGTAGTTACTACAGAGAAGGTCTTATGCAGAAAAACCGAGAAGAAACTGGTCCTATAAAAATAATTACAATAATAATTAATTTAAATATTTTATTATACCAAATCGGGCGTTTCTAGAAAATCTATTTAAATATCTGCTCAAACAACCTCCTTACAATTCAGACTCATTAAAACATCAAGAAAATGAAAAACGCACATTCAAAAAAGGAACGCGACTTTTCTCTGAGATTTCTTTTTCCTTCCTTACAAAGCGGAGCGTGCACACCGCCCTTTACAATGCGGAGGTAGCCGCTTGGCGTCTAGCCAGACCCTCGACACATCTAGTACCCACTTTACTGTGCAGGCGAAACTGTGTGACCGTAGTCATACAAACTGTGAGTGGTCGCCGTTGCAACCTTACAAATCACTGGAAGATGGGGTTAAATAAGATGAGGGCTAAGTTTCCGAATTTTCTTTTAAGGCTATGTTGAAAGTTTGCATTTTTATGAGTGGCTAAGTACCTAGTCTACTTATAAATGTAATCTCCATTTTCCGATATACTTAAGTAAGTAACTTAAGTAACTGCCTCGTTAGTCTACTAGTTCTAAGCGTGACTGTTACGTTAGAGGCCCTGGGTTCGATTCTCAGCAGTGTTATTGGACTTTGAGAGAGAATTTCATTATCTCTCTATCTCTCTTATTAATGGCAATAGACTCGCCCCCTATTACATGAGACCTAAACATACCGGCGAACTGTGGGTCTACAGCAGTGCACCTCTGACTAACCTTTCGGGGAACACAGGCGTGATGGTATGTTATTTTATGTATGTTATGTTACATCATTATTGAAGTAGATTACTTTCAAAAGGTATGTCTAGTAATATTATATCTTGCCTCTTAGAAATATCAATTATAATAAATAATAATAATGATTTATTTGATAAAATAAATTATTGTAGTTACAGGTGTTATAACATGGTAGGTAATACAGTTATTATTAATAAACAACAATCTAGTGGATGAGGTTCTGTCACCCTTGATAGATTATCTAGGTGTTAACCTGTAGTAAGGGATAACAGTTAACAATTATAATCAATGGTCTGTCTACCACTAAAGACTGTCATAGATTTTCAAATGAAAACCAGGTCCGACGGCTTTTCGTGTTCTCCGAGGCACAGAGAGGTCTCACCCATCCACAGACTAGCCGCGGCTAGAGCGGCTTAAGCTTGCAGATCGGTAGATCAACATATTAAAGTTATTACTTAGCTACGATACCCCTATAACCCGAGCCCTAAAATAAATAATAAACCGCCAAGCAACTTAAGACACAAAAACAATTGTGACGTCATCCGGGCTTGTTAATGAGTGATCTCCAAAATTCAAACTCTCAATAGTTTGACGCCATTTCCATATTCCCCAGTTTCGTCACCGCCTTTTTCAAATTACGTCACAAAATACACCATGCGTTCCTTCTGTAATAATATGCATGCAAATACAGTGCCATGACGAACACTTCAAATGTCCTAATAAAAGGGAATTCTCGATAGGGTGTCGGGTATTCCCAATGACTAATAGAGCTTGACGTGTTATAATTTCATTAAAATTGTACCCTTCAGACCGATTGTGGCGGTAATAGCCCCGGGGGAAAGAAAGGGGGAAATTTAAACGTAAATTCGTATCAAAGTATTGATTTATAATAGGTATGGTAAAAGAACGTGGCATAGACAACGTTCCCGTATCATTTAGGTGTTTCCAATATGGAAGAATAGTGTGCCAATAAATCACTTAGTAGCTGCTCGGAGTTTAGATTTGTGCCCGGTTAATAGCAATAGGCTCGCCTTATGGGACCTAAACATACCAGCGAACTGTGTGTGTACATTAGTACACCTCTGCCTAACCCTTCGGGGAATAAATGCGTGCTGGTATATAATTAATTTTCATTTCAGTGTTTACAAATAAAACCAACTTTTCAGTAGGTAATATAAATTAATCGCAATAGTCTCCCCTGGACGAATTGCTATTCCTCACTTATTTTTAAATAAAAACATTATTTTGTTGATAATAAATAATTGGCTAGACATTAACAATCTGTCCCTTTTAAGCATTTTCTGCGCCGGAGGACATTTTCATCACATACTAAGAAGCTTATCTTCAGTAACAGCGCCTTGTAAAAGGGACCGGATTTCAGGCGAGATCACCAATTTCTTACTTGATTGGGCCGGTTGATGGCTTTTGGAACAAAGGACACGATCAGGCCAATGCAACAAATATATTACGATACACTTTATACATATACACTGTGCCTACTTTTACACGCGAATAAAGTTTTTATTTCCGGACCATATTTTTTCTTAATTATAGGAAAAATTTTATTGATACTACTAACGTGGCAAACAAGCATACGGCCAACCTGACGGTTAGCGGTTACCGTAGCCTATTAACGCTTGTAACTCCAGGGGTATCACTTGCGCGTTGCCGACCCTGTAAAACGAAAGAGGAATAGTTAGGTTAGCAGTGTAAGGGTCAAAATCCCCTCCACTACCAACACAACGTTTCCTCGCGGAGCACTGGCAACCCTGCTCACCGTAAGAAACATAATATATCACATTTCAAAGCAGTGTTATTTTACTTCGATTTTCTGCAAGGCGGAGGTACTTCCTCAGTCGGGCAGCTTCAATTTGAGTGGAGTTACTCCCAATATACCTCTCTTAACCTACATTGTTAAATAATAATACCACATCAATAAGTCTAGTGAGGGTTTGTCAGACTCGTACCGACTAAAAGCCACACTTGCCTTCACCTGCCCTATAATCATGACCATGGGATCCGTAAAATTCGCCACGACCATGACAGTTCCTTAACTACTCGTACCTGCTGTTTATCAGGATTTATAGTTTCGTGGTACTTCTCTTTTATATATAGAAGATAGATTCCCTATGTAAATGCTTTAAGGGATTAAAGTATATTAACATGGGGTCAGAGATAATAAATTATTACGCTTAGTACGGGGATCCGTTGTACAATGGCGTTAAAGATAAGGCGATTAAAACTGTGAGATATTACCCGACCCTACTTTAGTAGAGACTACTATTCGTAGACTAATTTTATATATTTATATCTATTGTTAATATAAAATTATACAAAATATGTATGTTAAAAAAATATATAAATTAAATCCCGTGCGTGTACATATGTATAATTTGAAAATACATAATAATATCTATGTCTAGAATTGAAACAAATATACATAATTATATTAATTTTAATATAAATCAATCTTTAAACATAAAAATGATTCCCTGTTTCCCTTGGTCATGCCCTAACTTGAGAAAGATATTACCGATTTCATTCATCTTTTTTTTTTTAGTTTTCTAATACTTTGTAGAAGGTTCTTACGGAAAGAAAAATTAAGAAAATTGCACTGGAAACTTTCAGAAAACTTAAAGACTAGATACTTTTTTCCTGGTAAAGTCCCCCGCAGACGAAATCGCGGGCAGAAGCTAGTGTTAATATAAATTCTATAATAATATAACTGAGCTAACAACATACATACCTACATCGGAAAGAAGATGGTAGGCTCTGCTTAAGCTGCACAGCTATTCTGGCCAGCACCATATTGCCAATATTCTGCCTAAAATTCTAAGGAATAATGCCGCTAAGCAATAACGTGCTGTCGTGAATTTTTGACTATAGGTTTGAAGGGTTATGCAGCGACTGAATTTATTGGGCATATATGAGACTTAACAACTAAGGTCTCGAGATGACAGGGCAAGAATAAACACACTATAATAATAATGTTTTTATCGCGCGTTGTGAAAGGGGGCTAGACGGAAAAAATTCTTACGAAAAAGTTGTCACGACACTTTTTTCAAAACTCAAATATTGTTGAGAAGCATTCAAATATTATTGAGTGAATGACAATATTTGAATTTCGCGCGTTGTGAATTGTTGAGTGTATACAGGATTTTTTATTTTTAAATATTAAATATTAATGAAAGGAACTTCGTTCCATCCGGAAGGTGTCCCTTGACACCTCTCAAGTTTTTTCATCTTATGTTACAGCTAAATACCGTTGATAACCAATTGGGCGAATTGTAATTTGTTATAAGGAGTAACTAAGGCTACATTTATTTTAGAAACAAAAATAGAGTTTCGCGAAAATTAAATTGAAATAAATGAAATAGTGAACAACTACGGGTCGCCAACAGGATGAAGGTAAAGTTATTTTGAGTCGCGAGTGAAACCACGAGCAACAGCAAATAGAAATAAATTAACATAGTTATACTTTACTACACTGATTTTCACTTATTGATTGCACATTTTTAAGCCAACATAATAATATAATAAAACAGACTTTTTATTCCATCTACCAACTATAAAATTGCAGTTTAAATTTCCTTTAAAAGATATAACCCTACTAAATTGTCGATCCCCATCAAAAACACCCCACGACATAATAATATGACGGTATATCTTTTCAATATACACTTCATCTTATTTTATCTGCATACATAAAAAAGGTGCGGGAGGTATCAACAAAAAGTTTTTTTTACGATCCTCACTGGCGGAACTGTAGCTAACGGCTAGTTCAGTCTAGTCCAGTAGTCTAGTCCATTAAATAGTTGGGAAGGTTTATGAGACCTGACGTTTTATTTTGTCAGCGTTTCAAACCTTTTAGATACTAGGGTTGTAGCACGGCGCGTGATTTTGTTCTATTTTGTCTGTTGCTTGCTACAACAGTATTTTTTGTTTGTAAATATTTGACGTTTGTTTATCTTGTTTCTATGTTTGAAATTCGAGTAGTTTGTAGCGTTCGAAATAAAAGCCAGTAGGAAATGTTTGCTGTTTTTGCCGTGTTGATTTTGTTTCCATTCCAGCTACAAATACTTATATTTCTAGTAAAGATTGAGCGACGGTAGATTTGAAGTATATTAATGGCTAGCCAATAAATCCATCGGCAGATTTGCTTATATAGTTAGCTAGTGTTTTAACATTATTTGTCCTTATGTCAAAATCATGTCCCTAGTAAACAAATCTACTGACTAATTTGTTATTGGGGGTAAGCAAACTCAAGTAATTAGAAGGGTAATATTGTGGTATGTAAAAAGTGTTCAGTACATAATTCTAATTTAGTCTCAGTTTTATAAATGTCAAATGGTATTCTACTAAACGTCAAATGCGAACAAGTTAGATTTAATTGAGATTCATAATTGACTCAATCTAGAATTTTTAGTGGTACCCAACTTAATTTTTAAAAATTATATAATATTAGTATGGGTTTTGTATAGCTAACAAAATTACATTTCAGATGAACATACGCGTTAGGTTAAGGTTAGATTAATAGAAGACCAACGTCCCTAGATAATTACCTAGATACCAGGGTAGTCTGCCTTATCAAAACAACAATCTGCAAAGATATATTACATCTGTTGATGAAGCAAGTTCTTAGAAACAAGGCTGCTTGCTACCATTATCTAGATTCAGTACACAAACAGTATAGTAGAAAATTATATTAATCTAGATTCAGATTTGAGAAACTAGTTTAATTTATATCAGTTATTGTCTTTGATAGAATACATTTAAGTTGAATGCACCTATTGATTTTTGACATTTACGCGAATATTATACATTGTGGTATTTATGTTTGTCTGGGTGTTTCTTATGTATTATAAGTATGTATTTAAAAAAAAAAGTATATAAGTATTATATCCATTGTCTAGTACCCACAGTACAAGCTCTGCTTAGTTTGGGACTAGATGGTGTTGTGTAAAATGTCCCAAAAATATTATTATTATTATTTATTGAAATAAAACTACTTTTTACGGATTTTATCGCGTTATATTGATTTATTAATCCAGACGTTTTGGAGCCTTTACAGCGTCCATCCGGTCACGGGTAGACGCGATAAAATCCGTAAAAATTTGTTTTATTTGAATGCACCTGTGATGATAATTGTATATGGTAAATATATAAATAATAAATTTATTTAGCTAATGAAAAATTCGACCGCGGGCTGGATTCGAACCTGCGTCTACTGGTTAGTTACACCAGACGCTATGATAATTTTCCTTTGCTAAATAACTTTAATATCTTAGCATAGAAAATGCCGAAAAATACAAAAAGATAGTTCGTAGGTAAGGTGACATCGTTCGACATTGAACTAATTGTAAAGTAAGTCATGTCGGTTAAGAAGCAAAAACTTGTTTTTCCATAGGTGTTACTGACGTCTCTCTGACTAACCTTCGCGGAATACAAGCGTGACGGTATATTATGTTATGTTAATTGTATGTTTGTGAAGCCCCGGGACTTGTCATTTGTTGTTTAAAAAAATAAGGAAAGTGATGGTCAACACTGCGCAAACAACGTTCATAGAGTTAACCAAAACGAAATAAGACATTGAAGGTAAATATACCCCCAACCACTTTACCTCCACTCTGACGTATTTTATCCGAATCGTCGAAATAACATGAAGGCAGAGTGGATTTAAATTGAAATCAAACATCCGGTTGCTCGACAGATCAAATCGATCTTCAGTCAGATGCCAATTAGCAGTGTTGACGTAAGCACCGCTTGATGCTCAGATGCTTGCTCTGTTGGTGCATAAAATTAAGATTGGCTTATAAACGTAGCTATGTACTACATCTGTATAAGTAAGTCCTTAATGATATTGGGTTGTTTTGGCTTCAGAGTAAAATATATGTCGGAACAGAAGGCAAATCGTGGGTAGAACACCACCGTCGGACATTATGGCGTAAGTAATAGTAATAAGTATTTCTTACGACAGAATTAAAAGACGTAGATAGGCCTTACTTTTCACTTTAACACAACGAAACGTGAGACAGTTCCGTGCGTCTATATCGGACCAGAGTCAGGCAACGAATGTGCGCCGCACTCTACCGACCGATAACGTCACGACTCTGTCAAGCACCCCCACCCGACATCACGCGGTGTGTGACGTATCAGCGAGTTGTAGCTAATGTCGGCTAGGTGGCGCTCGCGTTCCATTATAGCTCCCGTACTCATGACCCGTGCTAATTACCAAGAGAGTCCGTGATAATGACTATCCTGATATATAAATATATCAGCCTTCTCCGAGCCTTTCGACAACTATGTTGGGGTCGGCTTCCTGTCTTACCAGATGCGGCTTAATATCAGTATTTTACACGAAGCGACTGCCATCAGACCTATCCTACCCAATCTATGGGTAACTGATATCCTGAGGATACACTGGTTGTCAGTTTGGGTTTCTGACTCGTATAGCCGTCGGACCGACGGCTTTACGTACTCTCTCAAGCACGGAAGGGTCTCGTTGTGATAAGAATAGTCGGCCATCCATTGACTAACCGCGGCTAGTGAAGCTTAACCTTGCAGATCAGTCACGAACCCCTCTCCTAAAAATTGAAAATAGGTATATAAATAAATACATTTGGGTTATTTTACACAGCATCAAGTCCCACTAAGCAGAGCTTGCGCTATGAGTAACTATTAGATTGTGGATATATTACTAATATACTTTTTTTAAGTACCTATATAAAAAGATATAAATTTTAACGAAAGAAAAATTCGTCCTCAGGTAGGTTTTGAACATATATCCTTCCGGTTAAATACACCGGATGTTTTAGCCAACTAAACTACGGAGAACACTAGAGTTACGACTTTAGTGGGTTTCTCCTTTGTATTGAACTGAAAGGACGCAAGTTTAAATTCTGAAGCCCTAAAATCGAATTATTCTTTTGTTAAAATGTATATCTTTAGAAATGTTTAGCATGCGTTAATGCCAAAAATAAATAAACTAGTAAACGTGATTGAAACATTGATATAATTAATCCCGACGTTACGGACCCTTTACAGCGTCCATGGTCACGGGTAGACCACTAGGTTTTATTTCAATGTATAATATTCGCGTAAGTGTCAGAAATAAATAACTATAATAGTAAACGTTTTAATTTCTTGATCAGTGCCTAATCCGTACCACATTATGGAGTCATTTAATATATGTACCTATATCATAATATACTGGACCATTAGGTCATAATCGCAATGGTTACGCTAGAGATCCTGGGTTCGATTCCCAAGTCAAGCAGTGTTTCCCTATTAGAAAATTATCGGTAGCTGCTCGAAGTTCAGACTTGTGTCCTAATACATGGGACTCGTGCTCGGGCTCATCCTATTACATGGGACTTAAAACATACTTACTTTGTGTGTATTCCTCCCTATTCCTACGAAGAATACAGCCGTATACGTTCATGTTATAGAAGTTCGGTCTCATGAAGTCCGTTAAATCATTGAAATTTGCAATTTATTTCAATTGTATTAAAACCTTTTTTTTACGGATTTTATCGCGTTATATTGATATTATTAATCCCGACGTGTTGGACCCTTCAGCGTCCATAGTCACTGATAGAATGGATCATGGTCGATGTAAAGGGTCAGAAACGTCGGGACTAATAATATCAATACCATCATCATCATGTCATCATCAACCACAAGAGGTTCACTGCTGAACAAAGGCCTCCTCCATTGACTTCCACAACGACCGGTATCAATATAACGTGATAAAATCCGTAAAAAGTAGTTTTATTTCAAGGTCTAATATTCGCGTAAGTTTCAGAAGTCATCACACAGATCTTTCTTTCTCCGCGCCTTTTCCCAACTATATTGGGGCCGGCTTCCAGTCTAACCAGATGCGGCTGAATATCAGTATTGTATACGAAGCGACTGCCATCAGACCTTCGCAACCCAATTTTTGGGGTCATACGATACCCTAAGGATAAACTGTTTGTCAGGCTTTTTGGGCTTCTGACTACAACTAACGATTCGTATGACAACCGGGACCGACGGCTTTACGTTCTCTCCGGGGCACGGGGTCTCGAAATGTTAAGAATGGTCACCCATCTACAGACTGACCGCGACTAGCGCAGCTTAACCTTGCAGATCGGTTGATCATTAGTTATTACTTAGCCACGAGCGGCTTTAGTTTTATAAATAGAATGTCTATAATACTAAGGCCGTAGATAATATAATAATATTTTTGGGACATTTTACAAAACACCATCTAGTCCCAAACTAAGCAGAGCTTGTACTATGGGTACTAGACAATGGATATAATACTTATATACTTTTTTTTTGTAAATACATACTTATAATACATAAGAAACACCCAGACAAACACAAATACTCATGTTTTTCCACACTAATATTTGTGTCTTGTGGGAATCGAACCCACGACCCTATGATCAGCAGTCCGGCACTCGAACCGCTAGACCACAGAGGTCGTCAAAGATGAAACCTGTCAAACTTACTACGTAGGTATCACCATCAGGTATCCCGCAAAATTACCCAATACAAGTTTACGTTTATCGCTTATAACCCAAGCTATCAGGTGATCACGTTTCTTGGCTTATGAGGACGTAAAACTAGCTCCGTTTATGATCCAACTTATTAAACTTACGTAGTTTCGGATCGCTGAATGGAATTGGAACATCACTATTTCGCTAAAAGCTGATGGCTGTTGGCCGTATAGATATTATCTGTTTAATCAACAAATGTGTTTCTATTTCTACTTTAGTATGAATAGAGGAATGCGAAGTTTGGAGCTTTGGTTCCCTCTAGTTTGGTAAAAGTTGTGGTTTTTAGTTGGCGTCCCACAATCAGATAAACATGTTGCACGGAAGATATCTTTGTAAAGGTGGCGTAGAGCATCTGGATAGTAAAGCGTTTTGAAGATTGCATCGTATTCGGCGACTTTCGTTTTACTGACTGTATAACATAACATTGATACTTAGATATTGACGACGTCTGTGGTCTAGTGGTTCGAGTGTCTGACTGCTGATCATTTATTTATTTATTTATTTATATAATCAATACTTACAACTATTATTACAGGTACAACCCAATGCAATAGTGAAGCTATCTTAACAATTTATTCTTTAAAACTAATTACATATAATGTTATCCTTGTGAATTCACTCAGTGTACAAGCAAAAATGTCTATCTCCTCTGCTACAAGGTTAAGAGTGCGAAGCGCTCTCGTCAGGGGCGCCTCATTCAAGAGGTTAGTGCGGCCACGAGGTACAGCCAGCAGCTGAGGCCGACGTCGCCGCCACACATATCTATCCGGCGCACTTAAACACACTAACTTTAATATGTTGGCGTTATGTATCCTGCCTCTAATTAATTTAAATAAATAAGAGACAAGTGCGAACTCACGCCTAACTCTGAGCTCGTTGTATCATGGGGTCGTGGGTTCGATTCCCACATGACACAAATATTTGTGTGGTTAAAACATAAGTGTTTGTGTTTGTCTGAGTGTTTCTATGTATTATAAGTATGTATTTACAAAAAAAAAGTATATAAGTATTATATCCATTGTCTAGTACCCATAGTACAAGCTCTGCTTAGTTTAGGACTAGATGGTGCTGTGTAAAATTGTCCAAGAATATTTATTATTATTATTTATTAGATAGAGTATTCTTTATTGTACATGAAAGTATACAGTGAAAAAAAAAACAAAACGACACATACGTAAGTACAATAACATACCATCAAAATCAGCGTGTGTGTTAGGTTAAAGGTGACTGTGGGTGTAGGTACTGATGTACACCCACATTTCACTGGTATATTATTTAAGTCCCATATAATACGCAGTGAGTCTATTACCATTTAATTATCGTCATCATCATCAGCCCATATTCGTCCATTATCATTTAACCGAGCACAAATCCAAACTTCAAGCTGCTACTGAGAATTTTATAGAAAACCCAGTAACACTTCTCGAATCTGAGAATCGAACCCAAAACCTGTAGTGTAGCAGTCGCGTTTATGACCACTAATGAGGAATGATACTAATCAGGCAAGCTCTGTGATCTGTATTCATAATGACCGAAAACTGTGCAACTAGTTTGACTTTTCAAAAGTACTATTTTAATGGTCTAATTGAAATAAAATATTTGACTTTGACTTTGAAAATAAAAATTATTTTATGTTTTTCTAATGACTACTCCGGAATGGCAAAGTATTGGTAAGCTGTAGTAGTAGTGTAATAGATACTAATTTAATACATCGTGTTAGGTACAGACGCCAGTAGGTCAAGCTATCCAAAACTGTCAAATTTTCCCAATTGAATATGAACCTTATGTTTTTGCATTAAAATTGGAAATCTATCAAAGAAATTTGACAGATTGGGGTAGCTTGATGTGGCGGCCTCTGTTCATACATGTAACATTAGAAACAAACAAATATTATACATAAATCTGTGAACCTTGCATATGAAGCCGGATTACGGAATGCAGCAATTGCAGTATGACGTCAATCGTCAATACGCTATCTGACGTCAATTTCTATTTTTATTCTCCACCCCGGACTAATGAAAGTCATCCCTTTACTGTTTACAACCGAATGTTGGCAAACTCTAATTAAATTAAGGACGACGACACACCTCGAGAGCCCTCTCAAAAAAATTACGTCATAAATTGAAAGTAGGTGTTCCGAAACCCAACGATACTTGAACAGAAAAAACATCGTATAACAAAAAGAAAAATTATATTTAATGGGCACCAGCCGCTTTCTGTGAGCTCCTTGAGCGCCAAAAAGCGTTAAGAGACCCTTTGTAAAAGGCTCCAATGTATTTTTTTTATTATTTTTCTTTGTCTCAAAACCGTCAGAAGTGCTCTCCGTCTGTTAAAATAAAATATTCGACCCGTGAAATTATAGCGGCAGTAATGTCTAGCTCTAATTTAGCAACGTTTTATTATTTCGGGAGACAAAAAAATATAAGTGGTTCCCCGTTAATTGTGGATAATTATTGCGGCTCCGTCAAATGGCACGTGTAAAAATAGCTACATGGAAAAATAGAAAACATTTTTGTTTTTGACAAGAATTTAAATTTTCAACTGTCGTATTTTAAAATACACAATTAGATTAATGAACTTGCTGGTAGAGTCTGCTCTCTGGCAAATATTCTACTGTTAAGAAATAATTTGCTAACATTATTGTGTTTCGGTTTGAAGGACAATGTAGCCACTGAAATTACTGGGAAGGCTTTGCTTGTTAAGTCACATGACTTAACAAGCGAAGTCTCAAAATGACAACGCGCACAATTAAGTGCCTGCCTAACGTAAAATTAAATGTAGAAAGATTACGTAAAAACTACAAAGACCTACTTAAATAATAAAGAGTGTACGAGACGTCTGAAATATTCAAATCAACTATAATAATTGTGAACCTAAGGGCAGCACATACTTGAACTGAATTAATTATAGTGAATCAAAGGTAGGTAGGTAGGTACCTAGTTACTTACTTGAGCCCTGCACTACTTACGCTAATATTTAAAAAAATGCATTTGCTTTACCTGAGGTTACAGTTCTTTTATGGAAAAATAGTAATTAGCATTGTCACATTATTAACTTAAAAAATCACAAAATAATTGCGTAGGAAAACTATAAAATAAATATTTATCAATCGAAAATCATAATTTAATACTAAAAATCATTCCGTGTATATACATTTTCACATACCTATTGTGAAATAAAAAAAACATAACTAAACCTTTGAAAGCGCCATCTTGCGACTAATATAAGAACTACGGTCGTAGGTAGAACAGTAGTCAGTACAGAACATTCAACAACAGAGCATTTACCTACCGCTCACTAGATGTCGCTGATAATAGTAGATTCTTCAAAACCTTGTACTACATCTAAAAATGATCAACAGATGGCGCTCTAAGTTACAAGGAAAGCTTCGCTGAATATTGAAAGCTCAATAGTTATATTGCAGTACGCGAATACAATAACGGGCAATTCCTTGAAGTTGAATTTATATTTTATTAAGTACGTTTTGACCTTAAATTGTTTAATGGTACATTAGTACACCTCGGCCTAACCGGGAATAAACTGTTTACTCAATGTAGCTGGGTATATGATCACTCTATACTTAATATCATTTGCCAATCCTTCAGTAAGTGACTGACAGACAAACTTCGGGTGATGCATAGACGGTTACAGTAGATGCACCAAAAGCGTAGAGGTGACAGGTAATAAGTTGCAAACAATATTGCTCAAACACTATAAATAAATAATAATAAAAATTCTTGGACAATTTTACACAGCACAATCTAGTCACAAACTAAGCAGAGCTTGTACTACTTATATCTATACATTTTTTTGTAAATACATACTAATAATACATAGGAAACCCCCAGACAAACAGAAACACTTCTGTTCATCATATAAAATATTTGTGGTTTGTGGAAATCGAACCCACGACCTCGTCGTCAGCAGTCCCACACGCAAAACCACTAGACCATAGACGTCGTCAATAAAGAAAGAGTTACATAATACATTACATAATTGCAATAGCATCGAACAAGAAAGGTCATCGACCCACCTCATCAATTAACTTAAATCTACAAAGACTAGCAAAGGAGACGGTATTCTTCATAATTATTCAAGTTATGCTCGTATCAACTGATACCTAACGCTCTATTGTCCTCTGTCTGATGCAAGTTATCATTGAAGTGTGGCCAGACAGACTGGAGGGTATTTCAACTTTAATCGAGTTGTGTGGCGCATTATGCTTGCATTGCGAGGACTCCTTCTACTCCACAATTGGATCTTGATAGGATTACCTACAGCTCTTTGCCAAATCAAGGGTTTCAACGCAGGCTTATGGATTCTCGGTGGCTTGTGAACATCGATTACTGCGCCAATTGTCGTAGCCCGGGCATAAACATAGTATAAGTTACATATAATTATCAAATATGCGATAAAATTACTCGTATATAAACACGTACATTATGCCTGTCTTCCCCGAAAATGTTTATAAAGGTGTAGTGAAGTGTACTGCTGTAATGAAGGGGGAGAGTAGATAAATAAGTCGAAATTTCTAAGAAATAGGAAAGAATCCGGCCTCATAGAGCCACTTGTTCAGTGTCATGGCCGGCCGTGCCCTCGGTTTTTAATAAAGTAAACTTATTAACCTATAGTTTTTAACTTTTAGTTAGTATTATTTTGGTAGTACAAAAAGCACCATATTTATTAATCCTATCGATAGTATTGCTTAATGTTTGCTTCGAAGTATAAACGTAAGAAAAGGAATATTTCGTCGATTGTATTTAATTTGATTGATGTTATGATCGCAGTAAGTACCTATCTAAGTAATTCACATTCTTCAAACGAGGTAGGTACAGAGGCCAGCACATAACGCTACCACAATCTGTCAAATTTATTTGATTGATTTCAACTTTAACACAAAACGATACGGTTCCTATACAATTGGGAAAATTTGTCAGTTTTGGATAGCTTGACCTGCTGGCGACTGTACTCATACTATATTGCCTATTTTTTCTTATGGGAAGATACATTATCATGCATTTATTTTCTCTAACCAACGAATGGACACTTGGACAGTGAACTACTTTACTTTAGCTCCCCAGAGAATGCCACAGCGGGTCAGGTCTACTTAAAAAGTGCTTTGTGAATTTTTACATACTACTTTATTCTAGACCATTTTCTCTTTGAGTGTGCGGCGAGGCGAGATCACCACTTGACACCAATAGTTTTTATCAAAAATATGAATATTGCACGCTGAAATAAAAATAAATCTTTTAATTTTATTTTTACTTATATAGGGCCTGTACTGGTGCATCTATCGAAAGGCTTCTCGCATTATAATATTAGGGGAGAAGAGATTCCTGTCGTGGTAGTGGTGAATTTTACGGACCCCATGGTCATGACTGTAAGGTAAGTTAAGGAAAGTGCGGTTTTTAGTCGGTACGAGTCCCACATACCCTGCCGCCTCCCTGGTTGGCGGAGGATCCAAGAGGATTTTCGGTACTATAAAAAAAGGGGAGAAGAGATCACATAACATAACGTATCATCACGCTTCGAAGGGTTAGGCAGAGGTATACCATTGTACACCCAATACACCGATGTGTTTATGTCCCATGTAATAAGGGCCAAGCCTATTGCCGTTAATCGAGCATAAACCAAACTCCGAGCTACTACTGAGAATTTCATAGAAATACCCAATAACACTTTGCTAGACCTGGGAAGCGACCCAGGATCTCTAGCGTAGCAGTCACGCTTAGGACCACCAGACTAACGTAGCAGAAGAGACGAGATCATAAGGGAGACAATCATAAGACCTTATTTATGAACCTACGTGTGCAAAGCCAGACACATAAGATATCAAACAGACATACGAACCAATATGTGCGATTTTTATATTGTACTAGCTGCCCCCGCAAACGTTGTTTTGCCATAAAAAAAAAAATTTAGGGGTATGAAAAATAGATGTTGGCCTATTCTCAGACCTCCCCGATAAGCACAAAAAATTTCATCAAAATCGGTCAAGCCGTTTCGGAGGAGTATGGCAACGAAAACTATGACACGAGAATTTTATATATTAGATATTATTGTATTATGGAAGCTGAAGGTCACTCAGCGAGCTATGGAGAGAGCTATGCTTGATATTTCTCTACGCGATCAAATCAGAAATTAGGAGATCCGTAGAAAAACAAAAGTTGCCGACATAGTTGAAAGACTTAGCAAGCTTAAGTGGCAAATGGGCACATAGCTCGTAGAACTGATAGCCGCTGGGGCAAAAAGGTTCTCGAGTGGAGACCACCGAAAAGCGCATCGTGGGACGGCCTCCAACGAGATAGACGGATGACCTGGTAAAGGTCGCACGGAGTCGTTGGATGCAGCAACTTGTAACCGGTCCTTGTAGAAGTCTATGGGGAAGGCCTTTGTTCAGCAGTGGACCTCCTGTGGCTGATATGAAGATGATGATTATTATTATTTTAAGTCTATATATTATGGACCTAAAATAAGTAAGTTCGAGAATAGTTCCATTGCAGTTTCGTTAGATTAGCCTATTTAAAAGAGGTAGGGTATAGTGGGAGTAATTCCACTCAAATTGGAGCTGCCCGACTGGGGAAGTGCCTTGCAGAAAATCGAAGTGAAATAACACTGCTTTGAGCTGTGTTGTGTTCTTTACGGCGAGCAAGTTTGCCAGTGTTCCGCGAGAAAACATTGTGTTGGCAGTGGGAGGACTTTGAGCCTTATCCTGTCAACCCAATTATTCCTCTTTCGTTTTACAGGGCCGGTAACGCGCAAGGAAAAGCAAGCGTCTATAGGCTACGGTAACCGCTTACCGCACGTTATGGTACCAAAAAAAAGATACTGTTATAAAATATACTTACTTTAGTAGCCAACCGATAACAGAGTCCCTTACAGAGGCTCTTTAAGTGTTGATCGAAAGCCGAAAGTCTAGTCAAAACTTTCAGCCGCCGACCGTATCGATGTTGATTGTTGCTTCGAAAACGAAACAACAATCAACATCTAATGACATAATCGACTCAACAACAATTATTACTCAAATTCAACTAGTCGTATTATTACGAAGATACCTAATTACATACAACTTAAGTATCTACAGACAACTGTTAATTTTCTCCTACAAATGGCATTTTATAATTTTGATTAAACTTGTTAACAATAAGTGTTTTAATCATAATTTAGGATACTTTTTGATAAATTTTATTTGTTAAAATTTCAACTCTGTAATTGTCGACTATTTTAAACGCATTTTGTGCTTGCCTGTATGAGGCTGCTATACTTAGCTTATCCGTATGTTCATGTACTATATATAAGTAGTTGTTCGTGAGCCTTTATAAATAAAATAGAAATAATTACCACAACGTTCTGCAGTCAGGTTTTACGAAAACATTAAAAAGGAAACAGCAAATAAATGGTTAATAAACGCTTAATGGTTCAGCTACTTCGCCTTAGGATATCGAATACCCCGGACGCGATCTCCCGTTGCGAGGTAATTGGTCTCCAGTAGTTACAATAACAGTAACTGCATCTATCAGCAAAAGAAAACAAAGAACAAGATAAATTTAGTAAAAATGCTGTAATATAATTTTACTATCGTAGATTTGAATGGTTCTAACTTTGGAGGGATTCGTGGCTAAGGAATAACTACGCTGATCAAAGAACCTGCAAGGTTAAGCCATCACCATTCTTAATAACAATTAGAGAGCCCTTCGTGCCTCGGAGAGCACGTAATGCTGTCGGTCGCGGTTGTATACGATCATCTATGACAGTCGTTAGTGGTAGTCAGAAGCCTAGAAACCTGACAGTCTATCCTCAGGTTATCGGTATTGGTGTAGTTGCTTCGTGTACCTACCTACTGTGTACTACGTATGTACTACGTATGTACTACGTATGTACTACGTATGTACTACGTATGTACTACGTATGTACTACGTATGTACTACGTATGTACTACGTATGTACTACGTATGTACTACGTATGTACTACGTATGTACTACGTATGTACTACGTATGTACTACGTATGTACTACGTATGTACTACGTATGTACTACGTATGTACTACGTATGTACTACGTATGTACTACGTATGTACTACGTATGTACTACGTATGTACTACGTATGTACTACGTATGTACTACGTATGTACTACGTATGTACTACGTATGTACTACGTATGTACTACGTATGTACTACGTATGTACTACGTATGTACTACGTATGTACTACGTATGTACTACGTATGTACTACGTATGTACTACGTATGTACTACGTATGTACTACGTATGTACTACGTATGTACTACGTATGTACTACGTATGTACTACGTATGTACTACGTATGTACTACGTATGTACTACGTATGTACTACGTATGTACTACGTATGTACTACGTATGTACTACGTATGTACTACGTATGTACTACGTATGTACTACGTATGTACTACGTATGTACTACGTATGTACTACGTATGTACTACGTATGTACTACGTATGTACTACGTATGTACTACGTATGTACTACGTATGTACTACGTATGTACTACGTATGTACTACGTATGTACTACGTATGTACTACGTATGTACTACGTATGTACTACGTATGTACTACGTATGTACTACGTATGTACTACGTATGTACTACGTATGTACTACGTATGTACTACGTATGTACTACGTATGTACTACGTATGTACTACGTATGTACTACGTATGTACTACGTATGTACTACGTATGTACTACGTATGTACTACGTATGTACTACGTATGTACTACGTATGTACTACGTATGTACTACGTATGTACTACGTATGTACTACGTATGTACTACGTATGTACTACGTATGTACTACGTATGTACTACGTATGTACTACGTATGTACTACGTATGTACTACGTATGTACTACGTATGTACTACGTATGTACTACGTATGTACTACGTATGTACTACGTATGTACTACGTATGTACTACGTATGTACTACGTATGTACTACGTATGTACTACGTATGTACTACGTATGTACTACGTATGTACTACGTATGTACTACGTATGTACTACGTATGTACTACGTATGTACTACGTATGTACTACGTATGTACTACGTATGTACTACGTATGTACTACGTATGTACTACGTATGTACTACGTATGTACTACGTATGTACTACGTATGTACTACGTATGTACTACGTATGTACTACGTATGTACTACGTATGTACTACGTATGTACTACGTATGTACTACGTATGTACTACGTATGTACTACGTATGTACTACGTATGTACTACGTATGTACTACGTATGTACTACGTATGTACTACGTATGTACTACGTATGTACTACGTATGTACTACGTATGTACTACGTATGTACTACGTATGTACTACGTATGTACTACGTATGTACTACGTATGTACTACGTATGTACTACGTATGTACTACGTATGTACTACGTATGTACTACGTATGTACTACGTATGTACTACGTATGTACTACGTATGTACTACGTATGTACTACGTATGTACTACGTATGTACTACGTATGTACTACGTATGTACTACGTATGTACTACGTATGTACTACGTATGTACTACGTATGTACTACGTATGTACTACGTATGTACTACGTATGTACTACGTATGTACTACGTATGCACTACGTATGTACTACGTATGCACTACGTATGTACTACGTATGTACTACGTATGCACTACGTATGTACTACGTATGTACTACGTATGTACTACGTATGCACTACGTATGTACTACGTATGTACTACGTATGCACTACGTATGTACTACGTATGTACTACGTATGTACTACGTATGTACTACGTATGTACTACGTATGTACTACGTATGTACTACGTATGTACTACGTATGTACTACGTATGTACTACGTATGTACTACGTATGTACTACGTATGTACTACGTATGTACTACGTATGTACTACGTATGTACTACGTATGTACTACGTATGTACTACGTATGTACTACGTATGTACTACGTATGTACTACGTATGTACTACGTATGTACTACGTATGTACTACGTATGTACTACGTATGTACTACGTATGTACTACGTATGTACTACGTATGTACTACGTATGTACTACGTATGTACTACGTATGTACTACGTATGTACTACGTATGTACTACGTATGTACTACGTATGTACTACGTATGTACTACGTATGTACTACGTATGTACTACGTATGTACTACGTATGTACTACGTATGTACTACGTATGTACTACGTATGTACTACGTATGTACTACGTATGTACTACGTATGTACTACGTATGTACTACGTATGTACTACGTATGTACCTATGGCCTCTAAACCTATCCTATTGGCCTCTCCGTGAATATGACTTATTATAAGTTTATATACCTACCTTTTTTGTTTGGATATTATTTTGTCACTGGCGCCGCTTGGTTTAACATGACAATCTTCGCGACCCCCCAAAACGTTTGTGTACTTACCTTTAATAAAAATAATTTATATGAGTGCGAAAATTATAAGTCCATCAAAGATACAATGACCCCTCCAGAGGGTTGAATATTTTTTTTTATTATGTCTGTTGCGACACAGCATAACCCAGCGCTGACCGGTTCTGCGGACCGACGCAAGTGCGCCCCACCACTGCGGGCAGCGCCGGCACACGAGAGCTTAATTGTGTGGAACACTCGCCTATATCTGATATCCGTCGGATGACTTTTTTTGTGAGATTATTATACGGCGAATAAACCAGCACATATCAGAAATTACAGTCCACTTTTATTTAATATCCGGCTCGAAGGACCATTGTTTGGGTCTTGCTGGACTTGCGTCGCTCCGCAGAACCGGTCAGCGCTCGGTTATGCTGTGTCGCAACAATGTCTGTTAGTTGATAGGTAAAAATATTTACTAACTTGCAGTTTTCTATTGCATTTAACAAAATAAATTGTATAGTAAATCCATAATCCAAGTCCGCTGTAACGTAAACATTAGTAGAACACCGACTGTTGTCTACTTGTTGTTCAATTCTCTACGTAAACGTTGTTCACCAAGTATTAGAGCAAACCCCACCATAAACCGGTAAGTATACATTGCTAAACCGAAAATGCGCTCACGTGGTCCTACGCAAACAAATTGCAATGTATGTAAACATGGCCGGTAGTGCCGTGGGCGCACCAGACCGCGCACCATAGCGATTTTCGTCAATCGCTGGAACAAAGCACCGGGGTGAATATTAAAGGGCTGTGACACTCGAGCCGGTTTTTCATCAGGCAACAGACACCAGTGTGCCTCTTTCAAACCCTCCTTTTGAGATCCCGCGCAAGATTAGGCACTAGTTCTTATGGTATGGTGTAACCGTAGTGATGTGATGGTGGTATTAAAGACCTAAATTGCATATCGATAGAATGGGGTAAGTTTTTTGAGCAATGTCGTACATCCCAATAAAAATTTAGAAGCTGTTGGGATACCAAATAAATATAATTTAAATAAATAATAAATACGCTGATCAATACTGCGCTTGTTTTGTTCAGATTATGGATGGGTGAACCTTACTTAGCATATCGAGTCCTCTCCAAGCCTGGTAGAGCATATAAAGCCATCAATCCCGGTTGTCATAAGAACAACTATGACAATCGTTCGTGATACTCAAAAGCCCAAAAAGTGGGAATATCTGTCTGTGCATAAGATATAGGTATTGCCCAGAAATTGAGTCGTATCCGCGGATGGCAGTCACTTCGTGTAAAATACTGATATTCAGCCGCAACTGGCAATCTTCACACTTCGTCAAAAAAAATTATAGGCATATTCAGAAGTGCCTAGGATTCAAAATCGAAAGAAATTATTTCGGCAGTCCATGATTAAATATTATAGGTATATTATACATAATTAGAAGACTATTTATGTACTGCATTTTTAACAAAAAGTTTTGCCATACCTATTGCAAATTAATTAATTTATTTAATGCTTTGAAACATCACAGTTAATTTAAAATTAGATAACCATAACTAATAAACAGAAGCCAACTACAAGTTTTCACTTATAGATTCACTTATATTTATGTCAAGAAAATATCGACAGGTACCACATCACTAGCTCGTTATTGCACGTCATCACTAGTATAGAGCGGCGCGACGCTCGCCACTCGACACCGCGATGATTCAGCAGTCTCAATCCAAAAGCCTTTTACGATTCCTCTTTCATTCTCACCGAGTGAATTCGAATCTGCACTCCGTTCCCACGCAGTTTGAGCGCTGTGACTTCATACCAAGCTATGGCCAAGTTGCTGCTCATTTATTCATTGGTTGCCAGATTTTATGGAGCCTTTGTAGATTGAAGCATACAAGCAAGCATATTGTGCACTGGAACTGGGCTTTAACATTTGTTAAAAACACAAACAGATAACATCAAATTTATATTCTTCTCACGAGTCTACTAGAAGAGCTTTCTTACGTAAAAAGCATTGAATTTGTATTTTATAGAGACCCCTCCATGCCTCGGTGAGCACGTAAAGTCGTCGATCTCGGTTGTCATCCGAACACCTATGACATTTGTAAGTGGTAGTCAGAAGCCCAAAAAGCCTGACAACCAGTCTAACCTCAGGATATCGCGATATTATTACCTACTTGCTGAGGTCTGATGGCAGTCGCTTCGTGTAAAATACTGAAATAATTCAGACGCTCTGGTTAGACTGCAAAACCGACCCCAATATAGGTAATTGGGAAAAAGGCTCGGAGAAATAATATTCTTGAATTATCTTTATAATGTTTTATTTCGTCTCGGAAAAGATTCAGTAGAAAAGTTTTGTTACAAAAAAAACTGCACCCATTGAATAGCAGTGGGTTTGTTCAAAGTAAAGCAAATTGGCCCATTCTGCAGTGTTAAACGAACTTTGTAACGTTACAAAGTTTTACACTGACCGAGCAATTTAAGTTAGTCACTTACTATTGCCTTGAATTTGTTCTAACTGGTCTAAAACTGTTTTAACGCTTCGTCCAAATTTATTTCAAACGCCCTCCTACAATTGCTATCTTTGTCCTTATTAAAATTTTCCTACAATGCTTGCTTTATTTAAGGACCTTAAATGATATCAATTTCTGTTAATAATAAGTATTTTAAAGACACTGGATGAAGCTCGCAAGAAGCCCTCAAAGCCTGACAACCAGTCTATCCTCAGGATATTATTATCAACCAAAATTTTTGTTGCAGTAGTCTGAGGGCAATCGCTTCTTGTTAAATACCGATATTCACCCGCATTTGGTTCGAATGGATCACCCCAAAATAGTTGGGAAAAACCTCCGAGGTGTGATGACGTCCGCATTTCTTAACTGACAACCTATGAGAAGAAAAGCCGGATCAAACTCAAATAATCATGATCTCCTTTAAAATCCAAACATAAAACTATCAAATATGTGTGTTACAATGCAAAGCAATGTCTGAAATAGGTGTTTCTTCTATTCTATTAATAGTATTATATATTCATTGTGTAGTACCTACCCATAGTACAAGCTCTGTTTTGTTTGGGACTAGATCGTACAGTGTGAAATGTTCAAAATATTTATTTATTTAAATGGCCTTTTCAAGAAAGAGCCACTACGGCTCTGAGTAAACCTTGAAAATATTAATACTTTCTTTCTTACCTAACCTCAAATAAATTTCTTTAAATGAATATAGGCTTACATTTACTATATCCATCTTCATCTTGTCGATCCCTCAATGCTGAGGATCGTGACCACTATGTCTTTTAAGATGAACGCATGCTCTCCAACGTGCCCGGTCAACCGCATAGTGCCTTAGCCTTTTGGAGTGTTAAATTAGTTGCCTTGAGTATTTGAACATTCCACTTAGCAGATGGTCTGCCGCGAACTCATGTGTCCTACATTTTTCCCGTCATTATCAGGTATTCGAATTTAATATATACCTATCCCATTATTCTCAATACACCGTATCGTAAAAAAACTTAATAAATATAAGCATCAATCAAGCGAGTGGTATGAGCGCAATGAAAAATGGCGATTGCCATTAAAATGTAACGCACAATGTTGGCACGCGACGCCAACAGCGTAATTACAACGTTTAACTTGCATCAATCATCGGACGTATTTCTGTTCCTGTTTTTAATATTTTGCGTATCTTTGTCTTTGTGTGTTTATGCTATAAGTAGTTTGTATCTGTGTTTTTTTGTATACCACTAAGGTCGCAAACAAGCATACGGCCCATCTGATGGTAAGTGGTTACCGTAGCTACTTGTAACACCAGCAACACAGCTCAAAGCAGTGTTATTTTAATTCGATTTTCTTCAAGGCGGAGGTACTTCCCCAGTCGCGCAGCTTCAATTTGAGTGGAATTACTCCCACTATGCCCTAAGTCTCTTAAAACTGTGTACTTGTTTTTCCTAATCTCGTGGGTATTTCACAAAACCCGTTATGATTTGTTTTATAAAAAGAATTCAGACCGACTTTGACAAGAAAAGTTGGCTTTATTCTTTGGATTCGAAATCAAGACCTACGACTCGGAAATCCAAGGTCATATCAGTAGACTATCACTGCTATTATGCTACAACAAGCATCACTATCTAGGAGGATAGTGATGCTTGTTTGCCTCTTCCTAGTTATATTGGGATCAACCTGAGGGGCTCGTGGCTAATAACTAAACTGATCCACCGATCTGCAAGGTTAAGCTGCGCTAGTCGCGGTCAAAATGTGGATGGGTGACCATTCTTAACACATCGTACGGAGGGGCCGTGCCTCGCAAAGCACGAAAAGCCGTCGGTCCCGGTTGTCATACGAACACCTTTGACAATCGTTAGTGGTAATCAGAAGCCCAAAAAGCCTGACAACCAGTTTATCCTCAGGGTATCGGTATTACCCAAAAATTGGGTGGAGAAGGTCTGATGGCAGTCACTTCGTCTAAAATACGTATATTCAGCCGCATCTGGTTAGACTGGAAACCGACCCCAATATAATTTTACACGATCATTCCGCAGCCCTATTCCTGAGAAACACCGATATCCGGCAACCTTTTTTGGGCTTCTGACTACTACTAACGATTGTCATACAAGATGTTCGAATGACAACCGAACTTTACGTGCTCTCCGAGGCACGAAGAGATAACCAACAGCCGCTTCGTTCATTAAATAGGTTAAACAGAATAGGTTGTGTAGAGCAATTCAAGCGCAGGTGTTGTCTCTAGAGTATTCCCGTGAGTTATATGCCGCCCGCACCGCACTCCACGTCAAAGGGTTCTCGTTAACGAGTAATATGACTATTATAACACGTTCCGCTGCAGATATAATAAAAGTATCTCTATATCTAGTCTCAAAAAAAATAATCAATTTAACTTTCCATACAAGTTAAATTGATGGGCTGACAAAGTTGCATACATAATTGTGTTAGGTTTTTTACAGCCGACTGCCTAACCAAATTTAGTTTTATTTTTAAAATTTATTCCCACCCTAGGGAGGGTAACAATTACTATGAGTCTTTCCCGCCCAAAGGTGCGCTATTCGGATCAAATAAACACTACTTTCCGAGTATGAGAAATGAAAATGTTTATTTCTTCTATCAAGGATAACACTATAAGTATTATCCATATTGGTGGGCGTAGCTAATGTAAAGGTCGCTACAAGGAGTTGGCATATGACTGGCTGGTTTAAGAAGAAGTAATCATTTGAATTGAATGTAGAATGTTTTAGTGAAAAAAAGTGATGGATGGTCACAGAGAGATTTCCCTTGACCTTTGAAGAATATAGTCCCAAAGATTTAAATCAATAGATGCGCCCTACCGCATCAAATAATGGTCAAGTTTCCGTAAGTAAACTAGTTGACATCGGAAGTATCGAATCTGTTATTGTCTCGTTCACTCATACTGAATATTGCACAATGTCGTTCTCTGTCTCTGATACGGAATGTGTCAAAGTCAAATATTTACTTTCAATTAGACTATTCAAATAGCACTTTTGAAAAGTCAAAACTAGTTGCACGGTTCCAAAAAGTGGGTCTTATGGAGAAGAACCGACAAGAAACTCTATAGACACTCTTTTAAAAAAAAAACATGATTACAGTGTTCAGTATTAATCTAAATATGAATAGTTCATGAGAACAATGCAGTTTGATGTGTACTATTAAATTAATCTAGTATAATAAACAGAAAAAAAAAGAGTGTGCACTCATCTCTATAAAGACACGTTTTCGAGCGGTATACGTACGGGAGGGCAAATCTAATGATTTAAATGTTTAATAACCGAGAGTTTCTTTTATACGCCTCCTAGATCGCCATAGTACTACATGTCAGAACATGTCGGGTACAAAAGAAACCTCCCAAACATTGGAAAGCGATACACTGAAAACGATAGATGGAAAGATAAAGGAGAAGACTTTGCACAACAAATATTCTCATTCTATCTCACGAAGACCTGTCTGATAATCTTTATGTCTTAGCTACAAAGTTCAAATTTCAATAATTTAATGGCCTGAGATAGGACGTCTATACCCCAGTGAGTGTACATAACAGTACCTAATCTTTAAGGTGTTTCTTACGGATTACATCGCGTTCTAAAATCTAAATTAAAATTGAATTGACAGTATTTGAATGGAATTTAATCTGTTAATAGTAGGTATATACTTAATCGTTTATTAAAGTTAAAGATTTGTGAAAAGTCTATCGGAAAATATTGTGTAGGTAGGTACAATTTTTAATTACCAAAATGCTTAAAGTCGCAGGTTGGACAGAGGTGTAGTAATTCTTCACCCACAGTTCGCCGGTATGTTTAGGTCTCATGTAATAGGGAGCAAGCCACACAGTGCAAAAATCCAAACTCCGAGGTGCTACTGAGCATTTCATAGAAATACCAAATAACACTTTGCTACACCTGGGAATCGAACCCAGGACCTGTGGCCTTAACATTCGCACTTAGGACCACTAGACTGACGAGGCTGTCTACACAAGGGCATAGATTTCAAGTATAAGATCATCTTGCATTATATAGAATTCAAACACTTGAGATCTACTTGCACTGGAAATATACGGCACCTTATGTAGGTAGATGTGTTAGTGAATTATTTTATGAATATACAGGATGTAACAAAAACCCTGTCCGATCCGAAAGAGGCGTATTCCTTTTCTTATATACTTACTAATAAACATAAATAAAAATACGATATTAAAGAAACCAGAAAGTATCGATTTTTCTTCTTCTAATAAACTTACACAATTCTCCACTAAATATGGGAAAATTTCATAAGTTGACAATACTCCACCCAGCGGCGAAATCTTTTAATATTTACCAATTTATTTTTCATTTTTACCTCAAAGGATGCCGCCAAGCGGCGCCGCTCCATGCGCGCTTTGTCGTCGCCGACAGACTGTACCTAACTACCTACAGAGCGGCACGTGTAAGCCAATTGTTGTCCTTGACATGTCAGTCTCGCGTAGAGTTCGCTTCCGATCGGACGTCCGTGAATCTCTTATCACCTCGATTACCCATCGTATCGTGAGTAATGTCGTATTCCAATCTGTTGTCAATGTCGTGTTCCAATGTGCTTATGCTGCAATTATGCAGATGTACGAAAAGACTACGAGTGAGTTAGAGTATGGGGTGCGTTTTGCTAGGCAAGGTATGCCAGTGCCGTCGGAGCGTGTATCTAACGTCTCCATGAACTTGAAGTTCACGTGTACACGTGTACGAACACGTGTCAAGCAGTGTCCATGAATGAGTACAAGACTCATTACCCTAATGCCGAAAGACCACGAAAACACGACGTGGAATATCAGTAAGTACCTATTGGAAGTTCACTTAAGGAACACGATCGCAGAATTTTGTAGATATCAAGTTCATGTTTTACAAAATAATTTTAACAAAGCAATACATTTAGTTCATTGTTTCTTGAAAAACAACGTCAATAATTATTTAGGTACCTATTAGGTAAGCAACACATTCCTGATACCCACGCGTAAGCGGAAGTATTGGGTATCACGATGCTTGTACGATACCAGCTGATACCTACGCCTAGGCCCGGTAGGAGGTAATCATCCCTATGACTAATACGTAACAGCTGATACTTATGAAAAACACAAAAGAACGTCAATTATTAGGTAAACATAACTATGCCTAATCGATATCAGCTAATATCTACGTGTAGGCCCAGTAGGTAAGATTCATTCGCATTAAATTTGTTTGGCGGCACGCGACATAGCGGGCTGGCGGCACATGACAAAGGATCAAAAAGCGGCAAATTGCTCGGGCGGTTTCTTTGACACTAGTGTAGATCGAATTGAATAAACTTTATTTCGTGGATTGAGTGTTGACATGTAAAAGGTTTAGTTTTTTTTTAATTATATTTAAATTAATCGGGGAAAAAAAAATATCTCGTATCTAATTATCGTTTACGTGTTTGTGTACGTAATACGACACGTTATACGACCCTTAAGGATCGGACAGGGTTTTTGATACATCCTGTATTTCAAAAGAATTGGGAATGGCCATTTTGGAGAATTAGCCTTCTTCTCTGAAACCATATTTGTATTAAGTAGTTAGATTCAAGAGAGGTAGGGCATAGTGGGAGTAATTCCACTCAAATTGGAGCTGCCCGACTGGGGAAATACCTCCGCCTTGCGGAAAATCGAAGTAAAATAACACTGCTTTGAGCTGTGTTGTGTTTCTTTCGGTGCGCAAGGTTGCCAGTGCTCCAATATGTTGGCAGTGGGGAGACTTTGACCCTTATACTGCCAACCCAACTATTCCTCTTTCAATACAGGGTCAACAATGCGCAGGTGATACTCCTGGTGTTGCAAGCGTCTATAGGCTACGGTAACCGCTTACCATCATGCTTATTTGCCACCTTAGTAGAATAAAAAAATAATAAAAAAGATAATTTCTTATTATACTCTACCTATATAGCTTTCAGCTTTTCTATTCCTCGAATGCATCAAATATACATTCTCATCGTGTACCAGAAGGAGTCAAAGGTGCCTTTTATTTTGATACACCTCTTTGCTTATTGCATATTCATTCCACACTATGCCGTGAAGAAACGATACCGTGAAATGAATGAAACGGTTCGGGCTTGCCCGCTGTGTTGCGGTTAAGAATCAACCTACTACCTATAATAAATAATACGGAATCATCGTATTATGTATACGGCTGTAATTCAGATATGTTGTTATTTTTTAGCCCAAAAAAGGTGTAACATATTTATTTTCTTTATTTACAATTACACATATTTATTTCATTTTAAAATATTTTCATCAATGGTATAAAACTCCACTGGCATCTGGAGAAGAATCCAAGCAACCAGTGGTCAGAGTCCTAGACAAAGAAACTCCTAACAATACGGACCGTGTCAAAACGTACTTTTAATATTATTATTCGTCCCACTGCAGGGCAAAGCCCTCTCTACCCTGCTTGAACTCTTAAAAGATCAATGCTAATTTGAGTACACCTACAGTAGTTATGCGAAAATAAATTATGTACTTACCAGTACGATGGGAAACGAAAATACCTTCATTCTACCGTAAGTGGTTATTGTAGCCAATAGAAGCTAGCAATACCGGGAGTCAATGCTACAAATTTAGCGTATTTGATGCTAGTATTGATGCTAAATTTTACGGAATTTTAGGGTAACCACCATTATTTGCTGTTGACTCATAGCGGAAAAGCACTTCATCTTCAAAAATAGTCATAAGCTGATTTAGAGTGATTGAACTAAATAAGCTTAAAAATATTACATGAAATAACCAATAAACTATACAAGCAAGGTTTGATTGATTAATTAAATATTAGCTCGAACGCACCAATTAAAAAGAGTAACGCTTTTTTTTAATCGCATTTTTCTAGCGGAATCTAGCGCTTTTCTTGAAATCTCCAGGCGGACTTAGCAACACTGCCGGTAGTATCACTCGGGGGTAGCCGACTCTATCTTAATTTCATTTTCATTTGTCAAGTAATTCTAAACACCTCCAAGTGCCGACACTGTGCGCTCAAACAGTATCACACTTCGTATTAATGTACCCTTCACTACAGTGAAACTTGAGCTAAGTTATTCAGCAGTTCTACAGACGAGACGTGTCTACAGTTCGTCTGTAGGGACGAACCGATTCGCTCACTGTAAATTATGAACACGTCATCGCACGTACCACCGTGTTTACTTTGGATAATCATTAATTATGAGCATATTCATAGCTATGAGGTAGTACATAAACGACGTCTGTGATCTCAGGGTGTCTACTCCCTAAGCACGAAGTCCGTAGTTTCGACCTTATTTACGGGCGTTTCCTACTCCATATCACCTAGGACGGCTGATTCGTTCGGGGCCCGAACTAAGAATGAATGACAACACAATTTGACAGTTGTCCCTACTCTCGATGTGTTTTTACCCGTTCGAAAATTTTAATTTAACACTTGTTTTATCGGAATCCGAAGTTTCGGAGAACTTTCGAACGGCTCGTAACTTCGTTGACGGTGATAGGGAGTAGACCCTCAGGTTCGTAATTGGACTGCTAATCACGAATTCATGAGTTCGGTTCCCACACGCACAAATATTTGTGTGATGAAAAAGTGTTTGTGTATGTGTATTACAAGTAAATATTTACAAAAAAAACTTGAGAGGTGTCAAGGGACACCCGGATGGAACGAAGTTCCTTTCATTAAAATTTAATAATAAAAAATAAAAAAACCTGTATACACTCAACAATTCACAACGCGCGAAATTCAAATATTGACATTCACTCAATAATTCGAAATTCAAATATTGTTGACAAGCAAAAAGTGTCGTCACAACGCGCGATAAGGAACTTCGTTCCAAAACTTCGTTCCAAAACTTCGTTCCAAAAACATAATATACAAGTATTAATATCGATTATCTAGTAGAGGGGCTCATGGCTAGTGGCTAAGTAATAACCAAGCTGATCCACCGATCTGCAAGGTTAAGCTGCGCTAGCTGTGGTTGTTCTGTTGGATGGGCGACCATTTTTAACACATCGAACCCCTCCGTGGTTCGGAGAGCACGTAAAGCCGTCGGTAACGGTTTTGATACGAACACCTAGGACAATCGTTAATGATAGTCAGAAGCCCAAAAAGCCTGACAACCAGTCTATCCGTAGGATATCGGTATTACTCAAAAATTGGTTTGCAAATGTCTGACAGCAGTCGATTCGTGTAAAATACTGACGTGCAGCCGCATCTGGATAAACTGGAAGCTGACCCCAATATAGTTGGTAAAAGGTTCGGAGAAAGAAGGTCCATTATTTAGTACCTGCTTAGTTTGGGACTTGATGATGCTGTATAAAATATCCCAAATATCTATTTATTTATATTTGTAGTAAGTAACATTTCAAAACATTAAGGATCACAGTTATTCTACCTCTTGAAAAACATAAATATTTTTGTTTGAAACTTATTGTGTGTAGCTGACACACAATAACCTCAATTTTATAATATGCATTATCTGCTCACATGCCATCATCAAGGAAATCAACATCATATCAAAACTGCAGCGGCGATATCGACCAAAATTGCGTGAATATGAATAACAAAGCTCGTATAATATTGCATACGTATCTGAGCTACGTGTATTGAAACGTAACGCGCACTCTCTCGTGTCAGCCAAGCGATTTGAGAACAAAGAAGCCGGACGAACGCGGGCTCTTTTCAAATATTCCTCCATTATGTGATACACACTGACTGTAAGTACGATGAACGCTTTCCTTGGTAAGACTTAACAAGATCAGGGACCCATTTTACTGCCACATTCCTGGATATGGTTCTCCTCTCAGAATGAGAGGGGTTAGGAGAGTCCACCGCGCTGGCAAAGCGCACAATGCGTAGACTCCATACTCCACCGGAAAAATCTATCAGGAATACAGCTGTTCTCGTCATTATAAGTCAGTCATAATTAATTATTACTATTATGAATTCAGAAGAATTTTAGTTAGACGGAGTTAATATCCTCACCTAACTTCGAAACTACAAAACTTCGAAACACCTTACCGAAATAGTGGATACATGCAGTTAAAACAAAAGAAAGTGATCATCTGTTTTCGAGAAAACTCCAAGATGAACTTTTTCATCCATGATTCTTATTTTTGTATAGAGAATATTCAGCGTTTTCTGTCACCTAAAGTCATAACTTTGTATCAGTAGAATAGTACAGCAGTAATTAAGGTATAGCAAGTAATCAAACGCAGCGTTGGACGAGATGGACGGACGACCGTTACTGGAAGTCGTTGGATGCAGGCGGGGGATGCCTTTGTTGAGCAGTGAACCTCTTGTAGGTTATATGATTATAATGATGACAATTAAGTTATCACTCGTAACAATTCAGGAACAGTAGATATTGTTTGTCCGTGTGTCCTCATTGGCCGAGCGTCCGCGTCGGCGTGCAAACTTCACCGCCAATTTGTTAGCACCTCACAAAGCAACCTCTTTTAATATTATTCTGCGCGGCAGGGCCCTCTCAAATTAAACGCTACAATATAATATTTGTGGCGTTATGAAAAGCTTGTACACTGGATGCTAGCTTTCTTTAGTCTTTTATGCGCTACTCCAGAATGGTGTAACCAAAAATAGATGCCTTTATTTATGCACCTTTCAGTTTTGTGAAATTCTTTACCTGATGTTTTTTTAATAAACCTCACTATTGGATTTCCTCCTGTATACATGTACGAACAGACAGATCTAGGACCACTATCTGTGGAAATTGAACCTACTCCCCGTTGCGAAGAAGCCGATTGCTCAGCCACAGGCGCCATTCGTTCCGTCAATATTTTTAGAAATGTAATATTTACTAAAGCGGAAGGAAACTAAGGCGGAAATCCATGTAGTGAATTGATCTAAAAATCTATACAGAGTAATTTATTGTGATAACGAAACAAGTGAAGCAGAAGTGTTAAGAAAATGTTGAAAAAAAAATCTGGTAACATTTATTTTGAAAAGTTGTATTAGCATCAATCCACCAGCTGTATCATCTGTAGCTGAAGGACTGTCCATTTCTTGCTGGATTCTTCTCCATGGAATAAACTTTTTGGAACCGTGCAATAGCATATTCATATTATATCAGCAATATTCATATTTCATAACGGTATGTTATTTTAAAAGAATCAAGTGCTACGTTTGGTTCCAGATCTCCACTAAAATAAATCCTTAAACGGAATCTCAATCGCTGAACTCTCATTTCCATCTCGAGTTCTAAAAAACACAGGTAATACACTTATCTGTCATGGTCGTGGCAAATTTCGCGGATCCCATGGCCATGACTATAGGGCAGGTGAAGGCAAGTACGGTTTTTAGTCGGTACGAGTCCGACATACCGTGCCACCTCCCCGGGTGGCGGAGGATCCATGAGGATTTTCCGTACTATAAAAAAAGAAAAAGTTTATACACTTGTATAACCTGTGTTTTTTGTTGTTACATGAACAAAAGCCCAGGTTTACAAGTGTAAACCTTTTGTTCATGTAACAAGTGTCTTCCGAAGTAGCTATTAACTACTCCAGTGAGTGAGGAAAGTCGACAATGAGTCCTCATTTCTACAAGAGGGTCCACCCCGCTTTCAACACTCGTTTTCACTGAAATTACACCACTGAACAATGCGTATTGTGGAATTTGATGCCAGTGGTTGCTATACTATAACGAATCAAAATAATTATGTACCTAAATATTGCGTTTACGTGCACTGCAAGACAGATTTTGTTTTGCTCGCTGATAGGATCTAACGATCCGCCTGACTATCCACCATTACATTGACGATGTCTGTAATTCGAGTCCTCTCTCAGAATACAATATGGGATGAATAAAAACGTTTGTGTATGTTTGGATGTTTTTAACATACATATTATAATTAGGTATGTATTTACAAAAAAAAAGTATATAAGTATTATATGCATTGTCTAGTACCCATAGTACAAGCTCTGCTTATTTTGGGACTAGATGGTGTTGTGTAAAATGTCCCAAAAATAGTACAAGCTCTGCTTAGTTAGTCCCAAATGTTTAAAAAAACACCAGCACAATACAATTTTACTATGTATCGTCGTGGTTATCAATATATATATAGAATTGCATGCTCCATCTTATTCCCATCCTTGTGCTTTCCATCGGATAAGAATTAGATTTGTCAGTTCCATTGCGCAGTGGTTGAGCAATCGGCTGCTAACCAGCGCGGTCTTAGTCACTTTTATATGATCTACAGATAGTTTCGCCGGGTCTAGGAGTGCATGTGAGATATGTTTGTCAATGTACCCATAATACAGCAGAAAATACTAGTGAAGTAAGGTTTTTTTTTAATATAGTGGTAAACACGATACATAAATTCTCTAGACAAATAAAAATACTGTCCCTGATTACAGTATCCAAAGCTGTAAACACAAGTAGCATCTAGATGAACAGCATGATGCAATTAAGGGTCAGAATTGCATTCAGCTATAAGAAGCGACCCAAACTTTCTGCTGCTACCGAAACAATAGAATAACGCTAAGTGCTGTGCTCGCTGACAGCTATCTCCGTTCCGTCTTTTGTAATAAATTGAAATTTGTTTGGTGAATTTAATATAACACGCTGTATAATTCAGATAAGCTAGTCCAAACCATAAACAAACATACTCTTGTCCGTGGAGGTGTTGCTTTAAGCAGAAGTGTACCGAGCCTATTGCCATTACCTGTACTCCAATCTGCTACTGAGATTTGAACACCATCATTAACCCATATATTGTCCCACTCCTGGGCACGGTTTCCTCAGGGAATGAGAGTAATTTTGCCATTCTCTGAGTAGATCGTGCTGTATAGCTGCTATAGTCCATTACGATGACGTAATACGGGCTGGCAGACGTCAAACACCATCAAGAAAATCTCGACTGAGATTTCATAGAAATACCCAATAACACTTTGTTCTAACCCTGGACATCCAGCGTAGCAGATAAGCTCATGAGGAAGACAGGAAAACAGATGGCCATGTTTTTTTATCCGGAAGAAGCCCAACATAACTCTACGCCCTTCCTTAGAAGAGATGGAGGACATTCATGATAATTTCCACACGGAAAAAAAGCTAATGAGGAAGACAGTAAGCCAACAAGAAAGATGATGATAGTAAACGTAAACAATCTTACTATATTTAGTTGTATGCACGTTGTATACATACGCTATTCGTTTTCCTATTCTGAGTGTAAGTACAATAATTACCAACTTTAAATTCTCATATGACTTGAATGAAGTTTGCAATGTAAAGTTAAACGATAGTACGTAATTACAAAGTCCCATCAGACGCATATTATATGAGCGTGCAAACTTAAGTACAAAATGAATAATAGGTACCACATCCCACATACATCCCCCGATAGTACCTAATACGTCACGTCGCGACGCAGTCCCAATTATATGCCCAGTTAATTATGTACGTTCAAATTCAAACAAACGAACCCGCAACAAATGACCTAACCACAACACTGGACCTAATGTGTATACAATTCTAAATTTCAGGCTAATATCTGGCTTCAATAACACTTACGCCATTAACTCTCTGAAATAGACATTCCTTTATACGCACCTACTGCGAACACAATACAATGCAATTCCTACCCTTACAACTTATCATACAGTCCAATTTGATTGAAACACGACCTTTTTGTTTCAAGTGCTCGCTGTAACGGAAACGCTGTAACCACCAATAACGCTACAACGTATAAAAACGTGTGTGTTCTACAGAATAAGGTACGAAGTCTTTTGCGGCACATAAGCAATATACCAGACCGATTTGTTCTATTTCATGCCGGCATAAATTGCCGACAGTTAGGTTAACTGTTGCTCGCAGTGGTTTCTATCTCTGCTATTGTGTGTTGCCCTGGTGTATTGCAAAGCATATTAGAACAAAAACCGGAATGTAAACATTTTTGTGTTACCATTAGGTAACCACGTGTAATCTTCTTCTTCTTTGGGTGCCTCTCCACTACTGAAGGTCGGCAGTCATCCTTTTAAATTCTTCTTTGTTCAGAGCCAGTCTGAACAGATCTTCAACTTTCCTTATCCCAGTCCATTGTCGGATATTGCGGAGCCAGGATAATTTCCTTCTTCCAACAATTCTTTTGCCCGGAACTTTTCCCATAATTATTATCTGCAGCAGTTGGTAGCGCTCATGTCTTAAAACATGTCCAAGGCAACTTTTCTCTGTTTGATGATACGTACAAGCTCGGGCTTCTCTCGTCTCATTCGTCGAAGGACTTCGATATCTGAGACCTTATCTGTTCAGCTTATGCGGAGCATGCGGCGATACGCCCACATCTCAAACGCTTCCAGTCTCTTACGGAGGTCTTCTTTGATCGTCCAAGACTCACAACCATACAGTAGGACTGGCCAAATGTAACACTTCAGGAGACTATTGCGGAGACTGATAGATAGAACTTTGTTCATCTTCATGAATGAGGTTAATAACCACGTGTAATGGAACAACGTGAAAAATCGTAAATTTTAGAAGTTATTATGAAGTTTAGACTTATTACCTATCACCGCACCTATATTCTCCGAAGGATTAGGTAGAAGTGTACTAATTTACACCAACAGTTACACCAACCATTATATTTAGGTCTTATGTAATAGAGGCGAACCTATAGCCATTTAGACTTGTCATCAATTACAATTTGAATCTGAAAAGTTACAGTTAAGAACTCTAATTCCTTAAAAATCAATATCGTTTTTTTTTTATTTAACGTTTTCATTTCACAGCTTCATTTAGCTAGTGGTCGTAAGCACGACTCAGCAGAGTACGATGTCCTGAGTTTTATTCCTAGGTTGGGCAGTTAGTTATTATCATTTTTTTTTTAATTCTCAGTAGCAGCCCTGAGTGTGGAATTGTGCCCGTTTGATGACAATAAGTTGATCACGCTTTGATAGATACAGTGTAGGATCTGGTACAGTGTTCATTATTCTGACAATTAATTAAGTAGTGAAAGATAAGACATAATTATGAATAGCAAATATTAAATTTTTTTGGAAATAATTTGTGCTCGATTAATGGCAATAGGCTCGCAACTTATTATATGGGATCTAAACATACCGACAAAACTGTGGGTATACATTGGTACCCCTCCGCCTCACCCTTCGGGGAATATAGGCTTGATGGTATGTTATGTTCACCTTTTAAATTTGCTTCGCATGACTCGAATTCCCACTAATGTAGAATGACCCTTTTCCATTTACCCAACTAGAGACGGTGAGGAGAACGTAAACTGCCCATCAAAAGGCAGTTTCACGACACCGTTCAAAACCAGTATCAATTCAAAAGTATCAATCCACATAAATATAATGACGCGATATCCTGTTTATTGCATCGCTGGCCGTTGTGGACCAATAAAACTGCCTTGTTTTATGTCAAAACTTTATGAGCAATATTTTATAAAAATAAATAAAATACACAAGGGAGAAACGATTTTACACTCACATAAATCGCTGGTACACTTTATGTGTTTATTATAAAGCGCAGGAGTAAATCGCTGGGTTAGCTAACTAGGCCATACCGGGAAACTACATCGAAGGTTTTTTTTTTTTGTTTGAGGGGGGGAACCTTCAATAGGGTACCGGTCTACGGGGATTAGAACGGGGAGAGTGAGATTCTTACCCACTAAAACCATCAGAACATTGAGGGAGGCACTGTGTCCCCTTAATAGACCACCCCAGAACACCCCTTCTGCAACGCCTGTTAAGGCACATCCCTGGGATATCGAAGGCAGCTTTAAAGTTACATATCCGACGAATATAAGATAAGCGTGGTATGCCACTGACGATTGCCTCATGCCACTGGTCCAACGTATTCCTCCAAGATTTATGTGTGTTTGTGCGTGTGCGTTAGTGTGTGTGTGTGAGTGTGCGTAACATTACCTTTGCGTTACGCTGCATTGGCTCTATATCAACCACTTTTATTTTTATAAACTAGATAGAATGCTGCTTTTATCTTTGATGAAGTAATCTAAGGTCATTCAGTTTCTTAATGACATATCACTGTAACATGGCTCACGCAGCTCTATCTTCGAAGGGAATATTAACATCTCCGGCGTCTCTCAGAGAACCGCTTGCCAGCTGGAGTGATAACTTGAGGAAGGCGACTGGTTGAGAAGAGCTGAAGATAGAGCTCTATGCCATCGCCAAACTCTTACTGGAAAAGGCCTTTGTCCAGAAGTGGACGAATACGAACAGATGTTTGTTTTGAGACAATTTTACATAACACAACTACTAGTCCCAAAATAAAAAGAACTTAAACTATAGATACTAGACAAAGGATATAATAATAGGGGTCAAAGTATGAAATTTGTACTGAAAAATTGAAATTACTTACATTTTTTTTTTTTGTTAATACGTAACTACCTGCTTAATACATACCTACTTATAATAGGTAAGAAATATCCAGACAAACACAAACACATAAATATATTCATCACAAATATACGACCTCGTAATCAGCAGTTCATCTCGCGAACCACAGACGTGATAAATGATGAATACTCTATAAAATTACCTATCAATTTCTCTATAAACATGTTACTAGTACAGCTGAAAAATGAAACCTTTATAGTGATGTAGTGGGAACCAGTAAAAAACTAGTGTTGTGCACGTACTATGCACGTGATGTCGAGCTCAATGGGTTAAGTTTAATTGAAGGTGCACACCACATTTATTCTTCGACAGGGTATTACAAAGTTATACATATCTAATGATACATAGTTAAATTATTATGTCATTTAAGTCGCCTTGCCTTAGTGTTTTTTTTTATATAAATAGAACCTATATCATCATTGACTATTCATGATTACATACATCTCACTCACGCTATATTCTCATGGGGGTAGAAACGAAGAGGCCCTGAGTTCTATGAAATTCTCAATAACAGGTCGGAGTTTGGATTTTTTTTTCCCAGTTAATGGCAATAGGCTCGCCCCCTATTACATGGGACCTAAACATACCGACGAAGTGTAGGTTTACATCAGTACACATTTTCGTAATCCTTCGGGGAATTAAGGCGCAACGGTATGTTATTCATTTTTTTTTTAATAGCGTTTCCTCCTAGCTTTCTCCTGTATCGTAGGTAAATACAAACTTATATACAATATACTGTTCCATCATCTGCATTCCATTGTACCGACTCAAGTAACGAACACAGAAGATATAAATTTAATAGAAAATAATCGATCTCATTGAGGGTTTGAACCTGCGTCCCTTCACTTTAGCCAACTAAGGTACCGAGACCACTGGCAGTAGTGTCGAATTTATCTTCCTTATTCTTAATTCTTATACGTCATGATTACACAGAAGGTCAAAACTCACTGTAATAAAAGAATACATAGTTGTACAGTTTGTATGCAAACAAAATAACATTTCCCGCAAGACAATTTTAAAAGTACTGTGAATCTAAGAGTACTTTCAATAAAGCCGACTTCTTTGTGTTGTGCGACAAAGGAATTCCTGTGTTCGCGGCGATATAGCGTGCAAGAAGGCTTTATTCCAAGTGTTAATTTGATCATAAACAAGAACCTATAGTGTCAATACTCTATGCTTCCAGTCTAATTAAAAGAAAACAAACGAAGGTAAAAGTAAACCTTTTTTATGTTGACGGGGTTGGAAATGTATCATCCACTAAACAAAAAAAAAAACCTGTTTTTGCTTTTAGTTTTTTTTAAATTACTATTATAATGTTCTATTCTATTGATGTAAAAGTAAATACTGTCAATTTATCTAAGGGGAAGACACTAACACCTGCAACACAGTCTTTACTAGCGCAGGTGTTAGAGAATCCAATAATGTAATTGTACCAATTTATATCAATAAAGAATATTACCATTACTACTATCCACTACCCACCGCTCCGGGGAGAGCAGTGGGATGTGTCGGACTCCGCTCTGAAAAGAGCGATCTACCGACTACAACTAACCTCGGCGTTTCGCGTCACCACTTTAGCCAGGACTACGGGAGCGCTGTAGCAATCGTCCGCAGACCCGGCAGAAGGAAAAAGTAAACCTAATCTAACTAAATCCAAATTTAGACTAAAGGTATGGTAAGGAACCTACGTCCTTCTACAAGGTCAAAGCTATCTCTGTACCAAATTTCATCAAAATCAACCAATTTTATGTTCGTTGTTAACCGATATTATTTTCAGCGACTTTCGTTGCTGACCGTACAATGGACGATTACAATAAGACACATTTGAAAAGTTCTGTATATTTCAATTTTATTTCACAGTGTTACCTGTTGCCTCGCACTCCGGTTCGTCTGACAGGTATTACGTAGCTCCTCATGGCAAAATACTATTATTTCTACCTGTCTTCAACTTTATAAAAAATTAGATGCGAAAAAATGCGATAGAAATGAAAAATGTTAACATAGCTATTCTTGTAGATATTTTTAGGGAACGCTGTTTAATTAATCAGCTGACCGTGGTTATATTTACTGGTTAAGACCAATTTTATTTTGTCTAGAAAACTTCTAGCAAACTGGATCTTTATACCTAATTATAGATGTTGCTAAAGGCAAAATAAAAATAAAAACTTTTGTTACATACGTAAAGATTATTAAGGTACCTAATGCACACGTGTGTCTATATTTAATAATTGATTAACTCCATATTAATCAAGTTCCTGATTTGATGATAGAATCATGCAATCTCAAATTCATCACAGCATCACCGCTTAATAATGCGCCCTAACATTTTTAATAATGTAAATTGATTAAAACCTTTTCACGTAAACACGCTAAAAAAATAAAGCCGCCAAGCTGAGTTTTGGCGTAAATTAAATCGTGAATATCACAGGGGCCGCCATTTTGAATGGTGCTGTGCAATTTACGGCGAGGTACCGCATAATAAGCTGTTTACGTAAATCTGGCTTCCGATGAATGTATAATGTAATCAGAGACTAATAACATAAACGTATGCGACCTTTATGCTGTCTGCACTGACAAAAGACCAGGATTGATTGGTTCTATTGTAGAACTGACGTCACTGTTATAATCATAACAGTCTCCTGTAGATAGGTCCTGACATACACGTTTGTTGTTATAGCTATTGTCGGGCACTGGGTACCTACATCATCATAGAACAAAGTTCGAAAATTGAAGATCAATAAACGGTTTATATTCCTAAAAACTGGTCTAATTATTGCCGAACCCGATTCTTAACTTAAAAAAAATACTTTGAATGATGTTGGCGTCGAAATAAAAAATGTATTTAATTGATCTGTCTATATTATGTGGCATTTTCATACTTTTTAATTATAAACCTTAATTTGCCGTCCATAAAAAAATAATTTCTCTTTTGTTATTACTAACTACTGAACGTTCATTTCAAAATGATTTAACTAATCTTCCCGGTGGTGAAGAAAATTTAATTAATACGTTTCTTAATAACAAATGGTCCTGTCTGTCCTGTCTTTTTGTTAAACGAATTTAAAATATAACAGTGGTAAACTGTCTATGTAATCTGTATTTAAAAAATATTTAATATATTGTATTCAATGATTACAAAAACTTTTTACCGCAACCTTTATATACATAGTAAAAAAAGATCCACAATTTTTATTATAATAGAATTTATTTAGTATCCAACGATTGTAAAAAACTTTTTACAGACAACCGCAACTTTTGTATAGTAAAAGGAGATTTAAAATAACAAAGTCTACAGCAATTTAAAAGTGCAGGCAGCATTAGTACCGAGATGGTTCAACTTGAATTTATTGGCGCCGGGAATTTCCTTTGAACTCTGTAACGATCTCTGCGGATATATTTTTGCATAATTTTGTTACATTTTATGTCACTGAGAAAATAAATATAGCCTAGATTCTTACACTGTTCTCTATTATGTTGTTTTTTTTTCGCATCTAGATAATAATTACTATTTTTTAATTAAAAAAATAAGTGCAAATTCTTATTCTACGTTTTTAGATAAGAATATTCTATACAGATCATGAGGTTGTATAATCAGCAGCCCGACTATGAACCTGATACCACAGGCGTCGTTTATGTAGTATCGTAGTTATGATTATGCCCATAATTAATGACTATCCAAAGTAAACACGGTGACTTATAAAATGGGACTTAACCATATCGGCAAACTATGGGTATACTCGTACATTAGAACACGTCTGCTTAACCTTCGGGAATACATGCTTGGTGGCATGTAAAAGAATTGATTGATTGATGTATTAAGAAAGATAGGGCATAGTCATAGTCCTATTTAAAATACAACAGACGAGGGTTAAAACTACATTTGCTCAACATATGCAAAAATGTAGGCTTCCATTCATATACAATAAGATATTAAAATTCTGCAATATTAAACAATGTACCACTAAGAAAGCAAAAGAAATTCTACAAAAAAGGGTTTATCACTTTCCTACGCTGAAACAGAAAATATTGTAAAAGTTGTCTCATGACCTACATACTCACACACAAACACACACACAAACACACATACACACACACAACACTACACAGGTTACAGTTAAAAGCTTTGTATTTTTTTATTATTCTTACCTTTTATTGTTATTTAAACCACCATACCAAATTGTAAACCAATGCAGCTATACTCTTTCTAAGTAGATCAATGAAACAAAAATTACATGTAAAAAATAAAGCTCATAGGCTTCCGCGAGACAGGCTCGACCTAGTGTGGAAGTTACAGATAAATCTGTAATGTTTCTAAAAATTATAATTACTATAACATAATTTAAGAATTTTAGCTTTTAAGAAATTGTACTTTGGTAAATAAAAATTCTTATTCTTACAGTGTGAGTAATTCCACTCAAATTAGAGCTGCCCGACTGGGGAACTACCTCCGCCTTGCAGAAAATCGAAGTAAAATAACACTGCTTTGAGCTGTTGTGTTTCTTAAGGTGAGCAAGGTTGCCAGTGCTTCCCGAGGAAACATTGTGTTGGCAGTGCAGTTTGACCCTAATACTGCCAACCAAACTATTCCTCTTTCGTTTTACAGGGTCGACAACGCGGAAGTGATACTCCTGGTGTTGCAAGCGTCTATAGGCTACGGTAACCGCTTACCATCAGGTAGGCCGTATTCTTGTTTGCCACAATAGTGGTATAAAAAAAAGATCTACTGACAGGAATGAATATCATTCATCATAATGTAGTTATAATTATATACGTTCCTAGTAAAAAGCTTTCGGTGATATATAATTACAACTGCGAAGTTACCGTTGTGTATATTGAGACCGCATCCATTTCACTGCTATTAAAATAATAGATTACACCACTTTAATTGGCGATTAATTTTAATTACTCGTATTACAATGGTAATTTGGCGAACGCCATTACCTGCCAGAAGCTTTTTTAATTATGTTTATCCGACGCTTAATTACCTGTAACGTTTAATTAAATTACAACGGTAATCATTACAATATTGTCTTTTTTCAATTATTATTATAAAGATGGTTGATGAGGTTTATTTTTGGTAGGTTATTATTTGTTTTAAATAATGATTATTCTTTAAACGCTCTTTGTTTCAAAGCTACTAGAAACTATAGATATTAAATTAAATGAGTATAAGTTTAAGTAAAGCTAAATTATTTAATGTAAAAAACAAAGAGTTGTCAACCTATGACAATCGTACGTAATATTCAGAAACCCAAAAAGCCTGACAACCAGTCCATCCTCAGGATATCAGTAATGCCCAAAAACTGACGTCTGACGGCAGTCGTTTCGTATAAAATATTGATATTCAGACGCATCCAGTTAGACTGGAAGCCGACCCCAACGTAGTTGGGAAAATGTTCGAAATATTACGACGATTTATTAACACCGTCGACATCGTCATCATCAACCCATATACTGTTGTGGAACACTAGTGCTAAGCACGATTATGCTAACCACGCTTGCCTAGTGTTAGCAGACTTCACACACCGTCGAGAAAAATCTCTAAGGCATGCAGGTTTCCTCACGATGTTTTCCTTAACCGTTTAGGCTTTATTTATTAACAGAATACAATTAAAAGTAGATTCTGTTTACTGTCCCATTATTTATTTTCCAATTATAAGTACTTATATTAGTAAGTACTTATCATTGGAAAATAATTAATATATTAATATTCTTCTTGGAAATTAATTAAAAAAAATATAAAATACCTAAATATGGAAAGTGCTTACATTATATATTTATTTTGAAAGCACCGTGTGTTTTCTATAATTTATAATCTAATGGTTACATGGTCGTCAACTCGTGAATAGCTGAAGAACGAAGTGGAAGAACCACGCTAATTGATTACATGATAAATTATTATTAAATGACTTAAATAGATACTTTACAAAAGCATGTCTCACATCACCCATTCGTTTGGTTTGAATAAGTAGAACATTTAAACAATTAAATTGCTGTAAAACACAACGCAGTTGCTCTTATATTCCGACAAAAATCCCTAATAATTGATAAAAACACTGACATCATAAAACACTGACATCATAAAACACTGACATCACTTGAGTCGACAAATCGTAACTGAATATCATCCATATAATTATTCACATTTCCCCGGCATGTTTTAAGTCCCATGTAATAGGGAATCTATTGCCATTAACCGGGCACATATCTAACTCTGAGTGGATACTGAGAATTTCATAAAAAAACCCAATAACACTGCTCGACCTGGGTATCGAAGCTAGGTCCTCAAGCGTAGCAGTCGCGCTTACAGGCTCTAGACTAATGAAGCAGGCCAGAAATCAGTTTAAAATATTTAGAATAAGGGGCACTTTTTGAACTACTATGACCTGTGACCTGCCTATGACCATTACCATTAGAAATGCCATTTGTTATATCTCCGTCCACATTAAGTTTATTATAACCTGAAACGTACTACCGCACGTATTAATACCGACGTTCAGTACCGTATCAAAATATACCAGAAGTAAATATTCATATAATATATTCTATCCTTTTCCCTTAAACCTTCATGCTTCATTATAACACTAAAGTCTCGTGAAAATTGTTTTACCGAAACCACCCGGTTTAAATTATTTCATGTGTGCTACAACCCTAGCTCTATGAGTCGGACTCGTAGCGTCGTTCGTCGTAGCGTCTCGTGCGTCGTAGCAACAGTTGCAATCGCTACGTGCTACGAAACGGCCGCACGGGATATCAAATTCTGCGGCGCTTCAAAAGTTGTAAATTACAATGTGACCTACTTTCAATTGGATTTAAAATTACTTTTAAGTAATGAAAAAAACTATCCAGTGTTTATTGTGACGATCTAGTGAAAATGGGAAGTTTGCCTTTGTTTTATTTTATATTCACATACATTAAAGGTAAAAGAATTTAAGTAAGTCTGTTTATACTTTATAGTAAAGTACTTTACCCTTCTTTGCTTGTTAACTAAAGTTCTGTTTTGAGTTGGATTTTAAATAAATGTATGTTTTAATAATTTACATAAATAAATGGCAGCGCCTTGCTCGACGAGTATGTCACTTGCATATATTTCAATGCAATGACATTATTTTATGTTAAGAAGAATAAGGTTAAAAAAGTTTTATAAAAAAGAAATCTGTCTGTCTGTTTGTTACAATTTCACGCCTAAACTGCTGAACAGATTTTCATGAAATTTAGTACAGAGATAGATTAGACCTTGGAGAAGGACATAGGCTTTTGTATCAAATAACCTTTTGGGATGCGGGTGAACGCGGGCAACTGCTACTTATCTTATATAATAAAAGTTATAAAGCCAATACAAACATAAGAATCGTGATCAGCAATTGTTTTTTTACACGCAGCTGAAATAACAACAATTTAAAAAATAATAGTTATGAAAACACATTCAACTTTTCCATTCACAATTCCCACTCAATCAAACTTTTCATTCACAAACATTTACCCGTGAAACAATTGAACGGTTCCGTTCAGTTCCGTATCATAGTGTGGACTTTATCTAACAAACATTACAATATGTTCGTGATGCATTGTTGCATGGATATTATAATGTCTATAGAATTTCATAGATGTCGTATAACACGATACTCGTAATGAGTTTCATTTGTTTTAGTTTACCTCATTCAGCATCAACCCATATACTGTCCCACTGCCGGGCATGAGACCTCTCGGGATGAGAAGGATTATTAGGCTATAGGTAGTCCACAACGCTGGCCTAATGCGGGTTGGTAGACCTCACACACCTTCGAGAAAATCTTCTCAGGCATACAGGTTTCCCCTCGATGTTTTTCCTTCACCGTTTAAGCGAGTTATAATTATTTATTAATACGCACATAATTTCGAAAAGTCAGAGGTGCTTCCAATGGTCATAGACCACTTGGCTATTACTGCTTAGCTCATAAAGATAGGTTATTAATTACGTTTAGGTAACTGTGTTTAGGTTTAAAAATACATTGTTTTATTCAAATACCGTTACAATGAATGATATTTATTTCTGTAAATTGATCTTTTAACACACCCAGCCGACATCAAACTTTTTTGTGTTTATATTCCAATATCAGAAAAATCTCTTATCTATCTAGTGGTCGTCACCGCGGTTGCGTGTAAAGTCCTGGATTCAATTCTCAACTGTAGCAGTGTTATTGGGTTTTTCTATGAAACTCTCAGTAGTAGCTCGGAGTTTGGATTTCTGCCCGGGAAATGACTTGCCCCGTATTACATGGGACCTAAACATATAGGCGAAGTTTGGGTGAGCAGCAATTCACTTCTTAGGCAGAAGTACCCTTCGAGGAAACCTGACGTATGTTAGGTATATCTAATATATAAAATTCTCGTGTCACAGTTTTCGTTGCCATACTCCTCCGAAACGGCTTGACCGATTTTGATGAAATTTTTTGTGCTTATCGGGGAGGTCTGAGAATAGGTCAACATCTATTTTTCATATCCCTAATTTTTTTTTTTTATGGCAAAACAACGTTTGCGGGGGCAGCTAGTGTTTAATATAATTATGTTTGTTTAACAAATACTTATACAACTACGGCCACTTGTCGCATACTTATTTATTATTTTTTTATCCTCCACAGTGTGCATATGCCTCCGCATAGTTGGCATATCAGTTCCTACGTTGAAGCAGCGAGGAGAGTCCTCTACACTGACATGCGACTATGATCTGGAGGGAGGACGGCTGTACTCCGTCAAATGGTACCGGGACAATGAGGAGTTTTACCGGTACATGCCACGGCTGAGGCCGCCGCAGCACGCACATAAGCTGGATGGGGTCAAAGTTGATGTAAGTGGCCTCGCACTCTACTCGGCCTTTTTATACCACTTAGGTGGCAAACAAGCATACGGCCCACCTGATGGTAAGCGGTTACCGTAGCCTATAGACGCTTGTAACACCAGCGGTATCACTTGCGCGTTACCGACCTTATAAAACGAAAGAAGAATAGTTGGATTGGCGGCATAAGGGTGAAAGTCCCCTCACTGCCAACACAATGTTTCCTCGTGAAGCACTGGCAACTTTACTCACCGTAAGAAACACAACACACCTGAAACTACTTACTGTACTTCCCCAGTCGGGCATCTCCAATCATTATGCCCTCTACCTCTCTTAAGATTCATAGTAGTAATACTAATCATGATCGCAATAACTACAGAATAAAGCTAGGTGGTAGACTTTGCTTATGCTGCAGAGTGAAATATTCTACCGCTAATAAATGTACTAACATTATTGTCTTCTGGATTGAAGAGCAATGTCACCAGGGAATTTACTGGGCATATGACATTTTTAGATGATAATGCACTAGGGATACTACGCAATGTTGCTGGCGCTTATAGGCTGCGAATGTCACTGACGAATGCGTCTGAGATTTCTGGCAGAAGGACAATGTGACTGAAAAATCTGCCTAATCTATCATAATAGTATAAAAAAACAAAGTCGCTTCCCGTCGTCTGAGGTTTGAGATATCTTTATTTCCCATAAGAATTACAAATTCACTTACATGAGAAATGTTTAAACTTACAGACATTATTAACAAACGTACCATAACAGTTTTAACTAAAATTACAAGCAAAATACTTTTATAGTTAGAACGTAAACATACACGGAGTACTAACAACTGGAAGTGGCATGTACTAAGGTGCGCTCGCTTTATCAAAGATATGCAAATTATTTTTTTTTAAATATTGTCATGGACTTTGCATTTTTTATACTGTTTGGTAATTTATTATACATTGCAGCACCTTCGTACATTACACTTTTTTTGCCACAGTTAGTGCGTGATGAGTATAATTGTATGTCATTCGCATTTCTGAGCCTAAGTTTGTGTATTTGATGTTTTTTTATAAAATGTATTTGTGTGTGAATGTTTTTATTAATTATTTTTCTAATTAGGATGCAATTATTATATAAGTATGTTTGTTGTATATTCGTCTGTCCCTCTGTACCCTGAGATCTTTTAAAAAAGCAGCGGATTTTATTGCGGTTTTCACTAACATTTAGATAATTTCTTCCGGAAGGTTTATAAGTCCTAATAATATTATAAAATGGGAAAGTCTGTGAGGATGGATGGAGGGATGTTTGTTACTCTTTCACGATAAAACTACTGAACGAATTTTGATGAAACTTTACAGTATTATTATTTATACATCAGAATAACATGTAGGCTATAATTTATAACAATTTTGAGTTAATTAACCAAGTTACAACGGTAATTAAAAGTAACTTTACCACACGGACGAAGTCGCGGGAAGAAGCTAGTATTTATACCTAATAATCGCATCCGTACGAAGCCGGAGCAAGTCATAATTAAAGTTTAACAAAATCTTATCTCTCTCCAGTTGGAGAAATCGACAGCGCGTCGCGTCCACCTTCGAGAACTGACGCTCAAATCTCGAGGGTTGTACAGATGCGAAGTCTCTGAGGAAGCGCCATCCTTCCATTCCGCACAGGCCGAAGCTTTCATGGAAGTATATTGTAAGTAATAATAATAATAATATTTTTGGGACATTTTACAGAGCTTGTACTATGGGTACTAGACAATGGATATAATACTTATATACTTTTTTTTGTAAATACACACTTATAATACATAAGAAACACCCAGACAAACACAAATACTCATGTTTTATCCACACAAATATTTGTGTCCTGTGTGAATCGAACCCACGACCCCATGATCAGCAGTCCGGCACTCGAACCACAACCTGAATACTTATAGCATCGCTAAATAAGTGCGTGTTTGAAACTGTGTACGTGCTTTTGCAGGGCTATAATATTTTACTATAAAACTCGATAAATTAATGTTTCGCATTCGTGGTTCTTGTCCTTACTCATTTCGATATTTTTGTACAAAATCACTTGTTTAAGTGATTTTACTACCGATATACCCGTTGCTGACTGTACTATGGGTACAGTCAGCAACGAAAGTCGCTGAACATGTTGCAATCTTCAAATATGATTTTTAATATTAAAAAAAAACCAACAAGTTTTGTGATGTTTTCAAAATTTAGCTGTGTTCAGCAACTGTCGTTGCTGACCGCACAAGACAATGGATACATAAATACCTACTTTTTAAAAACACATAATATAAATGTATAAGTAAACAACGCCCCGACAAACATAAACACTTGTTATGTTAATCACATAAATATTTATGACCTATGGAAATCGAACCCCGTAATAAGCAGTCCTTGAACCACTTGAACCACTAGAGTACAAGCCGTGTCGCAAAAAAAAATGTCTCTAACATAATTAAAATTATCTATAAAATACGAAGAATTTAGATAACGAAGAGACAAAAATTAAGTAAGTAACCCTCGAGCACCAAATAGACAAAAAATAAATGCCAATTTAGTTTAAATTTTATCTAATAACTATTGTATTTAATAAGACGGCTGTCTCTGATAATATTTAAATGTCTTCGTCTAGGACTAAATGTAAAATTTGGATTAAAAAATGGTAAATCGTAAGAAACGATGTCTTAAAGCAACTAGGCGTAATTGAATAAAATAACCTTTGTCGTATGAAATTACCTGACATTCCTATTTATCTTATTTTTGGCTCCGCAATTTAAAAAAAACACGTTTATCTTTAGCACATTAAATGGGATCCCATCAATGTTATACCTAAACACATTGCATGTGGTTTATCTTTAAAAATCAACGACCCAAATTCAATTCAAACCGAATTGAAACAACAATAACGACTTTTGGTCACATTATCCACCTTGCAATAAAGTTATACTCGTAAAACAACAACCAACGGCTTTGGTGTTAAAATGTTTCCATTAAATGCTTAACACTTTTCTCTATAAATAAGATTATCTTCCTAAAAAAGCAAGGGTTGTCGAATTTAGGTCAACGTCGTTTCCAAACTCTGACTCTGAGTATTCGTGCCTAAGTAATAACTAGGTACTGTTGAGGACCGAAGTTTATTAATGGGATGGCGTATTTTTATGAAAACTCAATTAAAGAAATATGGGACTTTTGTATGTAATTCACTCGATCAAATTCTTAAGTCATCTCACAATAAATCATTTCATTACTAGACATCTTTCAAAATCTACTTACTTTTTTGTTCGCCACATTTTAATCAGCCAGAACGTCAACAATAAAAACTTATTGTTCCAAACTCTTACAGTACCTACCTACGCTAATCAACTGATTTGCAAGGTTAAGCTGCGCTAGCCGCGGTCAATCTGTGATTGTGTGACCATTCTTAACACATCGAGACCCCTCCGTGCCTCGAACAGCATATAAAGCCGTCGATACAACACCTATGACAAGCGTTAGTGGTAGTCAGAAGCCTAAAAAAAACTGTCAATCTGTCTATTCTCAGGATAGACAGATTGACAGTACCTAACTGTAACTACCACTTAATCATAAGATTAATTCTACCTACTAACAAAAATACAATTGCCATTGTATTGCCCAGAAATTTTGGATCTCGGAAATATTTTTATTCGAGGACTGATCGAATCGATGTATCGATGATTCTTTCATCGAATCGATGGTATAATTGTAATAGGAACATAATAATAATATAATTAATAAATGTACTCACCTACCTATTGCTTAAAATTTTATCATTTCAGATTTCCCTCGAGAGACACCGCGCATTACAGGTCATGAACGCGCTTATAAGCTGAAGGAGCCCTTAGATGTGAACTGCTCTTCAGCCAAATCGTTCCCTGCGCCTGACCTCCAGTGGCTTATTGATGGGCAAAAGGTTAGTATCGTCATGTAATCATTAGCCTTTATTCATGCACTGATGAACGTAGGACTCTAACTAAACTTCGGAAACTAATCTTCGATTATCATCACAATCATTTAGATATTGCTTTAGAAAAAACGGAAGATACATAAACTATACTTACCTAATTAGGTAGGTATAGGTATCACGGTTGGTAGTAGGTAAGTCCAATAAAAAATTGGGTTCTATTCCAAGAGCTCGAAATGTGACTCGAGCCAATACGAAACTCCATATAATATCTATATCTATCTACCTATCTTTTCGGTTTAATCATAAATACCTACGGGTATAAGAGGCAGGCAGCGGCTCGAAAAGTAAAGTATGCGCGGCATAACCTGGCCGGATTGAAGTCGGCTGTTTGGTTGCACAGTATATAATTTTCCAACATAAACAATCCATTGCGCATTCAAACGGCTAACTTTAGCCCGGCCAGGTTATGCCACGCGTATTGTAACTACCTACTTAATCGTAAAATTCATTCTACCTACTAACAAAAATACAATAAACAACTTACCAATTCGCGTTCAGAAGGACCAAACACTGCATAATTTCTTACACAAATCACATGATCACTAAATATCCTATTCACTATGTATCACTATTGCACGATCACAAAGACTGAGGCCACACTATGCGTACCAAGCTGAGAGTTAGATACCTACACTAAGAGCGATGCTTGTCTGCAAAAAGGCACCTACCGAAGTACCTACCTACGTCACTTGCAACGTGGCTATCTACGATAGTTGCTAATACGTTTGTTCACTAAGATCCCTCACTAAGCACTCAGATTAGCTCATACCATGCGATGCTCCTAGTATTGTAGCCCTAGCCTAAAAAATACCAAATTAACATAACTAAGCACGGGTTTTGCACAACCGAAACTTCGCACTTAAACTTAGGACTACCGTTAACTTACTTACTTGAACACTAATTAACCTTAATTATCTGTAAAAGTACGCAAGTGTAACTGTAATTATCCAAACTCGCAATAGAAAATCATCAATCGAAGTTTTGAACTCGCGCACATAATAGGTAGGGCCCTACAAACTATTTCAACTAAAGGATGGGTATTGGGTAGAAATTTAGAAAGAAGAACCTAGGTAGAACTATATAGCGCGACATTTCGGCCGTATCAGGCCGCGATCACGGCTAGACTGTCATTTAGTACTGACATGTTATTTAGTGTTTTTTATTTTAACTACCCTCATTTAGTTTTAGTGTCCATTCGTTTTATTCACTTTCTATAGTTGGTAGGATTTTTATTGTAGGTATTTATTGCTTTTACCTACGCCGGCTAAATATTTTCCAAGTAATCAAATTTAAGATAAATTTAAAATTTAAAATAAAAATTGACAGCCAGGCAGTGATATCGGTAGCATAGTTGGTTTCCGGTGCACCAAACGGAGGCAAGTTCGAATCTACCTGAGCTCAAAATGTTTCTTTCACAAAATTTATTACTGTGTATAGTACTTGCAATGTACAAATACCTATTCGCGTTCACTCTTAAATAAATATACTAAAGTTGAACTTTTCTAATAATAAAGTTGAGAAAAAGCTTTAACTTTTTATATTTTAAGACGTCAGTTTTTTTTAAAGTACAGAAAATCTTTATGGATATTGAACCACCTTGGGAGGTGGCAGGGTATGTCGGACTCTTACTGACAAAAACTGCACTTGCCTTATATGTCACGGCCAAGGGCTCCGTAACATTTACCACAACAGTAACCTTCCTACCACACTCCCAAGTACCTATCTACTACTAATAAATGCTGAATCGTTGATACTTAAGTAGGTAACCATTTTAATTAAAATTGTTTTTCCAGATTACAGACAGATCATGGCTGATCGCGTTCGGCGTAAAGCCTGTACCACAAGGATTACTGATCTCAACCCTCGGGTTAAGAGCGCCTACCAGGCCACGTATGAAGCTCAAATGTGTTGCCACTATAGGCTCGCATAGAAGGGAGCGCACTGTTGTTATAGGTATGTTTTAATGCCTACTAATATTATTCTACTCTATACCTCTGTATGATACGCTTTCACGCGTAAGCCGCTGCACCGATTTTGATGAAATTTGATACAGAGATAGATTAGACCTTGGAGAAGGACCTAGGCTACCGTTTGTCTCAAAACACCCTTTGGAATGCGGGAAAAACCGAGGGCAACAACTAGGCAAATATAATGTTATTAAGAGATCGAAAGAGATCAAAATCTGTTAGTGTTAAAAACTTTTTAAGTTTAGCAGCTGGATAATCGAAAAAAAAGGTCAGGTAATGATAGTCATGCGCAATATAATTATAGGCAGATATTTGTTGAAAAAAATAGGTACCTACATACATTGACTAATTTATTCTATTTATCTTGTTTTACAGAAATAAACTCTTCAAGCTGGAACAAACCATTTAGTTTGCTAATAATGATAACGCTCGACATTGTTTACGTAAAGATATCGTGATAGTTTCAACTCCAAAATGTAACTTTATGTAAGTGTAAATAAACATTCATTTGTAATACATAATGTTGTTTTATTATTTTCCCAACAGTTCAAATAATAAACACAATATTTTAGAACATTATATTTGTGTAGATAATCACTTATTTTAAGAATATCCGAAAATAAAGACGAACATAACTTTTACACTAAGATCGAAATTAAAAGAACATTACAATCGTTTGCGAACTCATAATAGCTAGATAATATAATATAAATGTTCAAAAATATTTTTATAGCTTCATCTAAGTAAATGGAAGATGTTATATATTATTATGTACAGAATACGAAAAAGTAAACATTTTAAAAATAAAATGCGGGCCAATATCACAAATACTTGCAAAATCTAATGGATTGTTTCTTTCGAAATTTTCAATACGCGGTTCGCAAGTTATTTTGAACCAGGGTTGCCTAATAACAAACGAATATATAGGACATTATTATTTCAAATTTAGAGGTTCTGTTGATAATTTGATATAAAAGAATGCAATGCCATGCTTAGCATTTCGGTAATGAAGCGAGGAACGGTATAAACGATTTAAATACTAACACATGAAAGATAAATATAACTGTGTAAATATACTTTAGTTGTGACAATGAAAGCAATTAACGTTATCTAACCAACATTGGACTAAATATGAACGAAACAATCTGTCAGAACCCCTAAGGGTATAAAAACAGTAATAATACAATGAACATAGTTCCTAACAATTCAAAAGTATATCCAAACCAGAACCAACGTACCGTGAATGCCCTGCTTCTAAGGTAAGGTGAACACCTATAGTCACTACATTTGACGAGACTAAGCAACTTAGATCAAATTTTAATGTACACAATTTTATTCCAATTGAATGGGGCGTTTCTAGTCTTGTGCGTATACATCAATGAACTAGTTCATCGTAATAGTTATAATCTGTCAACAGACCGAATAGGACAACAATTAGGTTTTTTTTTTCATCTTAATTTGATTCCATAGCAATAGTACGAGAGACATGTCAAAATAATCTTTATTATATATACATACGAACTCAATTTCCATAATTTAATGATCGGATCGATTCGATGATCACGTCTCTTTGAAAGTTTAGTACTATTCGAACACAGACGGAGTAGCGCAACCGCTCTTAACAGTTAAAGAGAGAGAGATATTAGCGTCCGTCGTTTGGAAACGTTTCATTGTACTTGTACTCGAAAACCTGTCTTTTAGTTCGTTCGTTCAGCCTACACAAGACTATGGTTTACTATTAGGGACATTGTGGCGAAAGCCTGATGGCAGGACGCCGTCACATACGGCTGTTTAACTTCACTATTCGATTTTCGATCCTCAGCAAATACTTATAATTATTTCGTATGTACTTCACCCCATTTGACGCGATAGTGACCATAACTGCCCACCTTTACACCACTGCAATATAATTTCAACATGATACTGTATAATAATTTTCTATATTTTTACTATCTCATGGACCACATTTATCTTAAATAATTAAAGAGACTTATGCTAGTTTACAGCGTGACAGAGGGTGAAGGCATAATTATTTAAATATACAACATTGTAGACTTCCACAAGGACCTGTTGTGGTTGATATTATAATACATGATGATGATGACCACAATAATGAAATTGTTAGCATAAAGTTTTGAAGCTCAAATATTTTACATTTTCAAGTGTGGTAACAATAATTTATGGAAGGAAAAAATTTGCTAACACTTGTGATACAATCAAACTTCAATTATTAACAACAATAGTGAATTGTGTATACTGTACTGTATACTTATACACATGAGGTTAATCTAAATTGAAAAATTTATAAAAATAAAAACACTACCTTTGCAACACATTAGGCACTGTGAGTAAACTCTAAGACAATACAGCCAATAAAATCTTCAAATAAGTAAAATGCATCAAATCTATCCTTCCTGACCAAAATCTTCCATGAACTTGGTAAGCTTGGTCATATCTTCATCATTTACAGTAGGTTTCGATATCGCTAGAGACCGGCGCATATCTGACATCGTAACTGCAGGTTCATTCAATTTGTCGCTGGGAACATCCATCCAAGTCATTTCCATGGCACCTGGGTCGCCAGGAGAACACGGCGTTAAGAGATCATTGACAATAACATCAGGGTCTGTTGGACTAGGCCCAGATACTTTCTTGAAGTGTGTAGCTGACTGGACCTTACGTACAGGCTGCATCAATGCATCCCGCACAACAATACATATATCAGCACCTGAATATCCTTCAGTTTTGGCAGCTAGCTCCTTTAAGTCCTGTTCAGTGAGCTGATGTCTTGTATTTCCCATATGCAGTTTGAACATGTCCAAACGCGCGTGTTCCTCTGGTAGGGCAATGTAAATACGTTTCTCAAAACGCCTTCTGATAGCAGCATCGAGTACCCAAGGGATATTTGTAGCTCCAAGAACTAATATACCATCCATATCATTGCCGACACCTTGCATCTGTACCAAAAATTCTGTCTTAATTCGTCGTGCCGATTCTGACTCGTTGTCAGAACGAGATGAACATAGAGAATCAATTTCATCAATAAATATGATACTCGGTTTGTGTTGTCGTGCCAGTTCAAAAAGATTCTTCACTAACTTCTCAGATTCACCAAGCCACTTGGAAACAAGATCAGAAGATGAAACAGAGAAAAATGTTGAATTGTTTGCTTCAGTGGCCACAGCTTTTGCTAAGTAAGATTTACCAGTACCAGGGGGTCCAAAGAGTAAGATTCCCTTCCAAGGTATCCTCTTGCCTGTGAACAGATGAGGAAATTTAATGGGAAGGATAACAGCTTCCTTCAAAGCTTCTTTGGCTGCTTCTAAACCAGCAACATCACTCCACTTAACATGTGGTTTCTCCACTACAATTGCTCCTTCAAGTTTTCCTTGAAGCTTTTTCTTCTCAGGATTATCAGAATCACTGTCACTGTCACTCTTTTTATCTTCACTTTTGGAGTTCGACTCTCCATCCTTGACTGGTTTCTTCTTGCTACCCTTTTTGAGGTACTCCTTAAGTTTTTCAGCCCTGTCCAGGTACTGTAGACACTTTGCTCTTATACTTTCTTTTGCCCTTTCCCCTTGGGCTTCATATTTAACAGCATGAAGAAAGTATTCTACACCATGTTCATAGAGGCGCAAAGCTTCTTCATAATTCTTATTTTTGTCCTCTTCAGTGGCTTTTGTGACCAGGTCAATAGCCTTCTGCAAAGTATTGGACGACGACATTCTCCTTTACTAAGTCTTTACCTGAAAAATAATAGAATTTTTTATGAGGATTTATTATCTCATGAGGATTATCTACTGTACCTGACAAAACGGCACACATAGATTAAAAAAATGAAATGAGTTCAACATCATGTAACATACCATCACAACTGTATTCATTCTGAAAGGTTAGACAGAGGAGTACCAATGTACACCAACATGTCGCCATGTTTAGGTCCCATATAATTGGGAGCTAGCCTATTGCCATTAACCAGGCACAAACCCAAACTCTGACCTAGCCTAATGAGAATTTCATAGAAAAACCCAATAATACTGCTTGACCTTGGAAACAAACACAGAACCTCTGGCGTCAGGATGGACTACTAGACTAACAAGGCAGTTCAAAATATTATTTATTTTTACTCAGTGCACTAGACTGCGTGCACGGTGGACTATAGCCTAATCCCTCTCAATCTGAGAAGAAACCCTCGCCCAGCAGTATTTGAGTTGATGATGATGCATTAACCTACAAGCTACTTTTTACCTAGATGATGTACTTTTTTATTGAAAATCTTTTACCATTAAATAATATACCAATTATAGTTGGATTTTTAAGAGAATAAGTTATTATTAAAATGATTTGTGGAGACATCATGCAACGTTCTAATTCTTTTATAAAAAATGCAAATTCTTTTTTAATTCTATAAATCATCATAATACCTGTTTTGTGAGAACCTGAGAAAGTTTAAAACCACACCCACAGTGAACTCATAATATTTAAATAACTTTGTTCAAATTTCTTATCAGCAAATCTGCTTTAAAGTTCTGTTTGAACCAATCAATGTGGTTTTAGTTTTACGTGATTATATATTCACTAAGAAGGAATTTGAAGGAGTTTCTAAAGAAACTAATTTAAAAGTAAAATTTTTACTTATTGTTTAGCTGTCATAAGATTTATTATATTATTTTATTTTAACTTTTAGGAAGTGTACCTACCAAATTATCTAAAAACTTTAATCAAGTAGCAATACAACACTTTTTTAAATTTAGTAGTATGCCGAGTCTTCCCTTGTGGATAAGATATAAGATAAATTTATCATGTCAAAACATGAGTGGTACAATACAAGACAAAAATTGACTGCATCATTGGATCTTACATAAATAATATTACATAGCTACATGTTTTGCCATTAATGGCGTACATCATTTTTTAGAGACCAATAGCCTGGATTAGTTAATTGCTTTTTTATTATACAATCCAAATTCATATTACTATTATTGTCTACTGTTGTCAAATAACTATACCCAGTATAAATATTTTGCTCTAGGTGTGGCTTCTCTCTTAGCCAATTGACCTTTGCCACTTTGTCTCTGCATCATCCTAGGGTTGAATGGGAGAGAATGCCTAATGACATTAAGTCCGCCTTTGTACAACAATTTTGTTTTGAGCATGAAGTATTAAATAAATGGAGTAATTTTTCAATATCATTTGAAGTTTCAAAATTGCTCCCCTTCTTTACTCGGCAAAGCTAGCTTGCAGTTCATTGACCCTTATACTATCTCACAACTGGGCACAAGTATGCTCTAGAATGGAAGGGATTAAGCTATAGCCCACCACACTGGCCTGATGTGGGCTGGCAGACTTCACATGGCGTTGAGAAAATTTCTGAGGCATGCATGCTTACTCAGAATGTTTTCCTTCACCATTTAACTGAGTAATATTAATTATAATTATGCACATGATTTCGTAAAAGTCCGACGTGTGTGCCTTGGAGTCGAACTTGAGACCTTTGACTTGGCAGTCCAATGGTCATATTATTAGAGTATCACTGCTTTTAATTGATGCTGCTAACAGTTGGTCCAGGGCAAAAACATCAAAAATCCAGAAATTTGTATTTCCATAATAGCCCCTGCATTAAAATGAATGATGAACTTATTCAATGTGGATTCAAAGAATCTGCATATTATTAATCAAACCAAGAAATCTTAGTTTTTGTTTCTCTTAATTATGAAATAACAGACAAGCAATACTTATTTAGCTTTAGGTAGCAACTAAAATATACCTAATCTGTTTTTCATATGCTCAAGGTGAGTTGTTAAGTTTTTTTAAAGCAATTTCTGTTAATGTAGGACAGTGACAAAAAAAATAATGAAAAAGACAATATTAGATGTGTTTTCATATTCTTTCACCTGTGAGGATGAAAACTACATGACTCTGACCTGTCCTATTGTATCTGACGCCTTGATCTACGATCACAAATATGAGGAAAATCTCAATTGTGCAGAGATACACTTAGTGTGAACTCATAAAATTTGTGCATATGTATTCAAAAGATATTAGATAACACATCATTCCATATTTCTAATAATAATCAGGTTTAATGAGAATTAAACTAATTAGGCCCCAAAAGAATTAATTGATGTGTATTTCATGTTGTTAGGCTCTTGTCCAATGACAAATTAGGCAAGTGAGATCATCTGGAAAGGAATGTATGTGTTTTACCCAAAGTTATATGCGTCACTACGTGAACTTACCATCCACGGAAGTTTAACTATGCTTAATTTAAAGCAATACTGGAATTCTATAGTTCTAAAATCACATAAATTGCGACGAAAACTATAAAAAATGCCAATACAATGGAAACGTTGTTAGTCACACACAATGACTTACGACAATATATTGCCAGATCTAAAAAATAAATTTGTCATTTTTTATTTATTTTATTATTGGTTTTGGCTTGAATACAAAGTCCTTTAAGTCCGTCTTTTGATTTTGATAGACATAAAACTTCGATGCTATTTATTGAATTCAATTTCAAATTATAATGACAAATGATTTCATTCATTATTTTGCATACAATATCGTACAAACCCATATTGAAATGATAAAATTGCTAATATTTCAAAAAGATTTTTTATTTTTAATACTAGCAAGTAACACACTAACTTTTTAATGTAATAATTCATTCAAAGGAAAGCAAAACAAAGGTTTTTTGCTTTCAGTAAAAACTTGTTCAAATGATTTTGGGTGAATAATAATAATTATTATTATTTTCTCACCACAATATTTTAAGTTATTTAACAGTATCAGAGTTTGACATAAGGAAATTTCATTAAAAAATTTCCCATGTAACAACCTGTAGAAAACTGACAAGATGGGACTTGATGCCGGTGACTCAGGCGTAGGTAGCAGCTTTTTCTTATCAGGTCATCATCTCATATCCTCCAAACACGCTCCGTGCTCCGAATTAGTGAATCCTCGGAACGCACTTCAGGCTTTTAAAAGACAAGAAATGTGCGATATAGAAATTGAACTGCCTGCTTTGGTAAATGAAAAAATCGTGTAAAAAGACTTCATAAAGTTCTTGTTGAATGCGCATGTAAAGTAAGTACAAGGTACCTATTTTTTTTTCGAGTGGGGAATTACTCCTTCTGCATGCCGCCCGGCCGCCCCGCTCGAGCATGCGGGACGGTTATGTCGGGCTCTCCGGCCAGGTGGCTAGCACACCCACTAACACCACCACCACTACCACCTTCCGCATAGTGGTGGGACTACGGGAATCGCTCTCCATGATCCGCGATCCAACCGCGGACGTCCATTGATCGACCCTTCTGGAGGGCCAAGTGCAATGGGCGACTGACGACCCCGAATCCGCCGCCCAAGGCCCTCATTGCGGCGGGAAGATATGTGGCCCTCACACCTCGGCCGCATAGGGTAGGGAAAGCGGTGTATCGTTATACCGACCTATCCTTGTGGATTTAGCGTAATCTCTTCACTAGTGTCCAGCAGTGGGAGTGTAGTAAGTACAGTCATATATATTATTACTAGCTATGGCCCACGGTTTCACCCGCATCTCAAAGGGCTTTTGAGACAAAAATTAGTTTGTGTTCTTCTCTAAGGTATAATTTATTTAGGACGCTGTTACAATTTCGACGAACTCAAATTTAGGTAAATAGAGTCGCGCACAGCGACATTACGCGTACGCACACATTGAAACCACAGAGCGCTCGAGTTTATACATCGCTTAAATAATATTGGTCCTTGCTATAATTTTTAATTAATTTTTATTTAATAAATTAATTATTGAATTTATTTAGCAAATTAAGTTGGAACTTTGAAAGCGCATTTGGTGACTATTTTCGTGATAATTAGGTTAGTATTTTAACAGACTTCAAAAGAAGGCGGTGCTCTCATCGACCCGTGTGTACGTTTTTATATCCGAGATATTCTCAAAAACTACTGATACTATTTGAATTGGGTATTCATTTGACCATAACTAACACTTAAGTGACATAGACATACTAGCCTGGGAGTAAAAATTAAAACATCTGAAGTAGTAAAAATGTATAATAAATTTAATATAGGTATGTAAGAAAAGTACACAAGCATTAGTGTTATTTACACTGAGCTTTTAGGCATTATTTTGTTCACTTATTACGTTTTTGCCATCTCTTTTTTCTTTATTTATCGCTAAATGCTTCATACCGCAATCGAAAAGAGAAATGTGACTTTATTTGAATCATCTACTCAAATAGGTAATTAATGTCAACTATTCTTTTGCCTTAAATTGTACTACGCATTCCTGCTCCTGAAAATAAAACGACAATATTAGTAGTACGGTAAAAAAATTAAAACCTATGATTACTTTTATATAACTTTCAAATAAAATTTCACACTGCTCGTCATGGTCTAACGAGACATTTATGCTGCTCTCCCTGTTAACAAAAAATACATCAAAATAAGTAACCTGACGAAACGTGATGAAATTGATAAAAAAAAATGTTTAAACTAACACTCCAAATAACTAATAAACTCCATAGTGAAAGTACTTACATACATTACTTTTATTTACTGCTAAGTTTGCAGGTCTTTTTTGGTCTATAACCAAATTTCCGAATACGGGGCATCTAAAAAAAACAAATTGAACATTTTAACAAAACATCGTACTGACTTACGCGACACTCCCATCATAGCATTAAGTGCGAGCCACGATATCATTTGCCATATGCTATATACAATAAGAATGCTACTTTATAATGCTTTATGCTATATCAACCATCACTAATATATATATGGTACTCAAAACTAAGTAACTATCTCAGTAAGAACTGCTTCACCCCACCAATTCATTTCTTAAACATGTAAACAACTGTTTAACCCTACCCATCCTTTTCTTGAACTCACCCACAGACGCTTAACCCCACTTATTCATACTTTGATTTAGTAAAACTTAACCTCACCCATCCATTTCTTGACCTGTCCAACAGCTGCTTAACCTCTCTCATCCATTTCTTAACCTTACCAACAGCTGCTTAAGACCACCCATCTACTTTCAAGCCCCACGACCTAATCTAAATCTAAACTTTACTAAGACCTGCATAACGCCACCCATCCATTTCTTAACCTTATCAACAACTGCATAGCCATTCGTATTCAAATCCCGATCTACAGTTTCTAAATTACATTCTAAAAAAATTAATAATAGTATGAAACTAGTACTTACTTTTATATCGGTTCGAAAAAGTATCAACTCCTGCCGGTCACGATAAACGACGATTCTACGCGACGACGCGCGACTTTTCGTAATTTATTTTTTGCGATAGAGCGATACACCCGTCCTTCCACAGGCGCGTCTGAGCGCGGAATGATGCACCGCGAGTGAAATATGTATGAAGAAATTTGCAAGCGTTCTTATTTAGCTGATAATTGAAAAATGTAATGACTTAGGTACAAAATAATTAGCTGAACATATAGAGGACTATATATGCCGCAATCTAATCTATTTTCTAAGATAAAATATGCAGTCAATTTACCTAAAATGGTACCTAATCAGACCCCATTTTTGTAAATTTTCTGTGATTATTGTGATGGTGAAAACGGATTTATCCGAAAATTTTGTATGATGTCATACAATTTTTATGATTCCAATCGGGAGATGAATAGATTACTTTTAAATTGAGACCATAATATCTTCACATTTGTGATTGCTTATATATTAAAATGGTACCTGAAAAGCACTGTTATTTGTAGAAAAATGTAAAAGCGTCCTTATGGTTCAGCGGTTTAGACGTGAAAGTCAGACAGACAGTTACTTTCGCGTTTTAAAACATTAGTGGGGAAGTAGGGATAGACGGAACGTCTGGAGCGAGATGTTACTTAAAAATAAAACGGAAAAGTACATACCTAAGTATATAATAATGATCTATTAATATTTTCATTTTTATTACCTATAGATATACAGAATTTCTAAATAATTTTTTTAGGCCAGGGAGAGAACTGATGTTTCGGTAGGTAGCAAATAGGTTTACCTTGTAAATGTTACTTAAGTTATTATGTGAATATGCACAGAAGAATATAAATTCTGTTCTTCAACAAAGCAGTAGGTAACCATTATAAAAAAAAATCACAGAAATTTTCCTCGTTCACAACTCGATTTTAGTACATAAGGAGTACTTAGCTACTTTCTTTGATTATTTTTCTTCATTCTTTAAAACTTCGAATGTATAACCATCATGCATCAATCTATCTACAATATCAGTTCTATAGAAGGCTGCTCCGGGAATAACAACACCCCCACTGAAATAAAAAAAAAATGTAAATGCTAGGTGCACAGCTCTACATACCGCCGAGCGCCGGTTGCGGTGGTAGTAGGTAAAATATTAAAAAAAGAACAAAGATATCCTATTAAACGATGTCTGTGGTCTTGTGGTCCGAGTGACGGACTCTGATTAATTGATTCGAATTCCACAGAAAGCAAATACAATACATAGAGCAACACGGGCCACCACCCGGTCCGGTCCGCCGCGTCCGATGGCGCGTGTTGCTCTATGGTTTAATTTATGTGATGAAAATAATTTTTGTGTTTGTCTGAGTGTTTCATATTATGTATTTTAGGTTTAAATACTTAATTTTGTGTATTTATGAAACATTTATATATTTATTATGCCTTAGTGCATAAGTATATTTTAATACAAGTTTCACAACTTCAAGTAACTTACTTGGGCATATTAGAACTTTCTTTCAATACTGTGATGGCACACATAACTATCGCAATAGCAGTTGAATCGTAACCCGGATCGCTGCCGGACACCTGAAAAAAAACATCGGTAGGTACTTTATGTTATAGCAACATTGTACTGAAGCCATGCCAAAAATATTACAAAAAAACTTGAGAGGTGTCAAGGGACACCCGGATGGAACGAAGTTCCTTTCATTAAAATTTAATAATAAAAAATAAAAAAACCTGTATACACTCAACAATTCACAACGCGCGAAATTCAAATATTGTCATTCACTCAATAATATTTGAATGCTTGTCAACAATATTTGAATTTCGAAAAAAGTGTCGTGACAACTTTTTCGTAAGAATTTTTTCCGTCTAGCCCCCTTTCACAACGCGCGATAAGGAACTTCGTTCCAAAAAAATGTATGTTGCTTTTTTAGCCCTGACGGGCTGACGGTAAATCGGTATTATTTTCCCAAAACCACCCAAAGTCCCAAACAGAAAACCCACTTGGAGGGTAGCGGTAAAGAGTTGCAAAAACAAAGAAGCAGTAAAAAATACATCCACAACCTACCAGAATGCCGTTACTTTAAATGATGATGACAGGGATGGTTTTGCTTAAATCTACCTCCATAGACCCACACTTTCTTTTTATTCGAACTAGAAATTTAACCTTTGATATCTGGGAGGCCAATTTATCTATCAAAATAGGTTTCGTTTTCTAATTCTAGTACTTAATTACTAAAGACTATCCCTTTGATTATATACTTGTCTAGATGGAGCAATGCAAACAAACGACACGCGAAAACTAATTTAATCGAAGCTAAGAATCCTTTTTTAAGATGTCATACAAAAAAATTTCGCGGAAAAAGACAAACTCTTCTGTGATAAATACAATTATAATATCTAATCCAACCAAACCATGTCCTATTCTCAAGGTCCCTTTCGTGCTAGTTAGGACGGCCGAAACGGATGCGTAAAAGTTATACCTACATAGATTAATTAATTAAAGAAACCGAGAGAATCTAAAGATTTTTTCTATTGTGTCTGCTAAATGATCCGTGATAGCTCAGGCCCGGAACTAGAGTGGGGCAGGAAGGAGCACTTTTCAGAGCACGTGTCGGGCGGTGACTATTATGTGGTTAGGTGGTTAGGGTGGCGGCTAGCTAAACACACTACCTACGAGTATTTTCCTATCAGCCGGTAACACCCACTGCGGAGTGAAGGCGTCTTCTGTATTCCGCCACTGTTGCCGATCTTGTGCAAGTCGCGTTGCCCTCACAATATCATCCGACTATCGGGCTGATGGTCTGCCCTGCGATCGTACTTATTGTAGTCAAACTGTCAAGGTGTGCGTGTTTAGGGATGCCTGCTCCAAATTATTAACTTACCTTTTCTCCATTATTCAATGGGATGACAGTTAAACGAAATAGGCTGAATAAAGTAATTATTTTGTAGATTAGTGTTTTATTTATTTTAGTAAACACAAAAAATACAATGAAAAAATATATACAGCAATTTATAGATCAAAATCCATCTCTTTGTATTTGTTTTCGGATGGTTTTTTTTTTAATTTCATTTCGTGTCCGCTGAATAATGTCTCTCCAGTCTTAAGAAATCTGAAACCCAAAATATTAGAAAGAACTAACAAAAATACTATTTAGTGAATGACTTCATTTATTTTGTGAAGGCAAGTTATCATTTACTGATCAAATAAATAATGTAGTATGTATGGATTTTGATCTATAAATTGCTGTATATATTTTTTCATTGTATTTTTTGTTTTTACTAAAATCAATAAAACACTAATTTACAAAATAATTACTTTATTCAGCCTATTTCGTTTAACTGTCATCCCATTAAATAATGGAGAAAAGGTAAGTTAATAATTTGGAGCAGGCATCCCTAAACACGCACACCTTGACAGTTTGACTACAATAAGTACACAAGCGGTACTCACACATATCACGCAATTTGGGAACAGTTTTCGCGTGTCGTTTGTTTGCATTGCTCCATCTAGACAAGTATATAGGTATTCAAAGAATAGAATCGTCTTATTTCGCAAGGTCATCGAACCGGCTAATTTTATTAAAATGTGTACATAATTATACAGTATTATGATAATTAAATAGGAAATGCGAAGGACATAATTATGTGTTTTTTATAGATTTGGATCTAATAGTCAGTCAAGGTAAATTCACGGCGTTTCCGGTTTCCTTACAAATTATTAAAATTACCTACACCACTTCTTCTTTCGGTTATCTTAAAGACATCACCAGAAGAATTCTCAAATTCAAAAAATTAAGCTTTATCAAAACACAACACGATAAATTTATGTTATTGCACGTACTTAGGTATACCTATGTGTCAATTAAATGGCCATATTTAGTACTAAGTAGGTTTATTATCCTCTTCAACAGTATGGAGATCAACTTACTCACCTTAACTGACATCGTTTTGGTCGGCTTTGATTGCAAATCCGCACCCAAATCCCACCCCCTGGCATTCAAAACAAAATTAAATTTCGTATCCTTTCTCATTCTTTTTGTAGGACCCTTTGGTGATACATAGCCGAATGTAAAGAGACGTGGAAAATTGATCAACAATTTTCTGAAAAATTTAAAGTAACTCAAATAGTAGTATAAGAACATTATAGGAACTGCGATGAAATGGAAGAATATTGGCACTGTTGTATATGCTTTGTAATGGGCTGGCTTTTTTTGTGTTTTCTCGTACAAATATCTTTGCGACATATCAGCTAAGTAGGTCTCAGCTCCTGGATGTGGAAACCAAGTTCGGCCATTGTATCGATGGAAAAAGGACCTGCAATCAGCAATAACATTATTTGTAAAGTTATTATAATATTTTATGAGAGGTTTAAGCAGTATTGTGCCGTGGTTAAAGGTAGACTGAGCAACAGTGTGAGAAATAAGAATTGATATAAAAAGGTAACATTATGTAGTAAAAAGGAATTAGAATGGAGGTTAACGAAAAAAGTATGACTCAACAAGAGAGAGAAACAAGGACGGAAGAATTAAAGGGCCGACTTCGAACGTACCGCAATCAAAATGCAGATGAAGCGAAAGTGGTATGCCAGAATCGTAGCAAGTGGAAGTCTTTGCCTACCGTAATGGGAGTCAGACGTAAAATATCTATGTATATTATATAATTTATCAACATTTTGTTCATATAGATTGCTTTAGGCTTCATCATTTGAATCTATCATGCGATAGATTCCAATTCTGGGTTACATAACTGGAAATTTTACTCTGTCTGAATAATTCTTCTAAATCGTTTCGCTCTTGGCAGAGCGGTCGTGGTCGTCATGTAGTAGCATTATCGGGGGCAGATGTTATACGCCTCACGATATCTCGCCATCGTTTTCTGTTGTTGGACATTCTGGATCACTCATGTAAGGGCCCGCCCACACAAGATTTAATATGGTCGGTCCATCGCATGGGTGAGCTTCCGCGCGGTCTGGTTCCTTCCACCTTAACTTACTCTTTTATTATCAAAATAAACAAGATACCTTTTCATTTCTTCAGGCTCTGGTTCTATAGGATTTGGAAACATTTCCTTCCATAAAGCTATATGGTCTTTAAACGTTTCCAATACATAAACGAGCGATGTCCACGTTCCATTGTGTAATACAGCTCTACCAGGTAAGTACGCTCTCTTTGGTATCAAAAATTCTGTGTAACATTCCACTGTGTGCAGTGTTCCTAAAAATATTAATATACTTCTGATTACAGTATGTTCTTTATACAATCCAGCCCCGGATCTACATTTTTAAAAGGCCCTTTAATAAATCGGGTCCATCGTCACGAGACTTAAGTGGGGATTGGCATGGTACTTAACAAGACGAAAAGATTCTAGGTGGACTAAAGCAGTAACCGAACGGTGGCCAAGGGATATAAAACGATCGCAGGGCAGACCATCAGCCCGATGGTCGGATGATATTGTGAGGGCAACGGGGAATCATTGGGTTCGACTTGCACAAGATCGGCAACAGTGGCGGAATATAGAAGACGCTTTCACTCCGCAGTGGGTGTTACCGGCTGATAGGAAAATACTCGTAGGTAGTGTGTTTAGCTAGCCGCCATCCTAACCATATAATAGTCACCGCCCGACACGTGCTCTGAAAAGTGCTCCTTCCTGCCCCACTCTAGTTTCATGCCTGAGCTATCACGGATCATTTGGCAGACACAATAGAAAAAAATCTTTAGATTCTCTCGGTTTCTTTAATTAATTAATCTATGTAGGTATATCTTTTACGCATCCGTTTCGGCCGTCCTAACTAGCACCGAAGGGACCTTGAGAATAGGACGTGGTGTGGTTGGATTAGATATTATAATTGTATTTATCACAGAAGAGTTTGTCTTTTTCCGCGTCAATTTTTTGTATGACATCTTAAAAAAGGATTCTTAGCTTCGATTAAATTAGATCAACCGACTTCAGCATTTTCCGTCAGTCGAAAATACTTAAATGTTGTACCTACCTTTAAATTGTCTTTCCAGATAAATCATAGCACTCTCTGATGGTATGACCCCATATCCACAAGCAGGTATGACTAATACGCTTGCATCTTCAGCTGCCTTGTTGAAGTCTCGGTACATAGTTAGAATATGCTGTATTAAGAAAATAAAATATTTACTTAAGGTAAATTCGATCGATTCGATCGACTTGCACATAATGTACCTATATCCAAGTATAATTGCTTCTGTTTTCATTCTTCTGTTCTTGTTTTCAAATTGTAGCGATTAATGGATTGGCTATTAATCGATGCACGATCAACCATCAATTAACAGAGGATCGCGAGTTTATTTGGCCTTTTTCGTGATGAGACTAAATAAAATATTCATTTTTTTTTTTACAAATTATGTTACAAATACAAAACAATATATAGAAAAATTCTGAATCCAGATAAATTTACCTAGTGAAATTTATCTTTTGACCGAATTTCCTGGCGAATCAATTTATAATAAGTATAACTTATTACGTTACTATTCTACATAGGTAAAATAATTTAATTTATAATAAAAACTTACAAACATTTCAACTGATATGTCAATGTAATGTGTTCCAGTTTCAATACAAGCTTTAACCACAGCCGGGCTCAGTATTGTGTTAGGTCCAGTACAATTTATGACGATCTTGGTCGCTTGCAATACTTTCTTCAAGGATTCCTGATTCTGAATATCGCTTTCTATTATATGAACATTTTTTATGCTCAAACCTGGAATAGAGAAAGACACGCAGTATAAAAAATATTCAAGATTAGTTTACGTGCCACCCGCTGGCCACAACTCTTGAAGCGCATCTGCGTCATTCATAAATCGAGCTAACACGTTTTCTTACTACAAGACAGTGTTTCAACATTTTCAAATTAAACAGTCAATTCTCTTGCAAGTGTTACTTTTCTAGCCAGACATATATCTACCATCAGTGGCGGCGTTAGAGGGTGGCGAACGGGGCAACCACCCTGCTAAAACAACCCGAGTGGAAAAAATAACATTTATGGTTAAAGGATTTCGAAAAAATATCAAAATGGCGGCGGGTCCGATATGCAAGCTTCCATACGAAAAGGTTCAACCAGTAATTATCAGAAATACCCACTTTTTTATTGCCTACAGTGGCAGACGAGCAAGCGGCCCACCTGATGGTAAGTGGTCACTGCCACCCATGGACATCAGCAACATCGGGGACAGAGCTGGTCCGCCGCCTACTTCTTAGACCTCGGTTGAAGAACTAGGACATGTCAATTCACATACTTTATATAAAGGAAAAGTAGCCTCGCAAAATAATATTTGCCGCCTAGGGCCTCGCAGTGGCTAAGGCCGCCACTGTCTATCTACCATTGTTTTCAAGGCTTTGTCCAAGTCTTTTGATTATTACAACATTGTTGTTCGCCATTCGATTTTTGTAATAGGTAAGCTTAAGGTGGTGAGACTATTACGGTCAAGAATTTCGTACCGGTGGTTACTTTTTTTACGGCTCCTTGAAGTACATTTTATTTCCTTGCAAATAGGATGCCTCAGGTGACAGTGTCCTATACGGACAGGACTTTAATATAATGGATATGATCGTCATAAAATAAGAACATTTTTAGAATATTAAAGAGTAACTATTACAGACACAACAACAAAATATCGGGAACCACAATTACATATGTACAGAGGCCAGCACATCAAGCTACCCCAATCTGTCAAATTTCTTTGATAGATTTTCAACTTTAACACAAGATAGTAAGTTTCATATTGGAAAAAAATCAGTTTTGATAGCTTGACCTGCTGGCGTCTGCACCTACATATGGACTGGTTTTTATTTTAAAACTTGTACTTCTTATTGCTTTTCTTTTTGTACTTTGGAACCATGAGTGTCGCAATCAGACCATCTAATTCATATTGCATTTCATAAACATTCCAATCCTTGTGGTTGATTGGATTTAGCAATTTTAATTCTTATTGGATAGTTACGATATGTTACATTATATTGTATCCTCCAGTGATTCATTTTTTTTTTTGTTAGGAAAATGATACGTCAGACGAAGAAAATAAAGATATTATGATGTCTAGACAGTTGCGAAATGATATATCTAGTCTGAGCAGGGTTGAAAGATCCTTTTTTTAAAAAGGTACCAAAGAACCTAGGTACTTACCTGATTTGACTGATAAAAGGTCCTATTTACGTACCTACTGGAAACGAGATTATTTTAGAACCTTTTATTTATTGTGTGTAGGTACTTAATTAATTTTATTTAGTAGTAGGTACCTACCTACTTACAAAGACTACATCAAAGCAAATATTTTAAATGTAGAACATTCTTATCTACCTACTAAGTACAGAGGCCAGTACATCAAGCTACTCCAATCTGTCAAATTTCTTTGATTGATTTTCAACTTTAACACAAAACAATAAGGTTCATATTCAATTGGGAAAAATTGACAGTTTTGGATAGCTTGAGCTGCTGGCGCCTGTACCTACCTACCTACTATCTACGTAGAGAGCCTATAAAGTGCTATGCTATGTATAATATTATGAACTCTATGTCTAGCCGTAAATGGGGTAGGTACCTACTACCTACCCCATTTACGGCTAGACATAATATTATGTTATACTTAATAATAAAACAAAATAATAAGAGATTAAACGTGTTTAAAGTTTTAGGTATTTAGAAAAGAACGAAATTATCTTTCGTCAAAAACTTAATTGATGAGAACAATTATTCCCACCTTTTATTGACCAATTGTATAATCTAGACACAGGCTGTATATAAATTAAGTAATGTATTCTGTTTGTATTTAATAAAGATGTCTATTCAATCCACTAGCACACAAGTCATATTACTAACTAATCATTTTTGTAATACCTAAATATTATTTACAAAACTTACCGGAGTCATTGAGCTCCTTTATCAAATCCTGTATTTTTTCCTTGGAGCGGCCGGAAATACCCCAGGATACATCCCAATATTTTTCCCTCGTTAGGTCCGCAAGATGTTTCACTGTGCATTTACCGGTAAAACCCGTGGCACCCAACACTAATATATCTAATCTTTTACTTGCCATATCTTTTTTTAATATTTATTAATTCGAAAAAATAAAGTTTTTTATATTGTATAAGGCCGTTCACTCATATATGCTGTTGTACTTCTACTGTTTAGTTTTAACACTAAAGTAACGATCAGCTTCAATCGCTTCCTCCACAAGGTGTGTGAAGTCATTCATTGCCATTCATATTTTATTAATATTAAAAGAACAGGTTTATGTTTGACCTATCACATATTTTCGACACGCTTGAACCGAATTAGTTTTGTAGCTGGAGTAGGTATGTAGTGTAGTGAATAGTTGTACTTACAACTTGAATTATGTTTTGTCCCGTCACAAGTCAGGGTCTGACAAGGTTGTGGTGAGTGTGATCTCGAAAGATTCGATTGGGATTTGAGTCGAATCCCGTTGCCTTACCGAGGCGAGGCCGTCAAGTGTTACTAAGGTTTAATCGTCGTAGGGTACTGAGTCCGACAAACCCCCCGTTATCCCGACAAACATTGTCCCCCGCAAGGGCAAAGATGCGTCTGCCTTTGCGGGGACAATCAATGTGGAACTTGCACTACAAAAATAAATCAGGATGTGTAGGTAGGCTATTAATTTAAGTAGGTACCTTTCTTTCTTCGTTCACAAAGAATTTCCGTACACGTATCTGTACGCAAATTATATTTTAGGTACCTACGTAAGATTTAATCCAAGAGTGTAGGTATGAAAGAAAAACTTTATTTTATCTTTATGCAATGTGATTGCATAATGTGGAATATTTTTATAGCAATTTATTTCTTGTGAAACGCCGAGTAAGCACCAAGCGATGTTAATTGCAATGTAATTTGAAGGTATCTATCTACCTACATGTTCATAAGAATTGTATTGCATAACAAACTTCTAAGTAGGTAAGTACGTAGCTAGTAAAATTAATTATAGAACTAGGTAAGTAATAATTATTGGCTGTCTGTTTCTTATAATATAATGCTTATATTGTTTTGTTCATGGCTGTTGGTTTTCCAAACATTTAAATAAATAGACTACTTCCTATAAAATACTTTCCTACTGTACCTACATCGCCATTCGATTTCAGGGTTTCGCAGCCAATAAAACCCTTAGTTTCGCCATGTTCGTAAGTAGTTTGGCATGCAAGGGTACCTATGCATAATAATCAGCCTTCAGTCTCATAACGTTCAAGTTGCAAATTAACATATGGTAGCAAAAAGTTTAAATCTCATAAGACCCAAGTCTCGAAACCTCCAAGTTGCAAAATATCTACATCTCAAAACGTTCAAGTTGCAAAATAGTCAAGTCTCGAAACATCCATGTCTCATAATATCTATACATTTTTTATTTAAGTGGATCAGAATCAAAGTAAAACATTCATATTGGTATCAAATTCAATTAATTGGAGCTTGTCAATGTAGGTAAAATACAACGATGATAATGTTGTTAATAGTTTATATTTATTTTTAATTTACTAGCACATAATAAGCAAATGCTTTTTGCAGGAAAATATATTATCAAATTTGTCTGTAACTGTGATAAAGTTTACTTATTCTTGATATGAATTATGTTAAAATGACCTAAAACTAAACGCATCTTAATACTTGTACTTGGTACTTTCTTTTGCTTTTTTTTGTTGTACCCTCAATGTCGTTATTTTCTACATAGTTTAAAAAACAAAAAATGTTAACTTGCTTTTCACAAGCTATACTTTGATATACCTATGTAACGTAAAACATAAACATACCTACGAGAAAGCCTACGAGTATAATACCAGCAATTATTGTGTTGGATTCAGATTTCTTTACTATTATGCAATATATAGAGGTACACATATTTTCCGCTGAAATATTGACCAATTGTGATTCCAGCGTCGAAATAATTTATTCCGTCAGAAAATATGTTTTTTAAGCTTTTCTATACTTAAACGATTATTGATTTACCAAATCGGTACAAGTATAATACCAACTAGCGATGAATTGTATTAGTTTCATGGTTATTCTTGGCTTCTTCAAAATTAAGTGTGTAAATAAATAATCATTAGTGTACATGGATTTCGAAAGAAAATATCTATACTTTTAAGAACAACGCAACGAATTATTTTAATTTTTACATTAAACTCCATTATTACGTGTAATCATGTGTGTTAATAAGAAAATTATAATATCGAACATTTGGTTTGGATTAAAATGTCAGTCATTTTTGTTTTTTGTTTACAATTATGTACAATAATAATGCCTTTTAGGTTGTGATTTATTTGCGTGTGTATTATTATTGTTTTGTTTCATAAAACAATCTTTTATTATTCAATTGTTTTTTTATTTATTAAACTGTGACCTTGGTTCTTATTGCTTTTCCTTGCCTGAGTTAATTGCGCAAAAACTTTTCATTATTTATACTAAAAACACATCCAAGCGTTACAGTTTCCACCAATTTCTTTTTTTAATTTCAAGGTTGATGTCAACAATCTAAACAAATCCACATAAATAAAAAATGTATAATATTATGAGACATGGATGTTTGGAGACTAGACTATTTTGCAACTTGAACATTTTGAAATGTAGACAGGTATTTTGCAACTTGGAGGTTTCGAGACTTGGGTCTTATGAGATTTGAACTTTTTGCTACCATTTAATGTTATTTTGCAACTGGAATGTTAAGAGACTGAACCATCTGTAGGATCTGTCACCCATTTCAAGCCCAAGTTAATAGTCATAGTAAAATATAAAATTATCTCGAATATATTTTTGAGTCAAAATTACGTACCTTTTTACGAATCTGTAAGATTTTCGTAAGACATTCCGTGATTTAAAAAAAATATGTTATTAGGTACCTATATGTATTTTGGTGCATCTTGCATGTTATCGATTAGTACGAACCCCCTAGGGGGGGGGGGGCATAGGTGACTTGATATGAGATTCAACCATAATCCTCTGTTAACAGTAAATACAAAAAAAAAACTATTGGTAAACATTTATTTATTTATTCTTATAAATATAATAATCACTTACATAAATTATTCTTAAGCATTCAGTTGTAGTTTTAATAGTTTATATTTTCCTACAAACTTTTTGACCTCATCCTTTGGATAAGGTTTGATAGCTAAACAAGTGGGAATATTTTCTGGCTGTTCAATCCATAGTTTGTGTGCTATTGAATTTTCTTTTAATTTTTCGGCTACTTTCCTCAACGACTCTTCATTTGGTACCTGGGAATGATATTATATTAGCCCATACCTAAATAAATAGGCTCTATGGTAACTAAATATGATTGATAAGTTTACAATTAACAATAACAAATTACATGGTTCTGGAGACATTAATTTATGCTGTGTGAGTATGCCTCGTCACTCAGGGTTAGTTTCATGTCAATAAAAATTGCCTTGTTAGTAATTTTTAAATTAATAAGTTACTTTATTCATTCATGAATATTACAGAATTTACATTTCTCAAAATTAAATAAATTTTTAAATAAGTATATTTTAATTTTCAGGATAACAAACAATTTGTCTATTCATGAAAAGTACAGACTACATAATAAAGACAAATTCACTACTAATTAAACTCAGTCTAAAGTGGGTTTGTATTGGTAAACATTTTGCCAAAGTGCCAAAAATAGGGAGATGTGGAAAGATATGATGAGTCGCCCCCTAAAGCCTCTCTGACAGAGGCTTTTGCCCAGGACAGTAAACATAAAAAAAAAAACAATTTTTTATGAGCACTACATTATAAGGTTAAATAAAACAAAAGGAAAGACATAATCATACCTCTAGCACAACTTTGTGCATATTATCCATATCGCTGAGGTACTGTAAAGTGGTCTCGTCATCTTTATACAAGTGAAGAACAGCTGTAGATGCATGACACGCCTGGGCCACAACAGATCCTATCGACCATCCTAGCTCCTTGAGTAAATCGGTACGTAATAAAATATACTGTACTATCGTGTTAGACATCTTGGCTAACTATAATAATAATTTATAATATAACGGCAACTCAACTTCTGCAGCCGGCCAGTTTTTAAACAACAGATTCACAGATCACTTGAAAAATATGACCGACTATGACTGACACTCTATGAGGAACTTGCAATGGAATTTTATTTGGAATCTAATATGCTACATATGCACGAAAGAAAGTTAATTTATCATTTTCCCATTAATGATTAAATCAAAAAATAAATTACAAATTAGGTTTTAGATTTTGTTATTGTCAATTTGACATTGACAATAATTGACATTGATATGACGTGGGGTGTGGATACTTTAGGATTCCCGCCACGGAGTGTGTTCAGGTTACACGTGTGTCGTGAATTTTGGCTTTTTCTGTGTTATTTGTGTCTTGTTATTGTGTTTGTTTTAGTGTTTTCTTACTAATAACTTCATCCAAGGTTCGTATCGTAGATTTTTGTTATCACAGCGTCCAAAATTATCCTGAAATATGGATAAAAACGAACCTCCTGACCCCCCTGACATCTCGTCTCTTCCCGCCATTCCCGGCTTATTACCTACAAACCCCTTGAGTCAATTTACCGATGTCGTTTGCAACCTAGATTCCCAAACCTCCTTATCCCAGTCCCGTAAGCGTCCCGTAAATGTAGATACCATTTCAGACCGGCCTTCCAAACAACCCAGAAGTCATGTAGGACGTGTTAAATACTCAGCCTTAGATAAAGGCCCTTATATAGTACATGTTTTTCGCCAGGAAACCCAACCCAACTCTGGCACCACTCTTCATCCAATATCTTTCGGTCTTTTCCTATTTAAAAACAATATTAATAACATTGTCCGTGATGGTGTGAAAAGAGTTGGCAGAAATCGTGTTTCTGTTGAGTTTGCTTCCCCTCAGGATGCAAATTCTTTTATAGTTAACAGCCTTTTATGCAAACACTCTTTTGAAGCTGCTATCCCATCTTTTAATATAACACGTATGGGCGTTGTCAGTGGTATCCCTACTGACATGTCAGATGAGGATGCAAAATCATATTTAACTGTACCAGCAGGTTGTGGTCCCATTTTAAAAATTAGACGGTTAAATAAAAGAGTTGTTAGGGACAATATTACTGAGTGGAAGCCAACAGAAACATGTGTTGTAACCTTTGATGGTCAAGTTCTGCCAAAACGGATTTTCTGTGCCTATACATCTCTTCCTGTGGAAAAATACATTTACCCCACCATACAGTGCCGCAAGTGCTGCCGATTTGGTCACGTAGAATCCCTTTGTCGTTCTAGACCTCGCTGCAGCAAGTGCGGCAATGATCACCCTGGTGATGGTTGTAGCATTTCTGAGAGTGAGGCTTTCTGTGTGTTGTGCTCAGGCAGACACTTTGCAAATAGCAAAGCATGCCCGGAGTATAGCAGACAGAAATCCATTAAAATTATCATGGCTGAGAAAGCGATTTCACACTCTGAAGCTAGTACAATGGTCCCTAATTCTTCTCGCAGTTATGCTGATATCACCAAATCCCAATCTCAGTCTTACCGCAAAACCATTACAATGAAACCTAAGACCCATGCCCCTCTTTCCCCTTCTTATGACAAAACAGCTCATCAGCTGTTAACTTCTACTCCCCAACCTTCATTGGGCAATGGTTGCGCCCTTGACAACCAACAACTGGAATCTCCTGACAACTTGTCTTCTATTATTCAATTGCTTATTAAACTTTTATCTAATCTTCTTATTTCTTCATCTTCTAATAAATCTCAATCCCAATTACCGTCCAACGTTGCCAACTTACTTATTAATTATCTTTCTAACCATAATTATGGCTCGGTTGGTGTTCCTTCAATGGAATGTGAGGAGCGTGTGGCATAAGAAGCACGAACTCACATTTCTTCTTAACCAATATAAACCTTTAGCCTTTTCTCTTGCTGAGACTTGGTTAATTCCAAGTCTTAGCTTCCATATTCCTCACTTTAACACTCTTAGATGTGATCGTTCTGATGGCTATGGTGGGTCTGCTCTCTGTGTGAACAAACGGGTACCACTTGTGGCTGTATCTTTACCTCCTTTTGGTGGAGATATAAGTATTGTGGCAGGTAAAGTTGAGGGCATAACCCTATTATCTATTTATATTGCTCATCCTAATCAAAATTTTCTGTTGATTTTAAGAAATGTGCTGGAGAATATAGATGGCTCTATGCTTGTCATGGGTGACTTCAACTGCCATCATTTTAGATGGGGTTCTGAACGATGTGACTCCTTTGGGGAAGGTTTGGTGGAAATCTTGGACGATCTTAACCTTTGCGTCCTCAATAATGGGTGCTCTACTCGCAGAACACTTCCTGGTCAACACAAGAGTTGTGTAGACCTTACCTTTTGCTCTCTTGATATTGCGGCATTGTGTCATTGGGAATGTACAAGTTTGTCACATGGAAGTGATCATTATCCAATTATCATTTCAATGTCTGAGAAGACTTATTTAGAAAAAACGAGCCCTCCACTTTTGAGGTATAATTTGTCCAATCCTGACTGGGCAGGATACTCTTCATCATTGGAGGACAAAATTGACTCTCTCCTAAATGTAGGTCCTTACGATGACTCTTCTAGTCGCTTCCATGTGTCGAACTGTTACAATTCCTTTGTTTCCGCCATTGAATTAAGCGCTGATTCCTCTTTCCCAATTAAAAACTCTGCTCGTGGCAAGATGCCCTCACCACCATGGTGGGATCGAGAGTGCACTATGGCAATTAGGGAAAGGAATGACGCTGAAATTAAATACAATTCAGAAATGAATACCTCTAATCTAGTACTTTACATGCGAACCCTTGCCAGATCTCGGAGATTACTGCGAAAGAAAAAACGGGCTGGTTGGTCTCGCTTCTGTGAATCATTATCACCATCCACCCCCATCTCGGATGTTTGGAGGAGTATTAACAGATTTAGAAACGGTTGTAGTTCTTCTTTGTCCTCTCCAATTACCCGAGAAACCGCAGAATTATTCTTTGATAAAATATCTCCTCCTTACGTTCCATCAGAGGCGGAATGTCTGCTACCGCCGCCAGTCTCTTCTTCAGAGGACCCTTTTGATGCACCTTTCTCCTTTCAGGAACTTGATATGGTTCTAAATTATGTCCATGACTCCGCTCCTGGCATTGATGGCATAGTTTATTCCTTCATATCACATGCAGGCCCTAAGGCTAAAAAATATTTTCTAGACTTAGTAAATTTTTTTTATATTAATGGTTGGATTCCTTCTCAATGGAAGATTCAAGTGATTATTCCCCTTTTAAAGCCGGGTAAGCATGCTGATGATCCTAATTCATTTAGACCTGTGGCTTTATCACCTGTCTTTGCTAAGTTACTGGAACATTTAATTAAGAACCGTTTGGAGTGGATAGTTGAATCCAGAGACTTGCTGCCGAGCTCCCAATATGGTTTTAGGAAAGGCCTTGGTACAATGGATAGTTTTGGGGTATTGATTTCAGACATACGTTTGTCATTTTCCAAAAATGAGTCTGTAGTTGCTACCTTTCTCGACATTTCTTCTGCGTATGACAATGTCCTTCTTCCCATCCTCAGGCAAAAATTACAACAGCTAAGACTCCCGGCGAGGATGGTACAATCCATATGCAGTTTACTAATGGGTCGGTCATTGGTTTTGAGGGTTCCAGGCGAAGAATTCGGCCATAGACTGTCAATGAGGGGCTTACCACAAGGTTTCGTTTTAAGCCCCTTGCTATACAATTTATACACAGCAGATTTAGGGACATGCCTCAACAACGATTGCCAAATTCTACAGTATGCAGATGATCTTGCTCTGTATGTCTCTAATAATTCCATTGATGATGCTGCTACGTCCCTTTGTGTCTCTCTGGACTCTCTGAAGCAATGGCTTCTTCAACATGGTCTAAGCTTGTCCGCACCAAAGAGCTCGGTGGTGGTTTTTTCCCGTAGAAGACTAACCTCTCGGGTCTCGTTGACTATCCAAGGGCATTGTATTCCTGTTGTTTCTGTAGTAAAATTTCTAGGAGTTTTTTTAGATTCAAAATTAACAGGCTTACACCACATAAATTATTTAGTCAACAGATGTGAAAGAATTATCCCCATTTTAAAAGTACTTACTGGTGTCTGGTGGGGTGCTCACCCCTATACTATGAAGCTGGTATACAATGCCCTAATCCGAAGTGTTCTTGATTATGGATCGTTTCTTTTAATTCCCTGTAACAAAGGCGCTCTCGCTAGGCTTGATGGGATACAGGCTAAGTGTCTTCGGATCATTTCAGGCTGTATGAAGTCCTCGCCAATCAATGCTTTACAGGTAGAGTGTGCTGAGCCACCATTGTCTTTAAGGAGACAATATCTGGCTTCTAGATTTTGGACCAGAGTTTCAACCAAATCAACGCATCCACTTTTACAAAGAGTGATTGAGTTGGATATTTTTTGTAATAGATCCACTTATTGGAATAATAAGGAAATTCCCCTTTATATAAAATCATTTCGATATTTTCAAAATTTTGACTCGCCTATCGCTCAATTCCCGAAACTTCCCATATTTACATTCAGCTACAACGTAATTTGTTTTAAACCTGATATTTTTTTCGACATTGGCATAACTAAGTCGTCGGCTTCGGCGGACTCTATTTTTAGTGCGGCGGTTGGTGAACGATGGCTCGGTTTTGAAAGATTTTTCACAGATGCTTCCAAATTAAATAATTCTAGCTGTACTGGGGTTGCAGTATATTATCAAAACTCAAAAATAATTTTAAAATTTAGATGTCCTGCACAATCCTCTGTCTTCACGGGTGAGTGTGTAGCCATTTTAGAGGCTTGTCTTTACATCGAGTCTCATAACATACATTTTGGCGTCATTTTCACTGATTCCCTAAGTTGCTTGCAGGCCTTGAAACAGAACCCATATAAGAGCAAACTTTACAGTCCAATCTTGCTTCAAATTAGGAAATCCCTTCTCTCTTGTGCCGAGAACAATCAAATTGTTCATTTAGTTTGGATACCAAGCCACTGTGGCATAGTAGGAAATGAATGTGCTGACTCTCTTGCAAAACAGGCAGTTATCTCCCAGTCTGTTGACCACAAACATTATAAATGTCAGGGATACGATCTGTTAAACCTTCCCAAAAGGAATTTACAGACCTCATGGCAGGTACAGTGGAATAATTCAAGTAAAAAAAAAGGATCTTTTTATTATGCTATACAACCTTTTATTACTCCAAAGCCTTGGTTCCACCCGTATAAGAAGATATCAAAAAAAGTTGTTTCAACTCTGTGCAGACTCCGCATAGGTCATTGTTGTTCTCCAGTCTTTTTACATAAAATTCGGGTTCGGGATTCGTCTCTATGTGAGTGTGGGTTGGATATAGGCACCTTGGAACACATCTTCTTTAATTGTTCCAAGAATAATCCTTCTCTTGATTTATATAGCTACCTCCCAAAATTGAAGATCCCTATCCCTATTAACTTTCATTCTTTATTAACATATTCCTCCTCAAAACTTTTCAGGGCGTTGATGAAGTTTATTAGTAGCAATAACATCAAATTGTAATCATCTCGGCTAACTTGTTTTGTGTGCAATACGGTGTTTTGCGTTTCTTACTTACAATATTATTGTTTTATTTATTTTTTGTTTTCATTTCAGGGTTCTAATCCTGTCAACAATTCCTTAATCTAAATTACGTCCTTTCCATTATTTTAAATATTTCCTTTTCACCACCTCCTTTTGTTTTCCTTTCCCATACACACGTTTTTCCTAACCACTTTGACATTGGCAGAATTGTCGACATCGGCATCAATTGCCATAGAGAAAGAAAGAAAAGAAAGAAGACGTGGGGTGTGAGCTCTGCATTAAATTGCCGTAGTGCAATTATTACTTGTATTATTACTTAATTATTAATTATTACTATACTATGGGGAATGCTCCGAGGATTTGTTCGGATTGATCCCTGCTGCTACCAGTCCACTACTGTGCGTTTCTCTAGAAACTTTCTGCCTCGCGCAACTAAACTGTGGTATAAACTGTCGCCTGCAATATTTCCGGACCAATATGATGACCTTCAAACCTTCAAGAAAAGAGCGTACTCCGTTTTAAAGGTCGGCAACGCGCTTGTGACTCCTCTGGTGTTGCGGGTGTCCATGGGCGGCGGAAATCGATTACCATAAGGCGATCCGTCTGCTCGATTACCCCCCATCCCATAAAAAAAAAAAGGGGCAGATCAGTGCAGAGAGGGCCTTTCCAACCTTCTTTATCTATTCCGTACAAAAAGTCACATTAGATCCTACAAATCTACCCTAAAAAAAATATCGAGCGGGATGGGATGTGACAGGCAGTGTCAAATCAGTGTTGCCATATATACAGATTTCTCCGTATTTATACAGATTTTCGATGTGCTATACAGATTATCATTGGATACAGAATTTTATACAGAATTTTCACATTCTATTGACTATATTGGCGTAATCTGCTTAAAACGGAACATAGCAAAATAACTAACACACTCAAATGCCATCCGTAATTAAAATGTTAAAGAAAAATTGAAAAATGTTGTCTGCGTCTATTTTTTATGGATTATTTTTTTAAACCGTGTCGTTCATTTTTTAATATGACCACATACTAGTTTGGAATGGAGGGTATTCCCTAACCAATAACTTTTCTGTGCTCTCCAAGATACTGCACTCTCGTGATGCATTTCTCGAATAATTGATATCGTACGAACTTTTAATAGTAATTGGTACCTATTGATTGTGTTTTTGTAAATAATTAGAGGCATCTTAAAAATTGGAAAAGTTTAATCGGAAGTGGATGGATTGACTTCTTAAAAGGGTTGATTGAGACCGAGTCATAAAGGTTTATATTTTAAAAAATTTAAATTATATTGTAAAACAGATCTTTCAAAAGAAGCAGAACAAAGTAACTAGCCTGCATATGGTAAGTAGGTTCTGTTTTGGTTCTTTTGACCATACAGATTTTATACAGATTTCATTTTATAAAGGCATAGAGATTTTAGTCGTTTCCAATACAGATAGAAGCTTCAATGCATCTGACAACACTGTGTCAAATTGTCAATTGAAAATTGTCACTGTCATTTCATTAATTTCAATTTTCAATGTTTTGTTTTAAAGCGTGCTTGATAGTAACTTGCGAACGTTTTTCAAGACTTTAAAATTTAATAAAACATTGCAAATCTTTGCTACCTTTATTTTGTTTGTATTATCTCAAAATTTCGAAGTAATGGCTTCAGGGCTAGAAAATTATGTGAATCAAACAGTGTCAGTGATAACTTCAGATGGTCGAAACTTTATTGGAACTTTGAAAGGGTTCGATCAAACTATAAACATAATATTGGATGAATCACATGAACGAGTATTCTCTTCGTCGACTGGTGTGGCACAGGTGGTTCTTGGACTGCACATAATCAGAGGTGACAATGTAGCTATCGTCGGCCAAATAGATGAGTCTATTGATAGCAGATTAGACCTTGGCAATATAAAAGCAGAGCCGTTGGGATCAATTGTTCATTAATTATTTTTAAGAATATGTAATAATTAATAGGTTTCTATCACAAAATTTTGCGTTTCATTATTTATGACCTACAATGTACCCAAGGCGACTCTGACCGAATGTGTACTAGTCTTCTTCATCAGCATGAAGTAAGTATAGATGGAATCATGCTTCAAAGTATGGATTATAATTATATGGTATGGTATGGTATTTAGAATTCAATATGATCAATGTAATACCATAAAATCTAAATTCGATTTTAAATTTCTTTAAAATGTATGTAAATTTAATTAAAATCTCTGTTGTGCTACTTCTCTCCTGTTCTCAAGGAAGACATCCATGGGGGGGATGGGCCTTTCCTCTGGAGGGGAACAACCCAGGCTACAAAAAGAAACTGCAGTTTCTTTTAGTATTTCTTTTTATTTCTGTGATGTACATCACTGAGCACCAAAATCTTAGTTTTTAGTTCTCAGTGATGTACATCACTGAGCACCAAAAACTTTTTTTTAGTGCTTGACTATAAGTTGGCAATATATGGATCAAAATTGTTTCATTATTTTAATAGACATAGAAATTAATTAGATGAGCTTTTCTATTGAGTTATTGAAAGTCTAGGTAAGTTCTTTCTATAATACTTACGGAACTCTAGGTAGGACCAGTCCAAATACTATTTCCATGACTGACATACCTAGTGGAATCAAGCAGTATTACCAGGTGCAACACATGAATTTACATTTATTAGTTAGTAAATAGCAACAATCAATTTTCTTCTCACTAATATTTTCTAACAATTAAAATCAAACAACTAAAATGTAACAATTTAAAATCAAACAACTAAAATGTAACATAATATCTTTTTATTTTTTTACTATTTACAAATTAATTGGGAAAATATTTACAAACAGGAACTTCTGTAGTCATATTTACACACTTCCCAATTGTACAATAAATTATAATAATCTATAAAAAATAAAATAACAAAAATACACATTCAAAAAAACTAATGAAATGGAAATATTAGACATATTTTTATACTATTAGGATTGTCAGAAGTGTTATCTACTAGTAATGATTTATTTAAATATATTCATTTATATAATTTCATCCTCCAATGTTGTGTACACAGCAGTATGACAAACATTTTAATATATAATGTGACTATAATAGCATTAGCCAGTAAGCGATATTTAGCAACTAGCTACTTTGTAATTTTGACTATAGTTTTCTATGAGATGAAATATAGATCACATTAATTTTGATGTTCAACTACCCTACTACATAAATCATGTTGGAAGATTAATCATTCAGTAACCACCTAGACAAAATTCTTAAGTTTTCATTGTCACTAATTACTAAGATTCAACAAAAATGATTTTGTGTCAAGCATGAGTTACCATTGGTATGGGTTGTCCCATTAGTACTCATTTTGGTAACTAAACAAGATGAACAGCCATACAATACTTATTAAACTGTATTACAGTTCTATCACATTTATTCTATTTTTCTAAACTATATTACCATTCGATATTTTATGAGTAATCTTTATTGCTTGACTGTTGGCCCATCACCAATATCTCTTGATGCCTGAAATAAAATTAAAAATAGAAAATGTTTAAAAAAAAAACCAGTAATTTATAGATTTGTAACTATTACATTTAACAATATAGTGTTCAGAAGTACCAAGCTACACCATTATTTTTTCTACTAGGTACTATATCAATATTTGTATAAAAATACCCTAAATACAGCCTACCCTAAATACTCCTTAAATACCTTAAATATAGTTCCATCTATTAATCAATCTTCAACTTTAATTATTTTGACTTCTATCCCTTTACTGAAAAAAAAAACTAGGGAATTTGTAGACACAAACAATAAGAATTATGTTAGATTGCAACATTATGTTCATGGTCATTTGGTCACACTGTAGGTATAGATTTACTAGTGTGTGAGCAAGCTGGAGATAATAAGAAACAACAAATCAACATTTCTCATAGGTGAAGGTTATGACAAACTTCCGTAGACTACAATAACATAGTATTCAACTTTTTTAAATATAGGCCACATTAATAGATGTGTGGTTTTTCAATTGAATGTCATTTTTTATTTGAATGAAACCAGACAAATAACATTGTAATTTTACCAAATGTACCTATAATATCATTGGAGTGATACAAAAATTAGTAGAAAACATACATAGAGAAGACCTATTTAATTTTTCATTGGGCCTTGATTTTGCTAAAGAAAAAAATATATAAACTACCTCTGCATTTTCTCCTTATATTTCTGTGTGTTGTATTTCTGGAAAAATTGTTTTCCATATTCAAATGTCGCAATCATGATGGCGCATGCTGGTGCCACTTTAAATATTCGAGGCAAGAGGCCTGTGAATAAGCCTTGGAATCCATGGTTTTTGTATATATTCTGTGCAATATCTTTCATATTTGAAGCTCTCTGTTGGACTTTACCATCTGAAACAGTAACAAAATCAACAAAAACAGGAATAATTACAATCTACTGGAAATTAGTAACTCACAATATAGTGGTTACAAGCACGGCTGTTGAGCATGAGGTCCTGGGTTTGATACATTTTTGGTAAGTTATTGTGTGCAACAATTATCATCCTTTGCTACTTTGTCTACCATTTTGTTGGAAACAATCCTACATTGTGTTTTGGAAAGTTATTCATTATCTTAATGGCGATGGCGGTGGAATAGACGAGTGCCCAGTGTTAGCTACATCTACAATTATAATAATATATTCTATATAAAATGTTGCCAACCAGTGTAAATTTCTTTTTCTCCTAATTCTATTTGTTGATGAGTTTTCACCACATCACAAGGAAGTGTTACAAATGCAGCAATCTGAAAAAAAAGGAATGGTTTCATTAATATTACTTAACATATCAGGTTATCACCTCACACAAGGCAATCTATTTTTATTAATTTAAAAAATCAACAAAAAATTCTAGACTGGAAGTGAATATAATTTTAATAAACTTACACTGCCTGCAACTGATCCACAGAAGAAATTAAATAAAAATGTATTCTTTTCCGAATCTGGTTTATTGAATACCCTCTTTGTTGATTCAAATGTTGTCCAATATATACCTTGGAATGGAAAATTTAACAGTTGATTAATACTCATTATGAACTATTATATAAACTTATGAATAATGAAAACGAAACATAGCAATCCATGTTATTATTTAGTTTAAATAAATAAATAAACTGAGCTGAGACTGACCTGATCATAGAGTCAATTGAGATAGATCAAGAAGTAGATACAATAAAATATTTACCTGAAAATGGTACATCTCTCAATAAAGTAGAACCAAGACCCCGGAAGAGTCCTCTTACGCCCTCATATTTTATGACATGCCGCAAAGCTAACATGATTTCTGAAAGGAAATATTACATATTTTAACTTCACACAGTCAGTTTTCCTGTTAACAAAGCCAAGATGACAACTGTAATAATTTATATTATAATTATTTTGAAATTTAAACTACAAGCCCTAAGGAATATTTTTGGATAATGTTTGATTATCATGTGATTAACTGCCTGATCGGTCTACTGCTCCTGAGTGGATATCTCAGGTTTTAGGCAGTCTTTTTTAGTTATATTTTGCCATATTTGATTTTGTCTACTTGCATAATTATTTTGTTGTCCTAGTTGCAGCTTGGAATTTGGATTTGGCGAATGGCAATAAGCTCAGCTATAGATATTATATATGTACACACCATTGATCTGTTGTGGTATTTTATATTCATATACAAGTGCATTTTGTTTGAACTGTATAAATAATATAATAATAATTATATTTTTGGGACATTTTACACAACACCATCTAGTCCCAAATTAAGCAGAGCTTGTACTATGGGTACTAGACAATGGATATAATACTTATATACTTTTTTTTTGTAAATACACACTTATAATACATAAGAAACACCCAGACAAACAAAACTCATGTGTTATCCACACAAATATTTGTGTCCTGTGGGAATCGAACCCACAACCCCTTGATCAGCAGTCCGGCACTCGAACCGCTAGACCACAGAGGTCGTCAAATCAGTTAAATCTGTGGGTGAATATCACTATTACATTGCCTAACATTTTCGAAATACAAGTCAAGGAGATATCGCTTGTGTATATGTATGTGTAGTTAGACAAATCTTAAAAACCAATAAGTGTATTGTATTGTTACCAAAGGTAATTATAATCCAAGTGTTACTAATGAATTCTGTTTCATTGTTTCATTTTCCATATTTCTTTGGAGTCTAATGATGTTTTGTTCTAGCTATTAACAACCTTTGAACAGGTTTGTTAATTAGTCTAATCCTCACTTATTGCATTGCATATAAGATATTTATCTGGTTGTGTTTCACAGGCTAATTAATTGTTGTCACCTTATGCTGAAAGTATTTTATTCTTATCCTATTTTGCCCAACCATCATGGGTATATTTAGACCACTCAAAAAAACTTATGTATAAGTTCAAAATATCTGAACATACTGGGATTTCATATCAATGGAAAGGCAAAAAAAAAAATGTTTAAAGTAATGATAAAGCACAAACCAAATTTTTTTTATAGTAAGTATATCAAATCCTCATGGTTTGTTCTCAGGGTATGTCAAACTCGTACTGATTAAAAACCACACTTGCCTTCAATTGCCCTATCATCATGACCATGGAAAGGATTCCATGATGTAGGGCAGTTGGCAGAGGGTAGGGTTGTTGTGGCTTGTCCACAACTGATGACAACACATTTGGCGCAGCAGCTGAACTATTGACTTCTGAGACACTGGTTGTGGGTTCGACCCCTACATGGTACAAATATTTGTATGACCTACAGGTAGTAGTTCAGGGTCTGGGTGTTATTGTATCTGATAATTTGGATTTGTAAATGCACCTACAATACAGGAGAAATTCCTAGTGTAAAAAAAACTGTGCCTCCTGTGGAACAAAGGAACTGGAAACGTTACCTGAATAAGTTAACTTTTTTGACTGCATTTTTGTTCGAATAAGTTCTAGAGGGCTAACAATAGTCACTGCTGTCATTCTTGCCGTGGCTCCAGCTATCAATGGTATCCATATTGGTTGCCCCGCTAAAATGTAACACTAGATTAGTACAATACTTAATCATCATCAGCAATACAATACTTTAAATTTTATTATTTAAGAAATATTGGTTATTATAGTGGTACAGGTAAAAAACGAAGGTAGGCCTAAGGCATAAGCTAGTCCTAATTTTCTGTGTTAATAAAAAATAGGATCAATTATAATGTGTTTAAAATTAAACAAGCATTAAAATATTTACTTAAACATTGATAAGTTGTTGTAACCTTGATTTCAAGGTAAAGAAACTAGACAGGTCCATTGCTGTTAGGAATATGTATGTATTGTTATGTGCTAATAAATACACTTGTTTATCTCCTGTCATTTGCCATCCATCATCTTAATAACACAGAAACAGTGTTTTTTAGTTTTTTATCTATACACGCCAAGGCAGACATTGTGCGAGTTTAGATTTAATACAACTGTAACTCAAAAGATTTACAAATACTAATCACATAAAGACTAACTAAATCAATGAATTACTTACTGCTAAGGGTCAGGTTGTTATAATATGTTTTCATCCTATATCTCAGTTGTTCATAGGAAACAAAATAAATAACTGTACATGGAAGAGCTAAAACTAGAGTAGGGCTCAACCCTGACCATAATGCAGGAACTCCTTCTAATTTGGCTATTTTATAAAAAGCATCCTGGAACCAAAAAACCACTTAAGTACAAGACAATATTCCAGGATAGAAATGTACATTAATTTAAATTAATAAGTATCATGTAAACACCCTTACCATCGTGCCGTGGAAGTGTACTCGTCTGGGTATCCATGCACTGTCACCACAGGGGCATAAATGTTCCATAAGACCATTGCAATACAAGTAACATTTATTAGAGAGTAACGCCTTCTGCTGTGCTTGTAATCTTATTTTTACCACATCAAGAGGAGTCACTGTAAATAAATTCGGAAATACGCATTTTAAATAAAGAGTTTATTTATTTAATAACGTCCCAAGCAAAAAAATAAGCAGACTTACTGAATAACGAGGTTATAAGAGCTCCAGAACATGCCGATGCCATTTGCTGGAATGGGGTAATCCGGAACTGGGGGTCATCTTCTCGAATCATGGCATCGGCTTTCTTCACAGTTAATTATGATAGTGCCTTGCAATAAAACTCATCCGGAACTTACCTGTGTGTATTTATTTACACTATTCGGGGCCGGAAAGTAGGTACGGGTATTTATTTTTTTCGATTCTACAAACTGTCAGTGTCAAAATTGCAATTCTCAACTCGTAAAGATAAGATAGAGTATTCAGTTTAAAAGAGAAACTATTAGTAAAATTGTTTATGGGATAATTTATCAACACGAATGAAATCGCCTAATTCCGTAAATTAATAAATAAATCACGTCACTGTTATTCTATCTTAAATGAAATCGATGCGAACAAATTTAAATAGTTTCTAGACTTTAATAAATTATTAAATAATTATGTTCTACTTCTTAATTAAGAAGAAGACTATTTTTTACTATACCAGAGGCACGAGTAATAAAAAGAAAATTTCTTTCCATTATACAACCTAACTAGTTTAACGAAACTTTGTTGGTTCAGTCAGAAGTCCTTTGCCAGTGGGGATAACAATAACCAACGCAACCGGAGCACTTATAGCGAATATAGTGTGTAGGGCCATCAAATAGCAAACTAATGAACATTCTGTCTTAAAAAGGGTCAATGATTCAAATGCAACCAATGTCATTTGTCATCCATCCTTAGGGACTATTTACTCGATTGCGCGACGCAAAGGAGGGCAATGGTTTTGTCAGCCTATGTATGTATGTATGTTTGTTCCTTTATGGCAGTCTAGAGACCAAACGTGTGGACCAATTTTGATGAATCTTACGTCAATATATTTGTGTCTTCATCTTGCTAGTGTCACTAAAGACATGACAATATTCACAATTCAATTATGGTGACAACTGGACTCTATACTTATTACGTATTATTTTGAAAAATAAATAAATAAAGTCAAGAACTATGTTAAGTGGGGCATCATTGGATAGGTATTTGAAAATCATCTCCAGGTTTCTCTCATAATTTTTCATTTCGAATGACCATTTAGGATCTATAATGATTTAATATTTTTTTAGATTCTCACGGAAATTTTCAAAAATATAGCCGTAATATTACTGCAAAATATGCAGTGTAATAATTTCACATACATAGTGCACGCTTTAAAAAAACCCCGACTGAAAAAAAAGCATGGATCTTAAAGACTTTAACAGTGGCAGTTGCAAAATATTCTTAAAAAAGAAAATATAAAATTATGGTTATCTTCATTGACCTCTCCTTCGAAATGTAATAAAATGTAAAGCTTTTCATAGGTTTGTGCATACATACGACCGTACGCTACGTACGCAGAATAAAAAACTATGGTCGAGTGAGATAGGTGTGAATGATGTCAAATTGAAATATTAGTAACACTCGACTATTGCCTAGTGACAAGAAGTAGTAGTCATTTAGTAATAATCGTACATCTCTAGTTTGATCAGTCAAAATCACTGCCACATGGATGGAGGGCGTTACTGAAATTATTTCGTAAAATATATTAAATTCAGTAATTAGACTACACGAAAGCGGTGCGGTTTCCTGAGGGTTCATTTGTGTAGATGAAAAATAGTTTTTGAAATGTTTTCCACAGCGTCTAAATCTTTATTGTGAGTACCTTTTCATTTATTTTTGGAGTTTACATAACGTGACAGCTGTTTTTTTTATATCGGATCTATAAACAAATTGTGAACTACAATAGTTAGTAATGGAATGGTCACACAACGATCGTTTGTAAAATCGTCATCATAATGCGAAACAATATTCGCGTCGTGACGGACAATAGACGCCTTGCGATATTTATTCGTATAAAATTGATTTATCGGCTTTTTTCCCGTTTTCAAGTTTCGGCTAGTCTGTAGCCCAGGAAGAACCTAGATGTTTCGGTGCCGCGTTCGTGTCAAGGTCTTGTTCCTATTGTGCAATACAGACCCTTCCTTGAATGGAAAAAACGACTTTTTATTCATAGTTTTTTGTTCCTCGTAATTTGTGGAGTAGTAATTTATGAACCGTAGAACAAAATCGATACAGTTTCTTTCAACAGTCCCTCAAAAAATCATGTTGTCACCTTTTGGAGTGAAGGTATTTAATCTCCATAATTATCATAGATATTAAGATACTTTATGTAAAAAATAAAATAAAGCATCTAGCCTAACCTAACTATTTAATAATCATGGATATGGATGCAGGGATATTTTGTGCAATAAAATTGTATGTAACTCTATGTAGTATTTTTTCTTTATAAATGTGCATTAAAAAAATAGATAATGTTTTAAGAAATGAACTAAGTGTGCATAATGTTTCAGTCATATTTATTGTTTGATTTTATGAATGAATATAGTACTTATGTATTATTTACTGTACAAGATAGGTATCTTTTAATACCTGAAAAAATGTTGCAATGTGATAAGTCACTAGTGTATGTGCTCCATCTACATATTAAATAAGCTTAATGTTGCAGATATAAAATTCAATAAAAGTCTTGATAAATATACTTTAGGAAACAGTGATTTTCTGCATCAGATTGCTGTATTTTCATTGATAAGAGACAAGCATGACACCTTATCTCAAGTTCTTACGTCACTTGGATATCTTTTTGCAAGTTCACATCTAATTATAAATAATTTTATCAGGTTTCCAGGTGTTAATGCTGTCTGTTGTTTTCTGTATGAGTATTTAGCTTTATATCTTTAGTATTCATTATGTAGGTTGTTATACTGGAAGACTTATCCAGGATTTAAAGATTTGGATATGATCTTTAAATCCAAAATATTTATCTATTATACTCTTGACACACTACCACAATCACATACATATTCACCATTCTAAATAATCTTGTGTCGTTCTGCACAAATTTATTATTCAGAATTCTTCACAACAAAAATTACAATGTATTCTATTTTTAGTCTGTCCTATTATATTGTGTTGGCACGATTATGATATGTCTGAAAATACTGTAAGTGGATTGCCAGAATAACAAAATGTTTTTCACTACAGCAATGTTTTGCTGCTGTTATTTACAAACAAAAATTCTTTATCAGAGATTAGACTTGAATTTGATTGATTAAATGTACAGTTACTCCTAGTTATTCTATTAACAACCAGATTTTACCTCTGATTCTCTAAAATATGCAATAAAAAGGTGTTCCGAAGACTACTCAAAACTCAAATATAAATAACTGCCCCATTAGTCTAGTGGTTGTGAGCGCAACTGTTACACTAGCAGTCGTGGATTTGATCAAGTAATGTATTATTGGGTTTTACTATAAAATTCCCAGGATAAACTCGGAGATTGCATTTGGGCCTGGTTAATGGCAATATGATCACCCCCTATTACATGGACCTAAAAATACCGGCGAACTGTGCATGTATAGCAGTACTCCTCGGCCGAAACTTTCGGGCAATACAGGCGTGATGGTACCTATGTCAAAGATTTGTGGAAGCATTATAGTCATAATTAGCCAAGCTGCGAACTTTTGTCGTAAAAATATTCAAATTGTTTTCTTCTGTCTGTCCCCAATTTACGTCACAGTAGGCGTGGTAATTACGTCAGTTACCTCATACTCATAGATAATTTTAACTGGAGTGATGCATGCCAACTAGTCAATGGTACTTTTCGTACTATACAAAGTATATAGGTATAATATGTGTCTATAATGGCATTCATTTGCGTACTGGTGGAGTAGTTGATAGAGGATGCATTTTTCACATCCTTGCGTACTCATAAATCGCTATCAATCTCTCGACGCTTGCGCACCGGGAGAGTTACTTACTCACGCTGTTATAGTCAGTCGCGTTCATGATCTCATTTCAGGTATTCCCCAGGTCAATATCATTTGCGGCTGAATATTAAAACGCCAAGAAATGGTTGAGGGAGTCTAGTGTAAGCTTTTTTGCTATTCTGTCATAATTATACATCATTATAGTGATATCATCACTTGAAATTTTTACATGCCTTCATTAACATTAAGAAGGCCAAACCTAGAATGTTCTTTTTAATATGCTCCACATATATGTATATACATACATACCATCTCGCATTTCAAGAGAGATAGGGTATAGTGGGAGTATTTCCACTCAAATTGGAGCTGCCCAACTGGGGTAGTACCTCCGCTTTGCAGAAAATCGAAGTGAAATAAGTTGCATACTGCTACTGCTTTGAGCTGTGTTGTGTTTCTTACGGTGAGAAAGGTGCTTCACGAGGAAACGTGTTGGCAGTGGAGGGACTTTGACCCTTATACTGCCAACCCAACTATTCCTCTTTCGTTTTACTGGGTCGGCAACATGCAAGTGATACCACTGGTGTTGCAAGCGTCTATAGGCTACGGTAACCGCTTACCATTAGGTGGACCGTATACTTGTTTGCCACCGTAGAAGTATAAAAAAAAAACGCCGGTATGTATTCCCGAATGTTGGGCAGAGGTGTACTAATGTACATTCACAGTTCGCAATGTTTGGAATCCATGTAAAAGGAGGTGAGCCTATTACCATTAACAGGGTATAAATCCAATCTCCGAGCTGTTATTGGAAATTTAATTGAAAACCGCAATAACGCTCGACCCCAAGACCTCTAGCGTAGCAATCGCGCTTAGGACCACCAGGCTGTATTACCGTACAAATGATTCTGTAAATAAATGTTCTGTATTTATCTGGATTTGAATCTGTAGCTAGCCCAGTGATTGGCTTGTTATCACTTAGGCTTTGGTTGTTATCACACCATATAACGTTTCTATGCCTATTAGGAATGAAAACAAAGCGTGTCGCTGGTTATGAGACTGAGTTGAAGAAATGACGGTAATCCGTGGATTATCGTACTTTTTCCAATTGTTATTATCTGATAAGAAGTCTGGTATTTAGTTTCGGAAACTCGATTAAAAAGAAGCTTATTTAGCGGTGTAGCGAAGAAAGTAGTTAGGAAATTTAATAAATATTTTTGGGGTAACCAAAATGCTACCGTATACGGGATTAAGTCATACAAAGGTGTTTCGTTTAGGGCTCTTTATCTAGCTTATCGGCGTTTTACCCTTTACGAACATTTATCGCTGTAACATACACTTCTTACAAACGTAATCACGTCTTGCAAAGGCTGAGTAAGCACCACGGACGCCGCCCCCTAACATCCGGTGTACATTGAGGTATCTAGCTCTAATCCAATGATCTGTCTAAAAACGTACCAATTACGTAACGCGATCATCATAAAAACGAGCTGCGGAAAAAATAATAAAACGTTACAATTTGCGATGCTACTTAATTATACAAGGCTCGTTCAATGAAATAGTAAACTTGAACGCTATGGCTGACATTGAATAGGTAGGTACTCGTATGTGCCTTCCTCAAGTATCGATTACCATTGTTGTATTTTGATATCTACGTAACGATGTATTATCGATGTTACGATTGGTATTTATAAAGCCGTTATCGTTGCGTCGGAGATTTTAATGGGTCAACGTGTCGAAGTTTATACAGAAAAGTACCAAATATTTATTTATAATAGCTTACACACTGATAGAGTACAACATACCTATGAGATATTATAACATAGGACGAGGTATCTTAATAAAACTCCAGGCCTCAAAAGATTGCTTTGCTTCAAAATTTCAACTGATCGACTTTGGTCCTAGTTGAATAAAACCTATCAGTCGCTACAGAACGCATCTGGTTAGACTGTAAGCTGACCCCATTGTGTTTGGAAAAGGCTAGGGAGCCTGATCTACATACCTACACATCTTATGGGTCGCGACGGTGGGTGAACCTCGGTGGACTGGGAGATAAATAGTTTCAGAACATCCCAACCAATCAAAACTAGTTTTGGTTGCCAAAACTTGTTGATTATTTATACGATGTCATGCTTGGGATCGTTCAGAAATTTTTTGCAGTGCCCAATGCATTGTAGAAATATCTAGTGCTAATCGTCTACGTATGAGGTCATGAACCCTGAATTTCATTCGCGGATTTTTGTTGGCACGCTGGCGTAGTTGCGTAGTTTATGAATTTTGGCACGCGGTTTGCTCTGCTGTTTTTTGCACAAATTCAAGCTAAGTCGATCTGTTCGATGTAGATATTGGGACTTTCTTTTGCAAGCAGTATCAAATTGTAAAATTAATCAGTGGCAGTATATGCCAAAGATAGATTTTCCGAATCAGACTTTCCTAATTTCGCTTTCATTCTAAAAGCTATACGAATTCTTCTGTTCTAATTCTGCTTATGTTTATATATCGTTGGGTTTTGGACTTAATGCTACTGAAGTCTACGAAATAGGAAAATTTCCAAAGTAAATATCTTTGGACTGAAACCTTAGCATTGGGGTTTTCTTCTATGTTTTGTTATCGTTAGCTGAGACGCAAATGACGTACTCGATCGACAGTAACTGACACTATTATCATTGATCTTAAAGTTTTAATGTCTATTGTCGTATGATCGACACGGTAACATGAATCATGAACCATTTTAATTGAAAAAGAGAAAGGTATTAACGGAAATAATGGTTAGTATACTTTTCACCGTCCGCAGAAGTGCACAATTGCACATTTGCTTAAATGCAAGATGGATCAAGTTTCTGATTTAGGGAGCGATATTCGAAGCGTTTCCTGTTCCCATGTACCCGAGTTTTACAAAACCAGGTTGTTACAATATTAACACATCTACAGTGTATTTTTCACTTACTGCTACGAATCATACTTAACTTTCTGTAAGTGTCAATCGTTAGTCCGGTAATTCTTCCTAGTTAAAAAATTTCGTTTTACTGTCTGGTCAGGGGTATGAACAGTAATGGATATTTATTAAAGTAATGGATATTGCATCTTGAAACCTTTTGATAAACTGCAATCAAACATAATTGTCTTTGCGCTATTGCGGTGTCTTTCTGTCCAATTAACTAAATTGGAAAATATTGGTTTACGCTTTTAGAGTTGCAACATCAAGGTTAATTAAAATGGATTAGATACTTAAGTTTTAACTGGCTTTTTTACTGGTGCAAAACTTTATTTTGAAGTTATATGCGTAGGTAATCTATTAGTTTCTTTAGAAGTCATTTTTTCAAGTTTATGGTTTAGTGAAAGTTTCTCAAACATGGTTCACATTTAAACATTTCCCAAGCGTAGAATTTATGGTAACATTGGACGCTTTTTAAATTAATTAGGTCATAAACACTTTGCGATAAATACATTTCTCAAAATAAATCCTACTCTCGCAGAATGGTATTTTGTGGTGTCCCAGATGTGAATGATGATCCTTTATTTGATGCCATTCCTACGCTTATTTGTATGTCTCATAATAAATTAATGTTACATACGTTGTTGCTAATTTCCTCTACGTCACGGAAATCGCCAATATTTACAAAGTATAACGTTCTTATATCCAGTCCCAAATCTAGTGAGTCACTCACGACGTCGGTATTTCTGTGATACCAATTCGTTTACACTCCTTATTTACGTATACATACTAAGAATTGCTCGTTTCCTTGAGCATAATATGCATAATGTCTTAGATTTTCCCTGACTCTCTTATTTCCTCGTTATTATGTTGTTATGTCTAAGCTATTTCTGCTGCTTTCAATATCTTGATTTTATTAAATGGGAATCGTTGTTATTATGAAATACGTTGTTGTTCTAATTCAACTGCTTCAATCTCAATAAAATTTACATCCTTGGTAGGTAGTAGCTTATTATTACTTTAGAAATTGTATTGTTCTGGTAATAATTTATGTACTGAATGGTTACGGGATTGCAAATACTAGATGTGTTTCGGTAATAAACGTTGACTGATGGGACATCAAGCAATTTATTGTTTGAACAACTGTGTTGAAATAGCTTTAGCTGTGACAATACATAATCCATATACATGATTGATGTATCTGTAATGAGTTTCAGTTTTAATTGAAGTTTTTAATTAATGATCTGGTGATGTGAGGCGTTAGAAAAATGAAAGATCTAGAAGAAAATCGTATTCATAAGAACGGATTGATTGAATGTCAAGTTCTCGAATTTTGACGTTTCTGGGACTGAAGAATCAAAATTTTCTTCAATCTGAAGATTTAACAGAACGGAGCAAAATTTGCCTTGCCGACGATTTTACTCGGTGAACAAATTCTCCTGAGTAACACGACGTCTTGAGACTATTTATGTCTTTTATGTGAACTATGACGACGTGAATAAATATGCATAAGTTTGTTATTCTAATCGACCTTAGGTATTGTAGGATTATGAGTCCATGTAAACAATTGATACTTTTCTAATGACGGAGGTTTTTTTTTTGCAAATGTTAGTGTTTAGGTCTAGCTGCCCAGACAGTGCAATATAATAGATTAAGCTGTCATGTGTATCGACAAGTAACGCACCCTCTGCAGTAATGCGATTGGTATGACGCACTCGTGGTGCAAACGCTAAGAAGTAGGGATCCTTCTAAAACTTCTTTATAGTTTGTAAACGATTTTTTTTTTGCTAAGTTACCTCATGTCTTCATATTTCTCAAGCAGTTACGAATCATTCTTCCTTTTTATTTTTAAGAAGAGAACTAGTTCGGAAGTGTAAAATAAAACTCTTCTGAATTATCTGGAGTTGCAGTTGGTTCTCTTTTACGAAATAATTCTCCAATACCATTACCTTTTTTCCTATTATGTGGGGATTGGCTTCAAGTCTAGGCTCAATATCGTTGCATCGTATTTTACACTTTTACACATGAAACCTTTGCAACTCGGTTTCTGGGTAAATACAGATATCCCAAGAATAAAATCTCAACTTCAGAAAATACCTAAAACAATATAAATTAACGAATAATTGAATGAGGAATGGAATAGCAGAAAACCTATTGAAACGCCGATATTATTTAAATGTATTTCAAACAGCATCAAAACATATTCTGTTTATTTAGATCGCGGTCGCTTTTTTTTTAATTTTGATAGCGACCGTAGTTAGAAAAACTGACTGCTGATTAATATACAATTTTAAAAATCCATCGTTGTTGCAGATGTTGCACACACGCTATAGGCGGCCCACACCGGGCGCTGGCGTCATTACTTGCGAAGAGCCCATCCCTCGGACCGCAACCGATTCAGAGCCGGGACTACCACGAGGTCACTGGCAACATTATCTGCCCCAATGTAGTCAGGGGTATCGACCACTTGAGAGATCCACGTCTCAATAAGGTAAGAAGAAAGTGCTTTTGAAAAATTTGGAGATGCTTCAAATTCTTTCTTTGCAGTACGCTTAATGTCTAAAGTTATTTCATGTAGGTAATTACATGAAGAAGTTAACCTTTTTATTTTCATTATTGCGATAGTTTTAAATACAAAACCGGCATTGCTAGAGTGCAGCACTGGCTCACTACTTTTTCGGCCGTTATTAGGGTAGTTCGTCTGCAAACCAGCCGAAACCGAGCTGTAGCAGTTAAAACGATTCTAGCGATTCACGAAGTTTTATAGCGTTCAGTGACTCCTAGAGCACTTAAAAATGCTACAGTTTGAGTGGGATGAGAAACTTCCATTAACCTTCTGTTCTCACTAGATCAGACTAGAAATAAAACATTAGTCACGGTAATATTGTTGTTGTTTTGTTTTCTCTCGATCGCCTCAATGACAATATTGAGCTTCGCGTGAGAGAAAACGACTGACATTGACAAATTGGCTACACTACGATAGTAAAATCGTTTATTTTTATTTACCTACATTTTTGAGACCTATTTAATAAAATTACCTTTATGTATATTGTGTTCTTTTGTGTTATATGTAGCTGTTGCTGCATAATGCATTAATTTAGGCTTGAGTTGACTTTCGTCGGTCTGCGGCTACACTTATCGCATAGATACATCATTAATAAAGGCTAACAGAACTAAAGAAAACTTCATACCAGTTTCAGACATCTATTTATGATCGTAATTCTGACTTTTTGTCTGCTTTTGGTGTCAGGTTTCAGCAGAATACAAAACGCCAACCATTCAGTACCTACTGGAGTGTGTTGGAGTATATAGTGTTTTAACCTTAGTTTAAGTGCCAGGCTTCTTAAAGTGCGCAGGCCATAGCTGATTCAGTCATGCTGGCCTACCGAGATGTTTTCCTTCTATGTATAATCATTTATTCGATCGCACATCCGAAGCAAATTTCTTCTGCGCTTTAACTATTGGCAACACTGCTGAAAAAACCTTTTGCATTAAATAATTATCTTGATTCACTAATAGATTAACATTTAAATCCTATTTTTGTTTTAGGGTCTCGCTTTTACACTGGAAGAGCGCCAGGCGCTTGGCATTCACGGCCTTTTGGCAGCCAAGTTCAAAACCCAAGAGGAACAGCTGGATATTTGTAGAATATCCATTGACAGATATGAGGACAACCTTAACAAATACCTCTACCTCGTCGAGTTACAGGTGATTAAACATGATAAAGGTACCATTGATTCTGTGAATCTATTTATAGATACTGGGTTTTGGATACGGGGTTTGGTATGGGATGTTTATCATACAAAAACTGTTTATGAATGGAGTTCTAGGTATGAGGTTGAATGCTTACCCAAATTGTTTGATCAATGCACTAAATATGAAGTCTGGATTTGTTGAGGTTTGTGGCTGGAATATAAAATAACGTGGATTGGTTTGAATCGGTGGATAATGGGCATTTAATGTTTGGAAGGGCTTAACATAATAATATAGACGAAAACATAACTAACACGATGTTTTTTTTTATTTCTGCTTACCACCAAAGCTGCTACCAAAAAAGCAGTCGACTGACTTTTAAGGGGGAAACAAAGATAGAATCACGAAAACACCGTTTCTAGACGAATCCTCTGGTTTATTTTTCTGAAAAAAAAAAAATTACTTGAGTTTAATACGAATAAATTGTGTTGTTCAAAATATCTACAAGTGTTGTCAAATTTTAATAACAAAAATGTTGAAAATTGTCAATTTTCAATCTCAATAAATTTTCTTGGCTACCGGCCTATGACGGGAATCGAGGTACATCAAATGCTCAAAATCATTGGACTGGGTTAGCCTTAAAATAATTGTGTTATTGATCGCATATTAAAGATAATGGCTACGAATCTTTTCGTGGGTATATCAGTGATTTCTACTTTACCCTTGGACGTCACAGTGGTGCGTTAACGACATTCTGCAAACGACATTGGCGTGTGCAGCAAAGTGCATAACATAACGTTTCTGCTAAATTTAGAAAAATTTTGTGCACATTCTGTAGCGTGTATAAAATATACAATCGTTCATATTACACAATTAGCTTGATCATTATTAAACTTGTTTCATGCGCAAAATGCATCGAAATAGGTATGGACAGTTTACTACATAATTTGTACAATTACATACAAAGGGCTGTTGTGAAGTTTGTATTGAGCATAATTTTGTAAATGGGCAACATTACTTCTGAAGCCATTGACGTAATAGGCCTAATTTCCATTTAAAGTTCGTCGTTTGTTTACCTTTCTTGCGACACCAATTTATTTATTAGTCTATGCATACAAGATAGGGTTTTCTTTATGAGTAAGTACAAACTATATTTATGTTTTTTATAACCAGTGTACCAGCTATATCTATGGATCACTTTAAGCTATAGATGGACGATTTCGAGTGAAGTATTATTGATGTGGATACTTCTTTGAAAGATGTGCTTATAAATTATCACACTACAAAATAACTTCTTAACTTCTGGAAGAAGTCAATCAAGGCATCTTTTATATGCTCACTTTTATTTATTGCCAGCCTCAAATGACTCTCTACCTTTTTCTACAAATCATTCCCTTTTGCTATTACAGTGGACCAGTTTCGTAAATAGATGGTCCATGTTCAACTCGTCGCGCCATCGCCACGTCGCCGTCTTCCGCTGGTAATTCGTTTGATTGACGGAAAAATTGTCGATGTAATTCTAGAATTATAGAACCCAACGGACGGCTGAAATAAGATGTTTTTTTTTTTGTAAATAGAGACCCAAAAAGGCACTGTTTGATTTTTATAAAATTAAGCAATGTTTTTAATAATGTTATTGAATTATTGCAGGACAGAAATGAGAAGTTGTTCTTCCGGCTGCTAGCAGAGAACATTGAGAAGTACTTGCCGATTGTTTACACCCCAACTGTGGGCTTGGCGTGTCAGAGGTTTGGCCTCATCTACAGAAGACCCAGGGGTCTCTTTATCACCATTAACGACAAGGGACATATATTCAACATCCTTAAAAATTGGTGAGTGCTATCGATCTTATTGGAGTTTTCGTTTCATTTGGTATTTTACGAGTACTCTCAGTAGGTACTCGTAAAATGTCATTTCAATTAATCACTTAATGTTTATTCATAAAACACCATAATCTAATAGGTAACTATATTTTATTTAAAATATCGATAGCTTTCGATTGTTAGCCTTCATATATTCCATATTCTGCGAGTTTCACTAAGATTCGTTCAGCATTTTTCCGTATACCTACTCAAATTGACAAATTCACTTTTGACGAAACTCATGTTGCCTTTTCAATAACGTCCTCGGTGTAATTTATTTAAACAATACTTGTTCTACATTCTATTGAAGATCTATGATAGATAAGGTTATAAAATTCAAAAGGAATTAAAACAAAGCAAAGAGCACACGCTCGTGATGTGCCGCGGCGAGCGAGGTCCTCTGATGCTGCCGTTTTTACAGTGAAATTGGCTGCAAACCTACTTTTGTCTAACTTCAGAGTGGCACAGTTATTCCATAGTAAGCCTAAAATGGCCACTATTGGTGAATCGCAGTATGTTTCACGGCCACACGTGCCATACCGTTCCAGTTTAGCTGGCCTCTAAGTGTACGGAAAGCCTATACAATGGGAGGTCAGCTTATATTGGAGGTGTTTTAATTCCCCTGTACTAAAAAATACATTTAATTGTACAGAGGCCAGCAGATCAAGCTACCCCAATCTGTCAAATTCTTTGATTAATTTTCAGCTTTAATACAAAGTAAATAAGGTTCATGTTCAATGGCGAAAATTTGACAGTTTTGGATACTGAATTGGATTTGGAAACTGTTGGTGTTTGTACTTACTACTTTAAAATACCACTTGAAATGTCTATAACAATTTTATGAGATAAAGATAGGTGCCTACTTAATAGTATATCGATAAATAGTTAATTTCCTTGTGATAATGATAAAGAATAGCTTCCTGATATTTCATTTGTATTATTAACTCGTGCTCTCGCGCTGTTCAACAAGGTTGCAAACAAGATTTGCAAGGTTAAGCTACACTAGCCGCGGTCAGTCTGTGGATGGGTGACCATTCTTACCAGTCTATCTTCGGGATATCGGTATTGCCCAGAACTCAGGTTGCGGAGATCTGATGGCACTCGCTTCGTGTAAAATAATGATATTCAGCCGCATCTGGTAGGACTGGAACCCGACCCCAACGTAGTTTTGAAAAGGTTAGGAGGATGGTTATTTCTTTAATATTATTTATGTTAGTTAAATGCACTGCGCGAGTAGCCCATCCCCAAAGTAAATCCATACGCTTTAAAAGCATTACGCTGACGTGGAAGGTCAAACTAGGTCAATCTTAGACTGGTGAAGGCTAGAGGAAATCGATAGCAAGAGCGTTAGTGGAAAGTATCATTGCTTCACGAGATAGTAACGTTGACTTAGGCATATTAACTCCATTCAAGAATATAAAAAAAAAACAAATAATAAAGGTCGTTATATTATTTGCAATCACAATTAAAGCATATCTCTAAATAGTATAAAACTTCAAATATTGTATTAGGAAAGCTAAAATGTTAGTATGTCGTGATATTTCTGTTTACTTCTTCTAAACTACGCAACGGATTTTGATACGGTTTCCACTATCATATAAAGAATTTCATCACGAAGGTTTTTATGTCTATATTTATTTTAAGAGCGGTTTCGTACTAAGTCCGATCCGAATTCGATCAGAGTCCGTGAAAATACGGTTCGGAGTAGTCGTAGAACTATTTGTATGGCAGTTTACACACTAGATCCGATTTCCGTCGTCCCATTTCTCTACGTCATCCGTGAATCTCTATTTTCACAGATACGGATCGAATTCGGATTGGACGTAGTGCGAAACCGCTCTAAGTATATTGTACCTGTGCGAAGCCAGGTCGGTTACTAGTAATATATATAAAATGGATCAATGGCAGCTTGTCTCAAAGCTCATGAATATAATTATATTCTACGCCATGTTATATTAATAACGGTGTGTGGACTCTGAATTGGAATCAAAGGTCCTTCATAACATAGCATACCTTTGGAAAAATTATGTAAATATTTTGAAAATAATGCCTTGTTATTTAATCACATACTAAGTACATTTTATAACAGCTAGTATCGTAATCCTCTTATTCTTGACTTATGAAGCAACAATTTCTATTCATCGCGACCGATTCAAAACAGTTCGAAGCAATATTTCAATATAACTGTCGTATAAAAACATTATGTACGATGAATGAACGTAGGTAATAACATACCTATTTGTTTTACGTCCAACTCCACGTTTTTGAACGATGTTTGATATTGTGATTTACGTACGTACTTTAATTGGGTCTATTTTGTAAAGGCTTTTGTTTCTATAACAATTCTACCTAGTCACTATCTATGTATGAATAAAATTTATTTATATTTAATAAAAAACAACTGAAAATTATGAAATAAGAAAATATTCTTGCCACCTTCTTGTTTTTCAGTTTCGGATTTGTTGGCCTTATTGTTTCATGTAAAAACAAATCATAGCCTATAATGTTCCTTACTCATGTTGCACAGATTAAATAATACCTAGTATATAGGAATATAAACAAAGTTATACAAGTACCCAGTTTATGAATAAATTCCATTTTTTAACGAATTATGATAAACCAGTAAAAAAACTTTGAGACTTAACCAGTTTGAAAATTGCGAAGCGGTAATATAATCACAAAAGCTGATCATAATTTTATACCGATCATCATTACGTACTATTATCATTTTAATTAATATTCATCTAGCCTTACTATTTTCGTATGGTCAAAAACACATTTTTATTAGAAGCCTCTCAGAAATCCGGTTTAATATTAAAAAGGTAAATATATCTTTTTAGGCCCGAGCCCGACGTCCGAGCAGTAGTTTTCACTGACGGTGAGAGAATCTTAGGTCTTGGGGATCTCGGTGCATATGGCATGGGTATTCCCGTGGGGAAGCTATCCTTGTACACTGCCCTGGCCGGCATCAAGCCCCACCAATGTCTCCCCATCACTTTGGACGTGGGCACCGATAATCAGGTACCGTAAAGTATAAATTATGCAAATGTTTGAATGTCAAGGTTGAAATTGATATACTTATGTTACAAAAGTTATACTTTTGAATTTAGTTTCCTTATTGTATTTTTCGAGTTGTGTTTGCATAATATATTGAACATTTCGAGAATTAATAAATAAAATAGTATTTAGTATTATTTTTGGCAAAGAATAACGGGAGGTATGAAGTAACTTTTGTATTGTAATAATATCTTTTGAGCAGGATATTTCTGCTGGATAGAATCAAATATATTTGTTCGATAAAATATTATCTATCTATCCATCTAACCTGAATGGGTCCCACTGCAAGCAAAAGCCTCCCTCCGCTTTTCTTTGGTTATTTTAGGTCGTGACAATATTATGTCAGACGAAAATAAATTATGTGCTTACCTATAAATAAATATGATATATAATAATACATATATTGTACACATATACTCAGCTATAATTCTGATATCACGACAAATTAACTGCCAATAATGGCGAAAATACAAAGGTTGTCTAAAATCTTCTCCTATATTTACTGTGTACACATTCTGTACCTTATATGTATAGTTGATTGGGAAGTAGACATTTATGAATAAAATTTTATTACATTTAAAAAACGACTCTGCAAACGTAGTGTAGGACGCCCTCCGGCAAGATGGAGTGATGATTTGCGAAAGACTGCTGGTAGAAGCTGGATGCGAAAAGCCGAGGACAGGGTGAAATGGCGTACATTGTGGGAGGCTATGTCCAGCAGTGGACTAATATAGGCTGATGATGATGATGACATTTAAAAGAAAAAAATCCGATCATATAAAATCTTACTTTCAAACATCTATGACACTAAGTAGTAAAGTAAGTGGTAATTATAAGCCCATAAACCCTGACAACTAGAATATCCTTAGGACATCGGTATTACCCAGAAATTGGGTTGCGAAGGTGATGGTAATAGTTTCGCGTAAAATATCGATATTCAACCGCATCTAAAGTTAAGAGTTAGACTGAAAGACGAAAAGGCTGGGGGCATGAAAATTTCATTAGATTATGATCTTAAAGTGATATTACAATAAGGTTAATTTTTCAGGATCTTTTAGAAGACCCGCTGTACATTGGTTTACGACAGAAACGAGTACGAGGCAAGGAATACGATGAGTTTATCGATGAATTTATGGAAGCTTGCGTCCAGAGATATGGACAGAATACCTTACTGCAGGTGAGTTAAAGTAAATTATTATATAAATACTTGAAGTTTTTTAACCCTTTTTAAGAATATTGCGCGCACGGAGGAGTGTGAGATTTGGCATAGTTAAAGTTTATATGGAGAAGGAATGCAGAAAGCTAAAATGTTTGTATAATAAGTGTTACAAATAACTTAAACAAAAATAAGTTATGCATTGTTTACTTTCGGGCTGTCAATGTCAAAAAAACACAAACGTGAATATGTCAATTGCTTTTTAAATAAACTTTGACATAAGAAACTCTATAAAATATTCAAACTTAAAAAGGTCGCATATTGACCACCGCGAGACCACTAGTAACAATTAATTATTTAAAAGACGGCGACCCTCCAGATGTCCGTTGTTTTTCAATTGTCTGCTACATGTTCTTTCACATTTCATTAATGGGGTTAATGAATTATTCATAACAGTTCTATGAATCTTTGCAAAAGTAAAGTATTTGGAAATAACAGTTCAAAAATAAGCAGTTCCCTTCGCAACGAATCATAGTGACACATTAGTTTGGAATGTAGTTCTATCTCGGATCTCCTGTTGCAACAAGTTGGGGAATATTTGGACTTTTCCACTTGGACTGTCTCATTAGCCTAGTAGTCCTAAGAGCGCTAGAGGTGTTTATTTATTTTTCTATGAAATCTTAGTAGCAGCGCGGGGTTTAGATTTGTGGCTATAGGCTCACCCCCTATTACCTACATGTGACAAACATACCGGCGAAATGTGGGTGAAAATTAGTACACCTCTGCCTGATTCTTCGGGGAATACAGGCGTGATGGTATGTTATGCTGTATCTCATAGCTAAGTTACGAGTCTTCCTCTTCAAAGGATCTCGAATAGAGCTGGTCTGATGGTCGTCTTTTGTTATTGGATGTTGCCTTGGTGACTGTTTAAATATACTTAGTTGTCATTTAAACACATCGGAGAATAATTAATTTAACATAAGATGTTATCGTTTTTGTCATTATAATCATTGAATTAAGTACAGCAATGCGCAAAAATGCTCTAATCCCTCTTTATAAATATTATTATTTAGTTAAAATAAATCAATATTACCGATAATGTTGACGTAATTCATTATAGTTTTATATTGAAGATGTGTCAAGATAAGATAAAAAAGCGTAAGAAATGAAGTACCGTGCGTAGTTTGCACACTTTACCATTTGTTTTGTATGATTGTTATGAGGCACGTTCCATAACTTTTATCTTATCCAATACATTATTTAATCGGTGCGAACTCGCTGAATTGTTTTGATTGAGAGCGTTGGTATATTTCCGATTCGAATTGATAAGGAAACGATAGCGTGCCTCAATTTATGGTCTTAGATTTTTATAACTTATTGTAATATTTTTTTATGAATTTATGAAAGCAATTTACTGATACAGTGAGAGTATTTATATTTTGGAAATCCAAATTGGAAATCAGATTCGAAAGTGATCCTTTATAAATATTAAAAATATGAAAGCTACAACGAAAATAATTATTAAACCTAACATTTTTAGGTATGACAATGGAGAAATAATGGAATAGGCGAATAAATGAATTTAAGTTAAGATACTATTTGTTTAATAAAAATATTGTATTGCAAAACATCGACCAAAATGAGTGCAAACTACAATAATGTTAAACAAACATTAAAAACTGAAATAAACTTGAAAAATGTTAGTAAACTCAAAATATACTACATAAAAGATTCTGACTAGACTAAAAACACACTAACAATGTTATTAAACTTATTATACATTGTCTAGACGCTAGACTTGAATGCAATGCGTCATTTTGCCGTCGTGTTTTTTATCGATAGGTATTATAAACGTATTATAAATATTGATTATATAATAAATAATATGATAAATGGTAATAATGTGATACTATGATAAATGGTAATGAATTAATCTTTTGCTCAAAATAAATTGTAAAATATTGGTAAAGAATATTCTTCTTCTTTGATTACTTACACAATAATAGTTCAGGATCATTAACCTTTTAAAGTGGGATCCCACTGCACGGGTCTCGCTCATATGAAATGGGGCTATAGTCCACCACCCGGGCCTAATGCGTGGAGGTAGCCTTCACACACCGTCGAGAAAATCTCTTAGGTATGCAGGTTTCCTCACGATGTTTGTCTTCACCGTTTAGGCGACTGATTTAATTAATTCATTATACGCACATGAATTTTATATAGTGAGTAATAAGATTTCTGGTCGACGATATGATCAAAATTGCGCGTCCAACTTGGATGCGAATGGCGTAGGATCGAGTCAGATGCCATAGTTTGAGGGTGGCATAATTATATCCAGCCGTAGGAAAGTGAGGGCTGTGAATGATAATGATGACTTAGATTTCAATATAATTGTGTAATAAGTTCATATCGTGGTAAAAATAGTAGTAAAGGTCGGATAATCATCTATACTGCTTCTAGAAAGCCTTCCTTATTCCAGGGCCTCATTTCTATAAAGAAACCAAATTTTTATTCGAGTTATGCAAATAAATAAAATAAAGACTACTGTCTTATAAAAATGGTTAAAAAATTGCCGATCAGCTGACGCCGTTTCTGAGTACCTATGTACTCGATGTTTTCCATGATATTCCCAATTTTTTAACCACTCGTAACCACTAGTGGAGTCTTTAAATGCAATCCAATGCTTAAGAAATGAAAATTTCGTGTTGTTCAGTTCAAGCTAATACATTCCAGTGATTTTCTTTATTTAAGTTAGGCACTAAACAGACATCGCCTGACCTGATGTTAAACCACTTACCTATTACATACTTGTGTAGGGTACGTTCACCTAGAGCATGCCCTACGCCATTTTATATACTTAAATTTTATATCAAGCGATAAGACTTTACTCTAAAGATAAAATTCATAAGTACTTTGAATTTAATTTGCACCAAAAGATACATTTAGGAGGGATAACTAATTATATCAGTAGTATTTTTACTCCACTCTAAATAAATAATTTGTTTCCAAAGAAACTTTTTGGAGCAATGTTAAATTTTTTTTCCGTTATGTGGCGATAAGAGTTATTTATCTATTTAAGTACGGAATGTAAGTTAAGGCATAGAAGTTATTCTAACGATTGAAAAATTACTTGAAACATGAACCGTACTGTAGTGAAATGACGCATTTGTCACCCAAGCACAATGGAATTACAAAATCACGATATCGTAAGTTAACTGCTAAATGAAGGTGTGTGACTGGTGACGTAATATATTAGGCGCTGATGTGATGTCATTGCTATTTTGTTGACTTGTTTACAACTTCGCACTTTACAAATCAGCTGATCCATTTTTGTAAATGGAGTGCAACGTAGTCAACCAACCGAGTCTGGAAGTTTGCGTCGCCGTTCTCCATTCCTCTTACAACCTTCTGTGCTAATTTTTTTTAACCCATTTATCAATGGCGTACCTAGAATTTTGTTAAGGGTGGAGGGGCAGGCAAACCAAGAATATATCTAAGGTAAATCTTGCACGAGCAAAGGGACAGAGGGTCTTCTCCCTATCTCCGTCTACGAAGTTACGAGCCATTCGAATGTTCTCCGAAACTTCGGAGTCCGATAAAACAAGTGTCAAATTCAATTTTTCGAACGGGTAAAAACACATCGAGAGTCGGGACAGCTGTCAAATTGTGTTGTCATTCATTCTTAGTTCGGGCCCCGAACGAATCATCTGTCCGTAGGTGATACGGAGTAGGAAACGCCCGTAACGAAGGTCGAAACTACGGACTTTGTGCTTAGGGAGTAGACCGCCCTGGTTATGTTAAAAATGAATAACGAATCTAGATTCAACTATTCATAAAATAAATATATAAGTATTATATCCATTGTCTAGTACCCATAGTACAAGCTCTGCTTAGTTTGGGACTAGATGGTGTTGTGTAAAATGTCCCAAAATATCTTAATATATATATATAGTATATAGTACAATCTTATAAAATTCGCCTGTCAATAGAATCAACTTTTTTTTTGTTTATTAATAGGTTACCCACGTAATGTTACTTTACGGTTTGTGAGTATACTCTGCATCTTCTAGGGGCGAGGATGCCCCCGTTTTGAGCGTTCACAAAGATCAGCATTTCCGCTTTAGATAGAAAAACATAAGTCTTGTGGGTACTGACTGACCACGCGAGCGAATTAACACTTTTAGCCTATTTGAAATGAAAAAATATAAGCTAAGTCATTGCGTTCATTATTATATTATTTTATGGCGATTGGCGTATACAACAGTTGAAAAGGAAATAAATGATAATTAAGTTTCTGTATAAATATATTTTTTTAAATTTAAAATGCTAGATGGCGCCACCGTTTCATGAATAATATGTGTGAAAAATGTAATGGTTTTATATAAACCAAAATACTTCACTCATTTCAATTTCTAACATCATTTAGAAAACTGCTACTCTAATCGAATCGTCTAATTCATGTTATTTTTTATTTCAATGGCCTTACTCAGAACGGTAATATTTTACATCATCGGGTGATTCATTTTATATAACGTTTGGTAATTCCCAGTACTACGCTATTTATGAAACATGCTCTAACATCAGATTAACGCCAGGTTTATGTACTGTTACATTTATTTCATAAGTTTATGAAATACTATATTCCTATTCACCACATTCCTCGAAGGGTTCGGCAGATGTGTTGTAATGTACTCGAGAAGGTCACGGTTTCTTTGATGAATATTCATGTTTACTTACAATGATTCAAAAGTAACTCTCAAAAATATCGAATAATATGATCTAGCGATGATTTTAAATGTACAGACAGCTGGTCAAGCTATCCAAAACTGGCAATTTTTCCAATTTAATATGCACCTTATTCTTTTGAGTTAAAGTTGAAAATCAATCAAACAAATTTGATAGATTGTGGTAGCTTGATGTGCTGGCCTCTGTACAAAGTATAGGTAACTATCGGTAACCACCTAAATTGTTAAAATATGACAAAATAAATAATTGATTGAATGATTAGTATGTAGTTTGTTTTGCTCGAGGGAGAGGGGCTCGTGGCTAAGTAATAATTAAGCTGATCAACCGATCTGCTAGGTTAAGCTGCGTTAGTCGCGGTAAATCTGTGGATGGGTGACCATTTTTCACACATCGAGACCCCTCCGTGCTTCGGAGAGCACGTAAAGCCGTCGGTCCCGGTTGCCATACGAACACCTAGGACAATCGTTAGTGGTAGTCAGAAGCCTAAAAAAGCCTGACAACTAGTCTATCCTCAGAGTACCTATCGGTTTACCCAAAAAAAATGGGTTGCGAAGGTCTGATGGCAGTCGCTTCGTGTAAAATACTGATATACAGCCGCATCTGGTTAGACTGGAAGCCGACCCCAACATAGTTGGAAAAAGGCTCGGAGAAAGTTTGTTTGTTTTGCTCGCCTCCTATTAAATGAATATTACAAACTATTTACCTGAACATACCGGGGCACTGTGGATGTACAGACGCTAGCAGGTCAAGCTATCCAAAACTGTCAAATTTTCCCAATTGAATATGAACCTTAGTATAGTTTTGTGTTAAAGTTGAAAATCAATCAAAGAAATTTGACTGATTATGGTAGACTAGTGTACATCAGTACACCCTGCCTAACCCTTTGACAAATACGGGCGTGATTGTATATGCTAATGTGATAGACCATAACAGTTTATTTCCATTTAAGTAAGCGTTGCTTGCTATGTGATGAGCGTGGCGAATTTAATGACATACTTAGTTTTAAGTAGCTCGGACGCTTGGCTTAGTGATCATTTGATTACCTCGTAAATTACCAGGTGTGACTAAACGGGCATTGTGACTAGTGTATTGGTCTTGAATATAGGCTGTAGCTTAGCTTAGCAATGCTTACCGTAGTAATGTGACCATTGCATGCGAGTCGTCGGTTGGGACTGATCTACTCAAAGCCGCTATGGCTCTTTCTTCAAAAGACCATTTCAGACTTTGCCCTACATACACACATATTTGTTACTATTCTATGTTTGGACTTTAAAAGAGACTATGATTCTCTGAGTTTGTTTCGGAGTTTCTTCTCAGAGGTGGTCAGCCAGGAAATGCCGGAGCCATCTAGCTTAAAAAATATGTAAAATATTGACTTGTAAAAGTGTCTTTAGAAGATCTATTTGCAGAAATAAATATCATTTATTGGACTGCGAAGTTAAAGGTCTCGAGATCGAATCCAAGGCACGCACGTCTGACTTTTCGAATTCATGAGCGTATTAATAATTAATTATCACTCGCTTAAACCGTGAAGGAAAACATCGTGAGGAAACCTGCTTGCCTTGAGAGATTTTTCTTGACGGTGTGTGTAATCTTCCAACCCGCACTAGGCCAGCGTGTTGGACTTAGGTATAGCCTAGAGTCATCTCGGCAACGGATACCCGAAGCCAGAGGACTACAGGTTCCTTCCTCTTAGTGAGCTGGCCGCCTTCATGAACCACGTCTTTGAAGAGTAAGGAATGTACCATGCTGGGGACAACACAACAGATCACATTTGGTCGAAGTGTTGCTGGCCATGCCAGCCCCCACTGCTAAGATAAGATAGGTATAGCCTAATCCCTCTCATTCTCAGAGGAGACCCGTGGGACCAGTGGGACAGTATATGGGTTGATGATGATAGGCTGTAGCTGTAGGTTTTTTGTCATAGTAGTTATTGTGCCTATAATAATTCACTCTCGCTTTTATCACACAGGGGTAAGCAGAAATTTCAGACCCCCACTTGCTACGATTACTGCTTCTTACACGTCCATAAGTCTCGTAAAACACACGTACTGGGTTGCGAGTACTACGCACCTGACCAATTTGAAGGAGCTCACCAATAAGACCTGCGTATGTTTTTATCGTGCCGTCGGCTGGGATTGGTCTACTCTGGCTCTTTATTCAAAAGGCCATTTCAGACATTGCTCTGCATTATAACACTCACATGTTTGGCAATATGTCTGGACTTTAAAAGAGACTATGATTCTCTGAGTTTGTATCGGCGTTTCTTCTCAGAGATCGTCAGTTAGGAAATGCCGGATTCATCTAGTTTAAAAAAAAGTAAAATTAACTTGTAAAAGTGTATTTAAAAGATTATTTGCAGAAATAAATATCATTTATCGTCTACACCCGATGCTGCCTCTGACATTCGTCTTGAACAAAACTTGTAATTTTCGTATTTTTAAATAACAGTTCATATTTTCATAGTTATTTCTCATCGATAGCTCCAATACCTTTATCCCTTGGTGGCCATCTAACTTTGAATCTGGTTACTCTGTTTTATATTTGATAATTTTATATTATTATACTTACACCTAAATGTTTTATATACTTATTTGAAAACACCTAATTAATCAAAATCAATAAAAATACCTGATATTATTGACTACACATATTTTTGTTTTTATCTTTGGCGAAAGTTGTATTAATACATCGCCGCACAGTGTGCAAGAATACCTTTGGTTTGGACTCTTCATCATCAGCCTATACTAGTCCACTGCTGGACGTAGGCCTCCCCTAATGTGCGCCATTTCACCCTGTCCTCGGCTATTCGCATCCAGCTTCTACCAGCAGCCTTTCGCAAATCATCACTCCATCTTGCCGGAGGGCGTCCTACACTACGTTTGCCGAGTCGCGGTCTCCACTCGACAACACGTCTACCCCAGCGGTTGTCGGTTCTTCTGCAGATATGGCCAGCCCACTGCCACTTCAGCTTGCTAATCCGGTGTGCTATGTCGGTTACTTTGGTTCTCTGTCGGATAACCTCGTTGCGGATTTTATCTTTTAGTGTGGAGTAAAACCAGGTGACAATTTTCTCAACAACCATAAAAACTAATCACCCGGGAGTTCTACTCCTAAGTTTTAGAATACTATAACACGTCACGTAGGTACTTAGCTTCACCCAAAATGACTGATCACACCCTTGTGATGTGTTTTTTACACACTCCTGCGGCTTACAATAAAGTTACAATGACATGTAAGTACTTATTATCCGCAAGTAATACCAGGAAAATTATATCTGCAATCAATGCTGTATATTAATTGAATTGTTTCCTTTCAATGCAATTACGTCAATCTACATTACCTATAGGTATACTTAGAGCGACAGTCATAATATACGAAAGAGATTCAACACTTTCAAACATGTATCTGAGGCCTAGACCAGTTACAGTCTACTATTCGAATCGACTAACGATTAAAAAGAAAATGTATGGAAATGACATTTGTGATCGCCCGATCTAACCTAAGCTTATGTAAATTCTATATACATTTTGTTTCTATTCGTTCGTCGATTTGATTGGCCGATTGCAAGTTGTCTAGATATCCTGTTTTGTTATAGTATTCAAGTGAAGTTTATCTAAAAGAGGTTTTTATAACTGAGGGTTATAAGGCAAATCTCTAAACTGTAACTGTAAAAGTTTAGTGCGGAATTGTATGAAATAATAATCAGCTTTAATAAGTATGAGAACTTAGTCGTCTTTTATGTACCATCATTCATTTACATGAAAGTCTAGCTGAAGGAAAAGGAAAGGGCTTTTATGAGGCAAAACAAGCCTATGTCCTTCTTCAACGTCTAATCTATCTCTGTAACAAATTTCATCAAAATCGCTTCAGCGGTTTAGACGTGAAAGCGTATATACACAGACAGATTATACAGACAGATTAGTAGGGATAGGGTACATCATCCACGTAGCCGTTTTCTAAAATTACTACAACGAAAATCGCATTTTCCTTGTCCTCAGTTTGAAGACTTCGCCCTTATAAACGCGGGTCGTTTATTAAAGAAGTACCGTAACAAATACTGCACGTTCAACGATGACATCCAAGGAACTGCTAGTGTCGCCGTCGCGGGTCTTATGGCTGCTGTCCGGGTCACCAAGAGAAAGCTTAGCGAAAATATCTACTTGTTCCTCGGTGCTGGCTCTGTGAGTATAATGATTTATTATTTTAGTTATTTAATAAATAAAAAGACACTAAGTAATAAAGTGCTTTTTAACGCCACGTCACAGTTGAAAATAATCTATCCAAAACACTGTGTGGTCTTGTCAACTAACATGAGTTGGAATTTAACATGAAAATTTTTAAATAACATTTTTGTCAAAGAAAAATGTGAAAAAAATACAACTTTCTGAGGATACAGACGCCAGCAGGTCAAGCTATCCAAAACTGTCAAATTTTCCCAATTGAATATGAACCTTATTGTTTTGTATTAAAGTTGAAAATCGATCAAAGAAATTTGACAGATTGTGGTAGCTTGATGTGCTGGCTTCTGTACATGATAATAGTTTATCGTGTTGATCAGCTACCAGAATTAAAAAAAAATGAGTGTGAGTAGATTGATTCTTTTTAAATTTGGGATCTGGGTTGTACGTACGGCTCATACGGTTGCATAACGGTTCATACATGTCCAGTATAAGCTGATATCGCTTTGTATAGGCGTTTCGTATACGTATAGGTCAGCTTAGCCGTGTGTACATGAATCATATCGTGATTCCTTAAAAGTGGTAATTTTAACCCGCCTGAGCTAACTCTGCAAATGCTGATAATGTTTTAATTAATAATAATAAAAATCTTTTTTACACAAAACATAAATTTTTTTAGCTACTTCTTTTTTTAAATGAGAGTACAGATAAAATAGGTACCCACACTTTCAATATTCGTACCAGTTAAATTACCACTAAAACCTAAACTAAGAAAAAACGTAGAAAACAATTTATTAAAAAAAAATTGTAAAATTAACACATTTATATTTTGGTCAAATCAGGCAGCCAATGGCATCGCCAGTCTGACGGTAGCTGCCATGATCGCCGAGGGTCTGACGGAGAAGCAGGCTCGGGAGCGAGTATACATGTTTGATGTAGACGGCTTGCTGTCCACGCGCCGCGAGGGCGGAGTTCCTGAACACGCGAAAGCATTCGGAAAGGACATCGAACCTGAGAAGGACTTTGAAGCTTGCGTTGCTAAAATTAAACCCAGCTGTCTTATTGGTAAGTTATGAAAAAGAAATCACCATTCACTGATTTTATGTCCCACTGCTCGGCACACTGGCCTAATGCGGGCTAGTAGACTCCACATCATCATCAACCCTTATACTTTCCACTGCTGTGTACAAATTTCTTCTCAGATTGAGAGGGATTAGGCTATAGTCTACCACGCAGGCCTGTTGCGGATTGGCAGACTTCACACACTGCCGAGAAAATTCTCTGAGGTATGCAGGTTTCCTCACGATGTTTTCTTTCACCGTTTAAGCGCGTGATAATTAATTATTAAAGTTAAATTCGAAAAGTCAGAGTTGGCAGTACAATGGCCATATCACTATTCTTGCTTAATTGTTACACTCACGTTGATGGTTGTTTAAAAAGTATTCCAATGTTTTCTCATTGACCAGGATGTTCGACGGTCGGCGGTGCGTTTACAACGAACGTTCTGCAACAGATGGCCAAAAACACTGATCGACCGGTGATCTTCGCGCTGTCCAATCCTACTAGTAAAGCTGAGTGCACCGCTCAAGCTGCCTACGACAATACAGAGGTATGTGTATTATACTAAACATTCTTTATTTATTTTAGCATATTAAATATCTAATTTTATTATAATTTGTTCGACGAATCCTGCGATACTAATCTGTCATCAACAACAACAGCCCATATACTGTTCCACTACTGGGCACGGATTTCCTCTTAGAACAAGAGCGATTAGGCTATAGTCCACCACGCTGGCCTAATGCTCGTTGGTATACTTGACCACACCGTCGAGAAAATCTCTCATGCATGCCAGTTTCCTCACGATGTTTTCCTTCACTGTTGAAGCGAGTGATAAATTAATTTTAATATGCCTTGGATTCGAATTCAATACCTTCTTGGCAGTCCAATGGTCATATCACTATACTCCATTTGGTTAGGTTAGGTTACAAATCATAAAAAAGTTTCTTTTATATGACCATTTTTCATTTCGAAATAAAACGTAACCAAAATAAATTATTTGATCATCTAAAATCAAATTTTGCTTTTATATACTAGTATATTTAGCTACTTTGTTTAATATTAAATGGTAATTATTAATTCTTAAGCTTGCGAACAATATATTAAATTAAAATTTATAATTATGACATAAAGTATAGCAAAAGACGGGTACTCAAAACATTTTTCTATGTTTACGTTGTACGTTTTTTTTACGAAAAAATTGAGAAGTAGTACTCCGAGAAAAGGCAGCTAATTATTTAACCAATATTACACTTATTCGGGTAACCCGACGTCATTCGTGTCAGTTTATGTTTACTTTCGTTCCTTTTTGTGTTTCTTTTGCCGTAAATTGTGTAAATTAGTTATTGTTCTGTTTGTTCGTTGTTTTTATTGATTGTTAGTGGTTTTGTTATTAATTTAAATTGTTAAAATAAGTGATCCCGAGCCAGGTACTAGCCGTCCTTGCTTACATTTCAATCATCAAAGCAAAAACATTCCAAAAAAGGCCCTCTTTCGTCATCGGAGGAATGTACAGACGCCAGCAGGTCAAGATATCCAAAACTGTCAAATTTGAAAATGAACCTTATTGCGTTGTATTAAAGTTGAATATCTATCAAAGAAATTTGACAGATTGTGGTAGCTTGATGTGCTGGCCTCTGTACCATTATAATCATATTTAAATATGTCGAGAAAACATGGTCCAAAGATTGTTAGTAAGTGAATTAAAAGGTATATTCATTTATATTATATTATTAATATTATTTAATTCCCAATTCATAAGATACAATTGTAATAAACGGTTGAACAGCCCTGAATGCCGCCATTTTTATTGTTTACCTTTAGTTAAGTACCTAGACAAATGGAGTGTAAGCTATCACTGTACATCACTGCTATCAAATCACTGTTCATCACTGCTATCAATTAATCTGTGCTGACCTTTGAATAGATCATGAGTACTGAGAGGCTAAAATTCAACGTGCCCAACATTTCCAGCAAAAACTGACCTTCATATTATGAAAGACCTATACTATGAGAGATTACCTTATACTTTGTTATTTTTCGTAGGTAGTGAATGTTCAGCGGTCTGATAACTTTTTTTATGATTGATTTTTCTAGGGTCGTTGTATTTTCGCGTCCGGTTCTCCGTTCCCGCCAGTGCAGTACAACGGCAAGGAGTTCCACACCGGTCAAGGAAACAACTCGTACATTTTCCCCGGAATAGCCCTCGGCGTCATCGCAACCGCAACCCATCATATACCCGAAACTATGTTCCTGACAGCAGCTAGGGTATGTACCAATTTATATCACTTTTAATTCAGAAAAACAGAAATGATGAATGAAAAGGAATTGTTATACTCGCATGTATTCATAAATCCACATTTTTATGATAAAGTTAAGAAGAAACTTGAGAAAGCCAGAAAAATAAATCGCTCTCATTAAGCAAGTAGTTTAAGCTCCCTTTTTTTGGTTCAACATATTGGTAGATCAATAATATTGTTTTTACTAAAATTGTCTCTATCGCTCACAAAACTCACTATAACTAGATACGATAAGTACAGTACTGCGGCTGGTGTTTAATAAATAGGTTTGGTTTCCTTTATTTACTCTAGAAACTATTGACGCATTTCAGTTTCGAAATGATAGAAATTCTTTGCTCATTATGGATTGTTTATATTTTCTAAGAATACCTCTGTTTTATTCCAGACTTTAGCTCAGTACGTAAGCGAGGCAGATCTCGCCATCGGTCGTATTTACCCTTCACTGGCCGAGCTCAAAGAAGTTTCTGTTTCTATCGCTATTGAAGTCGCCAAGATGGCCTACGATGAAGGTATGTTTTGGCTTACGAATAAAATAAAAATATTTCCTTTATTATAAATAAAGTCCTATATCAATAGGTATATGTTGGCGTCGCCTTACGTTGGATAGTGTGAATTAGAAACTCGGGATTATGGATTAGCTCGATGTCTTAACTGGCTAAAGCGTTCCACGGTCAGCAACAAAAGTGTATTAAGCGAGCACAGCCAAATCATGAAATCATAACAGCATCAAAACTTTCAATTAAATTCTAATTAAGGTGAAGCAGATAATTATTATCCTAAATGCAGAGAACTCTTACTACCTTTTCAGGTAGAGATTCTGGATAGTCTTTTTGAAGATTGCATTGTGTTCAGTGACTTTCGTTGTTGTCCGTCCCAAAATGTTAGACGCAGTTCTGCTCTAGGTCAATTTTTTCTTTCATAAAGCTTATATTTTTTTAACTTGCTTAGCATGTGCATGCTATATCCACCCCACACACAATAACTCGACCGACACGAGCTAATTGCAGAAATGCCAGCCCATTATCATAACCAAGTGTACCTACCCCAGTTCTTATGTTCGTCTTCGTACAAATAAACGCCTATTATCTTATTCTAGGAACCTTCCGATATAAAACTTTTTTTCTTTTGCAATACTTAGGTTGAGAATAATAGAAACGTAATACTGGAGTACGACCGGGTTCGTTCTTTTTTGTATTTATGTAGATTCTTATTAATTAGTGTCGAACTAAAGCTATTAAAACTTCCCTAGGTCTTGGATCTGTATACCCAGCCCCAGGAAACTTTAGAAAACACATCAGAAGGTTTCAGTATAACTTCAAATACGTAAATAATTTACCGGACCGCTATGTTTGGCCGAAGAGCGCGAAAGTCGATTACAAAAGGTCGACAGGCCTACTTCACCCGTGTAACACGTGACGATTATGATTATTTTTATAAGTTTATTATAAATATTATATTGTAATTGTTAATAAAATCATTTCTTATTATAAATCGTTTACACGTGTTACGGTAGTTTCAATGTAAATGAGGACCAAATCTTTAGAGTTCGAGTAAGAGGATTTGATTATTTTTTAATTGTCAATCGGTACTTTAACTACTTTACTAATGCCTCGCTTAACATGAGCAGTTCGCATTAATTTTTTTAATACTTTTTTGTGTAGTTAATACAAAATCATTAAGTTAAATAATAATAAATAATCGTCCATAAACTTATCATTGCTATTGCGGTATATTAAAAAAACACATTCCTCTCTTGGTCTTGGAGATTAAATGTTCGCGAAAATGTTATTATAGTTTATTATTTTCTGTTGATGTCTCTACCCCGTAGAAACAGTGTACATATTAAGCGGGGTATTCATAGATTGGACTAGGATCATAAATCTTATTTCTTAGTAGATGGTAGCCTATTAATGTCAACTATTGACCTAGGTCATATTATTTGACTAGAATAGATGTACGAAATAAGTAGAGTAGTAAGTAATGTTCGATAGTAACTGGAATATAAAAAAAAGTCCTTTTTGATGGCCGCTTTTAAGTTTGCTCATTCTCTTTGAAGGTTACCAGCCTGTTCCGAGCGGCCGTCTTCACAATACATCAATTAGTTTAGCATTATTTAGTGTATATGAATCTAATTCCTTTGCACTAAAGTTATTTTTCCTTTACAGGTCTAGCTTCAGTATATCCTGAACCGAAGGACCTAATGAAACATGTACATAACCAGATGTATAGTTTCCACTACGAGAGTGCTATGCCAGTGGTGTGGGATTGGAAACCTGAAGAGAAATTCAATGTAAGACCCATACAACCTGTACCGAAGAACATCTAAATCAGTATTAATTTTATATTTCTGTTATGTGTCAAATGTAATAGGAAATTGGGAAGTTGTCAATCGTAAAAATCTATATGGTTATTACTGTAAAATGTTGTTGGGTTAGTTTGATAGTGTGGTTGACTACTGTGACTAATATTTATTAAATTTATCACTCCTGCGGACTTATAATGCATCCACTGCATTATACGAATGAAGAACATATTTTTTTAAATCGATTTTATATTGTAAGTTCACAGTGCTATGTATCTTTTTATGACATAGTGTATCAATTTTGCTTCTCAAAGTTGGTATAATAAGAACAACGATTTTTACGATTGAACAGATGGCGGTTTAAGTTTAAATAATTTTAAATGTGGAACGCTTGTTTTGGAATGTTGGTAGAAAATGCAATAATGACGCGTTTAGTGCACAACGCCTTTTAATGGGAGTGTTCAAGTTGTCCATGTATTACTGTTACAATAATTATTTTACACAAAGTATTTTATACCTCCGTAATATATATTTAATGTTCAAATTAGTGAAATTATATATTATGACAGTTAGGTATAACGTCCGGTTACTCGAATCTCGTGCTAGTATTTAATTTAGTATTTTCTCTCTATACTAGGCTTATTTATCTAATGTATTCTTTTGAAAGTATTATATGTAAGATTTTTTAGCTAAAGCAATGTTCTATAAGTATTCAGAATGTATTCATGTGAAACGTCTATTGTAACACACATCTCTGGGTAACTGGACTTATTCCTTATTACGTGTAGCGTTTAACTGTCATGTCATTGTGTATGTATATGTAGTGTAGTAGAGCATTTTAACATTATATGATAAGTTATTGTCTTCAGTGTGAGACTAATAATCACGGCGGCCTTTTAATTTTAATCTTCAGTTTGGCTCACTAAAATAGTTTGATGTCCGAATATTTGATTTTTCAAAATGGTCACCTTTAAACATGGTTTCTCAATGTTAAATAATCGGGAATATAACAATAGTTTCTTTATTGCATCTTTAATCATCATATTTAACTTATTATAAGATCACAAGTATTTCTCTAACATTATTTTTAAGTTGTAAATGAATTGTTTAGCAAAATGAAATGTATTCACATACACTGTACGGGATGGAAGTTAAGGAAAAGTCTAGTCACCGCAGCATTAATAATAAATGCAGGTCATCTATTTAATATGCATTTCACATCATCATAATATGTTAAGCATTATAAAAGGAAAATGAACGTGAATAATCATAAAGACATTTAGAAATTAATCGGTTAGAATGTCTAGAATTTTTTTGAAATGTAAATTAGTGCCGCCATATCGAAAAATTGAATTTCTTAGGTGTTTTAAATCAATTCTGTTGAAGTGAAAATCATGTATTAAATAATGGCCACGCGTCATTTTCAAAGCATTTATTTTATATTTAACATTATATTGTTTTTGTGTCGATTTGGTATCCACTTTTTATGGAAATCTTTTTTTTTTACGTGGTCATAAAATCGTGAAAACAAAACTAAATAATAATAATAACGACAAATAACTTCTAATAACTAAATATAACAATAACGCATTAATTTTATTGTTGTACATTTGACTAAGTATTATTTCTGAGTTCAGTATTTTTATAATAGTGAGACGAATATTTCGCTGAGCGAAATAAATGCAATGGTTTTATTTTAAGTAGTCTGTTATTTATGTTATATTACGTATCAGGTGATATTATGTGATTTAACTCGCTGTGACGATGTATAATAAAATTGATCCCATTGTTCGTTTGTTAAATTTTAATATTTGGCTACATGTTGCATAAATCCAGCATATTCACGGTATGGAAGTATGTTTTGTGTGTTGGTCAATTATCAGGCATCAATATTAAAATCAGGGTTTTTATTTATATTTACACTGATTTAATCGCGTCAATTAATTGGTTTCACATCTTTTATGTAACAGCTTTCGAAAGTTAAGATTACATTACTGTGTATTAGTTAATGCGATTGTTAAAGTGAAAGTTATAGATGTTACTCATTAAACATGTTCCAAAGATTATTGTTGTTTTAATTATTATCAGAGGGTTTGGGTGTTTGTTTGTTCGTAATAATAAATCACTTAAAAACGGCTAAACTGATCGCATGAAATTGGGTACGTACACATATGACAAGAACTAACCTACTGAGTACTGAAGTTCTCAAAAAGTTAGATATATCTCGGAAAAATATGGGAAATTACTGAAAAGGGAAAACCCAATCGGCTTTAATTTATTTACCCAACAGAGATGAGAATAGACAACTCTGATATATCAGCCTCGCGCTCTCGCTGGCTGAATGACAGCCGGAAGCGAGAAGTCACCACACAAACGAGACAAGATCATTGCGCTGCCCCGCCCAAGCTTTCAGGAACTGATCTAAGATCTACTATTTCGAAGCAATGAAGAAATAATATCCTTTTTTTTTTAATAATCCTCTGCGGGCCGTGTGTTGGCCACTGTTGATGTAAACTAACGAAACTAACTTTCTAGTTGAAGATTCGATTTTTAAACCGCACGTTCCTGCAGGGCTAGCATGGGCTGGGGATAAAACTTTTGTCCACCGGTTATTTCCACTGACAAGGGACAAAATTATTTTTATCCACCTGCCAAAGCACGGCAACAGGGGGAAAGAGAATTATATCACTTTTGACATTAGACGTGGATACTCACCCCCCGCCTATAGCATGGCGACTAGTGGAAGAGAAAAATTACAGATATTTTGACATAACAAAGGGAGAAATTTGTCCTCGTCTTTAGATGGTGGGTATAAGTATATCTCTTGGAAAAAAATATAATTAGATGTAATATAAAAATGTCTCGTGCTTACTGGAGCTTAGTGTTGTCATCAGAAAGGGAGAAAATTGAGCGAAAAATACACCGGCGTTCAATTCGCGATTCGAGCAATCCCTTCGAGTTACCCGACACAGAATTCCGCCGGATTTTTCGAATGCACAAGGATTGCGTCCATTATTTGTGCCAAGAACTTTATCAGGCTTTGAAACCATCGAATACAGCAGATGGACTGCCAGTGCACGTCAAAGTAAGCACCTATTTAATCGTATCGTTTATTGATCATAAGTAGCAGCAAAATAAATATCCAGTACCTACAGATGTAATAAAATGAAAAAAGTACTTTGGTTTATGACGATATTCTCGGCTATTTTGTAATTGAATAAAAGTTTTCTTATAATGACAATAATTTCGGGGACAAGCGTTTCCCCTATTTAGTCCACCGTGAATAGTTTATCCACCCATGTCGCCATGCTCGGAGGGTGGAGAAAATTGACAGAGGGGAATAGTATTTTGTCCTCTCCCCGTGGATAAAATGTCTCCGGCCATGCTAGCCCTGCTGTTAAGGGTATTCGCTTACTGTATCTAATATAACTTTCAGTTTTCTAGTGAGGAAAACTGCGGTGACAGACAGGCACAGGGGAGAACAAGGTATCGCTTTTATATGCTATTTTGGTAAAGAACACGAGTGCGGAAAAAATCGAAAGAGGTTTTACATGATCTAAATCTATTAAAACGGTTCTGTGCAATACAGGCCGATGTGACGCTTACAAGAAGAATCTGTGAATAAAATTTACTGTCAATAATTTTACAGCACAAGTCTCACCATCTTTACATATTTTCCGGTTATTCATGTTTCATAAAAAATGTTCAAACAAAATCTGTAAGTACCCTACCGGTATTTTGTTTGCTATGTTCCAATTTGTAAGAACCTGATCAGGCATTCGTCTTTGTGGACGCTCCACATCAATCATTGCCTCAGGTTGACTCGTCTGACTTCATCTACTATAGTCACGACTCGAGAGCTATATCTTATAATTTATAACAACGAAAGCGACATCAAGTTCAACGGTATTACAGAAGAAAGTCCTTATGGCAGACTTTTATCCTGTATTGGATCTGCCCGTCCCAGATCACGTGAGGGTCGCTCAGATCATGCATGTAGGACCTCGACGCCATTTTTTGATAGCTTGCCCGGTTTGACAGCTCCCTAAGCTTAATGTTTGACAACGAAAGATGCCCTTGGCAGCCAACAAACGTTGTTAATCCTTGGGTTGACCGACAACTAAACCATTTCATCAATAGCTCATTAGATCAACAGCTTAAAATAATTTCCGTTCCCGTTGAGTTTTTTTATTTATTTTGGGACATTGTAGCCTCAGGATACTGTAATTTTAAGCTGTTGGCCTATTGAACTATTGATAAAATGGCTTATTTTTCTAATGGACCATCGATCCCGTTGTTCGATGGTACCTATAGTGAGCCTTTGGTACTTAATAACAAACTACTAACTACTTAGTTCTCGGGCGCTGCGTCTGAGATCCCTATGCTATTTGCTGAATTAAGCTGTTCGTTTAGTGGCGTGGATATTTTCAATACTGACTTTGTCAGTGTTGATTTACTGTCCCCTATCCCTACTCATCTATCACAAATAAATACCATTTTATTAGTTTTACGAAATTACCTGAGGATATCGTAGGGAAATCTGAATAAAATCCTAGTTACGTTTTATTGGACAAATTCCCCATCGCAACTTTTATTAGATAGGATCTATAATGTGTACCGACAAACTGTTAATTCAATCCAAATGTAACTGTTTCTACGTAACTCTTTATATTTTGTTTGTTTTGATACAGATTCAACATAAAGGGTAGGGTTTGCGATTTTATTACAAATCAAGTCTTTAACACTAACGCTTTTTGGATAACTGTTCGAAATTTAGCTGACGATGTTTGCTGCTCAAATTTACTTAGAGGCGTTGATTATTTAAAACAAGCGAACCTTAACAAGGTAAGTCGAAAGAAGTCGAAAGAGTTCTTAAAATACAGTGATGTAAAATTTTGTACTGTATTTTAAAGCGTAAACTGTGTTCCTAGGGCCTAGCTTTCACGTTGGAGGAGCGTCAAAGTCTTGGAATACAAGGTCTAATAGCACCAAATGTTAAAACGCAAAAGGAACAGTTGGCTATATGCACTTACTCGGTGGACAGATATAAAAACCCTTTAAATAAATATCTGTATTTAACGGAGTTACAGGTAAACATAAATACATTTTAAAACTATAGGTTTCAAATTTTCCCAATGTAGAAATAATTATTTTGATAAAAGAGTAACTGTTTACAACAATGTTCTTGCCAACCTTATCGTGAATTGTGGGTCAGCACTTTGTGACTATGCTGATATTGGTTACGGGGTACCCCAGGGTAGTATTCTGGGATCATCGCTGTCCTGGTATACATAAACGACCTCAGCTCCTTGAAATTAAACAATGCTAGCGTTTTTAACGTTCTTTCCTTTATTTAACTCTACCATACTGCTTGACAAATGCCGCTCGAGACTGTTTGCGATTAAGCTTAAGTCCATCATACTGGCTTAGTGCCGTGGGTACTTTTGTATGTTGCTTACAATTATCATCATCATCAACTGCTGGGCACGGGTCTCCTCTTATAATTATATGCATTAGGCTATAGTCCACTACACTGGCCTAGTGCAGATTGGCAGACTTCACACACCTTCCAAGAAAATCTCAAGCATGCAGATTTCTTCACGATGTTTTCCTTAAACGAGTGATAATTATTAGTGCCATGGATTCGAACTCAAGTCCTTTGACTTAGCAGTACAATGGTCATATCGCTAGGCGATCTCTGCTTAGCTTACAATACCATTGCATTTAACAGGATAGATGAAAAAACACGATAATCATAGCAGGCATAAGAAGTTTCTTTGAAAATCCATAATTGTTTTACAGGATACAAACGAAAAATTATTTTATGAATTACTGGCTACAGATATTGAAAAGTATCTACCTCTTGTATATACCCCGGTGGTGGGATTGGCGTGCCAAAGATTCGGTCTCGTTTACAGAAGACCTCGCGGTCTATTTATAACAATCCACGATAAAGGACGAGTAGCCAAAATTCTTAGAAACTGGTAAGTTGTTTTATTTATTTATTTTATTTTAATATTTTATGCACAAATACATTATGGGGGCGGCCTAAGGCTTTAAATCCAGCTTTAATAATATTTTGTTAATCATGTCTCACTTTTATATTATTTTCTACAGCGTGTCTTCTCAGTATATGAGTACACTATAATAGCGAGATGTGATATTTTAATTGCAGAGTAAAGTTTAGATTTTCCGATTATGTATGGGATATGGCAAGTTATTTCATAAAATTTTCGATGAATGTTCAATAATTTAAATAATATTTTTTTGCGTCTTACCCTCAGATCAAATATTTTTTTTTATTTAATCTGAGATCTTACCTACTTACTTACTTTTGGTGTAAAACTATTACAATTATTTTAAGGCCTGTACGTAACGTTCGTGCTATCGTGGTTACTGATGGAGAAAGAATTTTGGGTTTGGGTGATCTCGGTGCTTACGGCATGGGTATACCCGTGGGCAAACTCACCTTGTACACCGCGTTGGCAGGCGTGCCACCTACACAGTGCTTGCCAATTACTTTGGATGTTGGAACTAATAATAAGGTTAGCAATACAAACTTTGAATTCTGACCCTTACGCGAATATTACACATTGATATTTAATAAGTCTACCTTTGACCATGAACGCTGTAAAGGGTCCGTGGTCACGGGTAGACTAATAATAACAATATAATGCGATAAAATCCGTAAAAAGTAGTTTTATTTCATTGCAAACTTTTTTTGAAGCCGAAGACTATAGAAAGTATGACAGAAAAGTTCAATTTGTATATGTTCAAATTTTACAAGTTTTTATTCAACTTGCAATTTAAGTTATCGGTTTTAAAATTTGCAAACCATTTTTCAACCATTTGCTGCTATCCGATTGAGATAAGATTTGGCACATTCGTGTAAGTTCGGTGACAATGCAATATTATGATACCAGAACACTGATCTGATGATGGAGTCGAGATGAAGGGACTGAAACTTCCGTAATGGCAAATGGTAGGACAGTCGAATTTGGGTTTATTTGTTATTAGACATGGGACATGACAAAACATGACTTTAAAGTAATATGACATCACATTAGTTGTTATTACTCGTAACATTACTCTGTGATATTTTCGATTTCACATAATTTTACCCGTGTTTCGGAAAGTGATATTTGTATGTCGTGTTATTTTTTAACTAATAATGTCTTAAACATTCCAACAATATACGAAAAATTGCTAAAATCGCCTCTCATAATTGATAGACGCCCCCTAATAGTAAGTGATACTTTTGACTATTGTTTTTCCTTAACGCCAAACTTCCGATATTATGTTGGTATTTCACACATATTTACGTAGTCCTCAGCAAACATAAATCGAAACAAAATGTCAATGTATCTATAAAGTTTCATACAAATATTATTTATCAAAAAGCCAGAGGCGCTATCCTTATATCTACAGGTTATACCTGTATAAGGATAAGGATTCAGTGCCTCAAGCTTTTGAATATACCTACTTGGTATATACATACCACCACGTCTGTGTACCCCGAAGGTTCAGGCAGAGGTGTACGAATGTACTCCTACCCACTCTTCGCCGGTATGTTTAAGTCTCGCCGGTAATAGGTTGGCGAACCTATTGCTATTAACCGGGCACATATCCAAACTTCGAGCTGCTACTTAGAATTTCATAGAAAACCCAATAACACTGTTCATCGTAGCAGTCGCGCTTAGTACGAGGCAGTTGACAAATCCGTACTTTCATAATAATATAATAAAAGAGAAAGTAACTCTGTCTGTCTGTTACGCTTTCACGCCTAAACAGCTGAACCGATTTTGATGAAATTTGGTACAAAGATAGTACTAATAAGGCCTGTTATTTTGAAGAAACCACAAACCAGTCAACAAACTAATTATCCAAATACACATGTTTATTCTCAGATGCTGCTAGAAGATCCAATGTACATTGGTTTACGACAGAATCGGGTTCGAGGCAAGGAGTTTGACGATTTTATCGAAGAGTTTATGGTTGCGTGTACACAATTATTCACGCACAATGTACTTATACAGGTAACACCATCACGCCATTACTCACCGAAGGTTTAGGCAGAGGTGTACTAAGGTATACCCGAAGTTCTCAGGTCTGTTTAGGTCCCATGTAATAGGGGGCGAACCTATTGCTATTATGTCCTTTTTTGCTGACGGGGTTTGAAATGCTTTATGCCCTACCCACCGCTCCGGGGAGAGCGATGGGGTGTGTCGGACTCCGCTCTGAAAAGAGCGATCTACCGATAAAACCAACCTCGGCGTTTCGCGTCACCACTTTAGTGCCGGGACTACGGGAGGGCTGTAGCATTCGTCCGCAGACCCGGCAGTGATTGCCATTATGTCCTAGCCCAAGACCCGCATCTCCTCAGCCTATAGACGCCAACAAAACCAATGAGACCACTCATAATCAAGTTATTGTGTCTAGTTAAGTTATATGCCCAGTAATTTTACTGACGATATTACCCTTTCAAACAGAATACAATAATGTTGGCACATTATTACTTAACATGCCATGGTTGCCGGCGAACTCTTATGAGTTCAAACTTATGTTTGTATCTACTTTGTCACCAGTTTGAGGACTTCGCTCTCGCAAATGCTGCGCGTCTCCTGTCAAAATATAAGGAATCTTATTGCACATTTAACGATGATATCCAGGGCACCGCGGGCGTCATTGTAGCCGGTATGCTAGCTGCTACCAGAATCACAAAGAAAAAACTTCAAGAAAATACATATTTGTTCCTTGGAGCCGGTTCTGTAAGTATAAGGATCATCAGGGCCAATAGGTAGGTTTTATCATGTTATTTCAGATAAATCCATTTCGGCCAGCCTGATTCACGATTTTCAGCTCTCATATGTCTCCACAATTACTTCCTTGCCACAAGCCTTTCACAAAGTAGGTGGTAGCCTATAATCATCACTAGTTTGAGACTTGAACTGAAGATGCCTTCGGGAAATTACCACCCTAAATTCATCTCATGGTAAATAAATAGATTTATGTTTATAGGCTGGCGTTGGCATTGCCAATCTGTTATGTGACGCGATGGCCGAGGAGGGCATTTCGTTAGAGCAAGCTCGACAGAAAATCTTCTTGTTTGACATTGATGGTCTTTTGACGACCAAGCGCCCCAATGGTGTACCAGCGCACGCTACTCATTTTGGAAAAGATATGGAGCCAACAAAGGATTTCGCAGGATTTGTTGCTTCTAACAAGCCAACGTGCATTGTCGGTTAGCACCTGCCATAATCATTTTCAAAATAATAACATATAATATATAGCGCAACCTAAATGTGTTCCAATTTAAAACTCTTTAATTTTGAAAGCTTTTAACAGAAAATTGTCGGGCTTATCCTGCTGACGTCTCTCCGAGACACGGTGGAGTCTCATGCGTTAAGGATGATAATCAATCCACAGACTCACTACGATATCAGTTTAATATTGCAGTTCAATTGATTATTATAGTCACGAGGCCTTCCAAGAGCGTAGATAAAATTCATTAGGAGCAAATGCTCCTGCGGTTATTAATAATAATCACTATGAGAACCAGTACCAACTTGTTAGTATTTAGTATTATAAGGGATTACAGATCCTTCTATCACCCTGTGTGAGTGCTAGAGTGACCGGAGTGTTCGTATACCTGCACTTTTGAGAGAAACACTCCTGATGCCGCAGTTAAAGTTGCCTAGTAATACTACTACAGCTGGACCCGCTACTCTTTCTTTTTCAATCTAGTATTTTTTTTAAATTGTAGGTGTATCGACAATGGGCGGTGCGTTTACACCGGCTATTCTAAAACAAATGGCTCAAAACGCTGAACGGCCTATGATTTTTGCGCTATCAAATCCAACCTTAAAAGCAGAGTGTACACCACAGCAAGCTTATGACCACACTGAGGTATTTCATAATACTTATATGTGTACTATAATTTTATTAATTGTATTTCGCGGCTTTATTCGACGCGATAGAGTATTAACATATTGTAGGATGTTCAGAGTATGTATGATGATATTAACAGAATAAATTGCGTCAAATGTAGCCGCGAAATTAATAGTTTTATTTGTTCTGACAATAATAATATTGAAGTTTCATTAATCAAATGTAACATTTGCAGTACACAATAGCATTGAGTCACAAACTAAGCATCTTGTGGCTCTCAGAATTAACAATATAGTGTTACATGATACACTCACAGTATGAAAAAGGTAATAAATTTAAAAGTAATTAAAATGTTTGTGATATTGTTCTAGGGTCGATGCATATTTGCCTCTGGGTCCCCTTTCCCTCCTGTAAAATATGGGGGAAAAGAGTACCGCACGGGCCAGGGTAACAACTCTTACATATTCCCAGGAGTAGCACTTGGAGCGCTCGCTTGTTTTGTCCACCACGTACCAGACAGTATGTTTCTGTCCGCTGCCAAGGTAACGAAATAACTTTTACTTTGTAATGTTTTGCGAAACCAGTTATGTTCTATGCCATTGATTGATCGGTAAACGTCTATTTCGGAAAAAAATTACAGCTTTGAATTTGGAATGCATTGCATTCCAAATTCAAAGCTGTAATTTTTTTTTGCCAATGGTATTTACGTATGCCAATAATAATTGTTTATAATTGATGATAAAAAGCATACGGACCACTTGATTGTTGTTGTCTCATATGTCCAGTAGTTGATACGCATCGTTATCCGTAAAATACCGTTCAGAAAATATTAACTATACCTTCGGCAATCGGGTAAAAATAATGTATAGAGTACCAGAGACAAGCCTGTTAATTATATAATTGATGTTCCAGAGCTTGGCGAATAATGTCAGCGAGAACGATTTGGAAATTGGTCGAATCTATCCACCTCTCAATGATATTCGGCGATTATCTCTTAAAATAGCTGAACATGTAATTGAGGACGCTTACAAATTAAGTAAGTTCGTCAGTTAATTCGTGGGATTTATGCAAATCGATTGACAATATCGATACTTTTGCCGTGGGTGGGGAGAGAAAAAAAAGCAGTTATAAAACAAATCTAAGGAAAGCGGCATCTCTTTTTTCGAAATCATATGCGTAATTTAATAAATTACCGAGTATCACTCGCTTAAATGAAGGTGAAGGAAATAATCGTGAGGAAACTTGCATGCTTGAAATCTTTTCTCGACGGTGTGTGTAGTTCACCAACACACATTAGGATACCGTGGTGGTAGTCCACCACCAGTTTCTTCTTCCTTTCATCTTAAGAGAAGACCCAGCAGTGGAATAGTTAATGGGTCGATGATAACGAAGAACAAAAGGAGTTGCTGCCTCTTCTCTTATGCCTAGTTAGAAGCGAGAGGTCTGCTTTACCGAAGTGGGTGTTCGTGGCCTTGGGGAAAGCCACGTGTAGTGACAGTCGGGCATAGCCTGGTTTTTATTTGGGAATTTTGGAATTGGAGAAATTATTAGAGCTGTAGAGACAACAAACTGTTGCACAGTTTGGCGATGCTTAGCATAAGTTCAAATGCATGTATTTTATTATGAATAAACGATAAAAAAAAAAAAAAAAAACAGGTCATTAAACAGAGCGTATTTTAGTGAATTATAGTGGCTACGCTAATGATGCCGGCCGGCTGCTTCCGGCTTGAACGACACTTACTTCCCTATGATAAGTAGTGTAAACGTACTAAGTATAGGTACTACAGTATATGTTGCAGACCTTTAACAAAAATGGCTTAAAGTATTGGAGTTATCTGCTAGATGAACAAGAACTTGTCTTCTTACATAATATTGATTTTACAGAACTCGCGAGTATCTATCCTAAACCAAAAAATACAGAAGAATTTGTAAAAAGTTATGAATACAAATCTACATACTCTAGTTGTAAACCGGACATATACAAATACCCTGATATGCCTGACATTAAAGTGAAGACCATAGAAGAAATGTTGGCAGCATTGTAAGTTTAACCACAGATTAATGAATCTGACAGAAGTGCCACTTACGACCCCTTTATATACCCGCTTCCCAAATTTTGCCGTAATGTTTGTCGTCTCAAATACAAGACTTAGGAGGGGAAAGAACGTCCCTCCATGAGCTGTGGTCATATTTCTTTTGGGTTGGGGAAATGTCGCCACGCTCGGGGATGCGGGCCGGTTATGTCGGGCTCTCCGGCCAGGTGGCCAGCATACCAACTAAAACCACCACCACCACCACCTTCCGCATAGTGGTAGGATCACGGTAATCGCTCTCGCATGTCCGCGATCCCACCGCGGACGTCCATTGATGGACCCTCCAGGAAGGCCAAGTGCAATGGGCGCCTGACGTCTTCAAGTTGCCTTATATAATATTTTACCGTTTTAATTTCAGTAAAGCAAAAACGAAATAAATCAAAATAAACATTGTCAAAGTATTAAAATTGCTACGATAACGTGAATAATGAGGTTGGTATTACACCCGGTATATGTAGATATTATAAGTATTTGTAACTTAGTTGTATTGTTACTGTCTAATTTTATAATCATAATTACAGCGCCTGGGACATTTGATTTGTCTAAGTACCTACCTATAGTTTTAAGTTATACCTACATTAAAATGATTTTAAAACATTATCATGCAGGTTATAATGAAAATATCTGGGAATGATGATGTCCTATTCCATTCGACACTATGGCAGTGCCTGCCCTTTTTGAAGTAAACGCTCGAAAATTAAGCAGTAAACGCTAACAAAGTTACGGTGCAGTTTTAGTATCATGGGCCAATGAATCAGCAAACGATAAAGCAACGGTAATATGTAATGGCAGCAAATATTCGAAACTACCAAACACTACCGATGCTAACTACACGCTGATCTGATTTTTAGCTTTTGAAATGAAAATTACTAGCGTAGGTATACGTTTTTATCATGGGAAGGGGTTTCTGCGATTTATACTTCGACGTCCAGATGTAATATTTTGGTATTAAGACTGTTCCGCTGCGATGTTTTATGCGAAATTGTTAAATTTTAGTTTTATATTTTGTTTTTTTATATTGTTTTATGAAAATAAATTCATGATCCAACTTTAAATGCGTTTATTTGGTACTAGTTGTTGCCCTCGGTTTCAACCGTATCCGAAAGGGCTTTTTCTCCCAAGGGGACAAAAGGTGTATTATGTCTATTGTTTTCCAAGGTCTAATAAAAAAATAATAATTAATAATAATAATAAATTAATTATTAATTAATTATTTAAATTAATTAATCTAATCATCAATTTTCTCTGTACAAAATTTCATCAAAATCGGTTCAGTGGTTTAGGCGTGACATCGTAACAGACACACAGAGCTACTTTCGCATTTATAATTATTAGTAGGGAATGTAATTTTCGAATGATAATGCATAATTTTCAAAAACAATAAAAGTAAAATGCTCTACAAGAAATTGAAGCGTGGGGATGGGCACATATTGTTACAAAAAAACCTTTAAAGCCTGTAGATAGGGTGTCTATAGATTTGCTTTTATTTTGTCAGTGAATGACTGCTGAAGGAATACATTTTTTATTGTATACACTACAGGCACATTGAGAGGCTTGTGGATGAGTAACCTCTTAGCTGCAAGGTTAAGCTGCGTTAGTCGCGGTCAGTCAGTGGATGGGTGACCATTGTTAATCGAGACCCCTCTGTGCCTCGGAGAGAGCACGTAAAGCCGTCGGTCCCGGTTGTCATACGAACACCTATGACAATCGTATATGATAGGCCGAAACACAAAAATCAGTGGCAGTCGCTTCGTGTACAATACTGATATTCAGCCGAATCTGGTTAGACTGGAAGCCGACCCCAACAATTGGGAAAAGGCTCCGAGGAAGACTACAGCCACATTTTGTAGCCACAAAACCCTAGCAATACCTCATAAATCGTCCGCTGTCATGTCAATGCCAATGTTGGGTCAATAAGTAGTTACCGTACCACAAACAACACTTAATACTTAAATGAGTACTAGAGTTTTAAACTGTGTCATTTAAATGGCATTGTAGGCTTGAAAACTAATTTAATTAGCACGGTTCATACGATTGATTGATAAAGAAATTGTTAAAGAAAGCAGTGATAGCATAGTGACTGCCAAGTCTAAGGTTTCGAGATCGAATCCAAGCTAGTGATATTAGAGACCTTAGTTTATAAAGTTAGATTCATTTAGGTAGTTATACATTATACCAAATTGCTATTCTGTTTATATATTTATGCTAAATGTACCTACAGGAGTGTACAAGGAAGTCATAATGCCTTAGGTATTTACTACTCTTAAAAAATCTTAATCATTCGGATGACACATTAATTAATTATGTCATTTTTGTGTTAACTTGTAAGACAACTGTTTGATGCTATTCTTTTTATCTTATGTTACCCTGTATCTACGTTTGCTACGTAAAGCTTAACATGTGCAGTTGCATATCAACCACAAGAGGTCCACTGCTAAACAAAGGCCTCCCCTATAGACTTTCACAAGGACCGGTTACATGCCGCCTGCATTCAACGACTACCAGCGACCTTTACACCAGGTCGTCCGTCCATCTCGTTGGAGGCCGTCTTACGCTGCGTATGTCGCGCGATTTATAATATTATGAACATGGCGCACCCAATAATAATAATATGCTGTAGCAGATAGGTATACAGAGACACCAAGGTGATATCTTGTCAGTGTTCAGATTTTTTCATTGGTCTATTTGGACCCGAAAAGAGGCTCAAATGTAGCCAGTTCAGTTTTTATAAGAATAATATACTAAAAACCTAAAATAAAAGGTCATTATAATCCTATTTGAAAAACCTAAAAAGAACTAATGAAATTGCGCGTATTCTATCTAAGCAAGAAGTATAACGATCAACCAAAACCTTCTGGTTGTTCTTTTGTCTATTGTTTAAATATTGTTCCAAGACGTTGAAATAGTTTTTGAGCAGTCATTTTTTGATATTTCATGTATCTTTTTTTGAGATGATTACTATTTTCTACAGAAATATTTTGTAAGTACACAATTGTATATGCTAACCTGATATTTAAATAACAATGTACAAGTACACTGTTTTTTAGGAAAGGGGGTATTTGCACACCTTGGGGCTATCCGGCTAGAAAAAAAAGTCATGACAGAACAGGAATATCTGTCCTATTTTTCTAGTTGTACAAAATGATTTACGTATATTTGATCCCGAAAATATAATCACGTAAAAGTGCAGTGCTCTTATTCGAGTTGATAGAGCACAAAAGGGTGGTAATTAAAGTAATGTTCAGAAAGTCGTCCGGGTACCCTACTGACACTACCTTCAGCAAAATATTCCAGCAAGATGCTGCCCTATTTGCATTCATATAAATCTTTTTACGAATATATCTGTTTCTCTTTAAGTATATTTGAAACTTCTTTGGTAAGATATAATATTATAGCATCTTCATCATTGTGTGACGTGCTTTATATTCTCAGAATGTAGCTACGGCTTGCAACGTGTACAGGCTTATACTTGTTTACTAAAAATATCTCGGTAAAGTTCGCTCATATTCACGCTCATTTTTCTATTGTATACATAATATATGTTTATATATAATCGATTAAATCTTAAACCAAATAATCTTGACCTAACCTAAGGCTAATATTGCTTTTTAAGGTACAAACACATTAATAAAAGCGTGTGTATCAACTACTTGGCTTTTACGAAGCAACGGCAAGATGCATATTTCTCGCTGACTGTTCCAAAACTTGCTGTGCCTGGTGACATCATCTCTTCAAATTTGACTAAAGGCATCGATCACTTAAGGGATCCGCGCCTTAATAAGGTTCGTAAGATATATTTTTACCCGACTGTTGAAGCAGAGTAATCTTTTTCTAAGAGATATGTATGTATGTCTAATTCTTCGGCACGCTCAATAACCTAAACTGTTTTAATGGTTTCAACATATGAGTGTCTTTAGATTCGTCTCAGTTGCACACGTGACATAGAGTAAAAAAAAAATTATGGGTATCAAATAAAAGCGAAAAATATTTTATTAATAAAAACGAAAAAGTGTCAAATAAAATATGATTCATTATTAAATGAAAAAACAAAACCGATTGCGTTATAAAATAATAATTACTATGGCTTATTGTTATTATACTGTTATTTTTAGGGTCTTGCATTTACTTTGGCCGAGCGTCAAGCATTTGGAATACATGGACTTTTATCAAGCGAATTTCGAACTCTTGAACAGCAAGTGGCGATATGCAAACTATCCATTGCTAGATATAAAAGCTTCTTGAACAAATATCTTTATTTATCCGAGCTCCAGGTAAACAATATGAACAAGTGAATCCTATTTATATTTTCGATAGTTAATTTAAAATATCATTACCTAACCTTTTTTCTCGAATATCGGGGAGGTGCCAGGGTAAATCGGACTCCTACCGACTAAAAACCGCACTTGCCTTCCGCTGTCCTATATGACACGAACATGGGATTCGTGAAATTCGCCACCACTGTAGGTACCATCCTCGCTTCCTACTATATCGCGCGTGGATCAACCATACGCGCCGCCTACTGGGGCCATTGACTGGTCGGGCGTCTGACTGTCTGAGCAGTCTGAGCCTAGTGTCCCTTAAACAATAAATGTCACAATTATTTTATTAAGTTTACTTTCACTCGTTTTTGGGCTGTATTTTGCAGTTTAGGCTAGCTAGTTCCTTCATTAATCCGATGCAAGATATCTTAAAAATATAATTATAGATTACAAAATTTTGTTTTCGTGTTGATTTTTTTATACATTTAACGAGACTTCCTGACAGTAGAGTAATATTATAATTTTAATAAGTTCCAATAAAACAAAATATAGAATACGATAAGTCCTTGTTGGGTTACATTAATTATTGATTTTTACAGAATCTCCGTATATTTACGAGATTGACCAAAATCTCGTAGAATAACATTAATGTTTTGATTTTTAGGACACAAATGAAACATTATTCTTTAACTTACTCACTGATAATATTAGTAAATATATGCCGCTGATCAATTCGCCAACTGTAGGACTTGCATGCATGAGATTTGGTCTCTTTTTTAAAAAAGCCAGAGGTATTTTTATATCTATGCATGATAGAGGACATGTTATTGATGTCTTGAAGAATTGGTAAGTTATTTATTTGAAATTTTCGGTTATAAATAATTTTGTATTGTGATAAAATAATTGATTACCTAAGTGCTAAGTCGAGTTTGAAGCTCTGGATTTTGGAAATATTGTGTTACAAAAATGAAGGAACCTGTACGTCGATAGATTGTCTAGATGCATGTAATTTTTGATGGCTCGCATTAGACCAGCGTTCTGAGAAGAAATATATGCCACTCGTGGGATAGTAAATGGGATGATGAATTCTTTACTATTTTAAGAAGTGAACATTGTTCTCTATTACAGGCCAGAACGAGACGTTAGGGTTATCGTTGTTACTGATGGAGAAAGAATACTAGGTCTCGGTGACCTTGGCGCCCACGGTATGGGTATACCTCAAGGCAAGATTATACTGCTTACGGCTTTGGCTGGGATCAAGCCACATCAATGCCTTCCTGTATGTTTAGACACCGGAACTAATAATCAGGTTTGTAAGCATATTTCTAATAATCCACGCGAGGATAGACGTTGGAACTTTCGTACATAAGTGTTGGAAGGGAAATGGATGAGTGATGGTTATTAAATATAATTAGTTAGTAGTTAGTATATAATTATTTTCTGATATTATATAAAATACAAAAAAAGAAAACTCTCTAAATCTACCACCAAAGATTTAATAACCCATTAAGCTGGAATGTAAATATTCCAAACGCTATGGCACTTCCTTCAAAAGGCCATTTCAGATATTGCCTTGCATTGTCAGTAACACTCACATATTTGCTACTACAACCATGCCTGGACTTTAAAAGTAACTACGATTCACGGAGTTTATTTCACTGTTTAATTTCAGAGATCGTCAGTTAAGAAATTCCAGGGCCATCTAGCTTAAAAAAGTAAAATATTTACTTGTAGAGGTTGTAAAAGATCTATTTTCAAAAATAAATAAGTATTATCCATAATTTAAACTGTTTAACTGTGTTTCTGTTGTGTGCCCATATGGGTCCGAGCCCGTAAGAGTATTTGTCATGAGTTGCGTGCTCTATCTTAGACCCTGTTAATATTTCTCATTAGGCAAGACTTAGGCAAAAAGGATTCAAGTCAACATACAATAAACACCGTCTAGGTAATCGTAGTGTAGGACGCCCGCCGACGAGGTGGTGGTGACGACTTGCAGAAAGCAGCTGGACTGTGACTAGATGTGGGAAGCCGAACATAGGGCTCATAGCGTTCACTAGTAGAGGCCTACGTCCATCAGTGGGCGAATATGGGCTGATTATGATGATACAATAAATGTATCTCCTTCTTTGATTTGGTTAAGACCAAACTATAGGTTAGTAATGATGATATCGATTAAAATTATTCCTCATATTTCAGTCACTCTTAGAGGATCCTTTGTACATTGGTATTCGAGAGAAGCGCTACTCCCGCAATGATTACGACGAACTGGTAAGCGAGTTCATGGCAGCAAGCAAGAAACTGTATGGACCGCAAACCCTTGTGATGGTAATGACTGTATTTACTAGGTATTGACACAAAAAAAAATCTTCTGTGTATAATGAAATAGAATATTTTTATTTCTTAGTACCTATACGGTATATTGGGGTCTTAAATGTATCACTGTTTCAAATATACCATTAGGTATAGAAATATTAAATAAACCGTGTATGCAAGTTACCGTCATTAGAAATGGATTACAACGAATGGATCAATGGAAGTTCACTTGTTTTAATTCTTTACTCAATATTTTCATTGCGTTACATAATAATATAGGCTGATGATGGTGATGATGATTCAAAAGCTTACAATTTTAAAATAAAATATACATACCTTAATTCACAGATGGAAGATTTCGCCCTACAGAATGCTTACCGACTTCTGAACAGATATCGAGACGATTATTGTGTGTTTAATGACGACATTCAAGCGACCGCAGCTGCAGTGGTCGCCGGTCTTATGGTTGCATGCCATAAGATCACTAAACAAAAACTGAGTGATAACACTTATTTGTTCTACGGTGCTGGCTCTGTGAGTTTTTGAACCAAGTTTTTTGTTTTTATAAAAAACATTGAACAATATATTAACATACTAACACGCCAGTATTCCCCGAAAGGTTAAGCAGCAGTATTTTAGGTCCAATGCTGACCTAGTGCGGGTTGGGAGACTTCACACAGCGTCGAGAAAAATCGTATGGTAAACAGGTTTCTTCACGATGTTTTCCTTCACCGTATATGCAAGTGCTACTTACTTAATTATTATCTAATACGTACATGAATTCTAAAAGTCAAAGGTGCGTGTATTGTATTCCACTCGATACCTTTGACTTGGCAGTCCAATGGTCATTGTCTAGGCTATCAATGTTCCACAAACTGCAGCAGAGTATTACCATACTAAAATTACAGTTTACATGTTCAGACTGGGGTTGGAATCGCAAATTTGTTATGCGATGCCATGTCGGAAGAGGGGTTATCGAGTGAAGCGGCCCGAAGCAGGTGCTATATGTTCGATATCGACGGCTTGCTGTCTAGGAAGCGAAACAAAGCCATACCTAGGCATGCGAGAGACTACGCCAGGGATCTAGAACCCGAGATGGATTTTGAGAAGTGCATTAAGAAGTTCAAAGCGACATGTTTGATCGGTATGAGTTTAATTTTTTTGTCTTCTTGGACCTCTCTTGACTCTGAACCTACGGTGTCAGCGGTCGGCCCGCTCCGATTCGGTATTTTGCTGAAGGCCATATTGAGTGAACAGTTCTCATCTAGCTATTTTATCGAAGGAAATCTTAGCATGGAAAATGCCAAAAAATATAAAAAGATAGTTCTCATCTATTTAAAGTAATGTGTATGGATTTAGGGGGTTTTAGTGACATCCGGTGGAAATATCGTAACATCCCGTTTTAGTATATCCATCTGCGTTGCGTAAGGAACTCCTGTGCAAAATGACCGTCAGCAGATTTAATTTCAATTAAGTTTTGTAATTAAACTACTTTTTAGGGATTTCCCGAAGTTTCAATTATGTTGTTCATAATTTCATTTTCATGGCATTAAATTTTTTAAACAATTATGATAATTTGTTGATTCCTTTATTCATTTATGTATTTAAATATTTTAACAAATAATAAAACATTAAAAAATATAAAAAATAGTAGCCCACTTGTATCGGGAACACTATCCAAGCTATTGGTGGTCAGGGCCCCAGCGAGAGGAAACCTCCTGACGATGCGCGCCGTGTCTAGGAGTACCGCTTTCTGCATGTTGATTTATTAATTCAATAAGTAAGTTTAAACTTGCAGATTGGTAGTTCAGCTTAGTTATATATTACTTAGCCACCAGCTCCTCTACAAAATGCTTGAAATCGATTTCTTTTTCGGCATAAAGTTAATTTATTTAATCCGTTTTCGACGAACCTTTTTATGAAGTCAGGTTATTGGTCTTAAATGCTTTAGAATTTATCACAATACATGTTTCTCATTCACCATATCAGAAACCCATTTTCTGGTTTGGTATATTGGATGATTTCCGATTTTTCAGGTACTTCAACGTGTGGCAACTCATTTACACCGATAATGCTAAAAGAACTGGCAAAAAATACAGATCGACCTCTGATCTTTCCACTGTCAAATCCAACAAAACAATCGGAATGTACTCCTCAGGAAGCTTATGCTAACACGGATGTAAGTGTGTTCTATTTTACATATTCTATAGCTCATTTTATGCATTCGTCATCTGGGCGATAGCAAAATAAAAATTTTGCAGTCGCCCAATTAATTATTTCAAGGATAACTTTAACTGTCTCATTAGTGGTCGTAAGCGCGACTGCTGCGTTAGAGGTCTCTAGGCGAACTGTGACTGTGCATTTATTTAACCTTTACCATAACCTTTGGGAAATATCTGGTGGTGTTATCTGACATTGTTATATGAATATTTATAACAACCAGTATCATTGGCATAATGTGCTCGCTAAGGTAGACGAGTCTTCATCATCGACATATACTGTCCCACTGCTGGGCACGGGTCTCCTCTCAGATGAAAAGGATTAGGCTATAGTCCACCATGCTGGCCTAGTGCGGATTGGCAGACTTCACACACCGTCGAGAAATCTCTAAGGCATTGCAGGTTTCCTCACGATGTTTTCTTTCGCCGTTTAAACTAATGATAACATGAATTCGAAAAGTCAGAGGTGCGTGCCTTGGATTCGAACTCGAGAACTTTGACTTGGCAGTGCAATGGTCATATTTCTAGGCTATCATTGCTGCAGAGGAGTCTTGATGTCTTAAAAATGGTTACCCAACTATAGATAGACGATACATAGATATGTGTCAAGTGCACCTTGACCTTGCAGACCGATGGGATCAACTCAGTAAATTACATAGCCAAGACACCCTTTGTATGCGTAGAATCACACTTCTAATTTATTTTTGTTTTTCAGGGTCGTTGTATTTTCGCTTCGGGGTCCCCCTTCCCGCCAGTGACGTACAAAGGGCAGATGTATACGACTGGTCAGGCTAACAACTACTACGTGTTTCCCGGGCTAGCACTTGGAGTGGTCGCCGCAAATGCATTCCGTGTCACCGATGCCATGTTTCTGACGGCTGCTAAGGTAAACTTTAAGTTTTTTAAATCCCCAAATTAATATCCTCCATTACACAGTTACACATAAATAAATTTCCAAGTAGAATATTAGTTTTTTACGATTATGGTCAAATTGCGGGATGTTCCGAAAATCTAAACGTTAATTATTTTTATCGAGGCGTGGCAGGCTTCTTGTTTCTATTTTACAAAAAAAAATGCACTTTAATAAAGATTCGTCATCATCATTAACCCATGTACTGCTGGGCACGGGTCTCCTCACATATTGAGAGGGATTAGGCTATAGCCCACCACGCTGGCCTAGTACGGGTTGGCAGACTTCAGAAACCGTCGAGAAAAATCTCTAAGGTATGCATGTTCCCTCACGATGTTTTCCTTCACCGTTAAGCGTGTGATAATTAATTACTAATACGCACATGAATTCGAAAAGTCAGAGGTGCGTGCCTTGGATTCGAACTTGAGATCTTCGACTTGGCAGTCCAATGGTCATACCACAACCACAAGATTCATTAAATAATAAATAAATAAATAGTTTTGGACAATTTCACACAGCACCATCTAGTCCCAAACTAAACAGAGTTTGTATTATGGGTGTACAATGTATATAATACTAATATACTTTTTTTTTGTAAATACATTAGAAACACCCAGCCAAACACAAATACTTATGCTCATCACTGCATCACATAAGTATTTGTGTTTGACAGTCTCCAAACCAATCAACTGCGTTGATGAATCCATGGTAGAATTATAACCAACGGTGAACGGTTGCACCTAGTTCTAGCCGGCTTAAACTAGTTATAACCGCACTTCGGCTTTAAGCCGTAACATATAATAATATTTTTTTGGGACATTTTTACACAACACCATTTAGTCCCAAACTAAATAGAGCTTGTACTATGGATACTGATAATGGATATAATACTAATATACTTTTTTTTTTGTAAATACATTAGAAACACCCAGCCAAACACAAATACTTATGCTCATCACATAATATTTGTGTCCTATGGGAATCGACCAGACCAGAAGTCCGATACGCGAATTTCTAGACCACAGACGTCATTTTCCAATGGTTATTGTTACAGGCACTTGCAAATCATGTCACCGAAGAGGACCTAAAAGTTGGTCGTATCTACCCACACATCAGTAATATGAAAAATGTATCCATGGCCATTGCAGCTGAGATTGTTTCATTGGCCTACGATCAACGTATGTATATTATTTATTTGTTTTTTTGCAAGGTTAAGCTGCCCTAACTGCGGTCAGTCTGTGGATGGGTGACTATTCTTAACACATCGAGAGGGTCTCTACCACTCGGAGAGCCGTCAGTCCCGGTTGTCAGTAGTTAGTTGTAGTAGTTAGAAACCTGAAAAAGCCCGACAATCAGTCTATCCTCAGGATATCGTTATTGCCGGGAAATTGGGTTGCAGAGTTTGATGGTAGTCGCTTCGTATAAAATACTGTTCTGGACTGGAAACCAACCCCAATATAGGAAAGGCTCGGAGAGTGATGAGAATGTTAATTATTTATTGTATATAATTATATAGAATAACAATGCTCTGTTTTTACAATTTTCTGATAGTTTTTATTCAACGGGTCAGTAACAACGTCAACATTAGCATGATACCAAAGATTCACAATAATAATTGGACCCGGTAGGTAGCGCTGCAATCTAGTTGCAGGACCACTTACCAGCTAGTAGAATACAGATATTAATATGTTGTTGTTTTTACAGAATTAACATATTTATGCCCAAAGCCAAAAGATTTACTACTTCACGTGAAAGATTGTCTTTATGACTTCCAATATCCCTCCAACCTACCAAAATTCTATACATACCCTGAGAAGACTAAAATTGTAAAACTCAAGAATATTGAAGTACTTCACAAAGGGCTTCTGTACGTATATTGTATCTACTTGTGTATTTTTTGTATATGTTACGGCTTAAAGCCGAAGTGCGGTTATAACTAGTTTAAACCGGCTAGAACTAGGTGCAGCCGCTCACCGTTGGTTATAATTCTACCATGGATTCATCAACGCAGTTGATTGGTTTGGAGACTTTCGAAGAGTTATGTTATTGGTGACTTTGTATTTAATCATGAATCAATGAATTATGGGCATCATGGAGCTAAAATAAATTTTATTCTATAAAGAGAACGTGCCCTCCAGAGGGTCGTAGTGTTTTTCTAGTGTATTATCATTAATAGGTTTAATCGGTGCGGTGAAAGGAAGTTATTTATTAAAAAAAATGTTTTTTTGTTACAGATCCCCTAATAATAGGAAACCGAAGCCAGAATACGACAAGCCAATAAAAATAACATAAATGCATTCATATTTGTGATTAGTTAGCTTGCATGCCGATTAAAATATAATAGGTACTTATATCTTCAAAGCGTTCAGAGACGCTGTCTTTATACGCTGTAAGTACATGTTTATTTCTAAGAAGTTTGTGTAAGGAAGTAATATAACCTTTTTTCCCTTTGATACCAAGACTATTTATTACCTATTGATACTCCGTGACAGTTACGGTGTATAAGATAGGTATTCTTGTCATCGCGGACTATGATCTCCTAGTAGTGTAATTTATTTAGATACAAAATATTACGTTAACGATTCTAAAAACGTTTTAAAAAGTTTAGTGGTCACAAGCATAGTAGTCGTCTAGCTAGTATGTACAGACGCCAGCAGGTCAAGCTTTCCAAAAACTGTCACATTTTCCCAATTGAATATGAACCTTATTGGTTTGTATTAAAGTTGCAAATCTATCAAAGAAATTTGACAGATTGGGGTAGCTTGATGTACTGGCCTCTGTACATCTATTAAAATTATTGCTGTCACCAAGTTGCTTTAATTAATATGCTATTACTTTTTTGTCAATTTGGCTTGATTTTTTATATATTTAGATAATTCTCCTTGACTGGTTTGGTATCAAGGGGAGTAAAGGGCGAACCTTCCTAAGACAAAGTTTTTTTTCCAGATGTGCCTGCCAATGAAATATATTTGACAAAATAATAAAAACAACACGCCTGATACAGTTTTTACTAAAAATAAAACTGATATTAGGCTTGTTTTACCATGGTACGTGCATCTCAAAAAAATTATGACGACGCAAAACGCAACGTGGAAGTTTCTAATTCGGTGCCCAACATTTATGACGTAGAACTGTCAATCGTTCAGAGTTCAGACTCCATTATGATGGTTATCGACATCACGTCATATCTTTACAAGAACGCCGTACAATTATAATTATATGAAATGATTTCCACCGTTCTTAATAGATACGAATGGATTGATCTAATTTGTTCTTTTTTCTTAATTCTTAATGGTGAATCTATGTAACACGTTATAATTATTGTATCATATATCGTAATTATACGATCTACGGCATCCATACTTATGTAATATTAAGTTACATCTAACTGCGATATTTTAACATGAAATTGCATGATACCTCTCGAGTCTCGAGTCTTGCTCGAAAATAATAAGATTTCCTATTGAGTCTGTAATTACAGGCGAAAAATACCATTAATGTCGGTCTCTACTCAAGCAAGAATAAATTAAATCATGGTAACCGATTAATTGCACGATGCGGTGAAATTGTTGCGTTGTCTGATTGCAATGTATCAACGTAGTCGCAGAATTGTTTAGTAAGGGTTGTATGTGTGAGTGTATCGTGAGTGCGATCTGATTGGTCAAATTGGATAAAAAAGTACCTACGTGCTTACATGACCTAGTACAAAAGCAAAGCTCATGTCATTGTGACGAGCGCTGTAGTTATAAGACGATTGGTTCTGTAAACGTTAAATATAACTGCTGATTCTGACTATCCATAAAGGTGTTGACATATGCACTGCGGCGAAGCGAAAACGGAGCTAGAAAATTAACGAGACGGCTTGCCTTCGTATTTCTATGTGACTACATTCAAGCGACTGTGTACGGAGTTAGTACAAAAAATTATGGAAATTGCCTCGCCACGTAATCGCTGTATGTGTGACTAAGCCTTTAGTAGTAGCATGTCGGCTATGTTTATGGAAAGTCTGACAGTAATTGAACTAGCCACTGTCACATTTAGTACCAAATGACGACTGCAAAATAGCATTCAATTGTGCAGCACTATTTCTTCCTTTAATTATTTTGTCATTAAACATACGGACAAGTAGGTACATAGAAATGTAGAAAAATGTGTTTATTTGAATTCTCGCCCATAAAATAATAAAAGAACATTATCAATTATTTTTTGGTCTTATTAAAATAGGGTTGATACCTGGCAATACACGATACATATAAATGCATTGCAACAGTAATGCGGTCATTCCAAAAAAAAAAATAAGTACGAGTATCTTACATTTCTTGCGCTATACTTGAAGGGTTTAAGTTGTACCGTAATAACAGAGGCCATCATCGACTTTGCGATGGTAAATATTATGAACTATGCGGGCATACGTCCCGCCGTGACGACTTAGGGTTGGTACCATCAAGATGTGATTTTTAAGAGTGAATTCGGCGTTTACCCGGCTTCTTTATATCACCATTAACTCAATCTTGTGCCACTTAGATCTGCGTCAGGGGTGCCACGTCATTTCTTATTATATCGATCAAAGTTAAAATGAAATGGGAGAGACTTCGCGTCGAGTATCGGCCAGTCGAAGTCGGCCGGTCGAAGTCGGTCGTCTAACTGGCACAATATCCGGGGTTATCACACGACACGCCAGCTGCTACAGCGTCGATTACACTGGACCGTTGCCACCGAAACCGTTTGATATACACACACACCGCTGTATAATCGTGTCATATGTAGGTGCTGTTCAAACAAATTGGTGCTACAAAGTTTGGGTCGTTCGATTATGGAACTCGACTATTGGCGTTCACCAATTTTTTTATTGACAACGCTTAGGCACTGGTATGTTACTTGGAAATTTAACGATGGTAGGCTCTGCTCATGCTGCAGAGCTCACTGGGTTGGTACCACCGCATTGTACTACTTTGAGCTGTGTTATGTTCCTTACGGTGAGCAAGGTTGCCAGTGCTCCGTAAGGAAACGTTGTGTTGGCAGTGGGGGGGACTTTGATCCTTATACTGTTAACCCAACTATACCTTTTTCGTTTTACAGGGTCGGTCGTTAGCTTGTTGGACACCTTAGTGGTATATAATAAATTGCCATATTCTGCCGTTAAACAATAATGCTATCATTACTGTGTTTCGGGTTGAAGGGCAATGTAGCCTGTGATATACTGTGACTGAATCCAGCTCATCCCATCATCTCCCTCTGGGTCTGTCGTGTTGGCGTCTAGCATTAAGTGGGACCCATTGGGTAGTGTGTCTCATTGATCGTCTGATATGCGATATAAATATTTGGGAAATTTTACACAGCACTATCAAGGTCTCAGACTAAGCAGAGCTTGTACGGTCAGCAACGAAAGTCGTTCAACACAGCAAAATTTTGAAAACATCACAGATCTAAAACTTGTCTAGAGGTTTTTTTCTATAAAGGTAATCTAAATATTTAATGGTCATCTATGCAATTATTTCCGATAACCTTCACGGGTCAGTAACTTCATATTTAAATCATATTGAAGATTGCAATATGTTCAGCGGCTTTCGTTGCTGACTGTACTATGGGTAGACTAGACAATGTATATCATCATCATCATCATCAGCCTATATTAGTCCACTGCTGGACGTAGGCCTCCCCTAATGTGCGCCATTTCACCCTGTCCTCGGCTTTTCTTCCAGCTTCTCCAGCAGTCTTTCGCAAATCATCACTTCATCTTGCCGGACAATGGATATAGTAGCAACGTACCTATATACTTACATACTTTTTTTGTGAACTTACTACATAAGAAACATCGAGACCAACACCACTTTTGTTCATCACGTAAATAATTTGTGTCTTGTGGGAATCTAGCTCGTGATCAGCACTCCGACACTCGAACCAATAGACCACAGACATCTTCCAAAATATTTCGTATCGACAAATATTGAAAAAAACAAAAAAAACAAGAGAACAACTTCGTTCTACACTCGTCTACAACATGAAGTCATTCTCATGCTAGCCGCGTGACTTGGGTGCCCAAGGAATTGTTATACAAAAAAAATGAATTTACGAATTCGAATGTAGAACAAAGAACATGTAATAGTCATACATCACTTCCCACCTGTCTCGCTGTACACGTTGCGAACGTTTATTTTACTGCATGAATACAAAACCTCTTTTTGTCGGATATGCCGGAATAGGGAGGTGCATTGTAACATAATTTTGCTAACTTAGTTTCACTACGAAGTTCAGGGTAATTTTGGTAAAGCATTAAACCTATTTAATGCTTTACAAAACCTACACCTTTATTTTTACGGGGAAATCTTCATATTGCTGCCGGTCTACGGGGGTTAGACTGAGGAGTGTGGGATTCTTACCCACTAAAACCACACCGATGGCTACCATCAGCACATGGAGGGTGGCATTGTGTTCTCTTAATAGACCCTCATAAGCGGCAAACAATGAGGTGCCAATGTACGAATAAACATTGTAGATATTATATTTTTGTATTTTTTTGGCATTTTCCAAGCTAAGATTTTAAAGTTATTTAGCGAAGGAAGGAAGCTTTTCAATAGGTGTTACTGACGTCACCATAAAGACGTAAAAATTCTCAATGTGAAGGCAAAATTCGTCATGGCGGGTGGGACTCGCGGTGGCTTAGCGGTCATAGCGTCTGGTGTACCTAACCAGAAGACGCAGGTTCGAATCCTGCCCGCGGTCGAATTTTTCCTTCGCTAAATAACTTTAAAATTGTAGATATTTTCTGTTTATTCTGTTTTGAGAAAAAAGGTAAAAGTGTGTTGGAAATTATTATAATTTGGATGGGACAGCATTTGTCGGATTAGTTAGTTATTTATATTTCAAGTGAACACTGAATTATAAAAGAAAGGGACTACCACTGGGAGTAGCCTCCAATAGATCATAAATAAATATAAATAGTTATAGTCCACTTGATTGATTGCAAGATAATAAAAAGTATATTTTTAATATTTTTAGCTAACATGGTATGAATAAACCATGGATAGAGAATCCTGGACCAGGATTTGTGCCCAATAAATCAGCACAAAAGAGACTATTTAAAAATATCAAGTTACATCATAATTTACACATGCTATTTCCATATCGTAAGTAAGACAATCGATTGTTCCGTAGAAGTCGATCAATATAAGACAAAGGTGCAATAGCCTCACTGCAATCGATATCAAGAAAAGACTGAGCCTTTAATATTGTCACCGATTATTTTTATGTCGACAGCAAAAATAATATCACAATGTATTCTTTAGGAATGCGTACATTTAAAACTAACGACATGGGAATCGGACGATTGTGTAAATGATAAATCGATCGTAAAATAATCGTCATCATCATCATCAACCACATCTATCCCACTGCTGGGCACGAGCCACGGGTCTCCTCTTAGAATGAGAAGGATAAAAAATAATAAGAAACATAAAACACCGTAAAATAATACCATTGACTATATAAAAATATTCTTATTTGACGTTTGAAACAATTTTTTGCTGCACTGACCTCTATAATACAGTATTATAAAGGTCAGTGTTTAGCTATTATACCTACCTTCATAGAAAAACCAGCTAACAAGTTGTAAAATAACATTTTAGAGTCAGTTCAAAATACTCATAAATGCGATTAGTATATTTTTTCTCACTTCATTATTCACGAAATGTTGGTTGGCCTAAAGTATTTTTGAAGATAAAAACTATAATTATAATCAGCTTATACCGGATTAACTTTGCCTTTAGTCCGAAATAATAAAAGCGCAGGATTCGGTCATTGCACTGTACATTTATAATTCCCAAGCCAAAAGAGTTGTAACGTGATGCTAAAATATGTACACAGACTAGAAAACGAGCGAGTATTTTTTTAACTTTTCTCTGTCACGCACCTACCCTGCGGAATAATTAAAAGGTGCCTATGCCCACAGTTCTCGTGCGAACATATTAAACTTTAAAATTAATGTTGTGGTCTCCGGTGTAGTGTATCAACACGGGATTCCACTTAAACTGTCGAAAACCAGGTGTGACGTTGTTTTCGCCGCAGTGTACAATCGAGCCATGGCAAGTAAAATAATCTGCTTGCCCTTTTGTATAAAGTTAATCAGTACCTACTCCAAGTTTCCAGAGTGTACAGAGTAAAAAATGCAGTGGACAAATTGGTGTGTGTTTAAAGAAAGAAAGAAATTTATTCTAACAGTCACAACACAAGACAAAATAACATACAGAAAAAAAAACGATATATTTAAGACTTAAGTTAGTTAAGTTTAGTACATCAAGCTACCACAATCTGTCAAATTTCTTTGATTGATTTTCAACTTTAATACAAAACAATAAGGTTTATGTTCAATTGGAAATTTTTGACAGTTTTGGATAGCTTCACCTGCTGGCGTCTGTACGTTGTCTTGTGCGATGTTAATAGGTCCCTATCTTAGCAATATGCTGCAATAAGCTGTAGCGCTGAAATTAATTTATTCATTATTATTAAAAAACCTGTTAAGATTGTTCAAAGTTCTTCTAAATTTATTCTGATTACCTGCACGTTTCCTTATAATAAGGTCAAGCGGGGTGAATAGGAATGCAGGGATGAATCGAGACAAAACTTTGAAAGGGATTTTCAGCTTTAATTATTATAGTTTGATGCCAACAAGGTCTTCTAATGGTTTATTATAATTTAGGAACAATATTAGTCCCTTTTTCCAACAAATTATAATAAGTAAAGCTAAAAATCCCTTTTAAAGTTTTGTTTCGATTCACCCCTGCGTCCCTATTCACCCCATTTGACTGTACTTATAATGCTGCTTTGTTTTTACTAGTTACAACATTCCAACTTGATTTTACTGGATATCGTAGCGTAACACTGGCGGGAAACATGAAATTATGGCGTTTTTTCTTAAATAAGAATTTACTGAACGAGTATTACATGCACGAATCTCTTTTTAAACTATATGTATAATGTCATGGTGCACAATCGTTATCATTTATCTAATTCGTTTATCTTGTGTTAGGTCTTAATTATTTTTATTTGATTGAATTTAATTTTAGAAAATTCTTTATTTATTTTACTGGTAACACCGACACTGCCATGAAGTGAATCACGAATTGTAAAGGGTGGGGATGCTTCATGGTGGTGTTGCGGCCGTCCTGACTAGTCAGTCTTGTGATAACAGCGAACGGAATAACACGTCCAGTTCAAATTATATTATTGTGCGATTAGTTGCAATAGCTATATATTCTGAATAACTATTTAACTATATATGTGATAGAACATTTGTTTTACTTACTGTTAAATTACAAATCTACCTCCGGTTCGTAAAGTGACGGATCTTTTGTTGAAAAAGGAATTAAAGGATATTCGAAGGTAACTATTGTTAATTATTATCCCTACTCTTCCCACAGTAATAACCCTGTAGCATGTTGATTGTTATATTTCAGAAGTGGGATAAGCCTGCACCCTTATTTTAGCCTGTTTTGTTATTATAATGTATGCATTTTCATTTATGAGGTTAAAAAAAAATAAAAATAAAATAAAGTAGATTTGTATGTTGTGTCGAGTGTGGAGTACAATATCACTGTTTTACAACGACGATCTACCGTTTTTGAGATATGCTTGTTCTTTAGTTTTTCTCACCTTTTATGAATATTTCTTTTAATCAATGTAACCGTTTTCCTTTGTTTCGAGTTTCAGACAATGCCTCGAGGTATTGAACAGACGCCTCTGCGTCGCTTAGCGACGCCAGACGGTCGTGATTCACGGTCAAGGGATGTAGCCAGGCAACGTAGCCACAGCCATCGAAGCCGTAGCCCTGTGCGTAGCCCGGCAAGTGTACCGAGCTGCAGGGAGCGTGAGCCGACGCAACGTCGAGGTTCGAGCTTGCAAGAGCGTGAGAAGGAGCTTGAGTACCAGCGAGAGCGACTCAAGATTCTCGAAGAAGGGATCATCAGGGAGCGCAGTTATCAACGCGAGAAGGAGAGGCGTCGAGAGTCCTCCCGTGCCAGCCTTACGTGCGAAGATCGACAGAGGCATCAAGGAGACAACGCCACTACCCGGAAATCAAGGTCACGTAGCCCTACTTTCTCTTCCAAGGATATTATTAATCTTTTAAATTCACTCAAATCTCAGCCAGTGGCAGCAAGCACCTCTTTGCTACCCACTATCAATCACAAAAACATTTTACCAGAGTTTGATCCTTCAAATAAGAACCAGAGAACAGATATTTGGCTCAGGAAAGTAAATGAGTGTGTTACTGTCTATGGCTGGGATGAGAAAACTACAATCCATTTCGCTATGCAGAAACTTCAGGGATTGGCTAAGGTCTGGTACGAAAGTCAAAACTCTATTTTATTTAATTGGACTGAATGGCAAGGGAAACTTTTGAGTGCGTTTCCTTGCGAACAGAACTACGGCCAAACCCTGGAGGACATGCTTCGTAGAAAGAGCAAGTATAATGAACCACTTGAGATATACTTCTATGAAAAGTTAGCACTGCTGAACCAATGTGACATTGTCGGAAAACGTGCGGTTGAATGTCTGATCCACGGTCTAAGCGATAAGACTATGCGGTCAAGTGCTAATGCATTGCGCTGCACTCAGCCCGACCAATTATTGCAATTCTTAATGAGTAACCAGGATGCTCCACAGTCAACTGAACACAGTAAAGTTAGGAATAGAATAGGATCGGAACAGAATAACTCTTTGTCGCGTAAGTTGCCTAGTCAGTTTCCTCTTACTTGTTTTAATTGTAAAGAGAAAGGTCACCCGCACTTTAAGTGTCCAAAACCGCTTATTCAATGCACTAAATGCAATCGGTTTGGACACAAAGCCGACGCCTGTACATTTAAAAATGATATTCAGTTAGACCAAAAAGGTAAATCCAGCTCTATTAATGTTCCTAGAACGATGAAAATATCTGTATCCGATTCGAAGTCTAAGTTTATCAAGGATAGTTGTATTAATGGTAGTTTATATAAAAGTTTCATAGATTTTGGAAGCGAGGTATCATTGATAACAGAGTCTACGGCAAAATCGTTAGGTTTAGTATGGGATGAGATAAAATCGCCTCTAAGGGGTTTTGGCAACGAAGTGGTCTACTCATTGGGTAGTGTTGACGTCACTTTGGACATTGATGGTGTTCGTGCTGAGGTCTCGTGTCAGGTAGTAGCTGATAGGTATTTGGACGTACCACTATTGGTTGGCCAATCATTCACCGAACAGGCACACATATTAGTATACAAGGATTCAAATGAGCTAAAGTTTTATGATATCAACCTCAATTTTAATAGTGACGAAGACGATCAGGTTAAGAGTCGAAGTGTTTTGCTTTCAATAATAGGAATTGTCAGTATTCATGGTCCAATAACAGTAAAGACTAAAGTCGATCGCTTCTTAACTGGATCCATTCTATTGAATAGTAAGGTGATAGGTAGATCTGATCAACAGTTTGTAGTAAATGGTGGAGTCTACCAAATCAGGGATGGTTATGTTTATGTCAATATTACCCCATTGTCCAAAATAGTTCTCTTGCAGGAAGGTTTGGTTATAGCCCGAGGTACGAGAGTTCAGGTAGTAAATCGTATAGTGTCACAATCTGCTGAGCATGAAATAACGAATCCAACACGCTTAGATTTGAGTTTGGTTCGCATAGGTGAAGGTATAGATGAGTGTTATAGGCGGAAGTTGTTGGAGTTATTACAAAGATATCACCACTGTTTTGCGTCAAACTTGAAGGATTTAGGGTGTACAAATGTAGCGGAAATGGACATCGAACTAAACAGCAAACGACCTATTGTTTATCGTCCCTATAGGTTATCACACAAGGAACGAGAGCATGTGAGAGGTATGGTTGGAGAGATGTTGGAGGCGGGTATTGTGCAGGAATCGGTCTCTGAATATGCAAGCCCGATAATTCTGGTTCGCAAGAAGGATGGTGGATTTAGGATGTGCGTGGACTATCGTATGCTAAACTCGATTACGGTCAAGGAGCGATACCCCATGCCCGTAATCGAAGACGAGATTGCACGATTGTCTGGTCAAGCTTACTTCGTCACCTTAGACTTGACTTCTGGTTATTATCAGGTTCCGATATCGGAGAACTCTAGACCCCTCACATCATTTGTTACACCCGATGGGCAGTACGAGTTTACGCGTATGCCCTTTGGGTTAGCAAATGCTCCGGCCGTCTTCCAGAGAATGATCAATAGAGTTTTAGGTTCATCTAGATTCACGGAGGCAACTGCGTATATTGATGACGTTTTAATTTACGGGAAGAGTGTGGATGAATGTCTAGAGAGGCTTGAAAGAGTTTTGAAATTGATAGAGCAAGCAAATTTGACTTTAAATTTGTCTAAATGTTGTTTCCTACAAGAACAGATCAATTATTTAGGTTATGAGATCAGTGCTGACGGTGTTCGCCCTGGCAATAAGAAGACTCTTTGTGTAGTAGAATTTCCTCGCCCAACCAACCAGCACACTGTGCGACAGTTTTTAGGTCTCGTAGGCTATTTCAGGAAATTTATAAGGAATTTTGCCACACTATCGCATCCCTTGAATAAGTTACTTAGAAAGGATGCTGTATGGGAATGGAGAGAGGATCAGGAAAGTGCTTTTAATGATTTAAAGGATAGATTAGTCAGTAGGCCAATATTAGCTATATATAATCCAACTGCACAGACCGAATTACATACAGACGCTAGCAAAATCGGGCTGGGTGGAATATTATTGCAAAGGACTCACGATACTGATCCGTTGCGACCAGTAGCATATTTTAGCCGCCAAACGTCGCCAGAAGAGAAAAATTTCCATGCTTTCGAACTAGAGACCTTGGCTGTTGTCTGCTCCTTGAAAAAGTTCCGCGTCTATTTATTGGGTCAAACATTCAAAATTGTTACAGACTGTAGCGCGTTGCGTTCTACTTTCTCGAAAAGGGACCTCATTCCACGAATTGCAAGATGGTGGTTACTTCTCCAAGAATTCGAATGTACGGTTGAATATCGCGCAGGTACAAAGATGTCCCATGTCGATGCACTGTCTCGAAATCCGACAATGGATGACGAAAGTCTTGTAGAATCAGAATCTTTCCCTTTCATAATGTCTATAAGTGGCGAGGATTGGTTAGTAACTTTGCAGCTAGGCGATTCGGAATTGCGTAGAATTCGCGATATCTTAAGTAGGTTACTACTTAAGATTGATACTGATGGCTTAAATTACATTAAAGATAATTATCTGATCAAAGATAATAGGTTATATAGATGCTTAGATGGTGACAAATCTAAATTGCGTTGGGTAGTGCCCAAAGGGGCGAGGTGGCAGATTCTGCGTAAAAACCACGACGAAATAGGACATTTTGGAGTAGAAAAAACCTTAGAACGAATGAAGAGCACTTATTGGTTCCCAAAAATGTCCCGTTTCGTTAAAAAGTACGTTCAAGCTTGTATGGAGTGTGCGTATTAAAAAAAAACTGCCAGTAAGGAAGGTCATCTGCATCCTATAACCAAGGTGGACTTCCCTTTCCACACTCTCCATATAGACCATTTGGGCCCCTTCGTACGATCTAGTAGAGGAAATTGCTATCTTTTGGTCATCGTAGACGCATTTACGAAATTTGTTTTTATAAAACCGGTTCGTAATACTAAAACTAATAGTACGATTAGGGTCTTGGAAGAAATCTTTTATACTTTTAGAAATCCTGATCGTATAATAAGCGATCGAGGGACGTCTTTTACTTCTCATTCGTTTAGGAGGTTTTGTTTAGGGAAGGGAATAAAGCACGTCTTAAATGCGGTAGCGTGTCCAAGAGCAAATGGGCAAGTCGAACGGTATAACCGTACGATTCTGAGTTCTCTGACAGCCCAGAATCTTACGGATAACGAAAGAGATTGGGATACCAAAACTGGAATTATTCAATGGGGATTAAATAATACTGTTCAAAAGACTACTGGCAAAACTCCAGCTGACGTAATGTTTGGTTTCGGTATGAAGTCTGAGGTAGACCCTAGGCTCAACGAGGTTGCAACTGAGGCAAGGGAAAATATAGATTTAGAATTAGTAAGAGAGACTGTCAAGGATAAAATAGACTATGAGCAGGCCAAACAAAAGGAACGGTATGACAGGGACAGGGTACCTTCTCGTACCTATAATGAGGGCGATCTTGTAAAGATCACTAGAACTAATTTTAATAACGATGGTAAGAGCAAGAAGCTTGTTCCGTCCTACATAGGTCCTTATAGGGTAGAGGCGGTATTGGGAAATGATCGTTATAAGATCGCGGCTATACCAGGTTTAACAAGTATTAAGAATAAACGCAAAACTACAGTAGCAGCCGATCGCATGTCACATTGGATTCATGTAGCTTCTCTGGAGGTTAATAATGGTGATGAAACTGATGATAATAATAGCGATAATGATACAGATTAACTGATTGCATAATACATATAGTAGTGTATAATATAGTATAGTGTTAAGTGTTAAATGAATGAAATGATTAAAATGAAACTCAATCATTTAGTATATTAATAGAATGATTATGGTTATGACTTTGTAAGAATTAAGAACATGATAATAATCATTACGTTGGATGTGAGAAGCATGGTTCACAATGATGTGAGAAGCAGGGTTCACGCCAACGAAGTGATAACTTGACGGGTTGATATGTCTTTGTGAGAATGAAAGTTCGCATTGGCATATTAAACTGTATGATGGTAGTTAAAGGATGATAAAGATTTGTCGTTTCATTGGATGTGAGAAGCAGGGTTCGCATTGTGAGAAGCAGGGTTCACATTGTGAGAATTAGGGTTCACATTGTGAGAATTAGGGTTCACATTGTGAGAAGCAGGGTTCACATTGCGAGAAGCAGGGTTCACTCCAATGACATGACACATATGCTAGTTGGTTTACTTTTGTAAGGAGTTCTTTCAAAAGTATGTCAACATATCTAAAATATATTGTTTAATAGTGTTAAATATTTTATTAACTTAAATGTATCAACATTAGTCCTATCTTCTGCCGAGTGTTAGGTTGCTAGTTACGTGCATGAGGACATGCACATGGTCAGGATGGTCGAGTGTTAGGTCTTAATTATTTTTATTTGATTGAATTTAATTTTAGAAAATTCTTTATTTATTTTACTGGTAACACCGACACTGCCATGAAGTGAATCACGAATTGTAAAGGGTGGGGATGCTTCATGGTGGTGTTGCGGCCGTCCTGACTAGTCAGTCTTGTGATAACAGCGAACGGAATAACACGTCCAGTTCAAATTATATTATTGTGCGATTAGTTGCAATAGCTATATATTCTGAATAACTATTTAACTATATATGTGATAGAACATTTGTTTTACTTACTGTTAAATTACAAATCTACCTCCGGTTCGTAAAGTGACGGATCTTTTGTTGAAAAAGGAATTAAAGGATATTCGAAGGTAACTATTGTTAATTATTATCCCTACTCTTCCCACAGTAATAACCCTGTAGCATGTTGATTGTTATACTTGTTACTTTGTAATAGCTGTAGACAGGCAGACAGTTACTTTCACATTTATAATATTAGTAGGGATTAGATATAGATGCCATTGAACTCAGTTTAATGTACGAATGTTGCTAAGTATGTAACCAATATTTCGTTCAAAACAAAATCCTGATTGAAGCCATACGCATGACAATGCTTTGTCAGGATTTAAAAATCCAATAAGTATAAAGTTCAAATAATTTTCCTCACGTAGAATTTAGAGTTTGATTTTTGTGTTCTCATTACTGAGTTTTGCCTTTTTCGTGCCTTCAAGTGCTATGTGAGGAAAGGCCTCGCTAATTGATGGGGTCCAGCGACAGCTGGACAACAGCATGAAATGGTCGTGGCGAATTTCGCGGATCCCATGGCCATGACTATAGGGCAGGTGAAGGCAAGTGCGGTTTTTAATCGGTACGAGTCCGACATACCCTGCCACCTCCCCGGGTGGCGGAGGATCCATGAGGATTTTCCGTACTATAAAAAAAGGCGATAAAATATAGCCCGTATACCCCATTTCTAGGGATTTGTGTTCACGTCGTCGTCGGTGCGTCGGCTTCCAGTCTAACCAGATGCGGCTGAATATAACCAGTATTTTACACAAAGCGACTGCCATCAGACCTCCGCAACCCAATTTCTGAGTCATACCGATATCCTGAGGATAGACTGGTAGTTAATCATTTGGGCTTCTGTGAACCACTAACGTTTTTCAAAGGTGTTCGCATGATAACCAATACCGACAGCTTTACACGCTCTCCAAGGCACGGAGGGCTCGGTGTGTTAAGAATGGTCACCCATCCACAGACTGACCACGGGCAGCTCAGCTTAACCTTTTGACCGCCACGTCAATAACGAAAATCTGTGTTCTCTACGTCAAGCAATATGAATAAGTGATATGACGTGCCATGCCGTCATTGGCGTCGTGAGCAAGTTTTAATTTGACGTCTATAGACGTCCGTGGCGAGCAAAGGGTTAACCGCCCATATCGCTTGATTAGCATAGTTATTACTGAGCTACGAACCCCTCAGTGTAGATGCGGCCGAAACACTGAAATAATGGCAAATGCAAAATAACCTGAAACTTGAAGCTCATGGTTACGGTACTGCAATTACTTCACACTAATTTCGGCGCTCACGCCATTTCTAACGTACTTCCTTTGTAACTTGTTTTTGCATTTCGTTAACACTGATGCTCGTGGATAGTGGCTTCATTTGTTTGCATTTTTTTTAACTGCAGCGTATTTTTTTTATTACATTTGGCATTAACGCATGCCAAACATTATTAAGGATATAAATTTTAGAGAAAGAATAATTCAATCTCAGACAGGGTTTGACCCCCATAGACAACATTATATTCTGTGGGTGTTAAAAGATCACAAAAAATGTAGGTAGGTATGAGATTGTTTCTTATCACTTTATTAAATAGAGCTTCCCGGGAACTGTTAATTTACTTTAAGTATATCTGCCTAAACCTAGCATTACAGGCATCATGTAACATCATGGCCGTGGCGAATTTCGCGGATCCCATGGCCATGACAATAGGGCAGGTGAAGGCAAGTGCGGTTTTTAGTCGGTAGGAGTCCGACATACCCTGCCACCTCCCCGGGTGGCGGAGGATCCATGAGGATTTTCCGTACTATAAAATGGGAGTAGGTACCTACCTATACCTATTACGCCCCATTCCATTGCCGTATTATATCTATTACCTAGTACCCATAGTACAAGCTCAGGGGGTCTACTCCCTAAGCACGAAGTCCGTAGTTTCGACCTTAGTTACGGGCGTTTCCTACTCCGTATCACCTACGGACAGATGATTCGTTCGGGGCCCGAACTAAGAATGAATGACAACACAATTTGACAGTTGTCCGTACTCTAGATGTGTTTTTACCCGTTAGAAAAATTGAATTTGACACTTGTTTTATCGGACTCTGAAGTTTCGGAGAACTTTCGAACGGCTCGTAACTTCTTTGACGGAGATAGGGAGTAGACCCTCTGCTTAGTTTGGGACTAGATGGTTCTGTGTAAAAATGTCCGAAAATATTTATTATTTATTTAATTGTCCGAAAAAATATTGAGTTGATATAAAAATCAACACTAGCAAAGATACTCACTCGAGAATAGATGAGAGGATTTTTTAGATTTGGACACTAACTGGATAATCTCCGAAGTGTTCACAAAGCGGATCGGATTTTAAAATCAACTTTAAATGAACGAAATTATTAGCTTCACTTTAATAAAGCCGAGTTCGCATTGCATTACACTATTCGACTGTTTTGTTTGCATGTTTGTTTGTTACGCGATTACTCCGCTAATTAAGAATGGATTTAAAAAAATCTTTTTGCATTGGGTATCGTGAACAAACTTGACTTAAAAGTATGATCTTCATTAATTGTTTATTAGTTATTAAGACTAACAAGGGTGATTTTATTTTTTGCTTTTCTGTATTCGTTTTCGTCGATACCCTTAGTGTTGAAAAGTTATTAACGTTGTATAGTAAGTAGTAATAAGCTAAAAAGTAGATATGCAACCTAATTTAAAACTTACCTTCCATAAACACTTAACAAACTGATAATGTCAATTATTTTCACTGAACTTATGTTTTGATACAAAAAATAGTATTTAAATGCGTCTTTCCCTACTATGAGTTTATTGTACTTATTTTTATTATTACACAATATTGTCGGCACTATAGGTCTATTGTAAGGAACCATCTGTCTTAAAACAATTTTGTACTATGTATGACTGTTTGATGCCAAAATAAAAAAAAAAAAAATAATAATAATAAATAGTAATGAAAGTTTTTGTAACCAACTTGTTATCTTTAGTATATCGGTATCGCCCAGAACTTTGGCTGCGGCGGTCTGACTGCAAACACTTCGTGTGTAATACTAATATTCAGCCGCATCTGTTTAAACTAGAAGCTGGCAATAACATAATTGGAAAAGGCACGGGTGAAGTTCATATACTTTCAAAAAAACTTTAATGATTTCATCAGATTCCCTCAGCAATCTTAAAATTGCATTGTGGGCCATGATTGGTGATATTAATAATGCAAAATACATTTCTGGAATATAAATTCTTGATGTGTGATAATGAAAACAGGAAATTCAAGTATGTGGTGAATTAACTACTAATGAATTAAGTCGTATGTTTATTTTATTTCTGTTTCTGTTCCTTGCAAATACCTTTAATACTGCTCACTTTTCTACCAAGTTACCTAAATGGAGGTCAGGAATGACAAAATGGACCACCATAATCTATCGATCCCATTGCTCAACAATCGTCTCTTCGTGGTTCTCCGAGGCCAGTCTATCAGAAAATTTGAAATTAATAATAATAATATATATATTTTTTTTTAATAATATTTTTGTGACATTTTACACAACATATCTAGTCCCAAACTAAGCGGAGCTTGTGCTACGAGTACTAGACAATGGATATAATACTTACATACTTTTTTTTTTTGTAAATACATACTTATAATACATAAGAAACACCCAGACAAACACAAATACTCATGTTTTATCCACACAAATATTTGTGTCCTGTGGGAATCGAACCCACGACCCCATGATCAGCAGTCCGAACTCAAACCGCTACACCACAGAGGTCGTCGAAATTAGAAAGAATTTGAAATTATTGTATTAGCTCATAATGACGCTATTGAAGGAGAAATTGTATTTTGATTTGAACTGCCCTGTGTCGTAATCTGCAAAACTGCCATGTTGGATCTGTGGTTGCAAAAAGAACTGTTGTGTCAGGTCCAAGGTTCAATTCAGGTCAGGGTTATTAGGATTTTCTGTGATATTCTCAGTAGCAGCTTAGATCTGTGACCATGTGGGTTGCTGCTTGGGTGGGTTGGTAATAAATATATTTTCTGACTGTAGGTGGTGACTTCTGACACTTATGCGAATATTAGACATTAAAATAAAACAACTCTACATATTTTATCGCAGATATTATATTTATATTTATAAAATCCGTAGTAAGGTATTTTTATTTAAATGACTGTAGATGTATTTTTGATGTATTGTAGATGTATACTTTTCTGCTTGTAGGCGTGACGGAAAAATTGCATTAGGTAGAATCGTAATCTTAGTAGGTACATTTTATCTAGTTATTTCATGTGTTTTAAAAGTGCAGTTTCCTTTCCTACATTGTTGTGTTCCGTATAATTGTACTGGCATTCTCTCTAGCGTGTTGTGGAAACGGTTAAATGGCTAAGAACTGCTAGTGACAGTACGGGGGTACACCCACAAGACAAGGAGGGAACACGGGGTAGGTATTCCCCTACTATCTGTGCAAGAAATCTTAGACAAAGGTTTGTTTTTTCCAAGTTTGCTTAGAGAGTAAATTAGGTTCTTCGTCAAGATGATTCTTGTATAGCCTATTACTATTTTTATTCTATATTCAATCTATCACTAAACCAAAATTCATCGAAATTGGTTTAGCAGTTTAGATGTGAACACGTAACAAATAGGCATTAAAATGTTAGTATGGACTAGCTGTTACTTGCAGTTTCACCTGCATTTTAAACGGCTTTTTGAGATAAATGTATCTTATGTACAGAGGCCAGCACATTAAGCTACCACAATCTGTCAAATTTCTTTGTTTGATTTTCAACTTTAACACAAACCAATAAGTTTCATATTCAATTGGGGAAATTTGACAGTTTTGGATAGGTTGACCTGTTGGTGTCTGTACATTTTAAAGGTCTAATCTAGCTCTGAACCAAATTTCATCAAAATTAGTTCAGCGGTTTAGTCATGCTGGTGTAACAGAAAGAGTTAGTTTCATATTTATGATGTTAGTATGGAAGTAAGGATTGGTAAGTACAAAATTGGTCTCCCATCTTATCACCCAAATGTGTTGCCCCAAATCGAAATTATTTCTGGAACAAATGGTAAATTTTACATGGCTATAAACTAGACTGACAAAGCACGAGCTCTTGAAAGTGTAAGTATTCAGTCTAAGAATACATGAGTGCATTTAAAGAAAATAAAAGAACTTATTAACATGTTAAGTTATTTGTCTGAAATATAAACAGCCTTTTCTATTACGGATTTGAATGTATTAGAGCCGAGTTTGGTCAGCTGAAAAGCACAAACACCTAGACTGTACTAGGCCATACAAATATTTCTTCTGCGTGGAGATTGCTGCTCCAATAACAGCAGTAATAATACTGCTCGACCTGAGAATCGAACCCAGGACCTCTAATGAGACAGAGACACCCGAACGAAACATTTTACGTCCACTTTTATCATGCGTACCGCTGAAATGTGGAATGAGCTTCTCCGATACTTATAATCTGGATGTCTTTAAATCTCGAGTGAATCGGTTTCTTTTAGACATGCGTGCTCCATCGTAGATCGCAGTGTCGCTTAACATCATGCGAACTGGTGGTCTAGCGTAGGCTTATCAAGAATAAAAAAAAAAATTCAAAAATAAAACCATCCAATTAGGGCTTATTAGTGTTTTGATATTTTGTCACGAATGGACGGACGAAACACGACTTGTGCCGTAATTATGGTAAAATATTCGTGACTATCCCACATAATATAATATTCGTGGTTCAAAGGGAATATCAAAACATAACTTTTTTGATGATTATTATTCAGGGGTTGAAGGTTTTGTAGTGGTTGTTTTAATCTTGTATTTTATGGCTCAATTTTGTTTTTCATTATACAGTTTGCTTTGGCCATCGATGTTACTATATTTTCGGATAACTTTGTTAATTGCTGATTTGGTGAAAATATTTTATGTGAGTTGATAAAGTTCTTGTTGGTGTGTGAAGTCTACCTGGGTTAGGGTAGCGTGTTATTTTTTAATGAGTAATGGACTATTTCAACACGCTAGTGTCGCGGGTGCGTTTACAAACACAAATTCTTAAATACACAAAAATCGTAATCCAGCATATCTACCTTCTCTTTTTAACATTAAAACATTACATGTACATACATAGGAAGTGCCTCAGTGAGAAAATCGAAGTGAAATAATACAGCTTTGAGCTGTGTTGTGTGTAACCAGTGAGTAAAGTTGCCAGTGCTCCGCGAGGAAACGTTGTGTTGGCAGTGGAGGGACTTTGACCTTTATACTGCCAACCCAACTATATATTATATATCATCTTTCGATTTACAGAGTCGGCAACGCCAAAGTGATACCGCTGGTGTTGCAAGCGTCTATAGGTTACGGTAACCGCTTAACATCAGGTGGGACGTTTGCTTGTTTGCCACCTTAGTGGTATAAAAATTATTACTTGCCCTAACTTATATGTATCTTGAATCCATATAAAAATAAATTGTTAAATTTGTATTCTGTAATTCTATGATATTCAGTAAGTACTCTTAAACATTGTTTATAATATAAGTATGTATCTACAAAACAATGAATCTAAACAATAATTGTTTAATTTCTAAACATTTTGTTAATTAAATATGGTAAATAATAATCTAGTAATGTAACACTGCACTGCATTATTAATATCATTCGAGTGAAACATAATATTTTAGATATATTTGAATATGAGAAGGTTCTTTGAAATTGTTTGTAAAGTAAATTATTTTAGGCGTTTTCATTCTATTTGACTAATAATTAATTATCTTAGATAATTAGCTTAGATCTTTTATTTATTCATCTTGAAATTATAGTTTGCATCTGTACTTTTTTAAAGTTACCTAAGTTGCCCAGTTGCCTAGAGGCAAGCGTGCATCGTCATAATTACAGTCAAACGCAAGTCTTTCATTATAAAAAGAAATTTATTGATTTCTGACACACGCGATTATTCATCATCATCAGCAACCCATATACTGACCCACTGCTGAACACGGGTCTCCTCTCACAGAATGAGAGGGATTAGGCTATTAGTCCACCACGCTGGCCTAGTGCGGGTTGGCAGACTTCACACGCCGTCGAGTAAATCTCTAAGGCATGCAGGTTTCCTTCACCGTTTAAGCGAGTGATAATTAATTATTAATATGCAAATGAATTCGAAAAGTCAGAAGTGCGTGGCTTGGATTCGATTATTAGACATTGAAATAATACTACATTTTACGGATTATATCGTGTTATATTGATATTATTAATCCCGACGAAAACCCTTTACAGCGTGTAACGTATAGAATCCGTAAAAGTAAAATTTCTCATACCTACAATAAAAATAAAGTGTCCTGTTAGATCTTTTGACAGGTTGTGGTGATTGTAATACCGGTGATCTACCGGACCAAAGCCTGTCAGTCGTGACGAATATCACGAATTCCATGGCTGTGACTTTAGGGCAAAAATACCCTCAACTAATTTGTATGAAACGCTACTGGTGCCGTAACAGACGCGTAGTTTCCTTGTTCGCCTTACTACGTAATATAAATATTATGTCAATCAAACGTCAATAACACCGTCAGGTAGAACGCAGAGGAATATTGAGCAAGCTTGCAGCGTACAAGAATTGGCAGGAATAAAATGATAATGTATACATAATCTAGTTTTAAAAATATGAATTAGGAGTACATTATGTAAAGGCAAACCGATTATGTTAATGCGAAGTTAAATACATAAGTCGTATCATAACGGCACTTTTGGCGTAGTAACTGTGATCGGCTTTTGAGCTACGAGTTGTGAGTTCGATTCCCACGGGACACAAATATTTATGTGATAAACGTAAGTTTTTGTGTTTGTTTATAAAGGTGTTTCTTTTGTAATCTCTAGACCACAGACGTCGTTAATAAGTAAATATAAGACTTTATAGCTGTGACGTCACGCTAGTGATACTACTGGTGTTGCTGGTTTCTATAGGTTTCTTGTTTAGTCAATCTAGGTATATCAAGACGTAAAAGTCACTCGCTGCAACTATTATATATATAATACGGAAAATTTAATTTTATTGCCACCTGAGTAGGCGGCAGGGTACGTCAGACACGTACCTACTAAAAACTGCACTTGCCTTCACCTGCGTCGCTTCGAAACTCGCCACGACCATAGCAGGAACTGTACATACAGTTCAACCATTTTCATAAACGTCATGATATTATGACGTGAATAGGTCACGGTTAAATTAAACGCTTGCAACGCTTAAAGATTGCAATAGCTTGCCATTTTGCAATGATCGGGGGTAGTCGGGAGGGGGGGGGGGGGTATACACATCACGCTACGAGATGCATTGAGTGCCAAGTATTCACCGCGATCGACGACATTCGATTGTGATATATCGTTGTAGATATTACATCTGTTTTAGTACTTTATTTAGTAGTTTAGTACTAGTTATTTAGTAGTCATTAGGTAGTATTATAGTTTAAGTCTCACATACCGCGTCGGGAAAGATATATTCGTCGGGAATTGGAGACGCATAGGCGCGGGGCGAGGGAGGCGAGACACTGCGACGCCTGCGCCGCGCATCTGAACGAGCGAGGGACCAGTCGGTCACCGTCACCGAGAGCCTACGCACCACGCACCACGCATACTTGTCGCGCCGCGGTTTCGTTGTAATGTTTATTACAATATAATTCAGTACCAGTGAAATAGTCCACTTTATTCACACTTGCTAAGATCCTGAACTCCTGAACTACATTAGGGAAGGCACAGGCCTAAATATTGATCCGGCTCGAAGGACCAGTGTCTCGCCTCCCTCGCCCCACGCCTATGCGTCACCATATACCCAACATGCCAAATCTTGCAACTAGTATTTTAACAATAGATTTGATTTATAGAAATGCATTATCACATTACAATTAAAAATAATTAAATAAATTACATTTCCACAGAATTAGAATAAGTGTTTAAAACAATTATTATAATAAAAATTAAATATTTATGTTACAAAGAAATCTTTCATATTATATAAGCACTTGCCTACTCGCCACCTATAGAGATTTGTCTTAAATTGACCCATAGGTAGTTCTCTGATACATTTGGGCAGATTATTACCTAACTACTCCGAGTAATAAGAGGACTGGCTCATGGCTAATAATAATAACTACGCTGATCCACCGATCTGCAAGGTTTAACTGTTCTCACCACGGTCAAACTGTGGATGAGTGACCAGAAACACATCAAGACTTCTCCGTGTCACGGAGAGAACGTAAAGTGGTCGGTCCAATTGTCATACGAACACCTATGACATTTGTAAGTGGTAGTCAGAAGCCCAAAAAGCCTGACAACCAATCTATCCTCAGGATATCGGTATTGCTCCTACGAAGGAGGAGGTCCTGAGAAAATTACCAAGTTAATTATTAGGTCGACATTATAACATTTCGTTTTTTTTCATGATAAGCCTACGCTTGACCGCTAGTTCCCCTGATACTGCGATCTACGATGGAGCGCGCTTGCCTAGAAGAAAACGATAGACGAGTAACACCATCTCGCCTGTATTTCCAAAAGGACTACACAGAAGTATACCTGTAGCCTAATCCCTCTTATTCTGAGAGGAGACTCGTGCCCTGCAGTGGGACATTATATGGGTTGATGATGATACCTGTAGATCACAGTTCGTCGATATGTATCAGATCCCATTAACATGAATCGGGCATGAATTCAAACTCCGAACTGCTACTGAGAATTTCAAAGAAAATATAATTGCGTAGTTGTTCTTCTTTTGTAATAATAATATAATATTTTTGGGACATTTTACACAACACCATCTAGTCCCAAACTAAGCAGAGCTTGTACTATGGGTACTAGACAATGGATATAATACTTATATACTTTTTTTTTGTAAATACATACTTATAATACATAAGAAACACCCAGACAAACACAAATACTCATGTTTTATCCACACATATATTTGTGTCTTGTGGGAATCGAACTCACAACCCTATGATCAGCAGTCCGGCGCTCGAACCGCTAGACCACAGAGGTCGTAATCTAGGATCATCATGTAGAATAAAGTTGTATGTCATTTGATTATCTATTATACAATTTGACCTCCATCATTGTTAATCACTCAGCGTAATTGTAAATTGAGAATGTTATTAAGCAGGCACTAGAGTTTGAGCTAGGTCAGCTCATATTATAAACATAACATAGGTACCATCACGCCTGCATTCCCCGAAGGGTTAGGCAGAGGTGTAGCAATATACACCCACCTTTCGCCGGTTTGTTTGCGTCCCATTTAATAGGAGGCGAGCCTATTGCCATTAAGCGGTCATTTTTTTATACTACTCAGTTGGCAAACAAGCATGCGGCCCACCTGATAGTAAGCGGTTATCGTAGCCTAATAGACGCGTGCAACACCAGGGGTATCACTTGCGCGTTGCTGCCCTTGTAAAAACTAAAGGAGAATGGTTGAGGTGGCAGACGGCAGTATAGAAAGTCCCCCCGACTTTGACCCTTATAACTTAACGTTCCCTCGCAGGGCAGTGGCAACCTTGCTGACCGTTAGGAACATAACACAAATGAAAGCAGTGATATTTCACTTCGATTTTCTGCATAAATCCAAACTTCGAGCTGCTGTAACCCAATAACACTGCTCGACCTGGGAATCGAATCCAGAACATCTAGCGTAGCAGTCGCGCTTACAACCCCTAGACATTAATGAGGTACTTATATTATATTAATTAGAATTCGCGGTCACTGGCCATGCATACCTCGTGCGTGACAGCCATGGCCCATATTGCACGTAACCCAGCAAAAGTTAAAAATGTTTGTAGCCAACACGCTGTTAACATATCATAATAATATAATTGTTTAGAAATTTAATTTTTGTAATAATTTTTAACCGATTTCAAAACGAAAGGTTCCTCGGTTTCTAAAATTTTGCATAAACGTTTCATTTTTAGGGGCTCGTGGCTAACTAATAACCGGTCTGCAAGGTTAAACTGCAGTAGCCGCGGTCAGTCTGAAGATGGATGACCATTCTTAATAATGCAAGACCCCTCCACGGTTCGGTGAGCACGTAAGCCGTCGGTCCCGGTTGTCATACGAACACCCATGACAATGACATGTCTATCCTCAGGATATCGGTATTACCTAAAAATTGGGTTGCGGAGGTCTGATGGCAGTCTCTTCGTGTAATTTTCTGGTATTTAGCCGCATCTGTCAACTCCCTATCTCTGTCAACAAAGTTACGAACCGTTCGAAAGTTCTCCGAAATTTCGGAGTCCGATATAACAAGTGTCAAATTAAATTTTTCGAACGGGTAAAAACACATCGAGAGTAGGGACAACTGTTAAATTGTGTTGTCATTCATTCTTAGTTCGGGTCCCGAAGGAATCATCCATTCGTAGGTGATACGGAGTAGGAAACGCCCGTAACTAAGGTCGAAACTACGGACTTCGTGCTTAGGGAGTAGACCCCCTGGTTCGACTAGAAGCGGACGTCAACAAAGTTGGGAAAAGGCGCGGAGGAAGATTCGTTTGGATGACAATGTATGGTTAGCTAAGTTACGTCATTTCAAATCCAATGATACGCGTTTTTTTTATACCACTAAAGTGGTAAACGAGCATACGGCCCACCTAATAGTAAGCGGTTACCGTAGCCTACAGACTTTTGTAACACCAGGGGTATCACTTGCGCGTTGCCGACCCTGCAAAACGAAAGCGGAATAGTTGGGTTGGCAGTATAAGCGTCAAAGCCCCCCCCCCACTGCCAACACAGACTTGATTCCCGTAAGGAACACAACACAGTTCAAAGCAGTGTTATTTCACTTCGATTTTCTACAAGGTGGATACTTCCCCAGTCGGGTAGCTTAGAGTGGACCACTACTACCCCTACTTCTCTTAAATAAATATAATATATATCGTGTATTATTATTGGATTATAACACTGCTCGACGTCGAAATCGAACCCAAGACCTCTAGCGTAGCAGTCTAGCTTAGGACCACTAGAATAACGAGGCAGTTTACTGTAGAGACTTCAGTATGCTTTTTATATTCTGCTGTTTAGCATAATGGTGAGTTTTTTAGTTTCTAGACGTAGCATTTAAACTTCATAAACACATAATTGCAGCGTGTGTTACTTTTAGTTTTCCTGTGACATAATGGACGAAATTACAGAAGATTATAGTTTCAGCATTAAAACTCATGCGAGCCTTCACGTTCATAAGCACTTTTGTTAATTTTATGCTAATGTTTCAAATAACAGTCTTTCTTTTCTTGTATTAAGTTTTACAATGATTGTGGACTTTATTATAAATAAAAACATTATTTGGGAAATTTTACACAGCACGATCTAGTACCAAACGAAGCAGAGCTTGTACAGTCAGCAACAAAAGTCGCTTAGCATGTTGCAATCTTCAATACGATTTTAATTATGAAGATACTGAACTGTGAAGATTATGCGAAATCATTGCATAGATGAACATAAAATATTTACTTCACCTTCATTACAAAAAAAATATCTTGACAAATTTTGGAGCTGTCGTGTTTAAAAATTTAGCTGTGTTCAGCGACTTTCGTTGCTGACCGTACTATGGGTACTAGACAATAGATATTATAATACTAATATATATTTTTTTGGAATAAATGTACTGAGGCCAGGACATCGAGCTACCACAATCTGTCAAATTTCTTTGATTGATTTGAAAAGCTAAATTTTAATATAAAACAATAAGGTTCATACTCAATTGGGAAAATTTGACAGTTTTCGATAGCTTGACCTGTATACAATATACGTACCTTAAATAAAGGATCACTCAAGTTTGAATTTGAATACAGCTGAATAAAAATATATTAGAGTCGTAACACGTTACGAATAAGACACAAAGTTAATTGATCACGTTTATGAGGAATCAGGCCCGTTTAAAAATTTATCGCGTTAATTCAGGGGTTAATATACGACGTCCTGTATCGTAGTTTCAAGGACCGTTCAAAAGTAGCATTGTAACAGTTTTAGATTAGAAAAAATCTATTGGAGGAATTTTAAGAAGAATTTGTAGGTATATTCTCTAGATTCGAATTTATTGTTTCATTTTCAATTGTGGAATCAAAGTAACTGACTTTATCGACTTATAAAATACAGATTACTTATTTACAAATTCCCATAAGTATCCGTAATTTCTTGGTTAAAATAGCAAATGAGTACTAAAAACTACTAGAAGGAACGCTTGTGAAAATTCATTCAGTTCGACGCGGTCGTTGTCAGCGTACAGACGCCTACGCCGTAGCCGTGCTACGCCGTAGCCATACTACGTATCGCGTGATAACTTCATTCGATTGTTCAAATAATACTAGTTTTATCGTAGTTATTCTATATAATTTTCTGTAGTGTTGTTAAAATAGAAAGTACCTATTAATTTTATATTTGTGTAATTAAAAAAAACAATGTGCAGTGACATTAGGGGAGGGCAGTGACTGAATAGTGCATACGGTAACCTACTTAAATGCTTCGTCATAAAGGGGAGGTAAGTAATGACTTTAATATTTAGTTACGAAGTTATATTAATTTTTGAAAGTGTTGGGTGTTCCCAACTTTATATTATACACTTTTTTTAGGGATAGTAACTATTAATAAAAGAAAATACGTACCAGTGAAATCTAAATGTTGACTATAAGCAATTATAGTCAACATAAAGAAAAAATCATATACTGGCACTTATGAACTGTACTATCTACGTTTCTAAATTAGTCCGTTTCCTATGGAGACAAACCAGAATGAAACTTTATGGTTACTCTTTTAAATTTTCGTTCTTTACTATGATATTCGAGACAATAATTATAAGAATTGGATAGTTACACATAAGTATGAAGGTTTCTGTATGTTACCACAACAGGCAATAATTGTCTCGACGACACTAATTACTGCGTATGTAACGTGTAATTATGTGGTTGGAGCGAATGATTATGACACTGAAAGCAAGCTCTTCACCTATTCGGAAACCATGAGGAAAACCGTAGTTTCAGCATTCATAAATAATTCATTATGTAAAGGACATTTTTTTATACAACTAAGATGGCAAACAAACATACGGTCTACTTGATGGTTAGCGGTTACCATAGCCTATAATAGACGCTTGCGACACCAGAGGTATCACTTGCGTGTTGCCAACCCTGTAAAACGAAAGAGGAATCGTTGGGTTGGCAGTATAAGGATCAAAACCCCCCACTGCCAACACAACGTTTCCTCGTAGAGTAATGTTAGCTTAGCTATCTCATAAATATCATATTCCGAACCTAAGTGTTTTGTTTTAAAAAATAGACAACATTAAAAAAATATTTATTTACACCTACAGTGATTAAAATAAATCCGGTTGTAGTGTGTCTGCTTGCATCTCGACAACACAATTTTTGTTTTGCATAAAAATATAGTGCAGAAGGTTTTCTTCACAAAACTGCTAAAAAGAACATTTTTGAAATAAAACTACTTTTTAAGGATTTTATCGCGTATATTGATATTATTAATCTCGACGTTTCGGACCCTTTACAGCGTCCATGGTCACGGGTAGACTGAGGTGGTAGGCGTCTTGATGATATAATTACTGACAGCTACCCTACATTTTTTTTATTGTTACATGATCAATGACATTTATTACTAATTATTAATTAAAACTAGATGGATAATAATAGATACTAGATGTACTAATAATATCAATATACGCGATAAAATCCGTAAAAAGTAGTTTTATTTCAATGTATAATATTCGCGTAAATGTCAGAAAACATTTTTTGTCAATGAAACATATAAAGATTTTTTTTAACAATAATAGTGGTTGTGTGAAGCCAATATATTTAGTACTGGTGCCCACTTCAGCTGATGCTGTAGGGCTGATGATACGTAATTGTAATATCCTTTTCGCTTAAACGGTGAATACGTGAGGAAACGTGCATGCCTTAGAGATTTTTCTCGACGGTGTGTGAAGTCTGCCAACCCGCATTAGGCCAGCGTGGACTATAGCCTAATCCCTCTCAGAGGAGAGGAGACCCATGCCCAACAGTGGGACAGTATATGAGTTGATGATGATGACATTTGACTTATTAACCTTATGGTATCCAAAGTCTTTACTTCCCAGAGGTACCTTTTAGAGAGTACGGTATTTTATTTCATGTTATTATTGTGACAGATTCCCCATTCCCCCTTTTTAATTACCGTAAAAAGTGCCATTGTGCTCATTATTATGAACTTTGACTGTGGGACCAACCCTGAAGTCACGAACATTTTGTCAACTTGTGTGAGAATGTATGGAACAGATAATTCGTTTTTTGCGATTTCAGGGTTGGTCCCATGTCAAAAGTTGTTCATGATGTGTATAAAGGCCTCTTAAATTTACAGTAATTACAAATCAAGAGGGTATATAATGGTATCATGAAAATATATAGCTACCGGTTCAGTACTTATGTTATCGGACCGTTGTTGGGTAGGAAAAAAGCAGTGATAGCAGTCTAATGATCATTATCATCACTATCACTAGATCATCACTATCATTAGACTGTCAAGTCAAAGGTCTCGAGTTCGAATCTAAGGCACGCCTCTGAATTTTCAAAATCAGGTAGGTAGGTAATAATAATTAATTATCACTCACTTAACTGTTTCACCGTTGAAAGTAAACATCGTGAGGAAACCTACATGTCTGAGTGATTTACTCGACGGCGTCTGCCAACCCGCATTAGGCCAGCGTAGTGGACTATAGCCTAATCCCTTTCATTCTGAGAGGAGACCCGTGGCCGACAGTGGGACAGTATATTGTGTTGATGATGATGATGGGTAGGTAGTAACCTACCCATTATCTACCCATTAGTAGTATCCAGTAGTATACTACTATCTAGTCGGTATACCTAGTAGTATCTAGATTACTTAGATACTTAGTCTAAAACCCGTAGCTCCTGTATCTTAGGCAGACAATATCGGGTTCTAGAAAATTTAAGGGGTCCAGTCCAGTCCAGGCTAGACTACAACCTGTCATGGTCATGGTGAATTTCACGGATCCCATGGCCGTGAATATAGGGCAGGTGAATGCAAGTGCTGTTTTTAGTCAGTATGAGTCCGACATACCCTGCCACCTCCCCGGGTGGCGGAGGACCTATGAGAATCTACCGTACTATATAAACAAAAGGAGGTTTGCTTAATCTGTTTTTGTCCTATGTCCGACCAGACAATAGCCCTAGTGGACAGCGCACCCCTTCGAGTAAGTTGCGAGGCAAACCTCCCACAGCCTATCGGAAGTACGGCGAATATGGTACGGCGACTATATTCGCCGAAAGCAAGCATGGCTTCGGTACGGTATGAGTTAGATATATTCATCTGGGAATGTATAAATTCTGCCGACCGTCTGGAAAACCGTATTTACTTTTGAAATAAATACTATTTTTTAGACGGTCGATGAAAGACGAAATCATTTATTCAAGATTGAATACTTAGTAGTCGTTTTTGAACATCATTTTTAGATTTACACAGTCCCCAAAACGCCCGCCTTTCTCTCCTCTTAGTGTTTTAACTATAAAGAAGATGCGGCCCAAAAACTCCCCAGCACCACATTTTTTATTATTTTTAAATAAAACGTTGTCCTACAGAGTTTATAATCCCGAATCATGGGTGCTTATACAACGACATTTCTTATGACTACTGCCACATTAGTGTTTTGGTCGCAAGCACGACTACTAAACTGGAGGTCCTATGTTTCATTCCCAGGTTGAACTGTATTATTATTTATTTTTTTATGAGATTCGCAATAGCAGCTTGGAGTCTGAATTAGTGTCCGTTTATTCAATAGGCTCGCCACCTATTATATGGGACCTAATCATATCGGTGAATTGTGGTTTTACGTTAGTAGGTACACCTCTGCTTATTCCTTCGGGAAATACAGGCGTGATAGTGTGTTATTCTATCTTATTTTATAAGAACATTTATCTATAAGCAATATATAGCAATCTAGTTTTTTGTAGGATTCCAACTCGTGACCGGTACAGAATTCAGTTACTGAGCATCTACGCTATCTTTTTCTCCCAACCTTTTTCTGAACTATATTTGGGTAGGCTTCCAGTCTAACCAGATGCGGCTGAATATCAGTATTTTATACGAAGCGACTGCCATCAGACCTCCGTAACCCAATTTTTGTGTAATACCGATACCCTGAGGATAGACTGGTTGTCAGGCTTTTTGGGCTTCTGAATACCAGTAACGATTGTCATAGGTGTCTACTTACTAGGGCTTTACTTGCTCTCCGAGGTACGGCACGAGCATCTACGCCATAATGAACGTTTAATACAAATATTGATCGTCTAATTTAAATTCCAAGAATTTTTCATTGTTTAGATTAACTAATTAACAAATACTTCAATGTTCAGAAAAAGTTCTTAATTAGGAGTAACGAAATATTTAAATCATAAACATTTACAAAAGGTTTTTGATCATAAAAACTCGACATAAAAGAAAGATTTCAAGACAAACCCGATATAATTGCTCAACCTGGCTTTCGAACTCAAGATATTACGTTCAGAAGGTACACATGACCAGTAGACCAATGAGGTAGAAATAAAAAACTGTATCTTAAATATTTTTTTGTATTACGGATTTAAACATTTTCTTAATTTAAATACAACGGTTATGCATTTTCTGAAATAAAGATCCTATCTCGGGCAGGAGTTAAACGTGCGTTTTCCGATTATGTACAGATGCCACCAGGTCAAGCTATCCAAAACTGTCAAATTTTCCCAATGGAATATGAACCTTATCATTTTGTATTAAAGTTGAAAATCAATCAAACAAATTTGACAGATTGTAGTAGCTTGATTGATGTGCTCTCTGTACATCGGACGCTTAGTCAAACTACCAAACCAGAGTTCGTTCACAGACGCAGGTTCGTATCCTGCCCGCGTTCGAAGTTATTTGTCACAAAATTTATAACATTGTATCTTATATTTCATTATCATCATCAACCCATATACTGTCCCACTGCTGGGCACGGGTCTCCTCTCATATTGTGAGGGATTAGGCTATAGTCCACCACGCTGGCCTAGTGCGGGTTGGCAGACTTCACAAATCATCGAGAAAATCTCTGAAGGTATGCTCACGGCGTTTTCCTTCACCGTTTAAGTGAGTGATAATTGATTATTAATACGTGTTGCAGCAGCGGTGAGAGGCTTTGGTAAGCGAGCTGATGGATGATGGGGTGAGGTTTTGAAGTATGTTAAATAAAAAGATGTTTGTCGTGCGAAAGCGAGAAATGTAATAATGGATCGAATCATACAATTTTTAAAGAAACTTAAAGACTACGGACGACATCTAGAAACGCGAATTGTAACTAAACGGGCGGTCGAACACATATCACAGTGTACAATATAGATCCTTATGTCCATGTATTAGAGGTCATTTTTCTTTTAACGCATCCTGCGATCTGCCGTCTACCGTACAACGTCATCCTTGTCTACAGTCTCGTGATTGGTAGAAACTAACGTGAAGTTAGAACAATACGCACATGAGTTCGAAAATTCAGAGGTACGTGCCATGGATTTGAACTCGAGACCTTTGACTTGCCAGTCCAATGGTCATACCACTAGGCTATCACTGCTTATATATAATTTAAATATTATTACTTCCTCTCCTAGTCTCTTACCAACTATGTTGACGCCCGGGACCAACGGTTTTATGTGCTTTCTATGGCATCGAGGGGACTAATGTGTGAGAGTGGTTACTCATCCACATACTGACTGTGATTAGCGCATCTTAACCTTGCAGATCGGTTGATCAGCGTAGTTATTATGTAGTCAGGATAAAAAAAAAACGAAAAACTTGGTAATTTGAATTTTTCACATAAATTTTGAGGTTATGTGAAAAAAGTTTAAATACAAAAGTTGTACATCGTTTTATTACCTACAACTTTGCCATTTAGTTTTTTTTCTCTAGGACTTGTAGTTTCTCCGGAAATCGAGATAAACAGTTTTTTACCCTTAAAAATGCACACCCATCCACTTTCCGACCTCAGATCGCCCGTAAATTATTTTTAACTTAAATTTTTGTTATATTCTCTTCCTTTTCCAATGGGTTTCATCCTACTATTTTTTTTTTCACTTTTTATCTTTTTCAAAGGCTTTGTCCCTGGTCTATGATGGTATGTACGCGACACGCTTAACAGAAAATGCCTGTTCACTCTCACCTTTTCACGATTTTTGTAAATCTCAGAGAAATAATAAAATTTAAACCGTATATATTTAAGTAACAAATATTTGTATATCAATCAGTAATAAACCATTAAGCGGAAAGTAAAGTTTACCAATAATAAGTGCCGGCGCCATCTAGTTGAATAAAACAAAACTAAAACATTGACTTGTAAGTATCTCTAAAAATCTACTTACAAAAATAAATATCATTTAATTTAATCACCATTGAAATATTTTTTCAGGTTTTCTTTATCTTTAATGGAGGGAGAAGTACTTGGATATAAAAGAGGAAACCTTTTAGAGGGCGAATCTATAATTAGAGCAATTGTAGGTTGGGTTCTATAATAAAAGCCTCCCCGTCCTACTTAATGTGGAAAAAATATAACATAAAATCATAAAATATACTACTTGCAGAGCATCGCTGAGTATTTATTCCTTAATAATTAATCATTTTAGTCGCCAGGTAGTTCTAAGTTTATTTTACATCAGTCGTAGGTGCAGTTTTATAAAGCTACCCACATTTATTAACTTTTTGATATATATCTGTCCTTGTCTTTATTGCTGTCACATCGTTCGCATAATTAACAGTTCACGTTTGATCCCCGCTAAGGGTGGATTCGGTGATCTTGTTAGTCGATGGCTTGAGTTTTAAATAAAGAAGGATGTTGTAAAATCTACTGTTTACCGTTAAATACCTACTAGTGTTTTTTTTATTGTCTGTGATCAACTCCCGTCGATGTATGGCGGTTCCCGGTGACCTCCAATTGTGAGTCAATGGTGTGAAAGCCGTATTTTGTGTTACTGGAACTTGTGTTACTAGTGAATCAATATGGACAAGTGCTGGCATGGCAGGAGAGGAATCCCTACGAGGTCAGTCGTACTTTTTGTGCAGATTTATCTTTGTACGGATCTTGTCAAATTTTTATTTGTATTGTTCTATTTACGTAGGTACACTTGCCGCTACGATCTTAACCGACTAAAAATCGGAGGAGAATCTATGTTCTATGGTGATATGGAGGTTGATATATTATATGGGGGATTTTTGTTTTATTCACCGATATTTTCATCTATTGTTGATCTTTTATCTAGATTGTTGGATAAGGCGACATAAAGTCAACTTATGAAGCGATTTTTGATAAATAAATGTATGTACAGACGCCAGCAGTTCAAGCTATCCAAAACTTTCAAATTTTCTCAATTGAACATGAACTCATTTACTTTGTATTAAAGTTGAAAATCAAATTAATTTAACAGATTGTGGTAGCGTGATGTGCTGGCCTCTGTACTTAAAAATCACGTTAAATTACTTACAAATCATACGAGCTATTATTTTCTATTTGCAAAACATCAAAGAATATTTGTTTTCTTAGAGAATTTGAACGACAAATGACTGCTTTGTTTTCTAGGGTAAGTTCTAGTTTCATACGGATATAAGAACGTATGTATGTTCCTATATCCGTATGAAACTAGTAAACTACTAAAGGATAACGAGGTAACTTTTTAGTACGTACTTAAACAATGCATCAAGCTATTGGACACGTGTAAAAGGCTGTTCTAGATACCATGAACTATAGTTTTTTAAGACAGATTATAAGTCCTTGTTTGTTTGTACTGTTATAAACCTTTTTGTTTGATAAGGTCAAAGGTTAAAGGTAAATGTAACGGTGAAACGTTTTAACATGAACAAAGTCAAAGTAACTAACTACGAAATCTCTTATTTATGACAGGAACATAATAAGCAATTTTTTTGAGAGCTTGGTGATATAACCATTCACAGCTGAATCGTAGCTTTCAAGTTTGAATCCAAGGCCTCTGAATTCCCGTAATTATTTATTTATTGGTATTTTCAACAGTTATTACACTATACAAGTACATAACATTACCTGCTAAATTAAAAAAAAGCGCCAGGCAGCTCAACAATGGTCTGGCATTTAGTTGAACTGGGGCCTATTTGACGCAGCCGGGGGACACGCAATTTTTATTATTTTATTTGTTCATTTATCATGTTTTTAATAATATTGTGTGTAATGTCCAAGACGTATCAATAAATATTTTTCGTTCCTTCTTTCTTTCTAAGACTTACATGTTAAATATATAACACCTCATGTAATAAGGTACAGAGTATAATATTATATTACTATTAATATTATTAGGTAGGTACATACTTATAACTAACATTCACACAGGACGACAAAACATACCAAAGCAAAATAAGTCGACGACGACTGTGGTCTAGTGGTTCGAGTACCGGACTGCTGATCATGGGGTCGTGGGTTCGATTTCCACAGGACACAAATATTTGTGTGGGTAAAACATAAGTATTTGTGTTTGTCTGGGTGTTTCTTATGTATTATAAGTATATATTTATAAAAAAAGTATATACGTATTATATCCATTGTCTAGTACCTACCCATGGTACAAGCTCTGCTTAGTTTGGGACTAGACGGTGCTGGGTAAAAAATGACCAAAAAAAGTCTGCAGACAGGTATTTTTATGTGTTAAATTTCTGATTAGAAAGAATCTTGTGAAATTTATGAAGTGAAACATTATGTACATCTTTATGATTCTCTCGTTATACAGCCTAAAAATTTAATCTAAGGGAGAGTTTTGACCCAATATTGTATGTTTATTATGTGAGTATTAATAATTAATTATCCCTTGTTTAAACGGTGAAGGAAAGATCTCTGTCTGACCGACTCACTAAAACTGTTATGTAAAGTCCAATTCAATATTTGAATTAACATCGAACGAGTAAATTTAAAATATTTGCAACACAACACTAGTCGATGAGTGTTCGAACCGGCGTGCCACATTCACCGTTCATTCACAGTAAGTGCATGTAGCGACACACTTTTATCACAAATCAAGTGAGACGTCGCGACAATGTTGTGTGCTGTGAAACATAACCGGAGAACACAATGGAGTTATGAACAACGCGCGTCTGTTACACCGAGGTGATACTTGAATCCGGAAAGTGATATTGTGTCACTAGATTTATAATATTGCAATGGTTTAGTTTCATTTCGATTAGGGCAGGGATACAACGTGTAGGTACAACTTTCATGAATTTCTAAATAGTGTAAAAGAAAGTTGCTCTCAGTGTCTGTCGTGGTGTTTCTCCGCTTACTTTTCGCAACGGATTTTTATACGGATGTGAACTATCATTTAGATAATTTATTTTGAAAGTTTTATGTATGTATATTATTACTTTATTACATGAAGCCGAGGCGGGTAGGTAGTCTCCACTAATATTATATGTAACTGGAGAAGGACATAGTCTAATTCATTTGATTGTGATGTAACGTTCATAAAAAATATATTTCACCGATCTAAGCAGCATTACGCTTCGGTGTCACAGACAGCCTTCTGTTGAACTCTCGTATTCTCTTGTTAGATCCAACCATCACTATGCCTTCGTTGCATTGTTGATTGTTCCTGATTAAACTGTAATATCGTTGTAAAACGACTTGTTGAATAAACATGGTACTAATTAACATTTTTGATAACATACAACAACAACAACAGTAACATTCGTTGAATATAGGTGGTATATAACCGGTTCTTGTCCGGTCTATGGGGGAGGCCTTTGTTCAACATTGGACCTCTTGTGGCTGATATGATGTTGATAATTTTATTATAGTTATTCTAGCTCGCCCGGCAGATGTTGACCTCCAACCCTATTTTAGCTCCACCTATTGTATTCAATTAGTACAACCCGGATACCAAAATATGAAAATATATAATTCAAACAATACACAAAAAAAAAGTCATAAAAATGAGTCTAGCCAGTCCAGTGTTAACTTAAGTAAGATTAATTATTAACTCGATTACAAACCCAGGGTAAGGATTCTTGAGGATTCAGAATCATGACATTTTTACTGACATACCTATATGATGCGGTAATGTAGGTAACATTGTACACCGCTGCGCTCAATATGCTACCTATTGGATTTACATGGGACTTTAAACTGACATGTACGATGCGATAATGTAGATAGAATTGTACCGCTACGCTCAATACGCTGCCTATTACATGGGACTTTAAAGTAACTTTAAACATACCGGCAAACTTGTAGGAGGATCTACGCCTCTGTTCAACTTTTCAAGCATTAAAGCTTGATGGTATTTTGTGTCAGATACTCTTTATTCAGCAAGTTTGATGGAAAAATAACCTTTTTACTTACAAGATAGGAAACGTTATGCACAATTTTCAAGTAAGCTTGGCTTAAGTTTCACCTACTTTGACGTTCGTAGGTACTTACTACAAAATACTTCAAGCTGACGTTCCGTCACGTAACTATACATTTTTTTTTAATTCGATGAACTTGAAACGCGCATGCAAGGCTTCTTCTTGTAGTTTTATAAAGTTCATATATATTTTTTTATTTTATTTTTTAAATGAGGTAATAGTCGATTGCCTCATTGCTGCTAAGCGAAGGGTAATGGGTTCAATAGCCCGATAGTTTTTGGGATTTCGTAATTATATTAGAGTTCGGATTCGTACCCGGATATTGATGCAATAGCTGCAGTTTTGACTGCGTGAGGTCGAAATTTATGTTGCTATTATATGTTTGTAAAATTGTCATTCAAGTGCTACCCACGCCTAATTCGTCTTAAAAACCTACATGTGTGTCGTATATGTGCATCCATAAACACCTCAAACGCTTCCCTTAACTATCTCGTTAAGGAAAACCTTTAAGTAAGCTATTAGTTTCTTTCAAGTAGTTGAAGATGTTAACACGTAACAAGCACTCCGCGCACTGGATTTAAAAAGTTTGAGACTCACTGACTTCTTATGGTCTTGCAAAAAGCGTAATGTGTCGGTTACTTTTTTATTTATTATGCGAGTGCAAGATCTTATCATCATGAGTCTGGATCTTCTTATCATCATCATCGAGTCTGTCGGGGTCGGCTTTAAAAACCAGATTTGGCTGAAAATCAGTAGGAAATTTACACGAAGCGTCTGCCATCAGAACTCCGCAACAGGGTATCGATATCCCTAGGATAGACTGGAGTATTTCGTACAAAAACCCAATAACGGGAATCGAACCCAGGACCTTTAGCTTAGCAGTCGCTCTTACCACTAATAGGCAAATGAGTATGCCAATAAGTTATAATAGTTAGTTCCTTATTATCATCATCATCATCAGCATCATCAACAGCATCATCAACAACCCATATACTGGTGTCCCACTGCTGGGCACGGGTCTCCTCTCACAGAATGAGGGGGATTAGGGTATTAGTTCACCACGCTGGCCTAGTGCGGGTGGTCAGATTCACGCCATCGAGAAAATCTCTAAGGCATACAGCATTCCTCACGATGTTTTCTTTCACCGTTTAAGCGAGCGATAATTATAAATACGCACATGATTTCGAAAAGTCAGAGGTGCCTTGGATTCGAACTCGAGACCTTTGACTTAGCAGTCCAATGGTCATACCACTACGCTATCAGTGCTTTTTCCTTTCTATTCCTTATTATATAATTAGTTTATTTCAGTTGTAAAGTCTGTACGAGTATGTGCTAATAAATACGAATATAGTTTCTTTCAAGTAGTTGAAAATTTTGACACGTAATATACACCAGCAAACTAAATTTACCTCGTATAAAAGGTTTGGAGCTCGCTGGCTTATTACGAAAGTTTGCGGGCTGGGCCGTGCCACATCTGTTACCTGCCAATTATTCCAGTGCGTTGCAGACTAAAACATAAAGAGAACAACAATACAGTGTTCAGGAGAAGCTTGATAGGAAGCCGATAGAGTATTGTTGTAAAGAAAATCTACTCGGTATTTTAAGGCTAAAAGTAGCCGTCTGTTTGTCGTCTGTCAACTTTTCTGATAACCTTTCAACCTGACAACCAGTCTATCCTGAGGATACCGGTATTGCACAGAAATCTGGTTGCGGAGGTCTGATGGTAATCGCTTCGTGTAAAATACTGACATTCAGCTGCAATTGGTTAGACTGAAAGCCGACTCTAACACATTTTGGAAAAGGTTCGGAGTATGATGATGTCAAACAAGGAGGGGCTCGTGGCTTATTAGGTTAAGCTGCGCTAGCCGCGGTCAATCTGTGGATGGGTAACCATTATTATAACATTCGAGTCTCGGAGAGCCAAAAGCCATCAGTACCTTGGATTTAGGTAAAATCCTCATGGATCCTCCGCCAGCCGGGGAGGTGGCTGGGTATGTCGGACCCGTACCGCATTTTCCTTCATGAAAAAAATCCTTGGATGAAAATTTAGTGGTAGAAGCTCAAAAAGTCTGACAACCAGTCTATCTTCAAGATATCAGTATTGCTCAGAAATTGGGTTGCCGAAGTCTGACGGTAGAAGCTTCACACTATACTTAAAGGTAAACTATGTTGCTAAGAGGTTACTAAAACTAGTAACCTCTTAGCAACATTAAAAAAATAGAAGTCGTTTTGTATGAATAGTAACAAGTGTGCGATGTTATTTATCACCATAAAGTGGATCAAGCAACCCATCCTTTCTAAAGTTAACCCTTCTCACGACGGCTACTTAGTAATAAAAAGGGTAGTCTCATCGTAGAGGTTTGCTAACCCTCCAACGCAAATTGTTAGTTAACTGTTCAACAAAGAGTCGTTGATAGTTTAACAACTCACAATTGGTGTTGCATTATTAAGATCCCGATTTGTTGAGATACTTGAGCTTTGTTACTAACAGATCTAATCTTGTGTTTTATTGTCTTATCATTGGAGTATTTTCTGCTGTCTTTTGCACCAGTCTAGAGGAGACGCTAAGTAATAAGTAAGTTAATCAACCGATCTGCAAAGTTAAGCTACGTTTACCGCGGTCAGTGTGTGGATGGATTCGATCCGCACTTCGGAGAACACGTAAAGTCATTGGTCCCGATTTTTATAAGAACACCTATGACAATCGTTAGTATCTTTAGTAGTAAGAAGCCAAAACCTGATAACCGGAAGATTCTCCTCAAGATATAGGTACGAAGTTGCAAGATTTGTTTGCAGAGGTCTGAGAGTCCTCATCATCATATCTGCCATAACAGGTCTACTGCTGAACAAAGGCCTCCTCCCATAGACTCCCTACATAAACCGGCTTCGGACTTCCAGCGAACTTTACCAGGACGTCCGGAAATCGCACCGTAGAACGGCCTCTAACGAGGGCAGTCGATTCGTGTAAAATACTGATATTCGGCCGCTTCAAGAAAAAAAAGGGCTATTCTAGTTGACTTGTAGTACGAAAGCTATTAATTTGCAGCTTAAATAAAACAGCAACTATAAAACTTTGTCGGCCACTAGATAATTGTTTAAACTTGTTCTTGCATTTGTTTAATAGTAAGAACCTCGCGGTGGCAGCGTTAATAGCGTGTTTCCGACAATAAAATTATATTCCTGCTTACGTAATAGTTGGAACAAAACCTGTGGGCAGAGCTAACAATGCAAAACTTACCCATAACTTACCTGTATTTATAGACTGGTCCTTCTGTTTATATATCATCTATTCTTGGGTTGAAAGATCAATACCTACGCGGTAATAGCTACAGCGAGATGTCGTAAGTGTTACATCTGCTTTTTTGTAATCTAAATTACTAGAGTACATTTCCGAATACCTGTTTTGTTATTTATGTTGTATATTCCTGTCGTATGTTGTGTTGTTGTGTCTGTTTTTCTTAAGAACTTAACCCAATCTGCAAAGGCATTCTTCACGATGTTTCGGATGTATTAAAAGAGCCTTCCAGTTTATAAACATGACGCACGATGGCCAATTGGTCTGTCTCACTATTTATTGACTGATGATCGATAATATATCGTCATCAACGCATATACTGGTACCCATACCAATACCCATTGCGGGGCACGGGTCTCTTGTCAGATTGAGAGGGATTATCCAATCCAACCCCTAACTTAGCTGTGGCGCTTACGACTATAAGACTAAAGAGTTAAACAAACTAGAATAAAAATCCGAAATAAAAAATGTATTATCATCATAATAGTACGTTATTTCAATTATAGTTATTTGAGTATTGCAGTGCTTACTTTGCCTTCCCTCTCGTCTAAGCCACTTGAGACCTGGTTGGCACAGTTCTTTTGTTTATTCTACTACCTCAATATTCCAACTTGTTTTATTCATAAATAGTTGTGGGAAGCTAGGAAATATTATTTGTTACTTTAGTATAATTAACGTTGGGTTTGAGAACTGACTAATTTATTTAAGTTGCTTTAGGATTTTTGACTGTCTTTGATTAAAAATAAAGAAACTAAATTTAATCGTAAAGGACATCCGAGTACACAAATGAAAATATAATAAATTACACTATGTAAGTGCTAACTGCCGCACTAGGCTAGCATGATGGACTACCCTAATCCCTCTCTTTCTGTGGGTAGAGACCCGTGCCCAGAAGTGTATGGGTCAGTATGTGGGTTGGTTGATGAACTATTTTTCTGTGGTATGAAGGTGAATTTTACCAATCGCCTCTGTCTATCAATGCTGATTCTATCTACATTTATGTAACAGTCAAGAAATTACATTACGTGAATGGTAACTTAATTTCGCCTCAAAGCATATACTGACAGATGTCCAGTGAAAATATTAATTAGGTACCTTTCTGATTCTGCTATTCCGTTTAATGTTGTTCGTTTCCTTTTCCGCTTATGTTATCTTATCAAAATACTTTAGGCTTCTTTGACGTGGTATTTTTACTAAAAATAAAGACAGTTAATAATATTTAACCTTATATTCGGAAGTTGTAAAAATGGGAGCAAGAAATAGATACACATTTTAGTGACATAATGTTAATGCATGCGTTATTTCCATATTCAATAAAAACTAAATATGTAAGTAGTTCAAATTGGTTGAACCCGAGGGTTAGTCCCGCTATGGTATGGTCCCGGTATGGCACCCTCTTAAAATACCTATCAAAAAGTCCCGCTATGGTACCCATCTTTTAGATCTACGTTAGACAATAGAAGGTACAACTGAAAAGAAAAGTGTATCTATAAATAAATACTTTTAGGAGTGTATCAATAAAACGTCTGTTTGCGATATTAAATCAGTCTTTTATTAATTCAAAATATTTATAAAAAAATATCAAACAGTAAAACGAAATATTAATTGCAATGTAATTTTTAAAATAATCAACAATATTAATTACCAATAATCAACAATAAAAAAAATATAAAAAATCCACATCTCAGAAAAGTATTACTGTAAATATTATAAACTACAAATAAAAACAACATCCAGACATAAATATTAGTTACAAATAATCAACATTGAGAAAAGGCAGTAATTGTAAATTTATATAAACTACAAAAATAATCAACAACCAACTAGACAAATATATTAATTACAAATAATCAACATGGAGAAAAAGGCGCAAATTGTAAACATAAACTACAAAAAATAATCAACATCGAGAAAAAGTATTAAACATTTTAATAGGCTAAAAACAAAATTAAAATAAACTATTTTTTTAAATGTTCTGATCGAAATGTTGACTTTGATATGTTAATCAGAAAATCACCAATGGAGATAGCTTTATTTTCGTAACTTTTTGTTAGCTTTTGAATCTGGCGGTCGATTTCTATACTTGTTCTTTTTCTTGAATTTATAGGTGATCTTTTTAGTCGAAAGCTATAACAAAAATCATCAGTTATTTAAGTTAAGCTATATTTTTTTCAGTAACCGTCTGTAATAGAAGGCGACAACCAATAATATCTACCAAAATAAATAAAATCAAATCCATTTTCAAATTCTTCTATGTACTCGTATTATGTAAAAAAATATATATCTGCTTTTAAAAATATTATATCTGCTTAAAAATATTGTCTAAAAAATACAACTTACTTGGCTTGTTTTATATCAAAGTGACATGTGTCGTTGCCAATTGTTTGCAGAAACAATAATAAACTGGGATTTTTTCCAATAATTTTGTTGAATCTGCCATTCCATGATTCCGCCAAGTTAGTTGTTCTATGGCGTTCATTATGGCAACACCAAATGAGGTCTGGATATTCAAGCCACTGAGTGACAAAATAGTCATTGAATTTGGTCATAGCTTCATCGTCGAAACTGAAAAAAATACTTATTAAACGTTCGTACTTGTAAAGCAATGAAATTAACAGGTCCTTACTGATATTGTTGTTCTTTACTTTTTTGCCATATAATTAGAGTTAAGTACTCAAACATCATTTTGGAAAGTAACCAAGATATTATACCTATTTTCCATTATATGCAGCCAGCCGTCTTCAATATCTTGTTTTGGCAAAAACGCCAAGCCTATGCATTGCTTAACATGGTTCGAGGACTCTTCGTGTTCCATGAGATTTAAAGATTTCGCTTTTTTGATAACGTTCTTTTGAAAATGTACGTTACATCCATTTATTTTGATATCAGGAAAAATCTTCGCTGCTGCATTTATTACTCCTATTTCATAATCGAAGGTAAATTTCGATGGACGCCATTCAGGCAAAGTTTGTTTAATCAATTCGAAAACTTTTTCATAAGTTTTCCCTTCTTTGTTTTTTAACAGAATATAAAATAATGGTGCTACATTCGTGGATAACTCAGTGCTTCCCATGTCTCCATGAATGACATAAACTTGTTCGAATGGGTTTGGGCAGCCGTCGAAAGTGCCATCACCAAAGTAATGCGTTACACATTTTATATATTCCTTTACTTCTGTCGAGGAAAATATAATTATTCGATTACAGTCTTCATTACAATAATCAGCCAATACATACTTATTAAATTCTTCTGGTATTATAATTTCTTCCACATTCTTAAATTGTGTTTTTGGTACGTTCAACGACTTATTTCGGTGTCTGTATAATACTGTTTTTAATTTTTTATAGTCAGGAACATTTCCTGTAAGGTGTAACCCTTTGTCTTTTAAGTTACCCATGTGTTTTTCGAAAATTTTCTGTACTGATCCGTAATTTGAATTTACTTCTTTTTTGCACTCACTTATAGCCATTTGAACTTCATTGTCTTCAAAATGTGGCACGCACTGATCACTGTGTTTATAATCTTTAATTATTGTATTATTGGTATTCTCAATAGTTATATATCCACTACATTTAATACTATTTCTCCTATTTACACAATGCCAAGTACTTGAATTTTTATTTTCTCTGCGTTTAATATATTTATGTCCGGCACGTAATAAAGTTTTTCCACCGCGTCGACTGTCAATAATTATTAAATTTACACCACGTGAACTACTTGACCCAGACATTGCAATAGATAAACTAACAAGCTATCCTAATTACTCATATCGCAAAAGTACAGCTGCAAATAGCAAACTAAACCCGGAATAATACTGTCTCTCTCTATTTTCATAAAAACAAAAGGGAAGAGCTAGATACGAATTCGAGGAAGGGCTCGTCTCTATTGTTTTACGAAAAAACCGGTTGGTCAGGTAACTACCTGAAGTGAAACGACAATTACCGAGCGTGATTTGTTTAAAAAATAGTATTAATAAATATTATCTTGCTTAACTATAATAGTTAAGAAAAGATATTTTTTATTAATACTATTTTTTTCTTAACGCATTGTATAACTTTTCTTTACAACAGTACCAAAAACTGAAGGGTACCATAGCGGGACTTTTTGATAGGTATTTTAAGAGGGTGCCATACCGGGACCATACCATAGCGGGACTAACCGGAACCCGACTACTATACCTATTTAAAGACAATTCTAAGATACTATATATTAACACATCGTATTTACATATCTACCTTGTCGTGTTAAGCCGTCATTTGAAGCCGTTGGACAAACTTCGCAGTCACTTTCCGCGTTATCGAGACTAGAGAGGCAGTTTGCGATGCGAATTGGATCAAACATTGCAGTTTTGTTACGACCGTGTGTATCAGGTGTATGGCTTGAATGTTTGCAGTACCGGCAGGTGAATCATGATAAGATTAGGATGAAATGAAATAAATATGTATCTCTTTCACATGTGCATACAATTTATTTCAACATTTTCCAATCATTTTTAAAGATCTTAGAGAAAGAAAAATTCGATCTCAGGCAGGGTTTGACCCTGTCCCTCGGGTTAAGTACTCCGGACGCTTTAGCTAACTAAGCTACCGAGACCACTGCCTGTGATATCAAATTTCTCTTCCTCATTCTTACGTCTTATAGGGATCTTGGTAGCTGAACTGGCTAAAGCGTCCGGTTCAGGTACTTAACCGGAGGGACGTAGGTTCAAATCGAATATATCTTTCTCTAAAATTTACACGATAAGATTTTTCATCATCATCATTGAATCTACACTCTGCTGAGTATAGGCCTCTCTGCTTATTCTACCTTTTCCAATTCTATGATAATCTTATCCTGATATCATCAACCCATCTTTCCTTCTACTTTGGATGCAACAACATATTTTTTTCTATAAAAAGAGGTAGCAAAATTTTATTTCGATTCTAGCAAATGCTGTAAGAATGATTTTGCATATCATCATGTATCATGTCATTGTGACTAAAACTAGGTACCGTCTTCTAGAAGTGGTTCTAGGCGAAGTCATAGTTTATCGCTATACTGATCTATGTCCACCAAGCCTCTTGTATCATTATTTACTGACTTTTCCACCTTTTGCATAGATTCCACCACCTCTTTTTTAACTTTTTGCTACGTTTTTAATGTTATTTTTGATCACTTGTTTTGTTATCTCGTGTCTTAGTTTTTTACCAAATGAATGTAATTTCTTTCTTTTCTTGTTCAGGTAGTCTATTCATCCAACTTAATCTGTGTGCATTAATTGCAGAATCTGTTTCTATATCCACTTATCGATTCATTTTTAAAAGACAGTCCTTCGGTTCATTTTAATTTTCAGTCTCCAAGAAGGAAGAACTGCATGCAGTTTTTATATTCCCATTCTACAACCAATCAAGGCCAGCGAAGTAGCAATGACGTTATGCATATCTAATTCTGCCCAGTGCTCATTGCGACTAGCTTAAAAAATAATGTAATTACAGGGGATGATATCGATTCACTGCACCCTTGCGGTGTAGCGTGTCTGTGAATATTATTAATGGATTCTAAATTTCCTTTAAAGCATACTTCCGCGACGAACCGTACGTGTCAACGAGGTTACTCGTAAATGGATTAAATTAATATTTGTACATAAGCATCGTACGCAAGATTGCGTGCGGTGTTTTTGTGAGATAGAAAATTAGGCTTGTTCTGTTACATGTTCATGTAAACACGTTGTTTTCGAACATTGAAACCTAACATGTATAAGATCCGGAAGTTACTGATATACTATCTATAATTATGATGTATTTGTAACACGTTTCGTTGCCCATGTTTCATCTTACAATATACCTCATCGCTTTAACCTTATTATTTGAATATGTAATATGTCTTTGGTTATTCATACAAGTTCTTAGTAATTTTGAATAGGCTTACCATTACGTGGGCCGTTTGCTTGTTCGCCACCTTAGTGGTATAAAATATAAATAAAAAAAGAAAGTTCTTAACTTTTTTCTAAGTAAATTAAAAGTTATACCAGTTTGAGCTCACAATAAGTTAGCCGGTTCGTGCTGTATAATGTATTAACCTAATGTGTATACATGACATTAATTGAAGCAATCACATATGAATATATCATGCTCATAACATAATAACAGCGGGTCGTGTAAAGTAATTACACATGGTTTGGTTTAGCTGATGAGGGTGGATATAGGCGGTCGTAGTACAAACAAATCTCTAAATTCATGTGGGCCCGCTGATTGTTCATAATCCTAATGTGTTAGAGGGCCATTATAATTTATTCGTCACATATTGTAATGCTGTTATGGATGTGACGAGTGACCAGTTTGTGGTCAAATTACGTTTGGAAATCATCGATAGGACGTACGACCCGGATCGATGTCATTAAGTCATTCTCTCCTATTCACTGATTATGATTCTTCTTTCTCCGGGCCTTTTCTCAACTATATTGGGGTCGGCTTCCAGTCTAACCAAATGCGGCTGAATATCAGTATTTTACACGAAGCGACTGCCATAAAAAAAGCAGTGATAGCCAGGTATGGACATTGGACTGCCAAGTCGAAGGTCTCGAGTTCGAACCCAAGGCACGCACCTCTGACTTTTCGAATTCATGTGCGTATTAATAGTTAATTAGCACTCGCTTAAACGGTGAAGGAAAACATCGTGAGGAAACCTGCATACCTTAGAGATTTTTCTCGAAGGTTTGTGAAGTCTGTCAACCCGCACTAGGCCAGCGTGGTGGACTATAGTCTAATCCCTCTCAATATGAGAGGAGACCCGTGCCCAGCAGTGGGACAGTATGTGGGATGATGATGACTGCCACCAGACCCTCGCAACCCAATTTTTGTGTAATACTGATACCCTGGTTGGCAGGCTTTTTTGGCTTTTAAATACCACTAACGATTCTCAAAGGTGTTCGTATAACATCCAGGACCAACAGCTTTACGTGCTGTCCGAGGCACGGAGGGGTCTCAATGTGTTAAGAATCAACCATCCACAGACTGACCGCGACGAGCGCAGCTTAACCTTGCAGATCGGTTGAACAGCTTAGTTTAGTTAATAACTAAGCTGTATAGCTGTAATGAATCTCTATTCATTACAGCTATACAGCTAGCATAAGCTAGCTATACAGCAAGTAATAACTTAGCCACGAGCCCCTCTATTCATTTATTATGATTAAATAAGTTAATTACTAGGTAATTAAGTTAATTTCGTAATACAATTGAGTAATTGTATCATGGTGATAGACGATTCATGATAAATATACTAAGTAAATACACTATTTAATTCTTGTAGTAATTTATTGAAATAAGTATCTATTCTATTATTTGTATCTATTATATCTGCCTTCATTAGTCTAGTGGTCCTAAGCGCGACTGCTACGCCAGAGGTCCTGGGTTCGATCCCCAGGTCGATCAAAGTGTTATTGGGTTTTTCTATGAAATTCTCAGTAGCAGCTCGGAGTCTGGATTTGTGCCCGGTTAAAGGCAATAGGCTCGCCCCCTATTACATGGGACCTAACCTAACATACCGGCGCAATGTGGGTGTACATTAGTACACCTCTGCCTAACCCTTCGGGGAATACAGGCGTGATGGTATCTATTCAGTGCCCATCAATGGCGATCCAGCAAGACAAGCAAGTGCAAAACATTCGTATAATATTATAAAACCTGCTAAAATCATAACGTCAATAGAAACCAAATTCTATTTACCAAAATGACTATTTACATACTAAACACAGTGTAGATAATAAATGCAAATAGTATAACTGAATTCAAACCAATGTTTTCGCAAATAACGAACCGTCGAGTGTTAAATTTAATTGAAATCAAACCACGAATTCAATTTAGTTTCAAGTATTGACGACAATACATTAGAATGTTTCGAATAAACAATTAAATCGGAATTCGGGTTGGTTTTCATTGAATTAACTTCGAAACAAATTTTCATTTACTCAGCTAGCTAAACTTGGAGTATGAATTATTGGATATTTCAATTTTGTTTGAATAAATTAAGGAAGTTTGTAACTAGATAATGTAAGTATTTATCTACTAGAGGGTTCCTAAGTGATATTTATTTACGTTATGGTAAATTAACTAAGAATACAATTTATTGTATTGATTGATGAGATAGAAAGTCAATTACAGATTTTCATATAATTATATGAAAATTACATGGATATCTCATTAGATATTTGGACTCAACAAAATAAGAGAGACAAGCTAACATTGTACAATAATGGTTGTAAAAGTATATATTTTTGTATTTCTGAAAGAAATTGAGGGTCAAGCACCGTTTCGCTGCTTAGAACTAGTTTTAAATGGCTCTATACCCGTTTATTGGTTGTTCTGTTTTCTTTTGTAATTCCTTTTTTGAAAACGTACTTTATTTCGGTGTTTTTAATCATATGGAGGTAGGTCCGTATCCTGCCTGAGATAAAAATTTTCTTTCGCTATAATTTATATCTTTGAAATTATTTAGTAAGTACTTTATTACTAGTCTAATGAAATAATGATACGTACTATATAAAACTTTCACAAGATACTCCGAAACTTGACATATACAAAAAAATGCGTTAAATATTTTTTTCTTCAAAAGCATAATCGTATTCATAATTACGATGCTCCTAATTTACCGGCGTTGCAGACTCAATGGCGTATAAGCGAATACGACTTAAGCTCGTTCCGCGTGACTGCTTCGATTTCCACAGGATAAAATTCTGTACTTATCCCTTATAAAATTATATATGAAGTGGAGCGCACAATATCCAGTTGTGTCGAAATTCAACGAAGTACTGCCAGAATAACACATTTAAAATTACAACAAAATAAGATTAACTAAAAAATAACACTAAGACTAGCTACACTCGCAGAACTGCAGGTACATAACCATGAATATATTATTATTATATAGGAGAAGTAATTAAGTGGTCATATAGATGTAAATGCATCACTGCATTTACATCTATATGACCACTTAATTACTATCCACTTAACCTAGCCTAGTGTTATAACCATTGGACTGGCAAGTCAAAGGTTTCCATTCTAAGGCACGTACCTCTAACTTTTCGAAATAATGTGCGAATCAATAATTAGTTATCACTCACTCACAGAACTTAGTATTAGTTTTCACACACACACTTCACTCACTCGCTTAAACAGTGAAGGAAAACATCGTGAGGAAACCTGTATGCCTGAGAGATTTTCTCGAAGGCGTGTGAAGTCTGCCAGCCCACATTAGGCCAGCGTAGTGTACTATAGCCTAACCCATCTCATCCTGAGAGGAGACCCGTTGCCAGCAGGGGGACAGTATATGGGTTGATGATGGAAGATGTCGTGACACTAACAAAAGAGCTGTGAAAATGGAAAATATTATAACATTAGGCTCCGAATATGAGACATTAAAAGTTAAATATAGTAGTACTCAGATCGAGCACCCGAATAGTGCAGGGAAATATTACACATTTTTCATCTCCCATTGTCCGTAGCGGAGTAAAGACATGACCCTATGCCCTCGCAGGCAAACTGCCAAATGCACTGAAGACACTGCCTGCGTTTCTCTTCCGTTTAAATAAATTAATGTTATGTGATAATGTTAGGGTTGAGTCAGATTTCAATCTTAAATGGATATTAAGTAACTAGGTGAAACCGACTTTAATTTTAGGCTTTAGAGTGATCGCCCGATACCAGCCAAATTTATACTTTACACCTTTAAGAGTTATATTCCAGACAATCAACTTAGGGCGTATCCATACTATTGAGAGCATTAGCATTGTCCCCGAGATTACGATCCATAGAGCAGTTTTAATTATTTTTTATACTTTGTTTATTAAATATCTTATTGGCACGTTGCCATATAATTTTATTAATAGAAGGAACACATCCTGTAAATTCTAGGTAATCAACTAAAAGAGTTAAAATCTTTAAATGATTCTAAAAGACGCAAAATATTTTCTCACGAATCTATGCAAATTTATGGATTTTCAGCCCCTTCATTCAGCTTTGCTGTTTAAAATAAAAATTAAGATACATTTGAATATAATAATACTCGTAATTCACTATGATACTGCAAGCGATAGTGCAATTTAAATTTATTTTTAGTTTCTTAAGAAATAAAAAGCTTTATGAATTAGGTATCCATATGTTTCTTCCCACGGTACTATGGAGGTAAAGAAGGCCAACTGTTCCAGTAAAGACGTAGGGGTATTATGTATACTTATGTTATTAAAGAATTATAAGTAAGTGACATTATGTTTTTATTGGGAATCAAGTTTCTTAAACCTAATCATAAACCTGCCTCAATGGTACCTGCAAATGATAATCACGATGTCTTGGGTCCAATTCTCAGGTCCAGCAGTGTCATTGAGTTTTTTTTTAACCTAACCTAACCGGGCATATATCCAAACTCCAAGCAACTAGGAGTTTGGATATATGCCTGGTAAGGTTCGCCCCTTAATAACATACCCGTGCAGTTCGTATGTAATTTAATATACATCTGCCTGCAACTGTTTACATATTTTAACTCGGGAAGACCTGATACGGTTACAAAAGAAAATTATCATGAATTTAACCTATCAAGGATCACATAGATTTCTGACAGTCAAGTGACTTATTAGACATTGGAATAAAACTACTTTTAACTGATTTTATGGCGATATGGTTCCTTATCGTCCGAAACGACGGGATTAATAAATCATTAATTGACGACACGTTTGGCGTAGCGGCTGAGCGGTCGGCTTCTGCGCCACGGGTTGTGGGTTCGATACCCATACGGAACAAATATTTGTATGATCTACATGTAGTTGTTCCGGGTCTGGGTGTTTGTGTATGTGAAACTTTGTGTTTGTAAACGCACCCACGATACAGGAGAAAATCCTAGAGTGGGGCTAATTCTTATTAAAAAAAAACATCATGCGATAAAATCTGTAATAAGTAGTTTTACTTCACTATTAATTAGCAGACACATTGGCAAAACAATTGTTTCAACCCTCTTTGCGTATTAATTAAATCGCAGTAACACCCTCCAAATATGAATTTAATGTTGCTTACTTCGTAGAATTAATTAAAGTTTCTTAGCCCTAAAATAATAGATGAACTCGGTAGCTTCCTGGATTTAATTACGCAAACAGAAATTGCAAACTTTAAAATCTGAATTCTATCTAAATCCGCTTTCGCCTGCAGGTAAATGCTATTTTCACATTAACGAACATAAAATCTTCACATCCCTTGTGTAATGCAATCATTTCCCCTTTGTTTTCAAATTATGCAAATTATTTTTATTCAACAGAACATAACGTAGCTTTCAAACATTCATTTGTATTCCATTAATCAAAGACGAAATTCGATGGAATTGGATTTCAGACCGCGTATTTCTTTATTTTACTTATCGTATTCGTTTCGGGGTACAAACTCATAATTACGAGAATTGCGTACCGAAATAATAGACTTCGTGTCGAGTTTCGCGTTCTTTTGAAGACGAATATGTTTTACAGGTTATTTCGATGTGTACTAAGGCTTTATTTGCCAATAAGATGGAAATATGAAACGCTGATTTGATTTGATTTTTTTTGTATATTTTTAGTACCTATCCTATCCTTCGGATAATCCTTAGTATTGCCCTGAAATTACTATTACTATGAGTACTAGACAATGGATATAATATATACTTTTTTGTAATTAAATACTTATAATACTGTTTAAAAAATGCCAAAACAAACACTTTTTCCACACTATTTTCATCATATAAATATTTATATCATGTGGAAATGGAACCCATGACCTCGTGATCATCAGGTCGTCAAATATTGCGATTGCCTTTATATTTTTTTGAATAATGGAAAGTGTGAATTTCTAATCTAAAAAGGTTCCTTAGACCTTAATCTTATAATTTCACTAATTTAAGGAATTAAATCTTAACATACTAAGTATTCTATTATATATACGTTTGAGTATGTTTTACACTGACATAGTTACCTACATTGTGAAGGAACAGCAAAACGGTGATAAAAATATCGACTAGGTACATCTATGTTGAAAATTGATACCTCTTTGTCTTCAATTCGAAACTTTTTCTACAGTATGAATTGAACGGCAGAACCACAAAGCAAATGAATGCAGAGCTCGTGAAACAAATTGAAAGAAAAAAATATGATACGATATTGAAACTTGAACAGTGAACGAAATATATCGATCGCCGATTACGAATGATGATACTGAAGAAAAGATTTTTGACGGTTTTTGCGGACAAGTGGTTGAATAGGCTTGTCTTTTTTGTTGTTTGGGAAACAAGTATTTAAAATCAAGTATACTAATAAGATTCATGAAACTTTAACATACAAATGTTAAAGTTACATGAATCTTATTATTTACTTTTTTTGGACGAGACCAGTGATTTTGAACATTGAATTATTGTAAGTTAACAAAATACAAGTTTTATTTTGGAATGTCGGTTTTTTTTTTATATATGAAGGGTGGGCAAACGAGCAGGCAGACGGATCGCCTGATGGTAAGCGATTACCGCCGCCCATGGACACCCGCAACACCAGAGGAGTTACAGGTGCGTTGTCGCCCTTTTAAGGGGCTTGGGCCTCCGGTATCCTCACTCACTCGACGAAACACAACGAAAACGTTATTTCACGCCGGTTTTCTGTGAGGCCGTGGTATCAAGTCCGGTCGAGTCGGCCCATTCGTGCCGAAGCATGGCTCTCCCACGGTAAATATACACGGTATAATCCAGAAATTGGATTGCGGAGGTCTGATTTAAGTCGCTTCGTGTAAAATACTGATATTTAGTCGCATCTGATTCGACAGAATGCCGACCCCAACCATTGTTGGGAAATAAGGCTAGGAGATGATAATAAAGGACTAGGCAGTGGTAGGTACACGTATGTACCGTAGTTCAGAGTAAGTAACAATTGATGGCGCTGAGAGTGATTGTGGGTTTAATTCCTAGCTCGAGCAAAGTGTTAAAGCTGTTCTAGTAGTAAGAGTAGTAGCACAGATTAAATAATAGTTAGGAATAGTAGTAATGAGCTTATATAAGATGTTTGTGTATTGTGATGTTTTAATTGTAGTCATTTGTAAAATATATGCATGTGTTTTATTATATATAATAGGAATCATGGGGCTGACATGTTCATGTATCGAATAAAAGCCCCTAAATAAATAAAGATAATAAAAAAAGGGGCGAATCAGGACAAAACTTTTGAAAGGGTTTTTCAGGTTTAATTATTATATTGATGCCAACAAGTTCTCTCATTGGTTTATTATAATTTAGGAACAATGTTAGAATTTCTTTTTCCGACAAACTATAACAACTCCTGCCGTCTCCTGACGACGTCTGTGGTCTAGTTGTTCGAATGCTGATCAAGGGGTCGTGGGTTCGATTCCCACAGGACACAAATATTTGTGTTGGTAAAACATGAGTATTTGTGTTTGTATGGGTGTTTCTTATGTATTATAAGTATGTATTTACGAAAAAAAAAGTATATAAGTATTATATCCATTGTCTAGTACCCATAGTACAAGCTCTGCTTAGTTTGGGACTAGATGGTGCTGTGTAAAAATGTCCCAAAATATAAATATATATCATTAAAGTTGAAGATCACTTTTAAAAATTGATCCTGATTCACCCCCGGTTAATGGTAACTCAAGAATAGCTTCGTACTAAGATTTACACTGCTTACGCACACAGAAATATTTCCATAACAACATGAAAGTCGTTGCATTTGCCAAACGCAATGAACGTTTCCCCTTTGATACTTATTCGAAGACTACGAGTATGGAGTGCATTTTGCCTCTCAAGTCGACGCAAATAAATTTTCAAAGCGGCACACTTGACGTCGTCGATGGTATGCGGAATGTTGCCAGTACTTTAATTAAATAAAAATGTATATGTATAGTCATGGTGAATGGAAACAAATAAATTAAAATGAAATCACAGGAATACAGGATGATATTTTGTAACCAGCTATGTATGTTTGGACATACAATAATTACAGTATTAATATAGATATGGAATTACTAATTATGTTCACATAAATAAATAAATAACCTTGATTATTACGCGAATATTATAGAATTTTATCGCGTTAAATTAATATTATTGATGACATCTGTGGTCTAGTGGCTCGACTGCTGATTACGAGGTCGTGAATTCAATTCTCACAAGGCACACATATTTATGTGATGAAAGTATTATAAGTACGTATTTACATAAAAAAAATATATAACAATTGTCTAGTACCCAAGCTCTGCTTAATTTGGGACTGGACTAGGATGGTGTTGTGTAAAATGTCCCAAATTATATATTTATGTTAATCATCAATTATAAAAATATTTTTTACTTAAAAATTGTCTACTTATTACGAAGAAGAATACTCGCTATTCAGCACTCACCAACACAAATTATAACACAACTTACAACGAAGCTGATGAATTCTTTGTTGGGGCTTTTACAATTTAAATTGCTACGTAAATATTTTTTACAAAAAAGAAACTTGTTTCACTCTCCAATAAAAGCTAGTTCCTTTAACGTCGCCTTTGCCAAGTGACAATAAAGTATTTTGCAAGGAGTTAACGTAGGTATTTAAGTTCTTGCAGACACCTTCTTGATGGATTTTAACCGTGTTAAATTGTTACGGATACTCAAAGAAAGATTTTAACAGATTTTCGATGCTTTTTTATATTGTAGTTCGATTTTCTATGTTTTGTTTGTGTGTGTGTGATTTTGTAAACAAAATAGTCATTTCTATTATTTATAAATCTGTGCCATAAATATATAGAGAACTTTTTATATTTAGTGAAGTGATTACAAAACCAAAATGTCTTGTGGTTAAGTAATAACTAGTAAGCAAGGTAAAGCTGCGCTAGCCACGGTCAGTCTGTGGATGGGTGACTATTGTTAACACATCGAGAGGACGTAAAGCCGTCGGTCCTGGTTGTCATACTGACACCTACAACAATCGTAAGTGGTAATCATAACACAAAACAGCTGACTACCAGTCTATCCTCAGGATATCTGTGTAGCCCATAAATTGGGTTGTGGAGGTCTGATGGCAGTTGCTTCGTGTAAAATCCTGATATTCAGCCGCATCTAGTTAGACTGGAAACCGACTCCAAGAGGATGATTACAAAACAAAAATGAGCATTTCTATTCAGAACAATACAAAAATTTCGATTGAGGATTCAAAATTGACGATCGTATCGAATGGTATTGTCGTAGACATTGATATGTAATATTGATTTGAGAGGCTCACACAAACAAGATTAGAGTTGGGGACGTGCCTTGAGCCGATGGTAAATCTAATTGTGACTCCTCGTGTAGGGCGTCGAACGACGGATGAATTCACCAATATACGCTTGTTATTATTTACATTTTATTTTCGACTAGCGGCCCGTCTCGGCTTCGCACGGGTGGACATAAGATAATCTTTTCTAGCAATAAATATAGCCTATGTTACTCAGGGTGAATGTAGCTTCCCAATGGTGAAAGAGTTTTGTCTCGAGCGCATACGTCACAAGGTGCGGGCTGAGTGGTTGGCAGTCTGTGTCCGACCGTCGGCCGGGAAGCACGTGGTGGTGCGCAGGCGAGCCAAATACATATCATATTATATATTGCATAGCTACTACAACAAACATACACACAAAAATACAAATCTTTCCTCTTTATAATAGTTGTATAGACTAGCTTCCGCCCGCAACTTTGTCTGCATGGGAAAATAACTTTTAATTGTTGTAATTTGGCTAATTAACTCAAAATCATTACAAATTATAGCCTATGTGTTATTCTGATGTATAAATAATAATACTGTAAAGTTTCATAAAAATCTGTTCAGCAGTTTTAACGTGAACGAACATGGTCGTGGTGAACTTCGCGGATCCCATGGCCATGACAATAGGGTGAAGGCAAGTGCGGTTTTTAGTCGGTATGAGACTGACATACCCTGCCAGCTCCCCGGGTAGCGGAGGATCCATGTGGATTTTCCGTAATATAAAAAAAAAGTTTTAACGTGAAAGAGTAACAAACATCACAAGATTAGATTTTCAGCATCACGATTTGGCAACGAAAAGGTCATTCAACTGACATTGTTTTGACCCGAGAGTGTCAGCAAAGCGTTCGTAAATAAAGTTAATATTATGTCTCCACGTGTTATTGGTTGTAAATATGCGATTTTCAATTTCATTTGTAATAGAAAAACTTAAAGATACTGTTATTGACTTAAATATTTTTTTGTCTCAAAAAGGCCTTGCCCTTGAGTTGCGGGTGAAACAGCGGCAACAGTTAGTGGTGGGTAAATGAGAAAAAAGCGTTTAAGCGAGTGATAATGAATTATTGATGCGCACATGATTTCGTAAAGTGAGGTGTTTGCCTTGGATTTGAACTCGAAACCTTTTACTTGGCAGTTCTTCTTGGCAATCATCTATTTTAAAGTTATTAAGCAAAGGAAAAATTCGACCGCGGGCAGAATTCGAACCTGCGTCTTCTGGTTAGGTTCACCAGACGCTATGACCAGTAAGCCACCGCGAAACCTACCCGCCATGTCGAATTTTGCCTTCACATTCTGAATTTACGTCTTTATGGTGACGTCTATTTTATTATACATTATTCTACCTTCCAGTAATTTACTACCTTGTTATCGTATTTTTAATATTCCTAGAACTAGACCCGTCAGATATTTTTCGGAGACTCCCTGAGGCTTACTCTTACGATTGAAGTCAAACATAGAAATATAAACGATTGAGACTCCAAGTCAAGTTTAAAGAGACAACAACCCTAAATAAACATACTTGCGGTAAGTCCCTTATGACATATGGATTTCCTTGGCACTGAAGTTTCGCGAACCAACCGGCTGAGGTCACACGTGACTTGGATGTGAACGAACCGTTGCCCGCTTCTCTCCGTGTCAAAACGGTGGAAGTACGTACGTAGGGTCCTTTTAGTGAAGGCCACTGAGTCAGATCTCCAGCTCTTTATCCAGTCGCTGCAACCTGGCTACCGTAAGTCCACCTGGCTGGCGGGCGGGCGTCCCATACTACGCTTGCCTACCAACCGTGAATCTTAATTCACGGTTGGTATAGTATTCTGTTGAAGCAGTTGAAACTGCTTGATTCTAAAATACCTATTGTATGTTTCTTCTTATTGCGTGTATTTCTGTTGTTATGGTAGATTATTGTATCAAATTATATGGACACAGACACACATAATCATATATTTATTTGATAATGTCAATACAGGGTACAGGGTCGTTGCTTGATAAGTCATGACTTAAGTTATCTCTTAAGTACCGAATTAGAATTAGTGGATACATTGCTATGAACTACCCAAAATGTATATCCATCGTATAAGTATTACATACCATCTCCTGTTTTCCCGAAGGTTTAGGTAAAGGTGTAGGTACTGCTGCACACTCATAGTTCACTGTTATAACACTGTGCGACCTAGAAACCAAACCCAGGATTTCTAGCGTAACAGTTGCTCTTTTTTCTGCAAGATTAACGAGGAATTAATATATAAAATAATAAAATTCTAATACGTGTATAGAAATTATCCACTCATGTTATATGGGATTACTATACAAAATATTATATTGTCCAGTGAACCAGTTAAAGCCAACCGCAGTGAACTGGAAATTTAGGAAATAAACAATAAAGCTCGGAGGGATTTGGTTCGCAATGTTTAATACAACAAAAATACACTAAAAGTTGTTATCTTTGTATAACATAGCATGTTTGAGAATTTATTTAATATCTGAGAGAAAAATCTTTTAAACTTCTGTCTAAGTCCTGAATGAACGATAACAAGAAAAAAAATATCCCTTTGTGGTCAGCCCTCGGGGCCAACGTTTACAGGGTTGGTCCTTTCAGAAAAAAAAGTCCTTAGGGGAAAGTTCAAATGAGCGATTTTAGTATTTCTCGGGGCGCGATTTCGAGGGGTGGAATATTTAAAATATAATAAAAATAATCCACGGAAGTAACAAGGTCGGAAAGGGATAAATTTATGGCTTCCAATCGGCTGCTCTGCCGCTCACCCCCGTGTTTTTTCTTGCATAATCTTTTGTAGGTCACTTTGGGTATAACACGGATTGTTACACTGATCCGGGATACATTGAATTTTAGGCGGCTTAGTTATATAAAATTCAAACATAAACGGCATTACTTAAAACGCTGATGGACAGGTTGATTATGTAATTAGTGTTCTGTTTTCTTCGGTTGAATTTAGAACTACCTTGGATACTCGTAAATATTAAATCACTATAATAAGTAGAATAGTTTACATATTTATAAATGTGTGTGTGTGTGAGAGAGTGGTGCCAGCCCGGGCATTCCTACCAATGTCCAGGTAGTACAACTATACAAGTAAAATAACGTTCGTACACGTACAAATGTGTGCGTTAACAGCTAGGGTTGCCATACCATTAATGTCCCCAGTAGGCAGCGCGTGTGGTTGATCCACGCGCACCTTATAGTAGAGAGCGAAGAGAGGCCTCTCTGTTTGAAGTCCACAGCCTGTTACGGATGTCTCAAGTCCCATGTCTGTGACACATAGAGAAGGCAAGTGCGGTTTTTAGTCGGTAAGACTTCGACATACCCTGGCGCTTCCCCCGGTGGCAGATGATACATGAGGATGTCAATAATATAATAATAATAATATAATAATATATTTATTCCAAAAATATGAAGTTCATAAAAATACAATATAAATCTTAGAAATTATAAAGGTATAATAATATTTGGTGCCTGTACTAGTTTAAACCTGTTAGGCGACAGAAGCGCTAACAGTGTCTATGGTACTCTTGTAAACATAATTTTAACAATACGTATTTTAATATTTATATAAAAAAATTATAGATAAAACAAAGTTATTAATTAATTATTATATATTATACTCGTATACCTAACTAACATATTAATTACATAATGTGACAAAGTCAGAATTATCATAATCTAGGTTACAGTCCATGTTGCAAAATTACGTTCGACTCTCTACGCACTACTCATGTATATATTTTTTTTTGTTGACAAGTAATTTGCTTACATAGCGACAAAGACGAGGGTTAGTAGGTCAGCGTAGTGTACTGTTATTGTTATAAGTTAGTTATTAAACACGGAAATCTAACATGATATAATAATTCAAATTACTTAGGTGCCGCCATAATCGATAGAGTTAATGTACCTATATTCTGCTATTTTCCTAGCAGGGCACTCAGCGTCTCCCGTTTTGTGATTGCTTGGCTTTTTAAATCGTGAGCATGTTGCACATTTCGGTATTTCAGCTTTTTTAGGGCACTTAGCCATCGAGTGACCTGCTTCACCACAGTGTCCACACGTAGAATTAACGTCTCTGCATGTTTTAGCTGCATGCCCATATTGTTGACATTTGTAGCATCTCGTAACTAGGGTAAAGTCCCTGACAGGACAAGACGTCCAATTTATAAAAAGTCTACTTTGAATTATCAGGGCTTTACGTATATGGGCAGATACTTCTATCACGTAGTTACAGGTCGGACCGTCTTTTTTCCCAGATTTGTGGCTTAATTTAACGAAGGTCATGAAGGATTCTAAGGTCATACTCGTATCTGGAAACTTTTCGGCTACATTCTGTTCAAATATGCACCTAAGGACCTCATTATCCGCCATATAAGTGGGCACACCTACAATTACAATCCGGGGTTTGCGCTTGTTGGGCTCGTCGACAGTAAGTCCGGATGTACTGACCTGGACTGCGTGCATAAGCTTTTGAGCGTCATTTTTCGTCTCTGTACTGACAATAACTCCTCCATTTTTTGTTTTGCGGACTCCACGCACTTGCAATTTCATTTTTTCCGGGTGTATAATTTTTTGCACGAGATCTTTCGTTTCGTCACTAGATTTTAATTTATCATTGGGATATATGGCCACAGAGCTTAAATTATGTGGTCGAACAAAATTATTTGATCCCTTTTTGACCATATCAGCAAAAGAAACATTTCCCGTAGTATTTGTGTCCTGTATTGCCTGCTTGAGCTCTGAAATGTGTTCAGTCAGGTCCCGCTTTTCCTTAAGAACTTCAATCATATTGTGCACTTGGAGGGCCTTTTGCTTGAGCGACTGGTAAATCAATACTCAATACTTGTACATCATCATCATAGACTTCCACAAGGACCGGTTACAAGCCGCCTGCATCCAACGACTTCCTGCGACCTTTACCAGGTCGTCCGTCCATCTCGTTGGAGGCCGCCCCACACTGCGTTTCCGGTGCGTGGCGTGGTCTCCACTCGAGAACCTTTTTGCCCCAGCGGCCATCAGTTCTACGAGCTATGTGCCCCGCCCATTGCCACTTAAGCTTGCTAAGTCTTTCAGCTATGTCGGTAACTTTCGTTCTTCTACGGATCTCCACATTTCTGATTTGATCACGTAGAGAAATACCAAGCATAGCTCTCTCCATAGCTCGCTGAGTGACTTTGAGCTTTTTTACGAGACCCATAGTGAGCGACCACGTCTCTGTGCCGTATGTCATCACTGGTAACTGGTATGTAATCACTGGTAAATACTTGTACATGTTCTCTAAACAATGTTATCTTAATTAGAAAGAAAAAAAGGAAATCCGCTGACCTTTGTTTTAGAGACAATGAATACTACAACAAATTGAAGGATACGGTTAGGTATCTACAATAGAGGGGCGGAAAGTAGCCTACTGGTACTTTTAGTAATTCTATGGTAGTCCCTAGTATAGGACTATGGTTGTATAACGATGACAAGAGTTTATTCAAATTGGAGCCGACATAAAAAGGCTTGATGACGGGTTATACAATGGGAAAATGTATATAATATATTCCTTTGTTCGCGTTTCCTTTTGTTTAGTTCTTTTGAGCCCTCATTAGTGATTCTTTATAGTTTGTTATACATATTTTGATAGTTTGATCTCAGTGAAGAAATGTTCGCTTTGTGGGTGTGATTGGATGACGTCATATTTTATAGTATGTGAAATGTGTTACCAAAACAACTACGGTCTTATTCATAAAAATATAAAACGTTTTATACATCTCCTATTAGTATCACTACCGCGTTGACATGTGAATGAGACCTCATTTACCAAGTTTTATATACCCAGTAATTTCACTGGGTACATTGCCCTTAAAGTCAGAAACAATAATAGCGGAAGAATATTTAGCAGTAGGGTGGTAGGTATGCCAGTAGGTTCATCAATTCGAATGTTACATTATAATTTGTCTACAGACTCTGTAGATATTACACAAATATTAGCATACTGTAAAACATTATATTAAGCGTGGGGTATCACAAACCTAGATTGTCACCCAGAACCACCTACGCGCCAACTAACATAACAAAGGATTTACACTTATAGCTTGTCTCGCATATTAATGTACCCTAATTCTAAAACATCCTTATACCCTTGATATAAGATTAAATTTTGCATGACAACATATTTTACACCAAATATCAAGTTGTGTCTGAATACGCAAACATCAACGCGCGGTACTATTCCGAGCGCCACAAAAATAAGAAAATCATTATTTTGTATTGCTTGAAATCCAATTTTGTTTTTACAGCAATCGTTCGTGGAGATGTCACATAAATACAGCAATGGATTATAAATGAACGTAAATTGTATGTGTATACAGTTTTTTACTAGACCTTCGGTAGAGGAATGTTGAAAGGGAAATATTTGGAGAGAATTCTCTACGATAAATCGCTTCCGAGTCTTATAAAAGATTAGGGTTGAGACGGCGTAAGTATCGTGGGATTTTTCTCAGTGTAGACCCCTTAAGTTAATCCTTATACTATATCAAAACATCACATGTGAATTTTCTTTCTTCTTAACAAAGGAAAATAATCAAAGACTATATGTTACTTTTAGAAAGATATTATTAGGGAAAGCAAGAAATGGGAAGAAAATAATACAAAGTACAAGACAAATACACTATGGAATCTTGAACTTACTGCGATACGATAATATGTAAACTAAATAATGCTTACATTGGTTACATTACATTTAAATTAAATAATAACCAAGCTAACCAATAATTATATAATAACATGACTTTACTAATTCAGTGTAATCACAACAGTGTATCGCTAATGTGTTCTATAATATGTCTTGATTTCCTCACTACATATTATTAAGGAGCCTTATAAACCTCAAAATATGTTATTTCAAAATCCAGAATAGTGTTGCCCTATCGTTGAAATACGCGTCCGTCCCCATTGTTCGCTGACACCGAACGCGTCGCGAATGGATTGTGCATGAACTGGAATTGTCTATGAAAATTCATTAAGAAGATTAACTACGGTGCTAACAGTTGGTTATCGGGCTTGCCTGACGTGTATTGCTATGTAAATATGTGCGTATTTCACGCGGTTGCTGAGTAAAATCGGCGGATCGATCAACTTCCCGCATTACGAGACACGATTTTAGCACGGAGCATATATACACATATAGCTAGAATATCCTATATCCTAATATCTCTTCCTCTATCTTCTATATTCTAATCCTCTTGTTTATCAGTCTATTTTTTTGGTATAATAATTGTGAATAACCTTTTGTGAAGACCACACTACCGCATTGGGACATGATCCTGAATGATAATTGTGATTGTGTTAAATAAATAAATAATAAATAAATATATTATAAATGTGAAAGTTTGTGAGGATGGATGGATAGATGGATGTTTGTTACTCTTTCACCCTAAAACTACTGAACGTATTCTGATGAAACTTTACAGTATTATTACTTATACATCAGAATAACATATAGGTTATAATCTATAACGATTTTGAGTTAATTAGCCAAATGACAACGATAATTAAAAGTAACTTTTTCACGCGGACGAAGTCAACGGTAGAAGCTAGTATAGTTGTTTCGTAGAAATGGAAAGCACTTAGCAAGACACGATTATTTAAGTACATCAAAGCAGTTACTGAATAGTGGTCGAGCAATGTCAGATGATCTCAAGGTAAAGCACATTGTGAGGGTAGTAAGAAATATGTGGGTGCGACATTCAAAAGACCTGTACTATTTGCGGGATAGAGAAATAACATCGATGAATGGACGAATGGATAGATGGATGGACAGATATATGATTGAAGGACAGCGATAGACGCTAGCCTTTGGCAAATTTTTGGATAAAAATTTTAGTTCCTCCGGTTGCCCTTAACATTTTCCATACATATAAATCTAGCTGCCCCCCGCGGTGTCACCCACCTGTTTTACTTTTTTCTTGGCTCCTATTGCTTGTAGAGTGATATTATATAGCATAAAACCTTCCCCGATAAATAGACTCCATCACAAAAAAATATTTTCAATTCGGACCAGTAGTTCCTGAGATTAATCCAAACAACAAACAAATAAACTCTTCACCTTTACAATATTAATTTTACATATAAAATACAGGAGACACTTAAACCCCTTGAAGAAACCACAACAAATGGACAATTATGAGATAACCTAGCAATATATGGTCTTATTAATTCATAGATATAGCTTATGTAATAGCTTAGGTAATAGTACCTTGCGGACGATTGCTACAGCACTCCCGTAGTCCCGGCACTAAAGTGGTGACGTAAAACGCCGAGGTTGGTTTTAGTCGGTAGAGCGGAGTCCGACACACCAGACCGCTCTCCCTGGAGCGGTGGGTAGCGCATAAAGCATTTCTAACTCCGTCAACAAAAAAAAAAAAAGGTAATAGTACCTAAGCTAGCCTTCCTCTACCTAAGAACGGATAGCCGTCCTATTGGTAAAGGACCATTTGTCGCTCGGAACGACCCCCATGAGAATATATTCGAGTAGTTTATCCAGAGTCATATATCATTCTCTTCCATTTAAAATTCTCAAACGTACGAAATAGTATCCATAAATTCCTATGGTATTTATAATCTGCCTTATTCTGACAGATTATGATTAAAATAAACTTTTAAAATTGCCAGCACGAATATACATATTATATTAAGTAGATAGTGTATCAGTAGCTAGTTTTTAGGTGTTCATTTAGTATTTTATGTTTTAGTTATCTTTTTGTGTTTCATTCGTATGAGATTATTATTTTGTAAATGACTGTTTGTTTCTTTCCTAAATAAATAAAAAAAAATAAAAAATATTAAATCTATTGTAATCTCAACTAATATTATAAATGTGAATGTAACTCTGTCTGTTCTGCTTTCACGCCTAAACCACTGAACCGATTTTTATATAGTTATTTAGCAAAGGAAAAATTCGACCGCGGACAGGATTCGGACCTGCTTCTTATGGTTAGGTACACCAGACGCTATGACCACTAAGCCACCGCGACTCCCACCCGCTATGTCAAATTTTACCATTCTCACACATCACATTCTGAATTTACGTCTTTATGGTGACGTCAGTACCACCTATTGATAAGCAAGTTTTTGCTTCTCAACCGACATGACGTACTTACTTAAAAAGACGCAGGTTCGAATCCTGCCCGCGGTCGAATTTTTCATTTGGTAAATAACTTTAAAATCTTAGCATGGAAAATGCCAAAATAATACAAAAAGATCGATTTTGATGTAATTTGGCGCGGGCAAGAGCTATTATTCTATAATTTCTTTGCTAAATGTTAGTATTGCCATTAACTTAAAGATAAATACGCTATGGTTATGACACAGGCCTCCATGACCAGAAAATCTCCAAATACAAAAAAAAACACAGAACTATAAATAGTCCTTAAAAACTCGCGAAGAAAAATAAAGCTATACCGCCTCTTTTTCTAAACTTCTCATAAGACAGTTGAAGTGAGTACCTATTATATCAAGAACCGTCTCTCTTTATCAACATAAAAATGACAAAGACAGGCATACATTTTTAAAAGTGACATTAGTAAATAGATGTTTAAGAGTTTTGGAACATTAGTAAAGAGCTCGCTTTATAATAATAATGATCTTTGGTAACATCATAATCAACCCATATACAGTCCCACTGCTGGGCACGGGTCTCCTCTCATATTGAGAGGGATTAGGCTGTAGTCCACCACGCTGGCCTAGTGCGGGTTGGCAGACTTCACAAACCGTCGAGAAAAATCTCTAAGGTATGCAGGTTTCCTCACGATGTTTTCCTTCACCGTTTAAGCCCGTGATAATTAATTATTAATATGCACATGAATTCGAAAAGTCAGAGGTGCGTGCCTTGGGTTGGAACTCGAGACCTTCGACTTGGCAGTCCAATATTCATACCGCTAAGCTTATATCTTTGGTAACATAAAATATTATTTTAGACTGAATGTTCGGTTATAATATTTTTTTCAACGATTATATTAACGTTGTCATATCTAATTGTTCATTGAATATACCCTAATAATATCCTACTACATACATAACTACAAAGGTTCTCTGGAAGAGATCGCCTTGTGCGATAAGACCGCCCATTGTACCTACTCTTTCTGTGAGATTTCGTGTAAAATACTGATATTCAGCCGCATCTGGTTAGACTGTAAGTCGACCCCTACATAGATGGGAAAAGGCACGAAAGATGATGATCTGTAGATGTCCCTGAATTATGTAAGTAGGTAATACTGTGTTCTGCGTAAGTTAATAATACCTGTCCAAAAGTAGGCAAAGAAATGACAAGATTATCCTTCTTAGGAGAGGCTTCACGGGCTGATTGACATATACCTTGGGCTCACAGGCTTAGAGATACGTAAGCGACTTTACCGCTGATTCAATGTATTTTGCGTCCTCTGAGATACGTAGATCAATGTACGTGTCCGGTAAGAGAATACGACATTAAATCTTTATATTAATAGGGTATTCCAAATTTTTGAAAACTGCTTATACATATTTAAAGATTGGGACGAACTTTAACAGAAAATTAAAATAAATAAATTAATATATTTTTTCTCCATTAAGTTATTTTTAATGGTTTTGAATTTACCACCTAAACGCTCGATGAAGTCTACTGTATGACGTCAACTTGATTTCTGAAGAATTCAGAAATCGAAGGCGAATTTACGTCGTTATGGTAAAAATACATATCAGCAATGGGTGTTGCTGTGCTGGCATCTCTAGGCTACGCGGGTACCGCCTACCATAAGGCTCTCCATATTTTTCATCTTATACAAATTAAAAACTCCCTTTCGGGAGTATTTTCTAGTGTCTCCTATTTGCGTTTTTAGCTTTCGTTACTTCATAAATGGTTTTAATAATTAAATTCAAATAAATATTCTTGGACAATTTTACACATCACCATCCAGTCCCAAACTAAGCTGAGCTTTGTACTATGGGTACTAGACAATGGATATAATACTTATATACTTTTTTTTGTAAACAATAATAATAGAACAAATAATACAGGTGATTCTATTGGTTTCTATTCACTTACATAGACATAAAACCGATGCGTCGACAGTGGGCTGCGAGCTGCGTTATGTTTCTGACAACGAAATATATGCGTTCTTGATAAATGAGTGATGTATGGAGTACATTGTTTGCGGTGTCATACCGGGTTTTATCACTACCACACGTCGGTTTTTGCTAATAAATGGTACTATGTCATGAAACATGTGTAACATATATGTTCGCGTAAAACTCCCAGGTCGAGTAGTGTTATTGGGTTTTTCTAGAAAATTCTCAGTACCAGGTCGGAGTTTGATTATATTGTGCTCGGTAACTAAATATCAAATTTAGTAACCAACTAGCTGGATAAGGAGTATATATTGCAGATTGAAAGTAGCGCTGGTAACTGAAAAAATGTGGTGTAACCGTTTATCGTGGTATGAATATGTAATGCTTACGGATAGGATATTTTACTGGAAATGTTTTAAACATAAATGTATTTAAGGAACTATGACACGATATGGTACGGAAGGAAGTTAGTGATGACATGACGGCCGATAGAGAAAAAAAAACGTACTGAACTGACTCCAAGTACGTTAGGATACGGGCAAGAGAATGATGATCTAGTTTTCCGAATCACGTGGGAATATCCTAAAATCCTTTCTAGCGTATGTTTATATTTTTTATGGAACCTATATGCCAAATTTCAAGCGTCTAGGCCTTATTATATGTTCGTGGTCAATTCATCACGGATCCTATGGCCATGACTGTAAGGCACGTTATGGAAAGTGCGGTTTTTAGTCGGAGTCCGACATACCCTGCCACGTCCCTGAGTGTCGGAGGATCCATGAGGGTTTTCCGTGCTATAAAAAAAGGTCTTATTATAATATGATATTATACGATTAATAAGTTGATTGTTTGAGTAGGTATACTTCCAATTCATCATAAAAGTTGGTCACGGATCATCGACTCTGTATTCATAATATTCCGAACGTTGATGTTAATTTACTTCTCTACTAACTCAATCACAGAATTGTTAATGCTTACGTCTGACATGTTAATATTTGATCACAAAATCACCTAAAATGTTTTCGATAACCTATAAGCTAAAAATAGAAATCAATTTATTGAAATATTGACTACGTTTGTACAGGAAACCATTTTCGCGGTTGGAATATTTCAATGTTGGTTTGTTTAGAATTGATTATAGATTTATTATGATTGACTAAGCTGTGATAGCCTGGTGATATGAACATTGGACTGCCAACCAAATGTCTCGAGTTCAAATCCAAGGCACGCATCCCTGACTTTTCAAAATCATGTGCGTTTTAACAATGTATTAATTTATCACTCGCATATAGAATAGAATACAATAGAATATTCTTTATTGTACACTATTAACAAATGCCAACTACATTTTTATAAATGATAGAATCGGCGGTCTTATGGCTAAATTAAAACGATCTCTTACATATAAGGAGGTGAAGTGAAGGAAAAAAAACGTGAGGTAACCTTTATGCCTTAGAGATTTTCTCGACGGTATTTGAAGCATTCCAACACTCTAACTACAAGAACTAAGACGTCGTTAAAATGACAGAGGCAGAGCTACTAAGACCGATTTGTTTCTGATTGGAAAAAAGTAAAAGATTACGATTTTGTTCCCGATTTCTTGGTAGAATTAATCAGATATATCTTGTAATATATCAATGTTAATTGTGATTAAAGTCGTATTGCGTCGGTGATACTTCAATACAGCGTAAGTAACACTTTGCTGTAAGGACTAACTTTGTATTCAATAACATTGAAAATTAGACCTTACAGCAAATAATTGGGGCCGACGAGATTTCCCGTATCAAATCAGAGGGACTCCTTTCAGACTTAAAATTTATAGTGTTTTTGACATTCAAGAAAAAATGTGATGTGATGATATAGCAGTGATAGCCTAGTGGTATGACTATTGGACTGCCAAGTCGAAGGTCTCGAGTTCGAACCCAAGGCACGCACCTCTGACTTTTCGAATTCATGTGCGTATTAATAATTAATTATCACTCGCTTAAACGGTGAAGGAAAACATCGTGAGGAAACCTGCATACCTTAGAGATTTTTCTCGACGGTTTGTGAAGTCTGCCAACCCGCACTAGGCTAGCGTGGTGGACTATAGCCTAATCCCTCTCAATATGAGAGGAGACCCGTGCCCAGCAGTGGGACAGTATATGGGTTGATAATGATGATGATGATGTACCTGAATTAGTTGATGTTGACTCTTTTAGAAAACAATTTATATTAGCAAACCGAATTTACCTATACATATTTATGTGAGTGGAAATATAATCAGGTATACATTGCTAGTAAATTTCTCCAACATACGGCTAAGGCTATGTACTAAGAAATTGCATCAGAACTTTCTTAGCATATACATTAAGAGCATTTTCTTCTTAATTAGCGTCGGCGAGTCCATTGTTTTAACGTTCGGGCCACTTTCCATTCGCATTCTCCCCTGTTCGCTGCCAAATGGCTTTAATTTTTTGTTTTTATTGCTGTTCAGCTAATTTCTCGTTCTCAAGTTTTATGATAATAATATTTTAAGTTTTTGTTAGCTCTTAAAATTATGAGGGTATTACGGCTTGAAACACTGTTTTCTTTTACGAGTCTTAAAGTATGTTTGTAAAACAATCATCATCATTCGAGCTTTTCCCAACTCTGTTGGTCTCGGCTTACAGTCTGACCTGATGTGGCTAAATATCAGTCCAATGCAACGCAATATCGGGGTTATATTTATTTAATGCAGGCTACAAAGCCCATATAATATAAAACACTATAATACAATATAACTTAAACCAATAAAAATTAAAATGCTATACATAAACAATAAACTAAGCACTAATTCACACGAAGAGTCGGCGTCGTGTGACGTAATAGCAATCTCTTGAAATTAGACTGGTTGTCAGGCTTTTTGTTTAAATCAACTGATACAATAGGGTAACTGCTTATACTTATTTAAAGATTGGGACGAACGATTGAACACAAAAAAAAAAAATGTATTTTTTCTCCCATAAACAAATTAAAGTCGAATTTATTTTTAATGGTTTTGAATTTACCGCCAAAACGCTCGGTTCGATGACGGCTACTTTGTGACGTCAACTTTGTGTAAACAACAAGTGAAATAGAGTTAGCAATTTCCTGAGGTTCAATTGTTCTTTTTTTTCAATTTTTCTATTCAAAACCATTGAAAATAAATTTATGTTTCAGTCTTTAATTGGTTTAATGGAGAAAAAAAGAAATTAATTAATTTATTTTTATTTTTCTGTTAAATCGTTCGTCCCAATCTTTAAATACAAGCAGTTTTAAAAAATTTGGAAAATTATTATCACCCTCCGAGCCTTTCCCAACTGTGTGAGTTCTAGTTTATCTATCAAATGTAGCTGAATATTAGTATTTTACATGAAGCGACTGCCATCAGACCTCCGTGATCCAATTTCTGGGCAATACCGATATCCTGAGGATAGACTGGTTGTCAGGCTTTTTGTAAAAATCAACTGATATGTAAAGAAACATAAAAATATAATATCTTATTTATATTTCTTACATATGAATTACTTTCACATATGATAGTTTCGTAAACAATCTTCGAATCCTCGCTACAGTTCCTACAGAAATCTTGGCTACAACAAGTAGCACATCGCAGCGACTTCGTTTCTAGGTCGCAGGCATAGTATGTCAACAATAGGGGATGGCTGGAGATTAAGAACGCATGCAAGTGTAGCAAGAAATGTACGGAGTGGGGCAAGCAAGGTATGTTCGCGTAAACTTGTGTAATATTCCTATACCGTGTGTTTATATTGCGCAATGCAGCTGTGTAAGTGGAAAAGTCGAGTCATCATTGTCCGAACCTTTTCTCGAATACTTATGTTGGGGTCAGCTACCAGCCTAACCAAATGTGGCTGAATATATAGACCTCTGTGATCTAGCGGTTCGAGTGCCGGACTGCTGATCATGGGGTCGTGGGTTCGATTCCCACAGGACACAAATATTTGTGTGGATAAAACATGAGTATTTGTGTTTGGGTATTTCTTATGTATTATAAGTATGTATTTACAAAAAAAAAAGTATATAAGTATTATATCCATTGTCTAGTACCCATAGTACAAGCTCTGCTTAGTTTGGGACTAGATGGTGTTGTGTAAAATGTCCCAAAAATATTATTATTATTATTATATAAATATAAATAAATGCGCCCAGCAGTGGGACAGTATATGGGTTGATGATGATGATGATGATTATATTTATTGTGTGCTATCCATAGCACAAGCTCTGATTATTTAAGACTAGATGGTTCTGTGTAAAATGTTTCAAATATTTATTTAGCTGTTGATAGATTAAGAAAAAAAGTAGCCAGTTGCAACCAATAAAAACAGCACAGCACCATCAACACAGGAGGTACATCAAACGTGTTTACTTAATTCGAAACACAAACGACACAAAATAAATAAAGGAAACAAATAAAGTGGTTTGGCAACTCTGGTAAGCTCACAGTGGATGGAGTAATAAAATGTAAATAGCTACAGAAGTGTTAAAAGGAGCCGCGGTAAAAGTTTAGCTCACGCGAACTTAGCACTTGATGGCGTCCCTCCGAGTTGGTGCGTGGTCCAAGTGAGCGGCGGCAGGCGAAACGTCATTAAAAGAAATTCGTCATTCATTAACCTCGTCATTAATTCAATTAAAGGACAGATGACCCTCGCTCTCTCGACCAGGTCTAGCGTTCGATTTTAACAGAACACAGATATTGATGTGATGAACAAAGTGTTTGTTTGTCTGGTTGTTTGGTATGTATTATAAGTATTATTGGCAAAATTGACACTAATATACTATGTCTGGATTTTCATTTCAGAGTGCGTCATAAAACAATAATTGCTCTGAAACTGATAAGACATCTCTTAATTTAATTAAGTTTTTCTCAGATAAGTTATCGGATTTCTAGTAAATTAATATGATTTTTTTGCACGAATGAAAGATTATTAGATGATGAACAAAATTAGAACAGTTCTATTGTAAATTGGGTTTTCTCAAAATATTGTATTGTTATAAATAAAGACCTCTTATTCAACTTCTTATCTAGAAATTGTTTGGAACACCAACAGCATCCTAAAATTTTGTTTGAAGAGGCATTGCTATTCATTAATAGAACGGGTTTTACACCTAATAAACATTTTTAAATATATTATTTTAAATAGCATAAAATCAATTAATGCACATTCATCAATTAAAGCATGAGAGGGGTTCGTTCGACCTTCCTCATGACTAGGGAGCCAGCGGCTGAGGTGCCAGCCCTTACTTCCTTTTAATAGACTTTTATTAAGTGTTTATTAAGCTCTCAATTATAACTTGTACCAATACATAAACGGTTTCGTATAACTAGTGACATCTACCGCAAATGGTTTCAGAGAGAAATATAACCATGGAGTCGTATCGAATTAATGACGATTGTATTAATAAAAAATCATAATGCTTTCGTGTTTTTGTCTTGGTGATATGAAGTTGTTGTTAAAGAAACATACCTATTGTAAAAACTATTTGAAATACAAGAGCTGTAACTTGGGTTGACCTCATATCTCCCAATACCATGAGAATTTGCCAAAATCCTTTTACTTACTGACGGCAACTAATAAAAAACCTGCTCGCACACAATTTTAACTAACTATGCTTAATTAACCGATCTGCAAGGTTAAGCTACGCTAGCTGCGGTCAATCTGTGGATGGATGACCACTCAACAATTCGAGACCCTTCCGTGATTCGAAGAGCACGTAAAGCCGCCGGTAATCATACGAGCATCTATGACAGTCGTTAGTGGTGGACCTGACAACCAGTCTATCCTCAGCATATCGGTATTACCCAGAAATTGGGTTGCAGAGGTCTGATGGCAGTCGGTTCGAGTAAAATACTGATATTGTTTTGATCTGGAAGTAGACCCCAATATAGTTGGGAATTGAAATGGAAATTGTAATTTAATTGTTAACGCCGACCTGACCTTGACCTTGTTGAAAGTATTTGACATTATATGACATTGCTCATTTTCAATCTACTCTCAGACCCATCTCATTTTGTTCTTAATATTATCTAGCACCGTGTTGATTTATCAGACTCATTATGAATCTGTGAATAGATTGAAATACATTACGTAAAACAATGCGTGAAATCATTTTTATCTCTTACGAGTAATCTGTTCAATTAAAAGACGGATTAAAAATACATTTTGTGCTAATGGAGAGTTTCTGATGCTGTAATGGAATAATTTTAGATAAATTGTTTTAGACTTTTGTTATATCACAATATTTTGTATTAACCCTCATTATATTTCAGCTGCCTTAATCTTCTAATGATCGTAGGCTTGGCTGCAGATCGAGAATCCCTGAGTTCGATTCAGGTCAAGCAGTGTTAATAGGTTTCTATGAAAATCCATACAGGGGTTTGGATTTGTGCCCCGTTAATGGTTATATTGCTGTGTACTAATACTCTCTTCTGTTTAACCCTTTGGGGAATACAGGCGTGATAGTGCTGCTGTAGTGTCAATACTCGTAATCATTACTAGTGTTGCTACTAGAGAAACTAGTACTATTACTAATAGTGTGACTGCTAGTACATACATACATACACTCACGCCTTTTTCCCAGGGGTAGGCAGAAACTAAAGAACGCCACTTGCTACGATTCTTGCATACTTCTTTCGCTTCGACCACATTCATACATCTTGTCATACATACACGCCGGTTGCGAGTACTACGCACCTGACCTTTTTGAAGAACCTCACCAATAAGGTCGGTATAAGTTTTTCTAGGGCGTCCCCTCTCGGCGGTTCCACTGACATTCGCCATATAAATTCTTTTTGTTAGTCGCCTTTCATCCATTCTCTCGACATGCCCAAACCATCTCAGCATATTCTTCTCAATTCTCGTCACTACATCGTCTTTTAAGCCGCAACGTTCTCTTATCACACTATTTCTCAATCTGTCATTCCGAGTTACACCGCACATACTTCGCAGGGAACGCATTTCTACAGCATTTATTCTACTTTCATGTTTCTTCTGCCATACCCAACTTTCACTTCCATACATAAGTGTAGGTACCAACACACCGTTGTGGATAGCCATCCGTGCCTTTTTTGACACCGACTGGTTAGCCACAACCGCATGTATAGCACCATTCACTTTATTTCCCGCATTTACTCTTCTTTCCACATCCGCATCAATCTTACCATCCCTTGTAAACATACTTCCCAAATAAACAAATTCATTCACTTGCTCTATACTCTTACCTTCAATCTTTATATCGCACACACATACATCTTCATCTCTTTCGAAAACCTGACTGACTGCTAGTGTTACTATTAATGTTACTAATAGTGTTACTACTAGTCTTACCACTAGTGTTACTTATAGTGATACTGCAACAGCAATGTTTAAATGCATATTCTAGATAGAAACCAAATATACTAGCGTGAAAGAAAAAAAATTAGTTACATTCATATTCTAGTCAATAAAATCCGTTGACACGATATATTTGTAATGAAAATGATAACTAAGTGAAATGTCAAGCACATGATAAATTGACGTCCAGTCTGTGTGCATCGGGGCCTCACTATTGTCCCCAATTTACAACATTGCCGCGTTAAAATTGCGAATAAAATGATCCTACATATTTTGCTTTCAATTTTCTATCGGATAAAAATCGTTGTTATTGATTTCGCGCCATCGAGTGTCTGTATTTACGGTTACGTTGTCGGCATGAAAATTCTATTTGAGTGTTTTAAATATCCACATAGGGATATTTTATCATGCTATTACTTACGATGTCATCATCATTGTAATCAGCTCACATTCATCTACATTTGCTATCTAAAATATAATACAAAAATATATAAATATACCAAAAATGGGCAAACATAGAAAAGCTGTTTCTGTGGCGTTCATTAATTTCGTTTTTAAAATCGGAATGGATAACATATTTTTTCTTAATGTGTACGATACTTTAAAATATTTACAAACTTAATTATACAGGCGAACAGTGAGTGTACTTTAGTACACCTCAGCCTAACTGGCTAATACAGGCGTGATAGTTTAATTATAATTACTGATTATTTATTTTCAAGATCAATGAAAGTTGTTTTTCAAAAATGTTATGAAGTTTTAAAGTAACTAGTGTTTAAAAAATCGGCTCTTAGAGCATTATTCATTGAAGTGTAATCTTATGAATACTATTAGGTTTTTAATTGGCTACAACTGTTTATAATTGCTTTTGTTATATACATCTTATACTCAGCATGTTTTTAGTTAATTAATATGTAATTAAGTTAGTATTTTATGTTCTTATTTTAATTCTAAAATGACTGAAAATTTATTTCTGATTTAATTTAATTATTCATGTAATAATTAAAATGTTTAAAGGATGTCACCAAAATCTGCCCAAATTATGTACTGAGGGTACACTTATTGGAAAAAATATCCTGTATTAGGCTGGTTAAAACTCTAGTCATACTTTTTTTATGCTCACTAGAAGATAAGAATAAATAACTGAATTTGAAAAAACGCACGCCATTTAGGCAAATTAATATCAGTTTCATAGTGATTTCATAATAATAACTGTCAACTTGACAGCTGTCATGTACCTCAGGTACAAATTTGGACTGAGTTGTATGGACTTTTGATGACGTCCTTTACATTGGAGTTACCCGTGACCATAGACACTATAAAATTTATAAAACATCGGGATTAATGATAGCAATATAACGCGATAAAATCCATATTAAGTAGTTTTTTTTCAATGTCTAATACTCGCGTCAGACATCAAAATGTTTTACATATTGTAAAAAAAGTAAACTGAAACTTCATCGTCCAGGCAGAATGCACTGTAATCACTACTAAGCTAGCAAAAAGACGATCAATCCCGGAAATACATGTACCTAGAATACTAGGGACATTTCAGGGATTATAATTTAATAAAATTAAAAAGATAAGAATTTAGACAGATTAGTACTTTTAAAAATTTTAATGGTTACCCAAAGAGGTTCAAGGCTCCTAACATGAAAGTAAAAACTTTTTTTCTGATCAAAATGTAAATTACAGCAAGATTAAGTTATATATATATATATAACTTTGCCCCGGACTAGGATTTTCTCCTTTATTGTGGGTATGTTTAGAAACAAAAACTTTCACATACACAATTACAATTGGTACAATTGTACAAAAACAATAAAAATCTTTATAATCTTATTAAAATACCCATGCAAAAATATTGCGTAGTGTCCTAATTAATACGTATTAACAGGAAATTTGACTGCACGTTTGGAGTAGTGGTTAAGGCTGTCACCACGCCACTACCATTGCGTCGGTGGTGTGGGTTCGATTCCCACCTGAGGCAAATATTTTTGTGATCCACAGATACTTTTTTTGAGTCTGGGTGTACTTCGTATTTGTATTTTTTTTAAATCCACTGCGCTATACGGATTGATCCCTAGTGCAGGCGTAGTATTTTTAAATAAAAAAGTAGGATTTTTTTGCCTCTAAGTAGATCCAGAGCAATCGATATTACATAGTCGAATAGAATCTAAAACCTAGATATCGAAGCTACCCACATAATTTATGTATGGAGTTTTCTCATTTCCTTATAAATAATAACAGGATTATATGTCGAAAATACAACAGTTCTGTTCTCTATAATGATAACGATAATCTGATAAAACTGTATTCGTTTGTTTGTAACATTAATTTTCAGCTGAATATTACACGTGCCTACCCACAAATATTTTGATTCCACCCTCCATTCCCTACCTTATCGTTTATCTATTATTATACCGCTAATTTTGTTAATATCAAATACAGTGGAAATTTCTGAACTTTGATACTAAATTTATTTTATAACATAAATATTTTATATGTTACTAGCGACCCGCCCCCGCTTCGCACGGGTGCAATGTACTAATAAAAGCATGTATTATACATATAAACCTTCCTCTTCAATCACTCTATCTAATAAATAAAACCGCATCAAAATCCGTTGCGTAGTTTTAAAGATTTAAGCATACATAGGGATATAGGGACAGAGAAAGCGACTTTGTTTTATACTATGTAGTGATGATTATGATTTAAGCCTTACCTTATTATTAATTTATTTATCAACTGCCCACGACTTCATCCGCGTGGAAAAGTTACTTTTAACTATCGTTGTAATTTGGCTAATTAACTCAAAATCGTTACAAATTATAGCCCATATGTTATTCTGATGTATAAATAATAATACTGTTAAGTTTCATCAAAATCCGTTCAGTAGTTTTAGCGTGAAAGAGTAACAAACATCCAACAATTCATCCTCGAAAACATTCACATTTATAATATTAGTAGGATAAGATAGGCACTAGATTGGGCATAATATTTTGTCAGGACTGTATCATAATCATTTAAATTTAAGTTCTAAGAAAAAGACGATTCAAAACTGGCCATATAGTACCATCCCTTTCCCACAAGTCAGTTTAGAAACCGAAGAATAATGTATTAGAAACACATAGAGTAGAAATGAAAGGTAGCCTTATGGACTACAGTCAAAAAGCGTAACGGAAATAAGTATTAACCGAGTTTTATTTACAGCAAACAAATTCCAACTCCTATAAACAACAGGTACATAAATAATTCAAGGGAACTTTCACCTGAAAATGAAATAATAACGCCCCTACATTTGTCTTAGAAATTAACCTGAGCTTAAGGCCACAAAGGTATTTTATTTGAATTACTTCAGGAATGTAGGTCGCGTAAGCGTGAGGTCTACACGCTAGACTCTGAGCGTTACTAATAACGGTATAAGCATACACCTGGGCCGTTTGAAAACTATAAATAAGTCGTTAATTTGGTCCTTTTATGTCAAGCTGACGGCTAACTAAGCTTTGGTTGCGTCAATAGCGACTTTTATAGACAAAACGGCAGTTTGCCGAGTCGTTTCTGTGTGCAGTGTTACAGAAGTTTGTGTATATTTTTAGCTTTCCAACAAAGTGCAGTTGAATTCTTTATTCTCACTTCGGTATAATTTTAAAATAGAACTGTTATAAGGGGAGGGACTCATGGTTAAAGAATAAGTCTGCTGAACATTTGATGTGCGTGAACTGTCTCGTAACGGTCAAATGGATTAGGTGGTCGTCACACGAACCATATCATCATGTCATTTATTGGAACCGTATAGCTCCAATGATACTTATAGTATAGGGCAAGGAAAGATAAGAGTGATTTTTACTCGGTACGAGGCCGATTTAATTATCCTGTCGCTTCCCCAGGTGGAAGATGATCCACAGGGATTTTTCCCACCCCAAAAAGGAGATATTTTAAGACTTACTTGCAGTAAAATTGTGAAAATCAATACCCCCTTTTCTTAATAGTATGGAAAATTCTCATGGATCCTCCGCCACCCGGGGAGGTGGCAGCGTATTTCGGACTCATACCGACTAAAACCGCACTTACCTTCACTTGCCCTATATGGCTATGGGATCCGCAAAATTCGCCACGACCATGTAGGGCTGCGGTCCAGCAGTCGCTGCCTTTCGAGACAGCAATTCGCCAGCGAGGCCTTTCCACGCATACCGATTGAAGGCACGCTTGGTCGCCACAAGCGTGCCACCTACTGGGGAGAGATTACCCCCTATAAGCTCACAAACTTTACTTCTTTATAATATTAGTATAAATGAACACAAACTGATGAAATCTGTGGTCTAGTGGTTCGAGAGTCGGACTGCCGATCACGTCGTCACGCGTTAGTTCCCACAAGACAGATATGTATCATGCGATGAACAAATGTTTGTGTTTCTCATTTATTATAAGTATGTATTTGCGTATTAATATTAATTATCACCCGCTTAAAAACGGTGAAGGAAAACGTTTGAAGTCTGCCTACCCGCACTAGGCCAGCGTGCAGCGTGGAGGATGTATATGAGTTGATGATGATGATTTACAAATAAATTATATCGATTGTCTATTATACTAAAAAAACCTCCGTTTAGTTTTGGACTACATGGTGCTGTGTAAAAACGCCCCAATTTTTTATAATTATATAAATGAAAGTATTTTTCTATCTACCTACGTTTTCTACGAAGAAAATAGCTTGTGTAATAAAGTAATGGCGAGCGTGAACACCTGAGGTATTCCAGAACTATAAATAAGTCTACTATGTCCATTTCTGTGGAAGCGTGGCGGTGAAACGGCTAGGCCGCAATCGGAAGGTCGCAATTATATCCACTCGTTGACTATAACACCCCGAGGCGTTACTACGGGTTCTGCTTTAAGAATCTGTGAAAAAAAAAATGTTCTTAAAAAAGTTGGTTAAAAAGCAAAGAGTAAAAATAAATTAGTAGTATTAAATTGAATTCAAATATTTATTTCATAATTATATTAATTAAATATAAATTGAAACATTATGAAGAAAACCTAAAATATGAGTTTATTCTCAAAATATTTTTAGCGATAATACCGTCCATTGTACAGTCAGCGTCAAATAGTTAGTGACACTCAGGGTATTCAAATAAATAGACGCAACCAAAAAGTCAATAATATCGGTACAAACAAAGTTTCCATATTGTTGTCAACATTATAGTCACTCAAAAGGTCGAGACGTTTAAAACGTCATAAAGATAGGTTCAGTCAAGCCGTCATAAATATGGTAACAGTCATCCCGCCAATGGTATCCAAGCATTCTAAGTGTTCAAAAATATGGAACACATTAGAAAAATAAACCAGCATGTTATAGAAATAAACGGTTTCCCAAAGATGAAAACCTCTTTAGGCAATCTAGTGTTATTTGCATGTCATTCTATTTATCTATCAGTAATATAAATGTCAAGTGCAAAACTAAAGCAAGCTAGAAATATGGCTACGCATTAGTGACACCACAAAACATCGAATTATATATTTGAGGGAGGAAGGTGTCTCCTTATCAGATATTTCAAATGAACTGGGAATATCCTTATGTACCTATCGTTTTAGATGTTACGTGTAGTAATTGTTACCTATCGAATTATTCTCATCTCTCTAGATTCTCATTTCTATATATTCGCACATACATATATGTATAAACAAGCACACAGCCCGCCTGATGGTAAGCAGTCGAAAACTAGAGAAAATTGAAAAGATGCAAGCGGTTATCGACCTTATTAACATTATTTTATTGCTTATTTTTAGTTATTCATCCACTCTATTACCTTGTTTATGTTTAAAATAGCAGTTTTTGAATAATAGTCAATAAGGTTGAAAACTTTGCACCTCTTTTTTGCAAGCATTATCGAGTCTAGTTTTGCCGACGTTCATTGTTAAAATAAAATAAAATGATCATGATATTGAATCATATATTTTAATTATGCACTCTTGCTCTATGAGATATATAGTCATACTCATTATCAATGAGGTTTAGGTACATCTATTTTCAGTCAGCTGTATATTGCTAAGTATCGTAAACGGCTATGCACGAAATTCTTTACAAAACAAAAGACATGTCTATGACGTCATGCTTAAAATGAAAAGGACAACAGTAGTTTCTATTCCTTTCATTTTTGTGTATAAATGTTTTCACATTAATTGATGTGAGAAATAATATTTAAAATGTATAGCTGTAAAGTTTATTTTTCTAATGTGTTCCATATTTTTGAACACTTAGAATGCTTGGATACCATTGACGGGATGACTGTTACCATATTTATGACGGTTTGACTGAACCTATCTATATGACGTTTTAAACGTCTCGACCTTTTGAGCGACTATAATGTTGACAACAATATGGAAACTTTGTTTGTACCGATATTATTGACTTTTTGGTTGCGTCTATTTATTTGAATACTCTGAGTGTCACTAACTATTTGACGCTGACTGTACCATTCTATGATTTAAAAATATGTTGGCACTTGGCATTTGTTTTAGTGTTCAATAAATAATATTCTAATATAATTAATATTGCAATCATATATTATTAGTAAAAAAATACAATGTATAAGTCGAAGTAATTATAAACAATTTTAATTTCCTTTTGGAGTAGGTACACCAAAAGGCCACGAATGCCAGGCCCTATTTTTCATAAAGCAATATTATTGTATAGCCAAAGAAACTCTGAAGCTCGAACAGTTTCGTGTTGACTTTATAAGTTGTTTAAAAATTTGAGATACACCTCTGTTATTCTATTGAACATAATAAAAACTTGGAGAGTTTTGAACGAAAGTAAGAAATTCAAATATGGAAACTGAATGTACTTTGTCCAGTTCTCGCTTCCTTCTCACGAGACGAAAATCGCATTGCAAAAGTTGATTATGGACTTTATAGTAGGGGTATTGTTATGCCTGAATGAACTTTCGCACCCTCAGTATAGACCGACCGAAATAACTATGCACATCGAAAATAGAGTCTGTACTTGGATTTTGTGCTCTACACGTTTGACTTAGATTTCTATTTCATTCGCAGTATATGAATATACTTTTATCTAAGTATAAAACCGACTGGCTGACCTTAATGGTTTCACATTATAGTGGTAGTTCTTTTGATTCGAAACGGTTCTGCTTTGTTTCTGTTACTTAATTGTTTTTCTCCGATTTAATGTCGTGATATTGTTGTTTCAAGTCGCCATTTTATGAACCATTTATTTATTTTTATATTATCATTGTTACTGTAAAAGCTCGAACTGCAGTAAATTCTAAGATATTCCAGTAAAACCTAAGATCTACCAATTCCTAATGGTAAATGTCCCAAAAGGTTTGCGATTCGAACTTTTACCACCATTCCGTTGTTAAATCTTAGGATTTACATTAATGCACGGTAAATGTTGAAAAATAAAACATATCATAAAGTGCTCAGCGCATTGACTTGTAGCTTGCCGCCCAAAACATTCAGATTTGGTTCTGGCACTCGCCGGCCGTTGCCGCGGCACCGCTCGCTTCGCTCGCTCGGCTCGTGCGTTGTGTGGTCACAGTTCTAACCTAACCTAACCGATATCTGTATTTTGCTGCTCAACCAATAATTTTGTCGCTCAATCAGTATTTTTGATACGCGGTTTATTATATTCCGTTTATTATTATAATAATTTATATTCAAACCATCATCAAATTTATATTCAAATCATCATCAAATGTATATTCAAACCAACATCTACCAGCTGACAGTGGTAAAACCTAGCATATACTAAATACGAATGGTAAAAGCTCGAAAAAATCGTCGTATTTTCAGAAATACTTACATTTAGGTACCAACTCATGTCGTAAATCCTAAGACTTACACTTAAATCTTAAGATTTACCGTAGTTCGAGCTTTTACTGTAACATCATCAATTGAAGCTTTTGCAGATTTACCAGAGATGTGTTTAGTTTATATTTAAAAGTATTTTTTTATTCATGTATATTTATTTTATATTGTTAAGTATTGCTAGTGTTTTTATAACTTGTGATGAACATTATTATCTTAATTATGTTTTGTACGATCTAGGTAGTAATAATTTAGTACACGTTTTTATTTATTAAAAAGAGAGTAGGTACTTGTGTAAAAGCCCTTGAATTTATTAACAAACGATTAAAGAACAAAAAGTACACCCCAGACTATTTAATATCTATAGAACAAACAATTTTTTGGAGTATTCCTCTTTCGGTACCAAATTTTCAGCACATATGGTTTAAGTACCTAAGCTATTCCACTTCTTAAGTGCTCAAACCTTAGGTGCTGAAAATATGACGCCGAAAGAGGTATACTCCAAATTTTTGTCTTAGGTACAAACCGAAACCTCGACCCAACGAGAAAACTGACTAAGCCCAACGGTATTGACAAGGTGACTTCTTCTATAGCTACAACAAACGTGCCGCCTAATTATACCTACATCACCAAAACGGTTTCTTGCTTTTCTTTCTAATACTAACACTACAACACTAATACTCTTTCTAATACGAAAATGACTTTTTGCAAAAGTGACATTATGCGAAAATGACCAAATTTTTCACGATTCTGCGTTAAGACCGTCAAAACATTTCAGCTCTGACACAAACTGTGAGCACATATTACAATAAATAAGGGTGTCTACTCACGAAACCTTAAATTATTTGAGTACCAGCTGAACATTTTATATGCTAATTGAAATCACTTTTAGACGGCGAAAGCCCATAAAAATGGCTGTAAAGCTTGTTTGAAATTCTTTGTGAGGCATTAAAGCTACACGGTGCTATATAAAGCTAGGTATACGTTTAGTGTTTGCTATCAAAAGTGAATAGAATCTCGGAGTAATTTTGAGATATCGTTTAATAAAAATCTGCAATATAAACCAATTGATCTATATAAAAACTATATAAAGTCATATTTTTTACATTCGTGACCTACGCAGTAGTCAGTTGACACTGTAAATTGCGTATAGCTGTTGCAGTTTTTTCTTGAAGGGGCTCATGGCTCAGTAATAACTACGTTGATTGGTTGATTAGCATAGTTACTTAGCCACAAGCCCCTCAAGTATGTATTTACAAAAAAATATATAACCTATTATATCCTCGAGAGGTAGGGCATTGTGGGAGTAATTCCACTCAAATTGGAGCTGCCCGACTGGGGAAGTAAGTATCTTGCAGAAAATCAGCTACAAGAGCTCCACCGCTAAAAAGGCCTCCCCATAGACTCCTTTATATGACGCACGGAACAAATATTTGTATGACCTACTATGTATTTGTTCCGGGTCTGGGTGTTTGTGTATGTGTAAATTTGTGTTTGTAAATGCACCTAGAATACAGGAGACAATCTTAGTGAGGGGCAACGTTTTTAAAAAAAAGAGAAATGTCGTCTGCATCCAACGACTGTCAGCGACCTACCAGGTCATCCGTCAGGCCGTCTTACGCTGCATTTTCCGACGAATAGCCTCCATTAGAGAACCTTTTACCAGACCAATCCTATTAACATATTATGTGTCATGTGTCCATATATGTGACGTAGTCAAGTTAATACGTTTACATAACAAGTTATGTTTTCCGGGTATTATCAAATTTACTGTGGTAACAGTCTTGTTAGACAGCACGCCTCGTCAAGTTTGTTTGGTGTCAAGTTTGTTTAGGGCTTTTTATCCCAAAAAGAAAACTCTTTACCACATATTTTATCTTTAAACTTAAGATAATTTAGTTATTTATTATTATATTTACCATTAAAGAATAGCCTAGTATGACCATTGCACTGCCAAGTCGAATGCACGCACCTCTGACTTTCAAAATCATGTGTGTATTCATCATCATCATCAACCCATATACTGTCCCACTGCTGGGCACGGGTCTCTTCTCATATTGAGACTTGAGAGGGATTAGGCTATAGTCCACCACGCTGGCCTAGGGCGGGTTGGCAGACTTCACACACCGTCGAGAAAATCTCTAAGGTTTCCTCACGATGTTTTCCTTCACCGTTTAAGCGAGTGATAATTAATTATTAGTGTTATGTGCGTATTAATAATTAAAAATTATGACTCACTGAAACGGTAAAAGAAAACACCGTGAGGAAACCTGCATGCCTTAGAGATTTTCTCGACAGCATGTGAAGTCTGCCAACCCGCACTAGGCCAGCGTGGTGGACTATAGCCTAATCTCATTATGTGAGAGGAGACCTGAGACCAGGAGTGGGACAGTATATGGGTTGATGATGAAAATTTTTCAAAGATATGAATTTTAGTGATCTCGGTAGCTTAATGGCTAAAAGCGTCCGGTGTACTTAACCGGAAGGATGCAGGTTCAAATCCTGCTTGAAATCGAATTTTTCTTTCGCTAAAATTGGTAAAATAATCTAGTTTATTTTAATATGAATTAGTCTGAAATATCCACTTTATAGATGGCGAGGGAAGTTAGTAAGATGGTAATGGATTTTGACATATTTTTTCGGAAAAAATTATTTGCACCAAGTTTACCGTCGTCTGTGGCTTTTAGTACCTTGTGGCGTCCGATGTATGATGATGTATCCTCTTACATTGTTTTCCGCGTCGTATTGATATTATTAATTGATGTTATATTGATTTATGGGGATTCAATGTATAATATTCGCGTAAATGTCAGAAATCAATGTCAATATCTCCAAATGGTTCTTGATGCGTGGCGATTTATGGTTTAGCGTCTGAACCTTCTTTAATTTTAAGGTTTGGATAATTTCTTTGTGTCAGGGTCGGCAAAGCGCAATTGGGTTTCACCGCCGACGCAACACCAGGGGTATTCTGGTTTTGGAAGCGTCTATAGGCTATGGTAACCGCATATCATCAGGTGGGCCGTATGCTTGTTGAACGGTAGTACTTTTTGAACGTCATTTTTACACTAAAACAGCCCCCAAAATCCCCCTAATTCAGGGCAGCGTTCTCTATTTTGGATTTAATCATACCACGTTATCAAATAATCTATGTAGATACCTATGAACAGAAAATAGTCATGCGTGATAAAAAAGAAAAAGCGTAATTAACGCCTTTAAAAAATAAAAACTTGAATATAATGCAATTAGCTAATACGTACTTATTTTTGCTACGAAATGTTATTACAAGAATGTGTAAACCGAAAAACTGGCTAATGAGGTTTTCTTCTAGCAAAAGCAATCTTATTAACATGTTTAGTTGTTCTAGCAATGTATAGTATTTCTGCAATCTGCTAAGTACCTAATACAGAATGCATTACAAGCCTAAAGCTCGCACAAGCGATTTCGTAACTACGAACACGAACATCACTATTCAAACCACTTATTCTTTTCTTAATGAACAAGGCCTAGTTAATTGGTTTCAAGATATAAAAAAGAGTAATATAAAAGCTTTATGTAATAACATAGTTTCATTAACTGTGTTGGAGCGCACGCGATCAACGACCAACACTTTGGCCAAAGTGCGTGCTTATTATAAGAAAATGGGTGCAGACGACCGAGTGAATTTCCACGTATACCGGTATAATGAAACTCCTCACGCAACGTTTCATCGACATTAGTGAGCCAGCCTTTAGGTAACGCTCGCCGATGACTATAATGCTTTAAATTGCTCTATTCTGAACCTAATGTGAGGCATCATAAAGGTCGTGGTATGATTAATAGGCATTTCTTCAAGTGCTCTTCACAGTCACGAACCGTTTTCTGAATGTCGTTTGCTTCCATATTTTTCGTACACAACTTTCTCGTAATCATATTTATCCGACTTTCGTACCTGCCCGAACCTTTGTTGTGAACTCTTTTGAAAGTAATTGAATTTGTTTCTCTTCTCATTTAAGAAGTATTTCAGATCTTAAGCAGACCTCTGGCAACTCAAACACGTCACGTTTAAACGAAATAATAAATTAGAATATTTAAACCTTAATTTGCAGGTAAAGTGAAAAATAAACGAAATTAGCTTTGCGTTAAGTTGGCGCAAGTCGACCCTGTTAAAAGTGGACGCAAAAGGACGGGTGTTTTAGGGTTGGTACACAAATCTCACGACATGACGACATAGTGAGCAAGGATTTAAAATGGCGCACAACACGCGTGCCTCGTTTTGCATAGGTTTAAACCAGCAGAATACGAGAAAAGCATGTAAATTACGTCTGCCGCGTCATACAAAAATATTTTTGCTGTTTGACGCCATTATCGAAGTAACTTCAACATTTGCATGCTCATTTTCCTTCCCAACACGTCTCTGGCACTCTATATTTGCATTAAAATGTGTCTTCTCAAAATAAGCTGATTTAACTTTGCTTAGAAGTTGATGTGAATGAGTTCTTTCTTAAAGTTTCTAGTCTTTGTTTGTATAAACTGCAGTGCACAACACATCGTGTTACGAGTTTACGACACACGCTATCGTCGTGAAAGTTCAGTGTGTAACCCACCTTAGTTTTAAAGGAAAATCTACTGGCAACACACTAATTGGGTGTTAAAGTAAATATTTAAAAAGGTGAGCGGGAAACGTGAGGTTTTAACTTTTCAATTACGTCAATTAAGAGTGCCGTGCGCAGCTGTGAACAAAATTATTAGGTGTAGCCATTTTTATGAAAACACAATTCATTCGATATAACTAACAGCGGGTCGTTTAATTAAGTGGCTGTTCTCAAATGAACTAATAATTTACAAAAAAATGGGGACCAACATTTTATGGCAATTTCTTGTATGATGCAAGAAATTGCCATGTTGGTTGTATGGTCAAGTGCGGCTGCTAAGCAGGAGATACCTAGAGGTCTTTCATTGTATCATTTTTATAAACATATACTTGGCATTTGTTTATGGTGCACAATAAAGAATACTTTAACACACTGCTTATAAACTTCAGCCGCATCTGGTTAGATTGGAAGCCAACCCCAATATAGTTGGGAAAATGCTTGGAGGATAAATGTATATGGTCATTATTAGTCTAAGGGAAACCTGAAACACGTGTCTAGTATTTTAAGCTCATTGATAATAATGTAGCAGTAGGTAGGTACCTACTGCTACATTACGGTTACCAACCGTACGGCTATTTCCGATTGCATTATATTTAACTGATGATACATCAGACTTTCTACTTATTCTGAACAAAATATATTCAGGTTTCGCATATAATAAAAATTATGTTGTATAAACATCGACCATCGAGTAGGTATGAGGTACCAGTACTACGAAGTACCACGCGACATTACAAGCAAAAACCTTTTACACCAAACAAAACGTTCAACTTACTCATTGTCGGTGTCGTGTCGTACACGTGAACCAACCAATTGATTTCCATTTACATACAAAACGTTTCACTGTGATTACTTTGTATACGCGACTTTTATTACTTTCCCAAATGAACTGTGAAAATAACGCTATTCAAATTATTTACACTTTTATTTGTATTCGATATTTTGTGTGAAAATCACATTTCAATTCAAAATGTCAAGGTGAACTGATTTTATGTGTTGTGCTATTTTGGAACAGGTACAAAAACTAGGTTTTTTTGTTCAAGCAAAAGTAACCAGAAGAATTTTATTGTAGGAGTAGTCACATATGTGGCTGCTGAACGTGAAGTATTGAGTTCGATTTCCAGCTCGAGCAGTGTTACTCGGTTTTTCTATGCATATTATTTCAGCATTTATATGAGCTCGGAATTTGGAATTGTACCCAGTTAATGCCAAGTACTTGTGTGTGGATGTATATCAGCACATAACATAACATAGAAAAAATTACATACCATGACGCCTGTATTCACCGAAGGGTTAGGCTTAGGAAGAGGTGTACTAATGTACACAGTTCACATGTGGAGCAAGCCATGGCCTATTGCCATTAACCGGGCACAAATCCAAACTACGAGTTGCAACTGAGAATTTCATAGAAAAGCACTTTGATCGACCTGGGAATCGAACACAAGACTAGCGTAGCAGTGGCGCAAAATACTTACATTTTTACGTACCTACCTACATAGGTTAAATCTTACAAATTCATTATTTTATTCGTTTGTTATTTCTAGTGTTGTGACTGTCAGAATATATTTTGTTTCTTTCATACATTCTTTCTTTCATTTGTTACACCGGTTGGAAGTAACAAAATTAAATGCATAAAACATCTACACATTGTTTCAGTCCAACATGGTATTTCCCGTTTTTGCCCATAAAGAAAATACGATGGATTGCAATTTGTTCGTTGTTCGTCTGTGTATCGATACCTGATAGGATTGCTGTGTGCACGTGCCTGTCAGCATCGTTCACGGAAGCAATTTGTCAGATTTACACGCGCACGAGAATATGTACTGGCAACACACAATTTTTCTTGTATAGATATTGATTGGATTTTTACATGATGTAACTTAGTTAAGTAACAAAAAGCGTCATTAAAATGGATTGCGTTTCGCCATAAAAAGGTTTGCGATAGATGACGGTAAAATATTAGTACTGTGGCCGTACGACAACATGTTATTGCGATTATTTTCCGATTGAGAGAGAGGGATGTCGCTCTATATATTAAATAGCGCCATCCCTTTCTCACAACCTAAAAATGATCGCATTAACACGTTGTGGTATGGGTGCAATGTACACTTGTACAGCCAGCAGGTAAAGCTATCCAAAACTGTCAATATTTCCCAATAGAAAATTAACCTTATTATTAATTATTATATATTAGCTACTTTAATACAACATTTATAATAATAACCTTATTATTAATTACTTATATTAGCTACTTTAATACAACAGTAATAAAGTTGAAAATCTATCAATGAAATTTGACAAATTGTGGTAGTGATGTGCTGGCCTATGTATTCTCCGAATCTTTTCTCAACTATGTGGGGGTTGGCTTCCAGTCTAACCAGATGCGGCTCAATAATATCAGTATTTTACACTAAGCAATTGCCATCAGACGTTCTCAACCCAATTTCTAAGTAATACCCGGTATCCTGAGGATAGACTGGTTTTCAGGCTTTTTAAGGTTCTGAATACCACTAACGATTGTCTAGGTGTTTGCATTACAATCGAGACCAACGGCTTTACGTGCTCTCTGAGGCACGATGTTATATCGATATGTTAAGAATGGTCACCCATCCAGAGACTGACCGCGGCTAGCGCAACTTAACATTGCAGATCGGTTGATCAGCATCGTTATTACTTAGCCATGACCTCCTCGTGCCTACTAGTGCAATGTACGACTGTGTTATAAGTCATAGGGTGTTAGTGTTAATTATTCGAATTTGGACCTTATAACAGTATCTAACCTCACAAGTCATACACGATCGTTATGACGTGCCCACGTAAGTAGCAGCAACTATGCTATGATTTTTTTTTATTAAAACGTTGTCTCATACTAGAATTTACTCCTGTATCGTGGTGCGTCTAGAAACATCAAGTTTTACATACACAAACATCCCGGAACAACAAATTTTTCCGTGTGGGGATCGAACCCACAACCCGTGGCGCAGAAGCCAATCACTCAGCCGCGGCCCCTCACGTGTCGTCGATTTATTATAATTAACTTGCACATGATTCATGGATACTAAGACGAGTTTACTCAGTCTTAATTAAATTATCTTATAATTATTATCTCAGCTCCATATTGTCTAAGATTATACATCTTTCTAATACACCTTATCAGTCTTGGTAAGAAGGATTCATGTAATCATCGTCAACGGATCTAACCCTGGTCGTAAACGTTGACAAAGGAGTTGCCTTTTATGACGAAGCCATGAAAGCGTTCGAGATTCAAAACAGCACCGCAGGCGTTGTAGTTAATTTTAGATTTTAACGAAACTGACCTTACATACATTATACTTTCACGTCTACCCCTGATTGAGTTAGGCAGTCTATAGATTTCCACCAGCTGTAGACCTGGCATACCACTTTCGCTTAAAAATTTACCTTAAAAATATTAAGTACACCATAAAGACGTAAATTCTGAATGTGAAGGCAAAATTCGTCATGGCGGGTGGGACTCGTGGTGGCTTAGCGGTCATAGCGTCTGGTGTACCTAACCAGAAGACGCAGGTTCGAATCCTGCCCGAGGTCGAATTTTTCCTTCACTAAATAACTTTAAAATCTTAGCATGGAAAATGCCAAAAAAATACAAAAATATAATATTAAGTAGTTTATTAATTAATTAACTGATAATCAGCGGCGATGTTGCAAAGAAATGTTTAAAAGTGAAAAAAGTAAATGTATACCTTCAATTCGTCAAGATTACCTACTAACTAGCAGAAATTAATCTCTGCTAGTAAGACAGTATATAATATATGTTAAAGGGACCAACGCGGCCAGTTAGTACTTTTAGAAGCAAAGATCACCATCCCCAATTTCAATAGCCATAGCCTTTGCCTGTTGTTGTATGTACACACACACACACACACGTGTTCATCAATTTATGTATCAGGAAATTTTTATATATTTTTTGTTCTAAATATAAATAAAAATTACACTGTTCGATATTTAAATATCTAGTAGTAATTTGTCAGTTTTCGAACGCACTTAGTAGTGACAGATAGCGGGTAGTTCGAAAACTTATTGACAAAAAATAATTCGTTTGAAGGGTGTTTTATTTATTTGTTGTCTTTAGTGTGCGTCTGGGAGGGCCTGTGCGTAGACGGGTTGTCATATTTAGTGTGTCGCTCTTAAAGTGTCCCCCTGAACTTATTAGTGATTTGTGCATTGAAGACAGAAGAGAATATAATTATGAAAAAACTAATGACTTACGAGTCCTTAGCGGTAAGTTAATTTAATATTATCCTCTGAGATCAACTTTTTCGATTACTTTGCATCAGTATTACCTTCCTGACACATACCTTTCAAGTATCACCCAGAATTTAGGATCGATTTCACGTCTTGTACAGACGCCAGCAGGTCAAACTATCCAATACTGTCAAATTTTCCCAATTGAATATGAACCTTATTGCTTTGTTTTAAAGTTTAATATCAATCAAAGAAATTTGACAAATTGTGGTTGCTTGACGTGCTAGCCTCTGTACATGTGGTAAATTAAGAAAAAGTGTTGTAAATACGTTAATCATCCTTATTACATTATGTAATATTTCTGACATTTCAAGTGGTAGGTAGGTATCACAATATTATAAAAAATGGTATTACATAAAAAAATTGATCGCATGACATTTAATTCAATTTATTTAATTCAATTTGTTACGCAGACGATTGAATAGAAATTTTGTAATATTTCCTAAATCCCTTGTGTTGAAATATTTTATGTTAAATGATTTACAAAATTTCCTCAATCACTAAGGCTTTTATGTCGATCGCAATTTATGAATTTATGTATTGTTGAAATCGGCACGCGATACATAACCAACGCTTGATTATTTTTTAAGCATTCCTTTTGCTATGAGTCATTGTGAACTACTTTACAAGTTCAAGTGTATTTCATAACGTCTGTAGTTCGAGTATCAGACTGCTAATGACGAGGGTTCGATTCCCACAGGCAGAAATATTTATCTGACGAATATAAGCGTGAGATCGTGGGTGGGTGATTTTTTAAATTCTAAGGTTCTTAGGTAAGCAGCTCTGAGTTTGGATTTGTGCCCGAATAATTGCAATAGGCGTGTATATATCTACATGGGACTGGACTAGCTACACTGCTGCTTTTCGGGAAATATGTTGTCGTTTGATGTTGTGTTGTAAAACTCAAGAATCACGTGATTTTTGTTTATCAATATGTGTTTTGTGTGATTGAATACTGTTTCTAAACGCAGCAATCGATGGTGCTTCGATGGGCGTTCAACTATCGATAGTAGAACTATCAAAACAACTGCAACACTAAAACTTAACTGCTTAGGAAATATAACTAAAGAACTCGTACGCATACCAGCTTGGTGTATATGTTTCCAGTATAAGCTGAGCTCTCATTATAAGGAAAACCTATCTAATTCTAGATCATGCGAAATTTCTGTTTGAAGGCTTTCTAATTTTGTATAATTAGGAAGTTAGTACGTGGCTCCTCTCCCTCCTCCATCTACAAGTGTACATACCTTTTAAATTAGCTTACATTCATACAAAGGATAATTGTTGCAGTTCTACAAAACGAGCGTTGGCAAATATTCCCGCTAATAGTTGCTAGAAAACGCTATTATTATATTAAGTGAAGCAAATTAGGTTGTAGATTAGAAACAAGAAACAGAAATTATACGTGTACTTTTCATAATGAAACTTGTTGTAATGAGAGGCCGAACGGAAAGTATGACTGAACGGAAGGAGTAAGTATATGACCGAGAGAGTGAGTATTTAAGCCGTAGAGAGGAAAAGAGAGAAAAGTCATATCGTGAACGAATATGCATTTTCGTGTATTGGTGTTTAAATTTCCAGTAACTATAAACTTGACATTGCTTTTCGTAGAACATGATTTGAACGCAACGCACAGAACTTGTCAAGCACTCTAGCTTGGCCAACATGTTCCTGGAAGTCCCGACATAATCACTTAGTTGCATTATCTCGTCTCTCTCCGTTGCCTCGGCATGAGATCTGCAACGACAAAACGATTTCGTATGCACATGTCGCAACACATCTAGTTGGTCTTTTTGGTAAAAGAGCTTCGAGGGTTACTAAAACTTTATCGGGGTCTTTAATTAGTGTTCGTGAACTGCTACTTACTGTGAATCTTAAAGGATTTCGGGAGGTACTTAAGGCGTCAGCACATCAACCTACCCCAATCTGTCAAATTTCTTTGATAGATTTTCAATTTTAATACAAAGTAGTAAGGTTCACTTTCAATTGGGAAAATTTGACAGTTTTGGATAGCTTGACCTACTGGCGTCTGTAGCTTTTATATAGTTATGATTATGGAAATTTCGTCGGAAACGTTATAATAGTTTCGAGGTTGTGTGTTATGTTTGTTTTAAATTGTGATCAAACAATAAAGGATGTTTCAAAAGCGATCAGCTTTATGCTACGGTCTGTGATTGCACAAAGAAAGGGGAATTCCTGTAGATTAAAGAAACCTAGAATCCTCTTAGTTGGTACTATATTTGTAACATACTTCAAGACCACAGTTTATATTTTACAGTACATACCGAACTTGTGATCGGAAAAGAACACAGTTGTTATTTCCGATCACTTTTCAATTATTCCGTGCTTTTGATGTTTAATTCCGTTATTCAGTCAGTTTATTCTGGAGTTTTGTGGGAGAAAAATGGAGAACCTCCATTTGAAAGAAAGAAAGAAATAAATTAATTTTCATCAAAATGGAGGTGAACCTTTAGTCAGCTAGGAAATGAGCCATCTAGCTTAAAAAAAACTGTAAAATATTGACTTGTAAAAGTGTCTTTAAAAGATCTATTTACAGAAATAAATATCATTTATCATTTATCAGTCTAGGAAGGATAGCTTGTTTGTTTTTTTTTTTATAGTACGGAAAATCCTCATGGATCCTCCGCCACCAGGGGAGGTGGCAGGGTATGTCGGACTCGTACCGACTAAATACCGCACTTGCCTTCACTTGCTCTATAGTCATGGCCATGGCATCCGTGAAATTCCTATCAATACACATTATACTCTGGCTTATATAAGTAAGCCAGGGTATCATGTGTATTTATTATAAATACCAGAGGGTCGAAATACTTGTTTTTAATTGTCTGCAAATTGATCTTTGATAGGGTAATTAAATAAAAACTGTATAGGGCGCGAGTCTATTGCCATCAACCGGGAACAAAACCAAACTCCGAGCTGCTACTGAGAATTTTCATCAACATCATCAACCTATATTATAGCAGGAGTACTTAGCACATATTTCATTGAGAACCGACCCAGATTAATTGCTCGTGTGATTAATCTTCTTCTTATTATCTCTGTTTAATTGAAGTTATAAATTGTTCAAACACAAATTAATACAGTAACAACGTTCCATACCAAATGAAAATCATCGATATGGCAACATATGGTAAACAATACGAAGTAATTGTGTCGTATCTGTTCAACTGATCGCAAATAATGTCGCTCGTTTGTCATTTTTCCATTAAAATAAACGCTTTACGGTTATAAACTCCGAACATTTATTGATCGTAATTTATAGCTTTGACAAAATATTATGTTACTGACCGGGTACCCACAGTGGTGTGTTGAATTCCTAATGTAAAATCATTTGGTTGATTCGATTATTAAATACTAGGTGACTTGCCCTTGCGTCGCACGGGTATGTTTATAAATTATAGACCACTGCACCAGTCATCATGTTAGTTATCATCACCATCATCATATTGTCATCGACCCGTATATTTTCCATTGCTGGGCACAGTTTTCCTCTCATAATGAGAGTGACTTCTGGTGGCAGACTTCGGACGCCGTCGAAAAATGCATGCAGGTTTCCTCACGATATTTTCCTTCACCGCGAGTGATAATTAATTATTAATACGCACATAATTTCAAAAGTCTGAGGTGCAAGCCTTGGATTCGAATTCGAGAACATTGAATTGTCATTCCAATGGTAATATCAGTAGGTTATTACTGATTTAACTGTAATACAGTAAAATAATCTAAATTCGTCATGTTTTTAAGTTTGTCGTCACATATTATCAAACTTTTAAATCTATACCTACGGAATAGCATCGCGTGCAGCAGGCGTGGCAACAAACTCGCGCCATATAGCAAACCGTTTGCTGTAGCGAGTTCCTAAACTATTTTAATTGTTAGGTCATTCACTCCAGGGATTATTTCGTTTATACTTCGACTATTTTTGTTTGTTGTTGGCTACAGAAACCAGAGCCACATCATGAATTTAAACCTTTCTTTTGTTTTGTTATTTTTTCTTAACGTTAAGAAATCCTGCTCTTAAGTACTGCTCTTACGTCCGCCTTCTAGCATCATCTTAGAATTTTCCCAGAGTTAGTGTCAGCAGTTACATTTAGTGTAATCAGATGCGGCGCAATAAACCTAAGTATTTCATACGGGGTAAAGTATTTCCCCAAAAATTGGGTTGGGTTGGAGGTTTAAAATTACAGACATAATGCAAAGTCTACCGTTTTTAGCCTTCGGGGGATTTACGCTGGATTCGTTCAAAAATATTTTTTTCTTAATGTAGGTCCACTTCTGTGTTAGGCAAAGGTCTCTCCTGACTAGACTTTATTTGTCTATAGAATTGACATTCTATTATTAAATAAATTGTTTTGCATTGTTTCAGGATTAGACTGTTTGAGGCGATGTCGGGTCGCAATGGGGCGAAGTGGTAGTGCGATGGAGGTATGTACTAAATTCCTTACAATAAAAAAAATACCATACAACTGTGGTTGTAGTTTCAGTAGAAATGTCTGATGTTTATACTTACAAATATGATGAACGATTTTATAGCTATCAGTTACTAGGGCTGCATAGGAAACCAATAAACTACTTAGCAATGGTGAAATACGGTGGTTGACCAGTTTTCAACCTTACATCCATATTAATAAGTATCAAACCACCATGGTTGTTCATTGTACAAATGGGACAGTAGTTTAGTTGTTGGTCTGCCTTTCATATACAAAGTTTATGTATAAGTAACAAACATTTCAACGGACGCTCATAAACATTTATGGCCCAAAATTACCCATTAGGACAACAGGATAGCCTACCCGTTCATTAATTTTCTTCACATCTTATTTCACTATTATTTTCCGAGGAATACGAGTGACATAAAAGTGACCGTTATGGCCCTATTAAATACATAACGTTGTCTACATATTATTGTCATAGATAGGACTAACATTCTACTTTTATGGTATAATCAACGATTTGAACAAAGACTGGTTTCAAATGCAAAATCTTGACATTTGCTTGTTTCATGCGATTTGTTTTTGTTTTATATTGACAACATCTTATTAAAAAAATGTATACACATGGAATCTCTGTATTTTTTATACTACTTAGGTGGCAAATAAGCATACGGCCCACCTGATGGTAAGTGGTTACCGTAGCCTATAGACGCTTGCAACACCGGGGGTATCACTTGCGCGTTGCTGACCCTGTAAAACGAAAGAGGAATAGTTGGATTGGCAGTATAAGGGTCAAAGTCCCCCCATTGCCAACACAACGTTTCGTCGTAGAGCACTGGCATCCTTGCTCACCGTAAGAAACACAACACAGTAAGAATTATGCTGAATTATTTGAACTACACAGCCACGTTAGTCTAGTGGTAAGAGCGACTGCTATGCTAGAGATCCTGGATTTGATTCGAAGGTTGAGTAAAGTGTTATTGGGTTTTCTATGAAATTCTCATCAGCAGCTTAGGATTTGGATTTGTGCCCGGTTTATGGCAATAGGCTCGCTCCCTATTACATGGAACCTAAACATACCGGCGAACCAGGGGTTACATTACATAATAATAATAATATATATCGTTTATTTCTCCTCACAACAGAAAGCATATCTACTTTTACAAATATGTGGTACATGTTTTAATTTAATACAGTTTGGAAGTTGTGAGGAGCTGGTGTCTGACGTAGGTTAAGCCCTGTATTACAGATCACCAGGTCCCCACCCCACAGAATTACAGTTAAACAAATTTTACATTTTACATTCACATAATATGTGCGTGTTTGAGTTTAAGGAATAACTTAAAAGGAGATTGAGTGGCCAGCTTGTGCGTGTGTATGTGAGCGTGTTTGTGAGTGTGTGTGTGCATGTTACACCACTGCCAAAACCTTCGGGAAATGCAGGCGTGATAGTATATAGATACACTTTCTGTTCTAGTCAAACAAGTCAAGTTTCTGTTCAAGTCTGGTTTTAAACAATTTTCGAGTAATATAAGCCCACCTCAATAGAGTTAGACGTGTCCGAATGAAGATTGTCCTTCGTGCAGGTGTTCGGGCACAGTTCGTTGACATAGTTTGCTCTAGATCGCGATTAATCTATAGATCAGTAACAATTCTTTAATACATTAAACAAAAGAAACAACACTTAAGTACAAAAATAAAACATTCCCGACATAAACGGAACGTTCCAAGTTGCAGCGTTTTATTTCTCGCGGAAATATGGTTGAATATAATGTATCATTATTAAAATGTCTCTGCACATTGAAATAAAAAAATAACACAACTGAACTTATTCCAACTGCATGTTTGTTGGACTGCCGCCAGTTACTTATAACCAGTTTAAATGCAGTCCTGATGGGTTCCCGACCCGGGTTGCGAACTTGGCGCTATCTCTCTCTTTTTGCTTGTGAAAATGGAATCAACTGTAACTGGATATTTTTGATTCGTTCAAACCAATTTAGGTAAATCGTTCATTTGGAAAATTAAATGGTAAAGGTCGCTGGGAGTCGTTGGATGCAGGCGGCTTATAACCGGTCTTTGTGGAAGTCTATGGGGGAGGCCTTTGTTCAGCAGTGGACCTCCTGTGGCTGATATGATGATGATGATGATATATAAAGCAGTACAGTGAAGTAAAATGACCTGATTGCCAAGACAAAGGTCTCGAGTTCGAATCAAAGGCATGCACTTTCGACGAAAGGACTACATTGGCCCGGTTAATTGAAAAATTATAAATGAATAATCTTAATAGAAAACAAATTTTACTGTTCGTTTTAAAGAATGCCACTGATGCCGTAATTAACGTGGCCACCTACTGGGCTCAAGTTGTTAAATAATGTATTCACCATCGAAACGAAAAGAAAAAAATAAAGAAGACTGTTTGTTAGTAAGCGCATCATTTGAAAACTTCTCGACTGATTTGGCTAGTGTTTGTTGTCAACATTTTCGTAATTGTCCGAATAAGAATGATAAATTTTGGTTTAGGAAAATTGTGCAAAATCTGAAAGTAGTTTTATCTACCGGTTTTTTTTGTGATTAACATATTGGTAGTTGATAATGCATGACAGTTTTTTGCTTTCACGATAAGGTACTTAGGTACTATTAAATATATTTGCATGTCATTATCTTTATGACGAAATATGATGGACTATACAATAAATATTATGTAACACCTTTTGTAACCACATTTGTAAGCAAATAAATATTTGAATTTGAATTTGATTTGTTGAAAGTGCAGGACCACGTCAGTCGGTTAATGATCAATAAATTTGAAGAATAATTAATCTTAACATAATCAGAATCCAAATCATAATTTTATAATGAATCAGCTGCATATGTCTATATTTCCTGACGTGTACAATTTGGGGGTCTTCAAGTCACGAGTGAGTGATCTTCTAGGTAAGGGTGCTACATCTTAGACCACATCGTGACTTACCATCAGGTGAGATTGTGGTCAAACGCTAATCTCTTATAAAAAAAAATCTAGTCTGCTTATATTACACACAAGCAAATACATTGAAGATAAATTGAGAGTTGAATGAACTTGACGGAATAAAAAAATGTTTAAGGAACATTCTAGAGATAAAAGTACTGCCTGAAAACTTACGATTGGACAGAAAACTTTTTCAATATCAACTTTAATGATCACGATTTCAGTACAGTTTTAATGAGAATGTATTTCAGTCTTTAAACATTGAATGATATTTTATTAAGTATTTACTTTATTTTGGTTAATAGTAGGTATATTGTATTTATAGTCTCATGGATCGAGCAGTGTCATTGAGTTTTTCTATAGTTTTCAGTTACTACTGAGAGTATTTGGGGTTGGAATTGTGCCTGCTAACTAATAACTAATTGGTAACGGGCTCGCCCCCTATTAAATGAAAACTGAAAATCAGGAATCAATGTGCAGTCATTCAAGTTTCTTTTTCTTTTGCGTTAATTTTTATCAGCTTAGCTGAAAGAAACAAACGGCACGTAACCTTAAAATTCCTATTTATCGTAAACATTATGTTATTAATTGATTCGATGTTCCTGTGGAAAGGCGATGTGTGTTGCGCCTCCAAGCAAAGGATCCTTCAACCAGGCGGGCCACGGCTCGGAGTAGACTTATGATTTAGCTGTCCATTGTCAATGCAGGGTATTACACAAATACATATATTACTGTTTCTAATTTCTTTAAAAATACTATGTACTTACTAAACTTTTAGAATCCTAAGCTTTGTAGGTACCGTACGTAATATGGATAATACGTTGAAGCATCGTGGAGAGTAGAACTTGCGTACAGAGCTGGTAAAAAGCACACCGCACTAATAAAACAAAAACATACAGACAACTACATTTTCAAACTAAATAGAATGTAGCTAATAAAGAGATCCCAGACAAAGTTCATAATTGAATTGTCTATTATTTGGCAAAAACAAACCTTTAGAGGAAGTTGTAAGCTTGGACATAGCGCTCCGGTATTCAGGGAGTTTGTATAAAAAGTGCTATAAAATAATGGCGTGGAGCGGCGTTGTCAGCGGTACATCCTCGGGTTCCAGTTATGAAACTGTACCGCGACAAGGAGCATAGATACTGAGCTGCTTGTGGTGCAAGGTTATAAGAGATAGCGGACTGGGCTTTAAAACCAGAACACAATATTGGCAAATATTATTAAATTTATGTTTCGGTTAAAAAGCAGTGATAGCCTAGTAGTATGACCATTGGACTGCCGAGTTGAAGGTCTCGAGTTCGAACCCAAGGCACACACCTCTGAATTTTCGAATTCATGTGCGTATTAATAATTAATTATCACTCGCTTGAACGATGAAAAAACATCGTGAGGAAACCTGCATATCTTAAACATTTTTCTCGCTGGTTTATGAAGTCTGCCAACCCGCACTAGGCCAGCATGGTAGACTATAGCCTAATCCCTCTCAAATATGAGAGGAGACCCGTGCATAGCAGTGGGATGGGTTGATGATGATATGTTTCGGTTTGAACGGTAATGCAGCTAGTGAAATGACTCGAAATATGAGGCTACAAGAACAACAACTGAGGTTATACCTACCACTGGTGTTGCGGGCGTCTTAAGGCTGCGGCTGCTATTTACCATCAGGCGGCCTGTATACATGATTGTTATCTAGTACAATAAAAATAGCAAATGATGAACAATACCTTATAATCATAACTGTTGATACGCATATAATCGCTGACCGCCGATAGGAATTTCACTAAAAAAATATCAGCAATTAATGATTATGAAACAAACGCATTGTTGATCAGATAAAACATTTTGCGCTACCTTTTTTTTTCATAAGGTTATCTGTGTTTATTAAAAGCGCAATGACCGTGAACTGTGTTTCTTAAAAGGCTCTGTCACTAAAAAATTGTGACACGATTTTATGTTAGAGAAACGAAACAAGCAAGCAAGATGTTTTTGAAACTGCTTGATTTTCATAATCGCTACATCTTATGAATTATACCACTACCGCGCCACGGCGGCACGGCACAGCTCAACATTCGACAAACGATACTCCAAGTTCCAAACTCGGTCTCGTCCCGTTTTGTTTGCTGTTAAAAAACAACTGGACGAGATAAATTTGTAGCAAAAACATTTAAGAATTTTATGAATTTTCATTGTTTGCTTTGTTGGTTCACGTTTTTACTAGATGGATGAACGCATTTCTAATTTGAGAGGTGTAGTAGAGTAAGTTCGTCTGGAGTTTTACCCCCGTATTGCTAATAATAACAATATTACATAACATACCATCACGCCTGTATTTCCCGAATGGTAACGGCAGAGGTATACTCATTGTACACCCTTGGTTCACCGGTATGTTTCAACACAAATCTTGAGTTTGGTTTTTTTTTGTACTGAGAATTTCATAGAAAAATACAATAACACTTTGTTCGACCGAACCCAGGACCTCTACTGTCATCTGTCCCGCTGCAAAGAGGGCCTTGGGTGGCGGGCTCGGTGTCGTCCGTAGTAGGATTGCGGATCATGCGAGAACGATTCCCGTGATCCAACCACCAAGGGGAAGGTGAATTTTAGTCGGTATGCTGGCCATCTGGCCGAAGAGCTCGACATAACAGTCCCGCTTCCCCGAGTGGGGCATGCATAAGGCGCATTTCCCCAACTGAAAAAAAGGACATCTAAAATTATACGAAAAAGATTAGCTTATTTGTTGTGTATTGAAATTTTAATTTTATTTAATAACAAAGTGCAAATAATACTTAACAAAATGGCATCCGGAAACCGCCATCATTAATATTTTACCCAGTCACGATTTTGACTTTTAAATTGAACTTGTTTTGTTATCTTTAACTCACAGCACGTCGTTGAAATACAAACATGAAAAGGTTAATAAAATCGTTTAAAAAAGTCCACATTGAATTTTTAGGATAGATTTTTTTCTGCGATTCCTTTGTTATTTCCAATGATTGGTCAAAGCGAATTGCGTGTTGTGTTTAATTGATTTTCCTATGTGTTTGTGTATGGCGGCAAAACGGTTTAGATTTCAACTCAGTTAATGATATCAGTTAACGGTACTGATAAATGCAACTGTATACTAGAGTCGTTTTTTTCTCAATATTGATTGAGGACGTGTCAAAATAGGTAGCTGTGATAGCCAAGTGATATGAACATTGGACTGCTAAGTCAAAGGTCTCAAAAGGATCCAAGGCATGCATCTCAGACTTCGAAATTATATGCCTATTAATAATTAATTAACACTTGCTTAAACGGTGCAGGAAAACATAGTGAAGAAATCTACATGCCTTACAAATTTTCTCGACGGCGTGTGAAGTCTGCCAACCCGCACTAGGCCAACGTGGTGGACTATACCCTAATCCCTCTCATTTTGAGAAGAAACCCGTATCCTCCAGTGAGGCAATACAGTGCTGATGATGAGGCAAAATAAATAAATGTATGGGAGACCTTTTTACACAAAAATATACAAAAAATAAACCACATTAAAGCAAGTCTCGCCTGGTCTGGAAAACATTGATGAACGCCAGAGCAGCTAATTATGATAACAATTTTGCCCAAGCATACTCTACATCAAAATTAACATAAGTGGGTTCTCATTCAAACCGCAGACCCACGATTGTAGCAACAAAGGAAAAAGTTTGACCACTAAGGGATTGCCAACCGAGACAATTCGTTCCAATTTAGAATTCAACAGAATTACCACACTTACACAGTTTATCACGAAGTTTTGTGTGTAGACGCCTTAAGGGGAAACATTTACAGACCGAAAGTAAGATGGAAAATTAAAGTTGTTTTTCTTGTATTTCGAATTATAATTGTGCCTGTCTCGACTACGCTTGAGGACCTGGATTCGATTCTTGGTCTGGAAAGTTTTGTTGGGTTTTTTTTTGGCTGACCAATAGGTTCGCTCACTATACATTGGACCTAAACATACCGGAAAACCGTGGGTGTACTTTAGTAATTATGTAAAATAAAATTATGCGTTAAAAAATTAACGACAAATAGGTATTTAATTAAGTGAACACAAAGAACTTTCATAAACTTTATGCCACAAAACGTATTCCTCCTTAAATGTGCAAATTTCGCGATGAGCATGGAAAATTGAAAACTTCATGTTCACGTAAGTGACTTTGTCAATTTTCGTGTTCTATTTATGAAAATGTTGGACTATTAGAGTAGCGCAAGATAATCGTAATGTGGAATGAGCTGTTTGCGATTTTAGAGTCGCTTCGGTAATACTTGGTAAAACTTTGCCCAACGCGACTTCGGAGAGTTGGCCGGTGAAGTTGTCTGTCTGTTTTTTATCAGTTATCAGTTCAATTGAAAACTATTTTTAGTGTAGACTAAAAGCTATGAAAAATAGTTTGAGCAAAATATACCACCACATTTGTATTCCTCTAAGGTTTAAGCAGAGGTGTACCAACGTAAACTCACAGTTTGCCGGTATATTTAGGTCCCTTATAATAGGGATGACTCATTTAACCAAGCAATAATCCAAACTCCTAGCTGCTACAGAGAATTTTATAGAAAAACCAATTTGCTTGACCTGGGAATCGAACCCAAGATCTCTATAGCGTAGCAGTCGCACTTAGCCACTTACTAACAAGGAAGTTAATAATTACTAAATTACCATTTTACTAACATTCTACTAACTCACCATTCTACTAACTCACCATTCTCCGAGCCTATTCCAGCTATGTTGGGATTGAAAGAAAAGAAAGAAAGAAAGAAAATGTTTATTTTTTTACACTAAGACGCTCATAAAAAGAATTAAAACAAATACATTACACGAGTGCACCTTAAAATTAAACTTTGCATATTAAAATTAAAGATTGCCTTCCAGTCTATCAGTATTTCTCACAAAGCGACTGCCATCAGACCTCCGCATCCTAATTTCTGGGTAATACCGCTATCCTGAGATAGAAACATACGGCCCACCTGATGGTAAGCGATTACCGTAACCTAGACGCTTGCACAACGCTTGCGCATGGCCGACATGTAAAACGAAAGAGAAATAGTTGGGTTGGCAGAATAAGGTTCAAAGTCCCCCCACTGCCGCGATGCCGACACAACGTTTCCTCGCGGAGCACTGAAAAATAAATTCTATGTAATTTACTGTCTGACATATAACTACCTGGAATTTATTCCAATGAATATTCATGTCAGCTGATTCAGGACCAGCTGAATCAGTGTTACCTATAAAATATGGGATTGCCACAAACAAAAATGTGAGTTAGTGGCGCAATCAGTTTTTTTCAGCTGCCTTGTTAGTTTAGTGGTCCTAACCCCGACTGCTACGCTAGAGATCGAGTTGGGTTCGATGCCCAGTGTTATTGGGGTTTTCTATGGAATTCTCAGTAGCAGCTCGGAGTTTTGATTTGTGCCTGTTTAGTGGCAATGAGTCGCTCTCATCCCATCTTTCAGCATGTTTTTAATATTATTGTGTGCATTGTCCAAAACTGTGTCAAAAATATTTTTCTTTCTTTTCTTCTCGTTTTGCTAATGTTACGATGACTTTTGTATTTCCTCTTAATATGACTTAGAATTTGTTAAATTCAAATACGGTTCAAATGAATTGGATTAATAAATTTCATTATCGCAGTTTACATGTCAAGAAAATCTTGGATGTAGACAACATTTTGGAACAATAAAATGGATTTTCAAACAATTAACTTAAGTAGCATTGTAAGTCAACGCTGTCTTTAAGTTGGAGAGTGATCGGCTGTCACAAAGAGAATAATTGGTATCGGCTATAATTAACTTAAACTTTTTCCTGTTGACTTTTATTTGGGCCATTAAATACTCGTCTTTCTTTTATTGTTCGGTCCAATTTTGTTGAAACAAATAAACTAGCAAGCTAAACATAAAATAAAGTCTAAGTACTTACGGGTAAGTAAACGAAAAACTTTGATTAGAAACATTCGTGTTATGAAAAAGTACTTTATATTTGGGTCGTACACATTTCTTTGAAAGCCTGATTAGTTGCTGATTCTTGTACATTATACATACATTCTTGGCTGAGATATTAATTGAAATAATAATAATGTATATTGCCACAAAAGTAACATATTGGAGGTCCAAATTAATTTAACTTAAAATAAAATTAACAATTAGTGTTCTGCTGGTACTTAATATAGGAGAAACTGTGCTATAAGTATCAGCAACTTTCACGCTTCGCAAATAAAATAATCATTAAAAATTATTTATATAGACTAAGCCATATTCATACCAGAACGCAGTGGCCTTTCCAAAAGATTTTCATAATTACTTTCATCATTATCAATCCATATATTGTCCCTCTGCTTGTTACGGGTATCCTCACAGATTGTGAGCGATCAGGTTATAGTCCACCACGCTGCTGGTTTAGTGCGGGTTGGCAGACTTCTCACACCGTCGAGAAATATCCTTAAGACATGCAGGTTTTCCTTCACCGTTTAAGCGGGTGATAATTCATTATTATTTACTATGCACATGAATGAGGTGTGCCTTGGATTCGAATTCGAGACCTACTCACAATTACTCAGAATACACATAATTGTCTTAAGATTACTTAACATCATGCCTGTTTCTCCGAAGGGTTGGGCAGATATGTACTGTTGTACACCATCCGTTTGCGAATGTTTTTAGGTCCCATATAAAAGGTCCCTTTCGATAATAAAATAGTTTAATAGAAATACTGTTCAATCCATAACTCGAAACCCAGACCTCTATTTCAGCCGTCGTGCTTTCTACCACTTGACTAATGAGGCGGATTTTAGCATAAAATAATGTGAGCCAATATTTTTAGATTACATTATTTAAAGTTATTTGGTGATAGTTTCTTATCGTCTTATAGAAATTTGGTACATTATAAATATAATCAGAAGTTCACAAATGGTAGACTAATTCATCCATTTTTACATAATACCACTTCAAAAAACAATTTAATCGATAGGTAATATTATATTGTAAATAAACATAACTATCACCGATTAACCGAGGTTTGCCCTACTTAATGTTGATGCCTACTACACGAGACTTTAAAATTGTATGTATCAAACATAATTAATATTATGTAGGCATGTGTCATTGACGGTTTTTTGGTTAATGTAATTTAATTGTTATTCATCAATGGTCAACAGTTTAAAAAAACTGTTAAATTAATAACAGGTTTTGAATGTTCAACGGTAGCGTTTAGCGTTAATTTATTTCAACGTTTTCAGTCATTGACAATTAGAGTTGATTCTCAGAAATGTTGTTAAATAAAATTTTAATGAAATAAGCCGTTGACGAAAATTAACAGATTAAATTTTCAACCTGTTTTTTCATTGATGAATAACAGTTATCTCGTTGACGAATGAAAAGTCGTTAAAAAAAACAGTTTATTGATTCAACGACCACCTCTAATATTATGGATACAACATAATACTTATCCACCTAAATTTTGTCAAACATAGAGCGTAATGAAATTCAGCATATACAAAGCCTCGTTCACTTCCTACAAACCCAAGATTCCGGATGGTAACGCAAATACTAAACATTAAGCGAACCAAATTGACAATAGTTTTTAGCAAAGGATGTTATTCTCATCGTATAGACAACCTATTTCATTTAATTGCGAGGAAAACTATCCTAACTAGAGATAATGCTTTTATGGGAAAATCCCGGATAATAAGTGACTACGCTACACCGTAAGGGTCAATTTCCAATGGCACAGAGTCATATACCTACACTTTGATGGTATATTGAATTCTATTTCTTTACAAATTTGAATAAAGAAAATAAAACCGACCCAAATTAATACAATGCGAAAATGCGCGCGCCTACTCGCGTTTTTATATTTTCTTCATACAAATAAGTACCTTAGTTACCATGACAGCGACTGGAATCTGAAAATTTTAAGTATAATAACACGAAACAGAAAATAAATGCATGAGTCGCAAGTGGTGTTTCTTAGTTTGTACCTTTTTTATAGTGCGGAAAATTCTCATGGATCATCCTCCAACTGAGGAGCCAGATGGTATTCCGAACTCGTACCGACTAAAAACACTTGCCTTCACTTGCCCTATAGTCATGGCCATAGAATCCGTTGAAATTCACCACAACCATGTCAAGCTGTGGTCCAACAGTCATTGAACCCCTTAAATTTCTACCTACCCCTATAGGAAAATCTTTACCTTGAAAAAAATATTATAAGGAAAATATTTCAAGTATAATATTTTACTAAAAATAATAATTAATAATATGTATAAACATACCAGCAGTAATAACCTAGTGGTATGACCATTGGACTGCCAAATCAAAGGTCTCGAGTTCGAACCCAAGGCACGCACCTCTAACTTTTCGAATTTATGTGTGTATTTATAATTAATTATCACTCGCTTAAACGGTGAAGGAAAACATCGTGAGGAAACCTGCATACCTTAGAGATTTTTCTCGACGGTTTGTTAAGTCTGCCAACCCGCACTAGGCCAGCGTGGTGGACTATAGCTTAATCCCTCTCAATATGATAGGAGACCCGTGCCCAGCAGTGGGACAGTATATGGGTTGATGATGATAAACATACCTTCGTCTGTATTCCCCAAAGGGTAAGGCAGAGATGTACTAGAGTACACTAAAAGTTCGTGGTCCCATATTATGTGAATTAGGTCATTGTAATTATAAAGGCATCGTGCTACTTAATAATATTTTTTTAATTTGCCCCACGTAAAATTTTCGCTTGTGTCATGAATATGCAAAGACAACTTTTCGTCCTACAACAAACTCACTAGCTTGCGCTAAGAAGAACTAAAAAGTAATTTTTAAACCAACGAAAATGTCATTACAATAAGAATAGGTACAATCACGTACCAAAATAATAGAAAACAAAACGTCTTAAAAACGGGAACCCTGTAGAAACTGAAGATACGTTTTTTTCGTTTAAGTAGCCTGTATTGTCGCAATCCTGAGCAAAGGCCTTCCACATTTTTTCTACTTTTCTCGTTATTGCGCTACTAAACACAACATACGGTAGCGCAGTATACGCTATATAGAAAAAAAAACATTTGCAATCTGCGCTGTTCCCGTCCACATTCAGAAAACAAGACATAAGTTTAAGATAGGAACGCCATCGTTGGCGCAAAGTTGGGGACGCCTCGAGCCGTTAGCATTCAGATTGTATGTAGGTACGCCCAAATATCTTTCTGTGTGCATCGAGTATTGGATGTATTTTATTTTATGTTGTATCCTCGTAAGGCTAGGCAGAGGTATAGGTACTGATATGATACAGAGCAAAAACGCAGATACAGTTTTGAAATCCTGAAATATTTAAACTTACACGGATACAAACAGCTTCACATCATCATCAACCCATTTACTGCTCTCTGTTGGGCACGGGTCTCCTCTCTCAGATTAAGAGGGATTAGGCTCCACCCACCACCACCGTCCATCACGCTGGCCTAATGCGGGTTGGCAGACTTCACACACCGTCGAATAAAATTTCTAAGGCATGCAGGTTCCGTCACGATGTTTTCCTTCACCGTTTAAGTAAGTGATAATTAATTATTAATACACACATGAATTCGAAAAGTCAGAGGTGCGTACCCTGCATTCGAACTCTTGGCAGTATAATGGTAATAGCAAAAGGTTATCACTGCTTTTCATTCTCTTCGACATGTTCATGAAGGAAGAACTATTATATAACTACGAGTAGGTATTAACACGAACAAGATATACTATTCAAAATTGTTTTTATTTGTATTCAGAAGAAGCATAATTATGTGTGTCAAGGTGAAGATTTTAAATTATAAATGGTAACCTTTTTGTTAATAAAAATTAAAAAAAAATATTCACGTTTGAGTAAAATTGGCTTAAGAATGTAGGATTATGATTTCACAGACCATGACTTATAAACGAAACAAAAATAAACATGGAAGTAAAAACTAAAAGAAAAAATATTCCTAAAAACATTTCCATATCAGATTCACGCAAAGCTATCAAAATACTTAAATGTACAAAAAATACACATATATCTGTGTATATACGGAAAGCATGTTTCTCCACCCACTTATCTTGGACACTCCGACGAGAAAGTTAAATGAGTAAGAAAATCTACTGGCTGTTTAGTTGATTCCGCTTCTAGTGCTAATTCACAAACTTGTACGAGTAAGTGTGGCGTGAACAAGATGAGAGTCATATGTGTGGTTAAACGGATTTCCTCGTTTTATGATTAGCTTAGTATATAATATAATATCTAATTTATATAATTCATATATAATATAATTCAAACTAAAAGAAGCATAGGGACCCGCGTAAAAGAACACATCGCCGATGTCAAACACCGCCGTTCCAAGAAGTCAGCAGTTTGTGAACATACTCTTGACAAGGCCCAGCATTATATCAGATTTGATAAACCACAAATACTTGCGAAGGAAAGTCGATACCTACCCAGGATGATTCGTGAGGCTATTGAAATTAAAAAACATCCAAATTTCAATAGAGAAGATGGCTGGGTCTTACCACCTGCTTGGAATCCTGTTATAGATTCTATTAAACCAAAATCCAGGCCTACAACTGCAAGACCAAAGGATACTGTGAGCTCGTTCTGCGTGAATCGGATTGCCAATAATTAACAACTAAAGCATGATCATTGAATATTTTTACTTTAAAAGAGACCATGATTCTCTGAGTTTGTTTCGGCGTTTCTTCTCAGAGGTCGTCAGCTAGGAAATGCCGGCTCCATCTAGTTTTAATTAATAATTAGTAATAAATGTCATTGATCATGTAACAATAAAAAATGTAGGGTAGCTGTCAGTAATTATATCATCAAGACGCCCACCACCTCAGTCTACCCGTGACCATGGACGCTGTAAAGGGTCCGAAACGTCGGGATTAATAATATCAATATACGCGATAAAATCCGTAAAAAGTAGTTTTATTTCAAAATAACTAATTATTTAGAATAATGTAACTAAATATTTGGGACATTTTACACAGCAGCATCTACTCCCTATGGCTACTAGACAATATTTTTTTTGTAAATAACATAACACAGGAAATACCCAGTCAAACACAAACACTTATGATTGATCATCACATAAATATTTGTATCCTTTGGAAATCGAACCCATGATCACAAACATCCTTAAAATAATACAAAGAAATTTACTTACATAGTTCTTCTCATTCTCTTGATATCCTCATCATCATCAACCCATATACTGTCCCACTCTGGACACCGGTCTTCTCTCCTCTCTCTTGATATAAGTTGTTTATATTGATCGATATTCAAATAATATTAATTTAAAACAAAAAAGTAATTAATCTTCACTTAAAATTATTTTAGTTATTCATAAAAAATACATGGTTTAGCAATTGTTTTATTTCTAATATTGGTATGCGACTAAAATCTGTTATTTTTTTGTATACGCGGTTTCATCCTACTCCTTGCAAAGGATGAGTCCTTCTTTTCTGCTTAACTGGTCTGTCTATTTTTCAAGCGGCCGTTAGAGCCTTTAACTTTGAGAACTTTAGCGTAATTTTTTATGACTGAAACTTTATCCTATTCGACTCTAAAACCGAGGCTTTATAGTCAAATCGTGTAGTGTTAGTCATCGAAAAATTGCAGACACCAAAAAGGGTTGGTATTAAATGATTCCTTCTAGATCGATACCACATACTAACCTCTTTGGCAAACGAGATTGGCGTCATAGATTGTACTAAATATCGCCATCGATCTCTAACTTGGAGCTAAGATCAACCCTCCAGATTCTACGACGTCCGAGCTCGGCAAATGGAACGGCAATTAATTTGTTGAATGCAGTATTGCTTGCGCCTCGATTTAAACTTAGTTCATATTTCTGCTTGAGAACTTCAAGGGAATCTGTTTATTACTTGGAAGTGTAAATTTTAATGAAGTTGCGGTTAAAATGAATTTGTTTGTTGCCGTCAAGACGTAACAGACGGCTGGTGAACGAATCGTAATCAATAGTAAAATTACTTTATGATTAATTTTTCCATTTCTGCAGAGATGGACTAGTAATGCATTTGGACTGTCAAGTCAAAGCTTACGAGTTCATTACCAAGGCACTCTCCGAACTCTTTAGAAATAAAAACTTTTTTCTTTTCGAAATCTTGTGCATGTTAATTTAGTCATCATCAACCCATATACTGTCCCACTGCTGGGTACGGGTCTCCTCTTACGCAATGAGAGGGATTAGGCTGTAGTCTACCACGCTGGCCTAGTGCGGGTTGGCAGACTTCACACGCCGTCGAGAAAACCTCTAAGGCACGCAGGTTTCCTCTCGATGTTTTCCTTCACCGTTTAAGAAAGTGATCATTTATATTATTATAATGGTCATACCACTCGGCTATCACTGCTTCCTTAATTTATTAAGCCACAATATATAGTTTACTATTGAAGAGACAACCATTACAGTTGGGCATAGATTGACCTATTAACCAGTGAGCTTCAGATTCACATTACTAATCGTAGTCAGACCGACACTCGAAACGATGAGACTAATCCGCTCTTACGCTGAGTAGCATGTTAAACGCCCAGATACCAGCTGTAGTATCGATAGTTAAGTTGAGGATCTAGTTTAGGAGTGAGAGCTGGATAGTTAAGCTTTAGCAATTCCTGTCTGTAATTTACAAAATTGGACACTTTTTCATGTGAACACTATGACAATCGTTAGTAGTAGTCAGAAGCCAAAAAGTCCCTGACAACCAGTCTATGCTTAGGGTATTGCAGAAATAGAAATTGGGTTACGGAGGTCTGATGGCAGGCGGTTTTTGTAAAATACTGATATTCAACCGAATGCATCTTGTAGAGAGGACACTGAAATTTTTTTCCGCCGGGGAAAGGCTCGGAGAATGATATCCCAACACTTTGCTCGACCTAGGAATCGAACTCAGGGCCTCTAGTGTATCAGAATACTAGACACAAGGCAGTCTACGAAGCACACATCTCGCACTATTAACACCCTAATGGTAGGACAGTAAAGAAAATTAATAGCCAACCTAACTACTGAACATAAAATACACAGTTACATTTTACTACGGTTTGTTTGTCCGTCCGTCCCCAGTCCCATCTACGCGTATAGTTTTAGGGGCTTCAATAGCTGTAAACAGTGTTTTGGAGTGATAAATCTGCATACGTAGTTATGTCGTTATGTTCTTACATCATCAACCCATATACTGTCCCACTGCTGGGTACGGGTCTGCTCTCATATTGAGAGGGATTAGGCTATAGTCCACCACGCTGGCTTAGTGCGGGTTGGCAGACTGATAGAGACAGGCACAAACCGTCGAGAAAAATCTCTAAGGTATGCATGTTTCCTGCCTTCACCGTTTAAGCGAGTGATAAAAACTTGAGAGGTGTCAAGGGACACCCGGATGGAACGAAGTTCCTTTCATTAAAATTTAATAATTAAAAATAAAAAAACCTGTATACAGTCAACAATTCACAACGCGCGAAATTCAAATATTGTCATTCACTCAATAATATTTGAATGCTTGTCAACAATATTTGAATTTCGAAAAAAGTGTCGTGACAACTTTTCGTAAGAATTTTTTCCGTCTAGCCCCCTTTCACAACGCGCGATAAGGAACTTCGTTCCAATCGTTCCAATTAATTATTAATACGCACATGAATTCGAAAAGACAGAGGTGCGTGCCTTGGATTCGAACTCGAGACCTTCGACTTGGCCGTCCAATGGTCATACCACTAGGCTATCACTGCTTTTGCTGTATGTCCTTACACGGAGCGATATTGCGATAAAACTACTTTTTACGGATTGTATCGCGTTATATTGATATTATTAATTTCGACGTTTTGGACCCTTTACAGCGTCCATGGTCACGGGTAGACTGAGGTGTTGGACGTATTGATGATATAATTACTGACAGCTACCCAAAATTTTTGTTAATTATTGGCAATCTGGATTTCTATTTAAAAAAAAAAAGTATATAAGTATTATATCCATTGTCTAGTACCCATAGTACAAGCTCTGCTTAGTTTGGGACTAGATGGTGCTGTGTGAAATTGTCCAAGAATATTTATTTATTTATTTATTAGAATCTATAACAGGTGGTAAGACCCAGCCATCTTCTCTATTGAAATTTCGATTCTTAATTTCGTTTCTTAATTTAAATAGCCTCACGAATCATCCTGTCTGTTGTTTAGCGCATTGACCACAAACTATTGTGTCGCGAGCCGCCGTGTCCTAGAAGTATTGTTATAGGTACCTATACCTACGCAAGTGTTGCAATTGACCGCGCTCTTTCGGGGACTTCATTTATTTACTTCCACGTATTTCTAGAACCTTAGTAACGTAACACTATATTAGGTGCCTTTTTTACTATTTTATCTGAAACTGAAGAATTATACTAAACAACGTCCTTCTTATCAGATTCGCTATAATACGGGGCAACGTTTTTTTACACACTCCGTTTTCTCTCAGAAGGTGAAAAGCTGTGTGACGTCACCGCTAAGTGTGTAAAGGCTTTTTAAAGCCACGTGCCGCCGTAACACGTTTAAGTGATACCTCAAATGGAAGAATGAGTAAATGACATCTGGTACTTTAAGTCTGCTCATTAAAAGAGACCATGATTCTCTGAGTTTATTTCGGCGTTCTTCGCGAGAATTCGTCAGTATAAAATGCTGGCAGCGCCTACTTAGTACTAAAAATCTAAAACATTATCGACATACCTTCTTTACCGTGGCCCTTATATTTCTTATACAGTATTATATTCATTCATTGTCTAGTACCTATAGTACAAGTTACGCTTAGTTTGGGACCTAGATGGTGCTGTGTCAAAATAAAAATATCCCAATTTACTTATTTATTAATTTATTTATTTAACCCCATAAATAGTTATAGAGGGACATAATATGGCCAGCGTGGTGGACTATAGCCTAAACCCTATCAATATGAGAGGAGATCCGTGCCCAGCATTGGGACAGTAATAATGACACAGTTCACCAGTATGTTTAGGTCCAATTTAATAGAGGGCGAGCCTATTGCCGTTAACCGAATCCAAATTCAAAGTTCGAGCGGCAATTTAGAATTTCATAGAAAAACCCAGGACCTCTAGCGGAGAAGTTGTGCTTGAGAATACTTTGTACTACGTTGATACTTAAACAAAATATCTATTTACAAAAATAAATATCATTTCTATGAGTACCATTCTCAATTAATTTCTTTTCACTGCAAAACAAATACGTGGAGTAAGTAATAATAATAGTAATAATACTTAGAACAGTTGAAAATCTTATTCTATATATAGGTACATATAGGTACTACGTATATATACATAGATACTTTCAACAGAAAAAGATTTAAGTAAAAAATCCCAATCAAATAAATTGCAGCGTCCATTTAGAGGGCCCTTCTTTCATTTCCTGCCGCGAAGAGAGACGTAATAAATTGTGGTCTACTTTGAGCTTTGTCTTTGCTGAGAATCGATGCTAAAGTGCTCTTTAAAAGTTGCTATGTAAGAACAATAAAAAAAAATGTAGATCTGCCTCATTAGTTAAGCGGTTCTAAGCGCGATTGCTAGACCTCCTGGGTTCGATTCGAGCAGAATGTAATTGGATTTTTGGCAGCTCGGAGTTTGGATTTTTGCCCGGCAGGACTTAAGTATACCCGCGAAATATTGGTATATATTGGTATACCTCTGTATATCCCGTCTGGGAATACAGGCGTGATGGTATGTTTGTATCGTAGACTAATTTTCACATTAATTTTACAAGACAATATTTTTTATTTGTCATAGAAGATGGCACTGGGATTTCCTAACCTCTAAGAAGAAACGCTTAAACAAACTTGGAGAATCATGATTTTTTTTAAGTCCAGCCATTTTTATTTATTTATTGTTCGGAAGACCTATAGCAAGAAGCAGTGTATTTATATAATCTTTAAGCGACATACAGCCAACAGTAATGAATGACGATAATGAGGGGCTCGTGGCTACAATTACTGATCAACCGATCTGCAAGGCTAAGCTGCGTTAGCCCCTGTCAATCTGTGGATGGGTAACCATTCTTATTACATCGAGACAACTCCTTGCCACGGAGAACACGTTAAACCATCTGTTCCGGTTGTCATACGAACATATATAATAATAATAAATTCTTTATTGGCAAAACTTTGTTCACAATTGAATGAAATCCCTGGCCCCTACGCTAGTATGAACAGTCTATCCTCAGGATATCGGTATTGACAAGAAATTGGGTTGCGGAGGTCTGTTGGCAGTCGCTTTGACTGGAAGCTAACATAGTTGGGAAGAGGCTGACTTCGAAATAAGAACATAGAATTAAAGTTATTTAGCTAAGAAAAAATTCGACCGCAGGCAGTGTTCTAACCTGCGTCTTCTGGTTAGGTATACCAGACGCTATGACCGCTAAACCACCGACCGAGTCCCACCCACCTTGACGAATTTTGCCTTCACATTCAGAATTTTACGTCTTCATGGTGACCCCTATTGAAAAGCAAGTTTTCTTTTTCAAGCGACGTAACTTATTACGTTACAGTTAGTTCAATGTCGAACCATCTTACCTACTAACTATCTTTTTGTATTTTTTGGCATTTTCCATGCTAACAATATGCTTATTTTGCATTCTAATAAGAACATAGAAACAAAACAAAAATAAACAAATGCTTAAAACCGTAATTGTACACTTTCCTTCAAATAAAATACATAGAATCCCCAGTGGTTAGTACAACAGTTCTAGTATGTTACCTGGCGCTGTTAAATCTCCGGTTTACAACACGATAATGTCTTCTCACGGCTAATGTTGGCCATCATGTTGGCTTTAAACTCGGTGCGGACGCGTCAAGAATATACCGAGCCTTATTGTAGAGAAGTTTGTATAGAGAAGTTTCTACGGTTACCTACAGTTGGCTTATATTTTAGTTGAATTTGAGGGTAGGTGTACTGAGTAATTGGAATTGTTCTGAAACTGATACTTACCTATCAATACAAAATGGGAAAAGTTTCTTTGATTTTGAAAATCAAATTCCATTTATTAAGAATTTTTTATGATATACTGAGGTAGGGCTTGTGGAAGTAACTCCAGTGAAAATGGAGCTGCCCGGCTGGGGAAGTACCTCCAACTTGCAGAAAATCGAAGTAAAATAACAATGCTATGAGCTGTGTTGTGTTCCTAACGGTGAGCAAGGTTGCCAGTATTCCGCGAGGACACGTGTTGGCAGTGGACTATGTCCCTTATACTGCCAACCCAACTATTCCTCTTTTTCCACGTAGTTAGCTCATGAGTGATACCTCTGGTGTTGCAAGCGTCTATAGGCTACGCTTATCATTAGGTGAGCCGTATGCTTGTTTGGAGGTATAAAAAATCTATCAAAAATGTAAAATGAATTTGTTATCATCATCGTGTCACGACTCCGTGTCAATATTTTTGTACTCCATACAAGTGAGGAATGAAGCAAGGAAACATTGTGTTGGCATTGGGGGGACTTTGACCCTTATACTGCCAACCCAAGTATTCCTCTTTTGTTTTACAGAGTCGGCAACGCTCCTGGTGTTGTTGTGTCTATACGCTATGGTAACCGCTTACCATCAGGTGGGCCTTGTGCTTGTTTGCGACCTTAATGGTATAAAAAAAATATGATTAATTTTATTTACTTAGCTGTACCGGAGTCCTGTTTAGATTTATAAGCACCTATTCCTTAAAATACCTAATATTATACTGTTAATACAAACAAGTCATTCAATTCCAATTGTTGTCAATAAGTAACAAAGTTAATATGTAAACATTTTTCTGTCTAGACGAATAATAAAACTACGACAAGCAGGGATTATTCCTAGCTTAATTATTCAATCACTATTCATCCAGCTAAGCCTATTACTTAGACACAAATTAAATCTAGTTACGCACTCAACAAAATTCTTTGAAAAAATATCGTCTTAATTTTTATTCAATCTAGTCTGTTCTTGGTAAAAATAACAACCAAATTAAATTTTGGTAATGACAAAGAATATTACTAGAGAAATTGGTTCTTTAGTTAGGGACATAGATTACTTTTTTATTTAGTGAGTTGAAATAATAGGCAAGAGTAATAATGAAAGTAGTGATAGAAAAGTGGCTTGTGCTAAGCTATTTTGTTTATTTAGAGCTACATTTTCGTTAAAAAAGGGTTTTTAATGAGATCATAATTATTAAGTACATATAATTCAAAGCCTTAATGATTTTTAATACTCTTTTATTATATAGCCTATGCTCCCGTCACTATACTCATCATTAGAGCCTTTTTCCAATTATGTTGGGGTTCGCTCCATTGTAACCAGATGCGGCTGAATATCAGTATTTTACACGAAGCGACTGCCATCAGACTTCGCCACCCAATTTTTGGGTAATACCGATACCCTGAGGATAGACTGGTTGTCAGGCTTTTTGGGTTTCTGACTACCACTAACGATGTCACAAATTGCCGCACGAATCACGATAGTAAAATGAAAAAAGTAATAAATTTGAATAGCTGTTGCCCACAGTTTTACTCGTATCTAAAAGGGATTTTTGAGACAAAAGGTCTATGTCCTTCTCCAAGGTCTTAATCTATCTTTGCATCAAATTTCATGAAAATCGGTTCAGCAGTTTAGGCGTGAAAGCGTTAGAGACACAGGGAGCTATCTAACCTAACTATTAAATTTAACTGAGAACGCTTAGGACTAGACGCTTTCCATAGAAGGGGTTCAGCTATAGCTGGACCCCTTCGATGGTCTCGCCCGTCATGGCCGTGGCGAAACCAATGGCCGTGACCAATATGACCTTCAAACCGTCAAGAAAAGAGCGTACTCCCTTTTAAAGGCCAGCAACGCGCTTGTGACTCCTCTGGTGTTGCGGGTGTCCATAGGCGGCGGAAATCGCTTACCATCAGGCGATCCGTCTGCTCGATTGCCCTCTATCCCATAAAAAAAAAAAAGGTGGCGGAGGATCCATGAGGATTTTTCGTACTATAAAAAAAGGACTAGGCGCTTAGGACCACCAGACTAAAACACTACGCTAATTGTTTTAAAAAGTAAATATATATCATCATCATCATCACCATCAACCCATATACTGTCCCACTGCAGGGGACGGGTCTCCTCTCTTATTAAGAGGGATAAGGTTATAGTCCACCAGGCTGGCCTAGTGCGGGTTGGCAGACTTCACAAACCGTCGAGAAAAATCTCTAAGGTATGCAGGTTTCCTCACGATGTTTTCCTTCACCGTTTAAGCGAGTGATAATTAATTATAAATGCGCAAATGAATTCGAAAAGTCAGAGGTGCGTGAACTCGAGACCTTCGACTTAGCAGTCCAATGGTCATATCACTAGGCTATCACTGCTTCGCTATTATAATACTTAAATTATATGTTTACCTTTTCGTTTGTAGTATAATATATATAGAAAATTGGGCAACAGTCCCACGTCACTAGCAAATACGTGGGACTGTTCCAATTTTCTGCCGGTGTGCACTTCACTTGTCTTTCATCCTCAAGGAGGCCTGCCTGGAGATGAAATAAGGGTCGAATTGAAGTAATTACAATTTTGGACTTAACTGAATCAAATGGAGAAAATTTGGAAATAAGAAGTGTAATGACAGATACGCATTAAGGAAAATTGGAAATACAGAAGGCCCAATTAATACGACCAGTTCCGCTGATCTGATGAAGCCTTGGGTTGCTACAGAAAACGAAGATATTTCATCTGGGACAGATGAAATATCTTCGTTTAGCCGTGTAGGAATGTCTGGTTAAAGAAAATCTATAGTTTTATAATAGGGACGCATTTATTTACAAAAAAGTTTTCTTGTTTATTGTTATAATAGATTCATTCTTTTCTTTTTTTTTCAATTTATAATTTATAGTGTAGTGACATTATAATGGCTACATAGGAATTTGACAAAGCAAAACCTGCATTTCGTAAACAACATTTGCACTGCAAGTTACATATACATATACAGACGGTTTATGTAGATATCGGCCCGTCCGGGGAAAAACACTCGCCTGGTCCGAGAATTCTCTCTTTAGATGGAGTTTTAACACACCTTGTTCCTCCAAAATGGTACTGAGAAATACCTCCATATGCTTGCATGCGGACTGATGGCATAAGCGGTACGTCAGCAATGAAAGTAGCTGAACACACACAACATTTTGAAAACATGATAGCTCCAAAACGAATAAAAGAGATTGTAATAAAACTACTTTTTACAGATTTTATCGCGTTATTTGGATATTATTAATCCCGAAGTTTCGGAACCTTTACAGCATCCATCAATATAACGCGATAAAATTTGTAAAAAGTAGTTTTATTTCAACTTCTGTTTGACTTAATTTCACATTCATTTTACTTTTTAGTGAATAAGTTCTTCTGATTCTAAAGAAGATTATTTTAAAAGCGCCCAGCACCCAATCTATTTAAATAAAAGCCACCCAATTTAAATACGTCACTGTATGAAAGCGGGGCTCAGGAATGGAGCGGCTTCTTAGCTCTGCATGATAACAAAGAGTACAATAAAGACTTTAGTCAGATTATCTGTATAAAACAAAAGCTGGGTAATGAACTTAGCTCAGATTCAGCGTTACGTCATCGATTTTCTTTTGTTTATCCTTGTACGAACTTGGAACAATGTGGCCGTGTTGATGCAGTGTGCAAGTAATTTTTTATTTATTTATTTATTTATATATACTTTATTGTACACCGTTAAAAATACATTATATGAGGACACAACTTAATTTATAACATAATATACAATGGGCGGCCTTATCGCAAACAGCGATTTCTTCCAGGCAACCTTTGCTTTTTTCTGGTCTCAACATGAGATGGCTCTACAATTAAAACAAGTGACCTTTTTTAATAAAATTCCTCTAGCCTTTGCCTGTTTTATTAACAACGACATAGAAAAAAAAACTACGAAAGACTAGAAAGGGTATGTACCTACCAGTGCATTCTTTGGTTTGTCTAGGCCGCTCGTTTATACAGCCTTTATCATTCACTGAACTCTTGAAAGAGCTTTGCAGTGTTAGGTAGGCACTGATGATCTTAAAATGGCTGAAGTGATTATCATTAATTATGGCTAAGAACCATAACTTCAGTTTAAAAAAAATGCAAAAACCCTTAATTATACAAAAACTGTAATGTAAACTACTTATACCATTATTTGTTTATGTTTGTAATATTCGCGAAACAGTAATAAACACTATAGACAATAAATACATTGCTCAACTGTTCAGAAGTTCCGATGCTACAGTTATACACACTATACAAACTTCACCCTCTTCTGCGCATGCGGCTAAATATGCAATACAATTCTCGTTACCGCCACTCAATTCGACTGCTGGTTTTATGGAAAATTGAAGTATCACCAATAGTTTTGTTTGTTATGCAAACTAGTTTTTTCAGACTTCTAGCGCGGGGTGCAATGCTGTGAACAAAAAAAAGGGTATTAAAAAGGCACCACACACAATATCGTCCGTTTCAATAGTAGGCATATAAGGCAAGTGAAGGCAAGTGCAGTTTTTAGTCGGTACGAGTCTGACATACTGCTGCCTCCCCAGGTGACATGAGGATTTTCCGTACCTACTGTAAAAAAAGTATATAGAGTTTAGAAAAAGAAATTCTATTAGATACGAATTATCAACAACACACGTATACTTGTATTATGTTCATCCCACCGAAAAGGTGTTTGAGAACTTAATTAATCCCTAAGTAGGTATGAGATTACCTCACTGGTCTATTGGTTGTAAGCGGGGCTGGTGTATGAGATCCCAGGTTAGATACCCAGATCGAGCAGTATTATTCTGATTTTTTGTATAATATTCTCATTAGCATATCAGAATTTGGGCCCGACCTGTGGCAATGGGGTCGTACCCTGTTAAAAATGCTAAAATACACTGCACTGAACCAAACTAAGGTTCATAATCATCATTACCACAGGAGGTCCACTGCTGAACAAAGGCCTCCCCATAAAGTACTAATACTTATTGATTTCTGACATTTACGCGAATATTATACATTGAAATAAAACTACTTTTTACGGATTTTATCGCGTATATTGATATTATTAATCCCGACGTTTCGGACCCTTTACAGCGTCCATGGTCACGGGTCAACGCCCACCACCTCAGTCTTGAGGTGGTGGGCGTTTTGATGATATAATTACTGAAAGCTACCCTACATTTTTTATTGTTACATGATCAATGACATTTATTACTAATTATTAATTAAAACTAGATGGAGCCGGCATTTCCTAGCTGACGACCTCTGAGAAGAAACGTCGAAACAAACTCAGAGAATCATGGTCTCTTTTAAAGTAACAATATTCAATGATCATGTTTTAGTTGTTAATTATTGACAATCCGATTCACGCAGAACGAGCTCACAGTATCCTTTGGTCTTGCAGTTGTAGGCCTGGATTTTGGTTTAATACGTCGGGATTAATAATATCAATATACGCGATAAAATCCGTAAAAAGTAGTTTTATTTCAATGTACTAATACTTTTTATTTATTTAAAACGTTGCCCCACACTAGGATTATCTCCTGTATCGTGGGTGAGTTTACAAACATAAACTTTCACATACACGAACACCCAGATCAGGAACAACTACATGTAGATCACGTAAATATTTGTTCCGTGTGGGGATCGAACCCACAACCCGTGGCGCAGAAGCCGATGGCTCAGCCGCTGCGCCAAACGTGTCGTCAAAATACTGTGTAAAACCTAATCTTTTGAGAGTACATGCGTCATAATATGTTTATGTTTATATGTAAAGGTAATTTATCTATCACATTTCACATGAACCATCGAGCCGTTATGCTCAATTACATTTGCTCATTTCCTATTCGATAACGTGTGATACTAATAAACATTACCTTATAACTCTCCCCTAGTTTCTGATGTGTTTAATACACAATATACAACTCATACTTGTAAATATCCGGATTGCAAAAAGATCGATCCCCAGGGCATATCAGATCATTTCGCAATCCGGATATTTCAAGAGGTGTATGTGTAATATAAACAGTACAATATTTTCCATAAAAATTACATAACATAACATTACATGACGCCCATGGCTAAATGTATGGATTTATGCCCAGTTAAATGACAATAGGCTTTTCTGCCGACTAAGCGGATTCCTACCGACTTGAAACCGCACTTGTCTTCACTTTCCTTAAAGTCATGGCCATGGAAGTCACAGTTTTATCTATTCTTAACTCAACCGATTTTTATATTTCTTTTTAAGAGATGTAGGGCATAGTGGGAGTAATTCCACTCAAATTGGAGCTGTTCCACTGGGGATGTACCTCCGCCTTGAAGAATATCGAAGTGAAATAACCCTGCTTTGAGCTGTGTTCTGTTTACGATAAGCAAGGTTGCCAGTGCTCTGCGAGAAAACGTTGTGTTGGCAGTGGGGGACTTTGACCCTTATACCAACCCAATTATTTCTTTTTCGTTTTATAGGGTCGGCAATGCGCAAGTGATAACCCTGGTGTTGCAAGCATGGGCCGTATGCTTGTTTGCCACCTTAGTGGTATAAAAAAACTAATACGAATTTAACCGTCAACATTTATTTTTTACAGTAATGTAAAATAATTACCTTACATCATTTTATAATCTGTTTGTTATTGCTAGCTATCTTGTCTCGTGTTGTGACTGTTGGAATTTCTTTTATTAATGGTCTATTTCTGATGATAAGAGCTAATAAAATCTGACTCCACCTAAAACTCTACATCTAAAACATAACAATAATCTACACTTAAATCACCAAGCCGTAATGATTAAGTGAGCGGAGAATGTGTGTATCACAGAAGGTACTCAGAGTGCTGTAACTGGGGTAAGTGTGGACTCATTAACTCATGCCTAATGATGTGCCCTGTCTTAACTTACCCCTCCGCTTTAGTATTCTATTAAATCACGTCTGCGCGGGTTTTGAGTGAAAAATGTGGCTTATTTTTTATCATTTGAATGGTGACGGGTTAAAATAAAATCGTGAAGGTATTTTCGTGTAGGTTTCGTGACTAAGTAGGTAATAACTACGTTGATCAACTGATCTGTAAGGTTAAGATGTGCTAGCCGCGGTCATTCTGTGGATGGGTGACCATTCTTAACACTTCGAGAATCCGAGACGCCTCTGTAAATAAAAAAAAAATCGATGTCTAAAGTCGTCAAGTGTCAGAAATGGGGCCAATGCTTGTATAACTCATTACTTCTGTTGTGTTTCTTTCTATCGAGCCAGTGTTCTTCGAAGGGTTAGGCAGAGGTACACTCATAGTTCACTGGTATGTTAAGGTCCTATTTGTAATAGGGGGCGAGCTTATTGCCATTATAGTTGGTGTCTTTTTTTTTCTTTTTGAGAGAAAAGCCCAAAGAAAATTCTCTGAAGCAGTCAAAGCGGATCAAATCTCTTATATGCTGCTTGTCCCTTACAGCGGAGAGGACTAGGCAGTATAGAGCTTATAAAAAATATTAACCAATAGTCTCTCAATGAATCGAAAACATTATTTTTAGCAATTCAATATTATAGTAATTTTCTAACTCCGCACCGCTCCGCGCTGTTTTGCACTGCGTCACTCGACTTCTCCATACCGCTTCATTCCGCTCCACTCCAGTCGACATTTAAAATGAAATGGTACTGCTATTTTGATGCAACCAGTGTTTCATTCAATTTCTAACAGATTTTAATAAAACCTGTATGTAGTATACACTCCCGAACTTTACTAATTATCCAAAGGTCCATTAATTAATAGTAAATTTTACACTCACCTGGTAAAACTTTTTCAAATTCGAGTTTTGCGTATTTAACTTTACACATTACTGAGTCAGTATATTAACCACCAAGGGACAGAGATACAGGCTCTAGATAAGCGAGGAAGTTGCACAGTAGGTATAGGGTTACCATGGTAACGTGTGTTATTAAATTGATTAATTTTTATAGTAAGTGGAACGAATTTTAATTAAGCCTAGTGATGTAACAATGGACTGTGACATCATGGATTTCGAATTCAAATCCAAGATAAGCTGGGAAATTACTGATTTTGTGAAATCATGTGGGTGAATTATCACACGCTTCAAACTATGAACGAAATTATTGTGAACCATTATGGTGAAATGTAGGTAGATAGATAAAATTACACACAAATACTTTAATGATCTGAGTTACTTAAATGTTTGTGTACAGTCTACAAAAGAGTTAAGTATACAGATAGTAAACAAAATATTCATTTTTATACAGATTTCGACATAAATAATTACGCGCCAAAGGGTATGTAGCTGCTTACAATACCTACGTTTTGACACATATTGCGTGATACATTAATACACTATCTTTATTAAAACACAGATTATGAATTAGCTGCCTGTATACCTAACTCTTTTGTTGACCGTAGGTATAGACCAGGAAACAATACAGTCAATAAAATTGATAACATCAAATTTTACAGCACCTCCATTCTATCGAAAACATGATTTATGGTAACAATGTGCTTAACAATACGCAATAATAATCCGGATCAAACTTTGCGTCCACGAGCCGAAATGATCCATTTATTACGACCATTAACAACCCTATCTCTGAGGATGAAAGTGACGGTAGTTGCCATCACACGTATTTATGAACGCGACTGTACCGCAGAGGCAGTCAATGAAGATTTAATTTTGGAATTCTCTTTGTATTTCGAATGCCCATTTTCATTATTCGCGAATTCAATAAAAATATCGTCGATATTCATCGACATGCGAACATCCCTAGCTCCGGTAATATTAATTTATTTAATAATCAATATTATTACCTATCACAGATGCTGTAAAATGTATTGTTAAGCGTATGTTACATACTTAAATGGATTTTTTCCATTAGTAAGACTTAAGTATTTAGTATTTTTTCGACCAAAATACATAACCAGTTCCAAAAAAAAATTGCTGTTTTTCTTCCAAATCTACATATGTTCAAAAGAGTTCTATACGTACTGCTTTGTTATGGCAGTGTGAAGTTATCACGTAAGCCCAAACCAGTTACTAATCCCGATGATAATGAGCCACAAAATACGATCCTTTTCTGAGACAATCACATAACGTGTGTGTGTAATGAGGCATTCTTGAAATACGAGTATTTTTCTTAAAATAAAGGGGTGAAAACATTTGCCACAACGACACGAAGGATTTGTATTGGATCAATCAGGCTTGTGTTCCTAATTAGCTCTTACTAACTTCTTACTTATAAATACTTTGTTGTTCGGACTGGAATCTTAAAATAATCGGATACACCACACATTGGCGCAGCGGTTGAGCGATCGGCTTCTGCGCCACGGCTTGTGTGTTCGATACCCTTACAGAACAAATTTTGTATGACCTACATGTAGTTGTTCCGGGTCTGGGTGTTTGTGTATAAATGAAAGTTTGTGTTTGTAAGTGCACCCACGACACATGAGACGATCATAGTGTGGGGCAAAGTTTTAATTAAAAAAAATGTTACTGTACAAAAAATAATATACCATCACACTTGTATTTCCTGAAGGATTAGGCAAAGATATATATGACTGTTCGTCGGTATATTTAGGTCCCATGTAATAGGGGGCGAACCTATTGCCATCAAAACTGAGGTGCTACTGAGAATCTTATTGAAAACCTCAGTAAGACTTTGCTCGACTTGGAAATCGAAATCAGGACCTTTAGCATAAATGTCACAATAGGAATCATCATGCTTACCTACTTCTGAAGGTTCTACTAGTGAATTTAATTTCGCTTAAAAATAGCTAGTAGTACTAATTCTGCAATGCCAATACACCAACAATAAAATTAAAACAAATAAGAAAAGCGTCCCAAGAAAATTTGAAAACCATGTTACACCGAATACTAGGAACTAAAATCGTCACCTCATAAAGTACGCGAGAGGTTAATAGAATGGAAGAGTAGATATAAAGTCCCGACCTCCACTCTGAAGACTGACCCACATACATTATTCACGTTGATGACTGTACAAGGTCTAATTCAAACGAATCCCCTAGTAGGGGGATAGTTAAGCTTAAGGCTAAAACGGTTGCTTAGCGTTCTAAATTCAAATTTTACATCAATGACACATTGTGTTTCAGGCCAATAGTAATTGTCGTATTCATCGATTTTTTACTAACTAATGTAGCAAACAAGCATACGACCCACCTAATGATAAGTGGATACCGTAGCCCATTGAGGCTAGCATCACCAGGGGTATGATTTGCAGTATTGATCTGACGTCAGTTCATTGTGGTATTAACAATTTCGGACTAGAATGTGTGAATGTCAAAAATGTACTATAGTTCTATAGTTTGCCATAAAACTAATCAAATTTGAATTTTCCGGGCTAAATGAACTCCTTAGCCTTAAGCCGGGATTCTGCGTCCAATACACGAACATTACGGGCGCTTAATACTCCCAAAGTATTTGCTGCTGTTTGGGCCAGTTTACTTACTGCAAGTTGTCTCATTAACTTGGATTTAGTTACTTGAAACACAATTAACTTCACTAAGAACACTGAACAGTTCTTGGTTCTCGTTTTGTGTAGATGTTCAGTTTAATACATTGTAGGTTGCGACTCTGCGAGGTACTGGCTGTAGTTTTTGTTTCTTTGGAAAAGTTTGTTTGTTGTTTGGTCTTGAAATTGAGTTGCGGAGTGATCGAAGTCGCTTCATCTAAAATTATTGATATTTATAGCAGCAGGAAGCTGAAAGAACATCGTAGAGAAAAAACTAGGATGACTGTTAATTAGTTTAGTTTTTGTTGTTTGGAACTGTCTAGAAGTGGAGTTGTGGAAGTGTCTAATGGCAGTTGCTTCATGTAAAAGATCCAGCCGCATCGGTTTAGACTGCAAGCCGATCCCAATATAGTTAGAATTATGCTATGATCGAAAGGATTTATTTCTGTAAATTCTTTTTTTTTTTACCTTTTTTTTTATACCCAGAGGCGAGCATATCAAGCTACCACTATCTGTCAAATTTCTTCGATAGATTTTAAACTTAACGAACTTGGTTCATGTTCAATTGGGAAAATTTGGCAGCTTGACTTGCTGGCGTCTATACAACATAATTAATACCATCATGATTTTCACATCATCATTTATCACGTTATTCTGTGAAAGGTTAGGCTAGATAATGCTGTACTACAACTACAGTTGGCCGGTATGAGATGCGATCATTGCACCCTATTAGATGGGAGTAGCCGTTAGGGGAATATCATATAGACTGAATAACACTACTCAACTTGTGAATCGAAACCAGGAGTCGCTCTTGTTCCCTGTTCTAATGAGGCAATTTGGAAAAAAGTATTCACACTAAACATTTTCATTCATAAACTTAATTCACCCCCTCAACTCGTTTTAAAAAGCAAAAAAGAAATACAAAATCACAAACGATTCCGCCCATTTCCGTGCTCTTAGATACACCAGCCGCATTAAGAAGCATTAGTTCAGTAACAAAGGGTGGTATGACAAAGTGCCTTCCCTTCTTGGTGACAATGGAGGTGTCGCTTGTACCTCCAAGTAGTCGCACGCGACCGGAGCCGACGCTGAACAACCTTAACGACTTAATGCATCGCCTCGTTATTTCTAGAAATGAAAGTATTTGAGTCTGTGCTCGCTTTTACTTGATTTTTTTTTCCGGTGGACGCAATGAGGTTTTACTATTTATTTATTTTCGCTCGCTTCTGTTTTACCTTGCGGTATCAATGTTAATCATAACATTAAATTAACACAGAAGTAAAATGTTCGCTACACAAATATAAATTATTTTATAATATCATATATTAGTATCTGTTTTCGTTGGCACGCTTCCTCATTCTCTTCTAAAAATCAGCTTTCAGTAAGTGTTCCCCACGAATTATTCAGATCACTACAAAAACAACTTAGGCAACCCTACTTACATACATATAGAACACGATTTTTTATATTTGGATAACATTGGTTTGGCAAAAACGTTTAGTTTCGGGAGAACAGGATAGACGGGGAATACTAATCTGTTCCTCTGTGAGGAAATGGATCGGAAGGAGTGACCGGTGTACCTTTTGCGACGACCCTTGATCAGGAATCCGGTTTTCGTGCTATGCCATTTGAATATTCTCGATGTCGAGAACTAGTATTTGCTTACTAAATATTTCATAAAAGAAGAATATTTTTCATATCTTCATTAAAAGGTCCGTGTTCTTTATACTAAAGTAGTAGTTCTTTACTTGTTTTTTTTTTGGTTAAGATATTCATACCGACAAAGTTAATACTACATTTGACTTCTCTGGCCCTAATAGTCATATGGTTATGGGAAAGAAACTGTGACACTCCTGAGGTTCCGAACAATGATTTTCTATTGTCTCTAGTTAATAAATATACACGACATTAACAAAAAATAATTATAATAATATAACGTACGTCACACTAAGGCAGGATTTTAGGAATTCTAACGGTTTTGGGTAAAATTAGATTATCGCTGGTGGTATTCTAATAAGTCTCCGCATTGTTATCATATTAACACGTGCCCAGGATACCTACAATTTTATCCAAAAGCGAGAATTAATTTGCTTACTTTTTTTTTCTGTAAATAGACTCTTTGAAGATACAGTCGTTTGCTGTCGTGTCTCATGTGACACAATTGACAGGTGTCAATTGTGTCACATGAATAGAACATTATTTTATTATTGTTTGCATGATTATACCATTCCTTCATTATTTGGAACACCACTAGACTTGCAGTAGAAACATAGAAATGTTAAACGATATGTTTTTATACAAAGAATCTATAAAATTCCTTAATAACGGTCACAGACTAAAGAAACCGTTGCTAACTGATGCGAACAACCGTCGAAAATATTTGCCAACCATAAAAAAATATTTGGGCTTATTTCGTTCCGTTCGAAATTTAAAAATCATAACTCACCTCGAATTGTGTTCCACTTTAAAACACCTTAGCCTAATAAATCATGCCTGGCAAAAAAAAAACACTCGCTCGCCACTGTTTTTGTTTTCTATAACACAAGCGAAACAGACTGGTTGAAAACAAAGATATACTGGCTTTCACTTACATACACCGAAGTTTCTAGATTCACCCAGTTTTGGACGGCTCTATGTCAAAAGTTCTTTTGCAGTATTTTACAATTGGATATTTCTCGCGTTGAATTTATTTTCCTTTGTTTTGATATTGTACTCTTTTTGTCTCTGTATTGGTTAGGTGCGCTCTTGTGTACATTTTCTGTAAACTTATAATTGTTTTAATTTTATAATATATTATCAAATGTAATTTATTAAACATAATACAATATAACATACTATGACGCCTATATGGCATACTGTAGAGGCTATAGTACGCCGTAGATCCGGTATATTCGTGTCCCATGTAATAGGAGGTGAGCCTATTCCCAACCAGGCCAGTATATCCAAACTCCAAGCTCCGATAAAATCCGTAAAAACTAGTTTTATTTCAATGTATAATATTCGCGTAAATGTCAGAAATCAATGTCCGAGCTCCTATTGAGAATTTTATAGAAACACCCAATAACAGTTTGGCTCGAACCCGGTACCTCAAGTGTAGCAACCTCACTTTCGGCTACTAGGCTAATGAGGCAGTTGTAGTAAAATTATAAACCATATTAATTAATTTCCTTTTACAAATTTAGGTTCCATCCCACCATATACGCGTCACGTGTTTCACGCAAGTAATACATACAAACTGAGATTCACCTTTCACCATCGGTTCCTTTGGACACATAATTCCCCCTTAACTCGAGAAAACTCTTCAAGAAAAGTCGGTAACGCATTTGCGAGACTCTTCTTTCCAAGTATTAGTTCATGTCTAGTCTTAGTTTCCACGTTTAGTGACTTCAGAATTGTTGTTTTTTTGACAGTCCACGGAATTTGTCAGTCCTTATGTCATTTAGTGCCATTGAACGATCATTCTGATAACCATATTATACAAAAATTTAATAATAAAAAATACCTACGTTATAGGGTGATTATGTATGTTTTTTCTTAGCCATTGTTGTCCAAGTCCTTCCTTATTTTTTGTATTGTTATTATGATTTTTTTATAGTTCCGAAGATTTACAGACAAATAGAGACAGTAAATTAAGTAATACGTATTGTAGCTATGCACAAAAAAAAACATTCTCTACCAGTTGACCATTGGGTGATATAGAGAGAAAAGCGGCAGAGTTTTCAAATTTTATTTGGGTACACCGATGAATATATGAAAATAGTAATGTCACAGAATATTATCTCTTTTGTTTGGCTCTTTCTGTACCCTGTACCCTTGTTGGTTCTTATAATGTCAGTTTGAATGTTTGTATTTAGATGGGAACTATTATCGTAAAACTAATTTGTGTAGCTTCAAAGGCTAATATGTTAGTCTCAATAAATAGCTATACTTCTCTATTCCTTTCAGTGGAACTCTTGGGGCGGCGAGGGGTGGGGCGGAATTATTCAGAAAGTTAGCTCGTTAAACCTCGTGAGACACGGTTAACTTTCTAAAAGTGAAACGTCGCGACGAATAATAGTAGTTATTATTGTTCTCCACTTGAAATAGAATTCATTGTATAACAGTTTTTGGATAAGATGTGACAGTGTTTTAGGGCACGAATAGTCAGAGTACGGATATAGTATTATCTGGCAATAGGTTCTTTAGTACAGACGCCAGCAGATCAAGCTATCCAAAACTGTCAAATTCTCCAATTGAAAATGAACCTTATTGTGTTGTATTAAAGTTGAAAAACTATCAAAAAAAATTGACAGATTGTGGTAACTTGATGTGCTGGCCTCTGTACATACAAATTTGAGACAAATATTTCTTGAAACAATTGCAAATCTGTTTCATGTTTCAAGACTGCTTCATCAGTTTATTGTTTGTAAAAATAACTACTACGGTAGAGGGGCTGGATTCGATTCCAAGGTCAAGCTTGGAGTATACATTTGTGTATACGTTTTTTTTTTTACTTTTTTTAATTTCACAGAAAATTACCAGTTTTTTTTAACTTTCAATTCGATAAATGTGACGGGTAAAACAGGCAGGATGTTGTTTTGTATTAATGTCTAATTGTAGCAGACTCACACACTCTCATAAAATTATTGTTTGGTACAGATTTTAATGGGAAAAAAAAGTTATGAGTCTTTAAAGGTACAAAACGATGTAAAAAAATACGTTGCACAACTTTGACTTGCATTAAAAAAAAACTGTTAATTTTCTGTGAAATTAAAAAAAGTTAAAAAAAAATACGGTGCTGCCAAGGTTAAATAATTTGGGCCCAGTGGATAGCAGATAACCAACTAACCACCATTTTCGTATGTTCAACAACAATTTTTCTTTCTCTAAATACAGGTTGTTTGATAGAAACCAAACACCCTGTATTTAGAGAAAGAAAAATTCGATCTCAGGCAGCGTTTGAACCTGCGTCCGGAGGGACGCACATTATTGTACTTAACCGGAGGATTTGTAAGTAGCGTTAAAACAAGACTTGGAAGCTAAATCGCGAACATCAAATCTATCAGCGAGTCGGAAAGCCTTTCGTGGTACGAAAACGTGCAATCCGTCCACCAAAACTTTGTAATTTGATTTTCTTAGTAGACCCCTTGATATGCTTTGAATTTGTACAGTGAACAGTCCGCTCGTAAATTTTCAGAAAATCTCCGTCAAAAACAATTATTTTCTGTCATATTAATTGATTTTCGTCAATACGTTTTGCAATAGTTTTCATAATGGAAATCCGTTTTGCTATAAAATACAGCAATTAATTTAGACAAAGTTGCCAACAATGTAACACAATTATTATCCATTTTAAGGTTTATAAAAATGTTCGTAATACATTTTCATCTAAAGTGAAAAAGTTACATTCATTGTAAAGATATGAGATAAAGGCCTTTTGTAGGACAATATAAAAAGAATGATGTCACTGGGACGTGAAATAAATTAAACCGTCGCCATAAAAATCCTATGTCTATATAAAAACCTTTAATTATTTCATACGAGACTGCACATGGCTTTGTTGTACGGAATTTTATTGTAGACAAAATGTGTGCAGGGCTGGCTGTCCGTATTTTCGTAATGACATTCATATGAGGTAACAAATGAAATTCAAGCTTAAATTTGAATAAATTAAAGACATTGTTTTCTGTAAGCAGTGATAGCCTAGTGGCATGACCATTGGACTGCCAAGTTGAAGGTCGAGTTCGAATCCAGGGCACACACTTCTGACTTTTCAAAATCATGTGCGTATTAATAATTAATTATCACTCGTTTAAACGGTGAAGGAAAACATCGTGAGAAAACCTGCATGCCTTAGAGATTTTCTCGACAGTGTGTGAAGTCTGCAAACCCGCACTAGGCCAGCGTGGTGGACTATAGCCTTTATCCCTCGAATTCTGCGAGAGGAGACCCGTGCCCAACAGTGGGACAGTACCTGTATGGGTTGATGATGATGATGATGTTTTCTGTTTCTGAAACACATTACGTAACATGCCATTACGCCTGTATTCACCGAAGGGTTAGGCCGAGGTATACTATTATACACCCATAATTCATGCATTTTTGAGGCCAGCCTATTGCCGTTTATCGGCAAATCAAATCTCCGAGCTGCTACTGATATTTCATTAAAAAACCCATTATAATACTATACACTAACTCAATCTTAGCAGCCGCTCTAAAGATCACTAGGCTAATTAATGAGTTAGTTCCTGATACACTTTTTTATTAAATTAAAGTAAGTAATTTATAAATAATCTTTCGATAAAAAATATGAGTACCATTTTTAATTATAACTTTGAATGGGTCTTCTGGATGTGCTCGCTCCATTATCGACACCATCTTTGCCCCGGAGCTAAGATTGAAGTCAAGAGCAAACCCATTTATCATAAAAAAAACATACCAATAGTTACATTTATTTTCGTTTGTTAAAATGTTTACCTACTAATAATACTGCCTAAATTGCTGTTGCGACATCTGGGTTCGACCTTGTTGACGTCATCGTTGTTACCTCCTACCCCTTTTACCCTCTTACGAGTTTGATTTTGATCTTTACAACACACAAAAGAAAGATCAAAAAGGTTATCTACTCATATTTATTTTTAGGCTACAACCTTTGTGGTGGTTAAACGAACTTTGTTAAGGAACCTTCCGTTTTCCTTTAGGGAGAGATTATTTTTGATATCTTACTGCTAAAAATAGTCCTTTGCGACATTTATAAACTACTGTTATTATTATTTTATGCATTACCCAAAAAGTGGCTTAAACCTTCGCTGTAGTGATAATTTCGATGGCGGAGTCGTGAGCACCTGGCTGCGCTTCGGGTCGTGGTTACTATAGCCGCGCAGGCAACTAATATTTATATGGCCATACGTCATTCAACTAGCGGCCTACCCCGATTTCTCAATGGGAGCTAGAAAATACAGTCCATGGTACTCACCTGTTTTGACTAAGTTTATAATGTTATTAGATTATCACGTTTAAAAGCTGTAGGTACTAGTATAAGATACGATAGGATTGACGTATCCACGTGGATTACAATCCCACATTAAAATAAAGATAATAAAAACAAACTTACAAAAAAGTTAAATCTTTTCAAAATGATGACGCACAAATAATAAATGAAATATCTAGTTTATTAATGACTTGTTAGTAACGCTCCACAACTAACATTCCACACAATACTTTACTGTAAGGCCTCATTTTCAATGATATTTAATACAGTTACCCAGTATTGGAGTGTTTTTAAGGATTTCCTAGAAATAATAAGATTAGTGAATGTGAGATTAACTAGCATACACTTTTAATTTGACATTTAAAATAGCAATAACCTTATTTAATGGCTTATCTAAAATACAGTTATGTATTGAATGAAGAACGTAAATGGACACTAGGTAAAAAACTATATTGATACTCCTTGATTTAATTTGTTTATTTGAAGTCCAAAAGAACCGAAAGCAATACACTACCAGCATGGTTAACAAAAAAAAATCAAACAAAATAAGTTATTTGAGACAAAAAGAAGCTACTTTCGGAGACAAACTGAATTCACGGCGACCAAGATAAAAGCGAAAGACTTGTATTGTCCAAGAGCTTTTAGTTCAAAAAGTTTCTCCCGAAAAGATTTCCGAGTAAAAGATTAGATTAAAACTGGAACACTGGGCGAGCTTCGCGACTATAGTCACGTTTGAATAAATATATATGTCGCTTGGGGCATAAATGTTATGATCACTATCATACCGAAATATAAAGGAGAATTTGTTACTTTACGTAGCAGTTATACCTACATTTATTTTTTCTTTTTATCTCACTTTACTGCTTCAGCTTTTTTAGCAATGATTCAAAAATTGTATTTGTAAACTTCGCGTTTACTATTTTCATATACCCTCAATGTTTTCTAGACCAACAATTTGCCAAAAAAACAGAACTGAAATTGAATTTGTGCGTTTTTCACATTAAATCTATCATTTTTATAAAAGTATAAATTGATCAAATGTCTATTAATGGCAAAATATATTTGAATTTGGAATGCAAAGTCAATTACATTTAGGTTCAAAATGTTTTTTTCAAAGCTCGGCCATTGCCTGGGCCTTGAAAAAGTATAGCAGTCAAGTTGGAGTTTTATTAAAACTGTCACGTAGTTTAATTCAATATAACCATCGTCCACATATATAATATTAGTGTGCGGTTTACGCGACTTGGGTTCGCACCATCTGTCGTCCCTCGCCTAACGAAGATTTAGTGATCTAACACGCGGCGTACAGTGTACAGCTATCTGATGTAGGTTTTACTCAACTGCTGCAAGCGAAAAGGAAGGGTTATGCGTTTAAAAATTTTTAGTAAGTTGTTTTTTGTATTTCTGACTCGACTATGTTTGACTAGAAAGTACAAGAAGAATGTGAAGATTATCACAATCTTCTCAAACAGGTTGCTGGTAAATTCATTGTAGATCTCGGAGCCGCTCCTTAATGTGCTACAAATGACCGGGTGTTTACTAAAATCACACGGTAGGAATCCGACATAACCTTAGTAGGTAAGTCTTTCAAGAAACAGAGGATCTTCTAAGAAAGTTTTGCTTGATAGAGAGCACAGTCATTTCATAGTGACGTCACCAACAAGTATTGATGAAACATTATTATCTTTCAACGACATTACTTTAGAGTTCAATGCCGCTACTATATTACTTTGCCCTGATCAGTTTTTATTGTATTGCGTATTATTAGAAATTGCTTAGGTAACTACGTAAAGAATAATTCATACTTCTATACTAATATAAAAAATTTGAATGTAATGTGATCTGCTTGTAGTAACAAACATACCACAATACATTCACATTTCCATCACACCGAAATCTGTTCAGCTGCGTAAAATGGTAATTTTACGCCTCAACCGTGGAACATATTTAGACTTCTGTGGTCTAGCGGTTCGAGTGCCGGACTGCTGATCATGGGGTCGTGGGTTCGATTCCCACAGGACACAAATATTTGTGTGGATAAAACATGAGTATTTGTGTTTGTCTGGGTGTTTCATAAGTATTATAAGTATTTATTTACAAAAAAAAAATAAAGTATATAAGTATTATATCCATTGTCTAGTACCCATAGTACAAGCTCTGCTTAGTTTGGGACTAGATGGTGTTGTGTAAAATGTCCCAAAAATATTATATTATTATATTATTATTATATTTCGATAAAATTTGGTAAAGAAATAGATTGCATCCTGAGGAAGGACATAGGCTATGCCAATCCTCAGGATGCTTCCGTTTCAGTCTTTTGGGATCTGAGAGACACCAGGGGCAACAGTAAAAAGTTTCAAGTAACACATTTGGTATAAAAAAACAATACATAATGAACAACAAACAAATCTCAAATCAAACGGCTTTCAACACCATAAAAGCAAATCAAAACACGTTTGTTTATAATTAAATTCATGCAAATCCAATTAAGTGTACGCGAATCTCATGATCACTGTTTATTTTCAATTATTTCATTCATACGATTCAAAAGCTAAATGGGACTTGTAATAAACTAGCAATGTCGATAGGGTTGCCACATATGAAATCTAAAAGTCGATATTTTTGCTCTTACATTGATTGATTAATTTAACACCTATATGAACTTTGAAATAAACTACTTTTTACGGATTTTATCGCGTTATATTGATATTATGAATGCCGACGTTTCGGACCCTTTACAGCGTCCATGGGCACGGGTAGACCATGGACAATTCGCAATATTCGCGTAAATGTCAGAAATCAATATAACCTATAGGAACTGTTAGTTGTAGTCAGAAGCCTGACAGCCATTCTATCCTCAGACTAACGGTACTGACCAGATATTGGGTTGCAAAGGTTTTTTTTTATTTTTTTATTCACGATAGGCCTACGCTTGACCACTAGTTCGTCTGATGTTAAACGACACTGCGATCTACGGTGGAGCGCGCTTGCCTAGAAGAAACCGATTCACTCGAGATTTAAAGACGATCTGGTCTGGTCTGATGGCAGACGTTCCGTATAAAATATTGATATTCAGCTGCATCTAGTTAGACTGCCAATATAGCAAGGAAAAGGCTCGGACGCATATGAAGGTGATTAATTTGAACCTGGCTCCACTTACAATGCAACAATTTTTTTTTATCTAAGCCTATTCATATTTTATGAAGAAATGAAACTGATCCCTTTTTTATAAATGTAAGCCTACAACCTAGCCCAATAAATTTGAGGTTCTATTCTAAAGCTTTGTTTCAGGTAAAGTGTAATAAGCATTACTTTTCGAACTTATTAATAGGACATTATATTATATAAAAATTAAACTACAAACTAAACAGAGCTTGTATTATGAGAACTAGGTAATGGATTTAATACTTATATAATTTTTTTTTCTAACTACAAATTAATAATATATACGACATACCTAGTCAAACATTTCATCGCATAAATATTTGTGCCCGGAATCGAACCTACTACCACGTGAACTCCACGAACGGTGGGCTCGTTATAGTGGATTCCTTTTTGTAATGTTTGCTGTACCTGAACTTAAAAACAATACTATTTAATTGCGATAAAAATTCAAAATGGTTACAATGGTACGGCTTAATGAAGTTGAAAGCCAACCGTGTCTATCTAAAGTGTGGGAACCCTAAATATGGACGTCACAGTGTACCGTAGGGATATTATAATAACATTTACTGTAAGTCGAAAGTGATGTATCAAATGAGAATTTCTACACAAATTGTAGGCTTCGCGTATTACATCATAATTATACGTTCTCAGTACCGATTAATACCAGTAACATGTCGTGTTGGTATTTCTATACTTATTGAGAAATATTTTATGTTTATAGTTGGTGAAGGTTAATAAGTAACTAAAGTGAGTGATATGACCTTTGGACGGTCAAGTCAAAGGTCTCAAGCCATGTACTTCTGACTTTTCAAATTCATGTACGTATTAATAATTAATTATTACTAACTTAAACAGTGAAGGAAAACATCGTGAGGAAACCTGCATGCGTTAATTGACCGCCACGTCCATAACGAAAATCCGTGTTCTCTACGCCAAGCGACAAATTCTAGTATTTATTAATAGGTAAAAAAAAACATCATATTTTTATATAGGTATTTATTTTAAACTAAAAAAAAGTGCTATTTTTGACGTGCCATGCCGTCGTTGGCGTCGTGAGCAAGTTTTAATTTGACGTCTATACACGTCCGTGGCGGTCAAAAGGTTAAAGGTTTTTCTCGACCGTGTGTGAAGTCTGCCAACCTGCCAGTGCGGGCAGCGTGGTGGACTATAGCCTAATTCTTCTCATTCTGTGAGAGGAGACCCGTGCCCAGCAGTGGGACAGTATATGGGTTGATGATGAGGTTATTTGGTACAGTCAACAAATATTTAGATAGCGAAAGAAATCTGCATTTTTACACAGATTACGATATAAATAATTATGGGGTTTGGTTTGAAGCAGTTTACAATATTTACCTGCTTTTTGACATGTATTGCGTTATTTAGCAATCTTTATCAGAACCCTTTTTCAATTTTTTGTTTGATGATTTTTAATTAGCTGCCTGTATACCTAACTCTTTTGTCGACCGTACTGAAGTACAGACGCCAGCAGGTAAAGCTATCCAAAACTGTAAAATTTTTGCAATTGTATAATGAACCTTATTAATTTGTATTAAAGTTGAAAATCAATCTAAGTAATATGACAAATTATGGTAGCTTGATATAATATGCCTCTGTACCTACAATATAATATGTCTTAATTATGTTACAACTGTATTCTGTCACGAATTATAGTTCAATTTCATCATTTTGTTACCAAGAGGTCAATACAAAATGCAATACAATAAAAACAACTATCATTGCAATTGACGCTACTATTACTCCTATAATTATGATACCTTTACTAATTAATTTAATACTATAGAAGAAAATACTACTATTATTACCAAAATCCCCACTGACATGATAAGGATTATGAGATATTTTTTCGATATCCCTAATGTGTATGCCTATCCAATTCTAACCGAAATACATCAACTACTACGGCGTAGTGCGAACTACGTAGGTTGCTACGGCGTAGCACCTATTTCGTAGACTTCGTAGAACAAGTTTTTTTTTCTCACCACTTAACAGCCCAGTAATTATTTTTCTTTGTGCATGAGTAATTTGTTATTGCGATGATTTTGCAGAATCTATTGAAGTGAATATACGGCTATCATATAAATTGTTGTTCGACCTAGTTGAATGTCTTAAGTTTAGCTCAGCCTTTAGCTACATTGTTACTAGGATGCTTGAGTACGCAAATCTTCACTTTGAAGGCGGTGTAGCGGTGCGCTTATCAAAAAGCTGCGGATAGCGCTATGAAGCGAGGCGAGGCAGAGTAGGATGAGGCGAGGCAAGGCAAGGCTTCGTGTTTGGCGCAGCATTTCCTTTGTCGCTCTCTAAAGATAAGCTGTAAAGTTGATACAATTTCTATACAATTGTCGACAATGTAGTTCATAGTTCTGACTATTTTGATATATTTTGAGTACTGAATATTGTGTACTTATTATCGCTCTACCAATGTAACTGATACAATGTAATATAGTACCGATTTTATCAATTTGGGCTCTAATAAAATACGAGTTTTAAGAATTTAGAGTTAACGCACATTTTTGTGAGAATATACTTAAAATATTCTGTGAGATTAACTATTGATAGGTTACCGTTTTGGATATAGATAGATTGATATCCTTTATTGCACAACCAAAACTACACGTTTAGTTTTAAAATCATAAAGTAGAATAAAAAAATGTATTGCAGCGATTTGTTACAGACTTTATTGTTGTGTTTTTAATACGAACGCCGATGTTGACATCGGCGTTCGTACGCTTCTGACCACTAACAATTGATTGTTAGTGGTCAGAAGCCTAAAATAGGGTACTTTTTGGCCTCGTGCTGAAATAAAATGTCAGGCAATACCGATATACTGAGGATACTGGTTAGCAACCAGTCTATTCTAAATATATCGGTATTGCCCAAAAATTGGGTTGCGGAGGTCCAATGGTAGTTGCTTCGAGTAAAATACTGATATTCAGTGGCATCTGGCTAGACTGGAAGCCGACTCCTATACAGAGTGTTACAAACTACCCGTAAAGCCGAGAGGAGGTTAAACGGGGTCTTATAACGTTTGATTGAGCTTCGGCCAATGATAACGATTTAAGACATTTTTTCAAAAGGTTATTGTCAGATCATATTGGATATGTGTATTTTTACGATTTTTTCTATGATCTGTAGTGTGGTTTGCGATTTTTTTACTTAAAAACTTTTTTATGCAACACTTAAATAAGCACTAAACTTAGGAACCTCCATTGGACAAACTGTACATTATAGCTGGTCATTCTTCAAACTTTATATCTTGAAGGAAAAACACTACGCTCTAAAAAATGTTTACAGCTTTAAGCTCTTCGTGAGGACTATAAATTCCATTTTGTGTGATCTTAAAAGTACCTTCCATTTATGATCCATTGGTCACAGGCTTTTGGGTGTATTATTAAGACTCTTTATTGCTGACCTACCTGTAATTCTCTTTGCTCAAGTATTTTTTTAGTATTTTTATACTAATAAGGTGGCAAACAAGCATACGGCCCACCTTAAGCGGGTAAGCGGTTACCGTAGTCTACAGACGTTTGCAACACCAGTGGTATCACGTGGGCGTTGCCGACCCTGTCAAACAAAAGAGGAGTAGTAGGGTTAGCAGTATAAGGGTCAAAGTCTGCCAACAAAACGTTTCCTCGCGGAGCACTGGCAACCTTGCTCATCGATAGGAACACAACACAGCTCAAATCAGTTTTATTTCACTTTGATTTTCTGCAAGGTATTTTTCAAAGTGTATTTTTTTATCATTAGATCATCTGTTGCTTGAGGAGGTGGCAGGGTATGTCGGACTCGTACCGACTAAAAACCGCACTTGCCTTCCCCTGCCCTTTTGTCATGGCCATGGGATCCGTGACATTTAGCGCGACCATGACCGCTTTTAATGTAACTTGCCTAAATTCCCAGTGGGTTAGTGTACTCTTGTCTTGTATACCCACTTCGCCAACATGTTTTAGGTCCCATGTGATTCCGCAAGACTATATTTCTATATTAATAATTGGGCATACATCCAAACTCACCAGCTGTTACAAACATGTGATATTGATCCGAGCATCTTGAGATCTGTCATCAGTATTTAATAATATAATAAGATTCACGTTAGAATGTTGAAATCTTGAGTTTTCAATATGAATTAATTATAGAGTATTATAAAGTTAATGTAGCCTTCTAGTCCCCTACAATTATTATAGCTTGGGGAGGTGACAGGGTATATCGGTCTCGTACTGACTAAACCGCACTTGCCTTCATCTGCCTTGTAGTCATGGTCACGGTGTCCGTGAAATTCACCACGACCATGACATGCTGTGGTCCAGCTGTTGTTGGACTCCCAGGTCCCATCCCACACCTGGGATGACCTCTAAGCAGCCTCTCCTAACGCCTGTTTAATATAAAAACAAGACATAACGTATGCAATATATATTTTGTCACTGTAATAAGTATGTATATTTTTCACCTTTTCAAGTTATCACATTAATATCACATTATGATCTTTATAAATGATCCCTGAATATATTACACTCTAATATTTCAGTGGGATGACATATGATCATAATTTAAAATAAATTCTACCTTCACTCAAAAAGTAACGTAAAATTATGGCATTTAAAATATACTAAGTAAATATTTTATTGCATTTTATTAGACTGTAGTAAATCCTTGCTGCCGCACTTAGAGATATCAATTACATTTATTTCTGTATATTGATATTTTAAGGATACTTAAGCTAGATGGCTTATGCATTTCCATACTGACGACCTGCTAATACTCGCGTTTGCTGAACTGTCATATCTTTAAATAGAGTGATGTGTTTGTTTAAACTAACTGATAGCGCTTTGTAATTTTTCTGTAAAATTTTGATTGCAGTTTCGAATCGCAGAGCATCAGTATGGTCAAGGTTGCCTGTAACGCTTTTTATCAAAGATCCCAGTGGGTCGATAAGCAGGACAATACCTGAAATAGTCCTTCGAAGGCGCTATGACTCTTGCAGAGCGGCTTTAAGTAGACGAGTCCTAGCTGACGGCACGCACGCATCAGTCATTATGTAGCTCGACCATAATTTATAGAGCTCAACAACCCGTCACACGACGATACCAGATCAGCGAAGCATTTGCATTGACCACATAATAGTGACCAATATATGTTGGCACCCTGACAGCCAACACAAATAAGGAAAATTGACCAAGATAATTATAATAACCACTACTGCTGTAAATTGACGTTTCTGATGCCCAGTTTACTTATGTGCCTCATTCATGGGAATAAGTTGATCCGCTATTCCATGAGGTTTAAAAATTAAAACATAGACAAACAACATGTCAAGAAAAATAATTAATTAAAATATGTTTTTATTAAAATGTTTTATTCAATTTGACTTGTTAGTGTATTAAGATAAAATGTAATCGTGCAAGTAAATTCCGAACCAGTTCTCTTTATTTTTAAGCTTATATTCCCCTGTTACCTATACTATAAATGGCCTCATTTGTTTTATCCGATCGCACCCGTATTTAATCACCATTACGGTTACCCCACGTTGACGGGTATTAGTCTTAGCCACTCTTGGATTCAGTATGTGGATACAGGAGTCACAAGTAACGAAGATTTACAGATGTTGTGTGGATGCCATTTTTTGGGACTTATTTATATAGGGAAGGAAATATTATGAGGTAAATATGAACCTCCTTATTCAACTGCTACACTAGAGGCCTTGTTTTTGGGAAGTTCTCAGTAGCAGCTCGGAGTTTAAGCAATTATCACTTGCTTATACGGTGAAGGAAAGCATCGTGAGGAAATTTACTCGATGGCGTGTGAAGTCTGCCAATTTGCACTAGGCCAGCGTGGTGGACTATGCGCAGTCCCTCTCATTTGGAGACGAGACCCGTGTCCAGCAGTGGGTCAGTATCTATATGGGTTGATGATGATAACGTTGTACAACTAAACACACATCTGGGTGTCTAGTAAAACCAAAATAGGCTTTATGGTAAACGAGACACGTGCTGAACGTAATCCTACGTAGTTATTAAGTTAAATTGGCGCTAACTCGGCGTTTAGTACTATTTCTCTTGTGACTAAGTAGTATATCAGGTTTTAGAAAATATTCGGTTGGTTTATGTGCCATTTCAGGAGGAGAATATAAATACAAAAAGCTGTTACAATAATTAGAGGTAGTCAGAAGCCCAAAATGCCTGACAACCAGTTTATCTTCAGGATGCGGAGGTGTGATGGCAGTCACTCCGAGTAAACTGATATTCATTCACATCTGGTTAGACTGGAAGCCGAATCCAACATAATTAGGAAAAGGCTCGGAGGATGAGATTATATTACTTAAAATAACATTATGGTAACTCAAATTCCTTTTAAAATTAAGTCATTCAATTATTAATAAAACCTTCACTAGTTCGTCAACCACAGCCAGACGTCCAGCGCTGGGTTAACCACCCTTGGTTTTAGGGAATTCATCACTGGATAGTGATTTGTAGTATCCATGTATTATTTTATCCAAACAGTCATCGTCGAATCATCTCTAGTCTGCACCAAAACCTCACAAATAATTAATTAATCAATCAACTATAGTCGCTTTTTGAGATTAATGTTGGTTTGACCATGAGTCAAACCAATTTGAAAAATTTAACATAATTGCAGTCGTGCTTATACTGGTAAATCAATAAAAGGTCAAAAGAAATGTAACTAGTATTTAAAAAAATATATCGTTCAAGATCTTTCATTCTACTGAAAATATTTAAAATATATATTTCTTTGATTTCTGACATTTACGCGTCCATGGTCACGGGTAGACTGACCATACCCGTGGTGGTCTACCCGTGACCACGGACGCTGTAAAGGGTCCGAAACGTCGGGATTAATAATATCAATATACGCGATAAAATCCGTAAAAAGTAGTTTTATTTCAATCTATTTCTTTGTTATGTAACAAAATTTCCAATCATAGACTAAAACTTAAACCAGTTTTTTTCTACGCCAAACACTAAAAATATTAGATTTATTTCCAATTCAAAGCGCGTTACATCACCAGACAACGCAATAATAAATCTTAATATCCATATGAAAGAATGACGCCGCAAAAGTCTTGTACAGTCGACAAAATAGGTACTTATATAGGCATCAAACGAAATCTGCGCCTTGAAATATATCGCATGATATATAATTATCTATCAAAGGGTTTGTTAAGTATGTAGGCAGCTAACAATATGCTGCTTGACACGTATTGCGTTATACATTATTACACAATTTTTGTCAAAAGACAAATGTCGTTGGCTGCCTCTATATGTTTTATTTACGGATCATCTAATAACTGGGGAGGCAGTATTATAATACTGCCTCCCCAGTTAATAGATGATCCGTCCCTATATCAAACTTCTACAGCAAAAATCACACTTTCCTTTTTATCACAATTTACCTTATAAATCACGGGTATGGAATTCGTAACATTCGCCACGACTAAGTTGCCTGTTTACTTGACTCTTTTGTCGACTGTACTAGCGTATTTCAAGGTCTGTCAAAGAAGTAATAAAGCCTGTGAATCAGCATTTTTATTTCCTTTTTTTTTGTTTGAAATATTTCATTAAAATTTTATATTAAGTCTACAATTTTAAAAAGTTAATTCCAAATTTCAACTTGACGTAATTAGGTTTGCAGGTAACATTTGCAAAAGGAGATGAGTTTCCACAAGCAATTTAATCATAACTGTCCGTTTTCTTTCTTCAAGTACACTTTATTATCTGCTCGTGGTTTCACTCCAGAATAACTCTGGAGTGAAACCACTGCATTGCCAAACATTCGCCCGCTAAGCTATATTGCGCTAACATTATTGTGTTCCAGTTTGAATGACAATGTAGCCAGTGAAACTACTGGGCATATGAAACTCAAGATGACCATGCGGTATTAATACGGCGATCTACTTCTTTTACTCATCTTTTTGCAATATTTTTAGTGAAGGTATACATATCTCACTCAAATAATCCATAATCATGAATGAATGAAGCTAAAGGTTTATTTACCTTTGCTTTCTGTCATCTCAATGCTATCGTTGTGATGTTGATAATATAATCGATTATTGATAATCAATTATCAACATCACTAATTATTTTGCTTATTACTGTAACAATTTACTTGTAATAACTTCAACGTAGATTCATTATTAAGCACTCAATTTTTTTTTACGGGTCTCTAAAGGGTATCCGTTCATCACTCAATTTATACGGATTAACACTGGGTTCTGTTGGAATCATCAAAAAACAAATAGGATCTGAATTGTTCCTAAAACCGCAATTCGAAAAAGGAATAAAGTTGTTGAATCTTCAATACAAAATTATCCATCAAGTGGTTAATTTATTTATTTTTCAGAGAAGCTTATTTTTTACATTGTTTAATAGGAAAAGTTATTAAAATTCTCGTTAGAATAACTTTATGAAAGTTTGTCCGGTTAGTTTCGTGTATACTGGCGCAGAGGTCAAGCTATTCAAAACTGTCAAATTTTCCAAATTGAAAATGAAACTCCAAAAATCCATCAAAGAAATTTGATAGATTGGCGTAGCGTGATGTGCTGGCCTCTGTACAATTTACTCTTTAACCCATCGAAAATCCGGCTACAGACAGCTACCTACTTTAAATACTGGGGGTCTAGACAAGTTGCCATCTATCGTTCCAATCGACGAACGATTAAAAAAAAATCTATGAAAATGACAATAATTAATGCCCTGTCTAATCTAAGCTTATATCAATTCTATATTGAATTATGTAATAACGCACATAATCTTACTCAAAAGATTAAGTGTTATTATAATTATGTAAAAGTGTGTCTTTTTTTAATTGAAAAAAATGACTTCAAAATTTTTTTTTTTTTTTTATACATTTGTGTCTATTCGTTCGTCGATTTGATTGTCAAATTGCGACTTGTCTAAAGGCCCTGAACAGTCATCCTAGCCTAGCATAACTTTTGGGGGTCACCTAACTAATCTGTTCATACGTTATCATCATTCGGCCATTTGGTACGCGCCATATTGTGCCCGTTTTATTGTCCAAGTTAGCTCCTTTACCGCGCACATGATTTGTGCGAGTTTACCATATATCGCCATAATTTGTACCTATATATCGTAGAGCGTTTAGTTCGCAGCGTTTTCGGCGCGTTTTCGTTTAGGTCATAAATATACCGCAGAACTGAATTTATTGAGGAAACCGAATTATTCCTGTGATAAATACGATCTTTATAAAAATTATAGTAAAGGGGTGAAGTTTAAGTGTTAGGTTGCCGTTTGGATTGATCCCTTCTTCCATAGTTAGAACCTATAAAAAAGTTACCGTAAAGTGTAGTGCACTCCTTTTCATCTTTATATAAATAAATATGTTTCAACGGCCAAGTCACACAACATTAACTGTAAATAATAAAGAAATCGCAGTAAGGAACCTTAGACTTGGCACGACTTTGTCTAGATTTCATTACTTTTTAGAGATAAACAAGCAGCTCCATCGAGACTTGGCTAGTTTTTTACAGAATGTTTTTAATGGGATATACATTATATAACCTTTCAAAATAATTGAAGGCGGGAAAAACCAGGCTGTGTTTTATTTAATTACTACGATTGTAGAGGTACAGTAGCATAATAATATTATGCTGTAAAATAAAGATTAATGTTTTTAGGTCAACATATGAACTGAAACAGGTTTCATATAACCTTCATTTGTAATTTCATTGAGATCTTAAGCCCACTGAAGTATCAACACCAACTCTTATCCGTCATTTGCACTTTCAATTGAGATCTAACGGCCATCTCAAGTAAGACTACTCATGAAAGTTCTACTGCCAACAATTTCGGTCGATCAAAAAGGTACGAACTTCAGAATATCATTTATGAATTTGCTAAGACACTTAGTACTCGTACCCATTGACCTGATTTAGACTTATTGCCACTTACCATATTGAAAGTGATGGACCGTATAACCGTATGAGCGCGGGGAAAGGCGCTGATCTGTTGAATTTAATAAATGGCAGCCATCTTTCCACTGCGCCGCCAATTTACGAAGATGGCGCCCTGAACAGCTGTTTAGAGATATTGCAACTCACGCGTTCACATTGTGGGGGTTTGTCTTGTTTCTTACTCATAAACTGTTTCGTTGGATTTTTAGGTAGGTTTTGAGAATTCATATTTTATAGAAAAGTTTACAATAGAATTTATTTCTAAGTGCTTTCGCTAATATTAACGTGAACTATTTGCTTACAAAACTTATACAATTAGATATATATTTTATTCTTTTGTAATATTTTATAATGTTGCCGAAGATGAATTCTTAGCTTCACATTAAACATTTAAAATATTTACTTTAACTACACAAGATTATTTCCAAAGCATACTACAAGGTCGTCTGGTTTGATAAAATTGCTCCCTTGAACAACATCTTTCAAAAAACTACAGTCTTATCGTCCTTCACGAATACCCAGGAGACGGCCTCTATTCGCGCCAATTGTTGGAGTGAAACCTTCAAGAACTTCGCGAAAAAAAAAAAAACTTTTATTATATCTAGAGTTTGCTACTACGTTTAATTAAAAACCAACAGTGATGATCTCTTCTTTCTATAAGTATGCATGCAAAGGAGAGGTCAAGCTCTATCTCAGATTCCGTTCAACTAATTGAGATAAGAACCAGTTTTTAAGTTGGAGCCTATGTATTCAAACAGTTTTATGCCAACCTCTAACAACCAAATACACAATTAAAAATATCAAAACAACACGCTGTAGATAACCGAACTAAAAAGTAGAAAATAATTTTCATAAAATATATTGGGTGTTTCTTGGGGTGTTTCTTATGTATTATAAGTATGTATTTACAAAAAAAAAGGATATAAGTATTATATCTATTTATTAATTATTTATTTTTATTAATCTAGTACCCATAGTACAAGCTCTGCTTAGTTTGGGACTAGAAAGTGTTGTGTAAAATGTCCCAAAAATATTATTATATTATTATTATTATTAAAAATATTATAATTATATCATATTACTTGTATAACAGTTATGCAATGCCATGTTACTATTCAGTTGATCGTAAAAAAGCAGCCCTGCTTGATCTCAATTATAACTATTTTTTATATGATTGAAATTTTCAAAATTAAAATTCTATTATTGAATGCAACGCACACCACGCTTTATTTTAGGCAACTCTAACCTACTTGTTTTGTTGAAATATTTTCAATGTACAAAGTTACAGACACAGGTCTTTTACGATTTACCGTTAATATATAAATATATTGTGTAAAGGTAAGTAGACTGTATGACAGGGCGATTGCCGATATCTGATCTTATTTCAACGTCACATTCAGCTGGTTTGATCTGATCTTGGCGTTTAATTAAATTTTTCTTTTGTAACACGGTTCTGATATTGGATTTAGATTATTTTCCAAGTTTCAATCGAAATGAGAGTAAATTGATTAGATTTTTTAAATTATATTTTTATTAATGAGATTAAGCAGTGATAACCTAGTGATACGACCATTGGACTGTCAAGTCAAAGGTCTCAAGGTCGGATCCTAGCCACACATCTCTGACTTTTTAAAATCATGTTCGTAATTATGAGTTACCTATCACTCGCTTAAAAGGTGCAAAAAAAACATCGTGCGGAAAACTGCATGCCTTAGAGATTTTTCTCTTGGCCAGCGTGGTGGTCTATAGCCTAATCCCTCTCAATGAGAGGAGATCCGTACCCTGCAGTGGGACAGTATATGATAACCTAAACATCATCCTTAACAACGGCATTCTTTCATTGAAGTTGTTTAAAAAACTAGTAAACATATATTCAGTCAAATCCCATTACAACTTCGCCGGCTCGTAGTGACTCTGAGTAGGTGTAGTACAAAGCTTTTGATGTAATTTTAACGTGAACACGCTTTAAGGAAATTATTTACACTGGCGTAACCCAGTTTGTGTCTAGTTTGCTTAAAAAACTTTAGCCTACTCTGTGTGGGATTAACATAGGCAAATTGCTTTTGTGAAAGCTGTTCCGCGTAAAAATACTACGTTAAAAGAGTTCCTAGTTCGTACATGATTAGAACTTTTCTATCGTTTACACTCGTCATCATCATCAACCCATATACTGTCCCACTGCTGGGCACGGGCCTCCTCTCTTATTGAGACGGATAAGGCTATAATCCATCAAGCTGGCCTAGTGCGAGTTGGCAGACTTCACACACCGTCGAGAAAAATCTCTAGGTTTGCAGGTTTCCTCACGATGTTTTTCCTTCACCGTTTTAGAGAGTGATAATTAATTATGAATACGCACATGAATTCGAAAAGTCAAGGGTTCAATTGAGACCTTCGACTTAGTAGTCCAATGTTCATACCACTAGGCTATCACTGCTATATGCTCTATGCTTTTCTTTCACACTAATTCATCATAATCATTATCAGCCTTTGTTTATTTCTTTTACTGCTGGACGTAGGTCTCTTTTAGTGAAAACCACTGAGTCCAATATTCAGATCTTTTTTATCTAGTCGCTGGCATATTATGTGTTAGATATTAAAGGTATAAGTACCTATATTGTTTACCGTACGAAGTACGTAGGTACAGTAGGTAAGCGCGCGCACACCGCGCACGCCTCGCTCATGTAAATGTGTGTGTAACTATTCGCTGATTCGCTCTATTAAATTTAGTATGCAACTGACTCGCTATTTTATTGCACGTGTTCCCGCTCTTCTCCTCAAATACCTAACATTATGTAAGTGACATTATTCACCATGACTTTTCCTGCCTGCCTGTTGGGGTCGGCTTCCAGTCTAATCAGATGTGGCTGAATATTACGTGAAGCGAATGCCATCAGACCTCGGTAACCGAAATTCTTGGTATCGATATCCTGAGAGTAGACTGGTTGTCAGACACTTTGGGTTTCTGACTACCACTAATGATTGTCATAGGTGTTCGTATGACAACTGGGACCGACGGCTTGACGTGCTCTCGGAGTCACGGAAGGGCCTCGATGTCTTAAAAATGATCACCCATCCACAGACTGACTGTGCGCAACTTTACCTTGAACATCGGTTGATCAGCGTAGTTATTATTTAGTCCTTAGCGTTATTAGTGTTACACCAAAAATCGCGTGTTCAAATCCTTCAAGGGAAATGACAAGTTGTTGTAGTAAATTAGCAGCCTGTCAGTACTATGACGCATTATTTGCGTGACGGTATGATAGGCCAGTTTTTGCTTATTTCACGGTAGTTAAAGAAAACTTTAATCTCTTTGGAGGGTTTTATGGCATGCTTAGGAAAAATCAGTCTTATGACTGCTGTGTTAATTTTGATTTAAAAACTAGCGAAACAGAATAATGGTAATGGGTGCTGGTAATAGACCAGTGAGATCAAGTTTGAGCTACTGTCGACGATTGACGATAGATATGATCATCCAGCGCACTTTGGACTGTTAATTACTGACTGATAAAAAAAGGGAAAAGAAGTTTACTTTTGTTTATTGGAAAACTTATAAACCTCGTTGGAGTTGCAAAAAAATTGCCAGATATTTTTTTTAGAAACAACCCACATAATTATCTTAGCTCAGGCTGGCATAGATCTCCTTCTAGTATGAAAAGGGTTAGAATATAGTGCACCACACAACTGTAATAGTTCGTTGTCAAACCGAAAATTTGTTCGATTCCAATGTCAAGCAGTGTTATTAGGTTTTTCTATGAAATTCTCAGTACTAGCAGCTCAGAGCTAGGATATGTGCCCGGTTAATAGCAATAGGCTCGTCGTCTATTACATGGGACCCAAACATACCAATAAAGTGTGGGTGTACATTAGTAAACCTGAGCCTATCCCTTCGGGGAATACAGGCGCGATGGTATGTTGAAGTTAAAACTATGTAGTTGCAAGACCTGTAGATTAATCTTTAGTTGATGTTAGTTTCCTCACGATATTTTCTTTCACCGTTTAAGCGATGATTAATTAGGGCATAGTGGGAGTAATTCCACTCAACTTGGAGCTGCCCGACTGGGGAAGTACATCCGCTTTGCAGAAAATCGAAGTGAAGAGCCGTGTTGTGTTTCTTACGGTGAGCAAGGTTGCTAGTGCTCCACAAGGAAACGTTGTGTTGACAGTGGGGGGACTTTGACCCTTATACTGCCAACCCAACTATTCCTCTTTCGTTTTTTAGGGTACGGCAAGGCGCAAGTAACACCCCTGGTGTTGCAAGCGTCTGTAGGCTACGGTAACCGCTTACCATCAGGTGGGCCGTACGCTTGTTTGCCACCTTAGTAGTATAAAAAAATCTCTGTTTTTCTACCATCCACCAGGCGGCAGGGTAAAAACTACCCTTGCCTTTTCCAGCCCTATATGTAACGGTCAGGAGATGGTAAACGCCACTACCGTGACGGGCATTAATTATTTACCCTACCGATTATTAAATCACAGAATAATAATATGAATTTCCAAACAGCCTCAAATTTCAACTCAATTATGTGAGCAACTGACGTGTTTGTCTCGAGTGTATAATACCTATTCATCATGCTATACATTCGTCTCCTTAGGGACATATGCTAATATTGTCATGATTAATTAATCTCACTAACCTTGCACCCAATTGAATATTTATAATTAGGGTACCACTAAGTGCGTACGAGAGTGTAGGAGCTTCCTGTGTTTGAAATTGGAATTATTTATCTAATATTCCCGAGGATAAGTAATAACTACAATGATCAACCGATTGTCAAGGTTAAGCTATGCTAGCCGCGGCCAGTCCGTGGATGGGTGACCATTCTTAACATTTTGAGACCCCTTCATGGGACGGAGAGCAAGTTATGCTGTCGGTCTCCGTTTTCATACGAACATTTATGATAGTCGTATTGTGTAAAAAACTAATTCCCCTAAAGCCGACCCCAACATAGTTGGAAAATCGACCTTTATACTGCTGTGGATCTCCTTTGGCTGATATGATGATGATGATTTTGATTCTCAATAAAAGATTCCGCAAAAAATAAACAAAATAACACTAACTATTTTAAAAGGCAATCTAAAACATAATATTCATTTTACTAAGTTTTAGTAATTATATACTAACTGAAAGGGTTCTAAGCTCGCAGCTCATAAATAATTACTACTTAGTGTTACGTACATTCTTGAGCCAGGCTTTACCGCCGCCAATACGCACTGGAATTCTCTTGGGCCTACATTGATCTTATATTAATAGTAGGCAGCTTGAGTAAACGTCTTATAGGAACGCCGTAATTATACTAAAGGCATGTTTCAGTATTGTTGTATTAATATTAAGCAATTTCTTTCGCATTTATGATAAGATCAGGGTGAGCTTTTTTTGCAGTTTTCTTATTAGCTGTCAAAAAAGCGATGAGGTTTTGAAAATGAAGTCATCCACCCCAAGCCCTTTGCTTTCCCAGTTTAACCAGATGCGGCGGAATATCAGTATTTTACACGAAGCGACTGCCATCAGACCTCCGCAACCTGGGTAATACCGATTTCGCTTTGTGTATAATATTGATATTCAGCTGCGTCTGATTAGACTGGAAGTCGACCCCAACATAGTTGAGAAAAGGATAGGAGAATCATGATGATGTTGATAGTGAACATCTTGTGTGTTGAAGCCGGTAAAAAAATTATCGGTCAATAAAAACACACATGATCGAGATACTACAATAACGCTAGCAAGTATTTCTCTTTCGTTTTACAGGATTGGCAACCCGCAAGTGATACCCCTGGTGTTGCTAGCGTCCTATAGGCTACCGTAACCGGTTACCATAAGGTTGGCCGTATGCTTGTTTTCCACTTTAGTGGTATAAAAAAAAACGCTACTTCCATCTCCACCAACTCATTCAGTGTTAAAATAATTTTCATCGTTCCATTCTTAGCAGTAGATATTACGTAGTGATAGGTGTCTTCAAGATATAAGAGGTACTGCCTCAAAAGTTTAATAAAGCCTCTTTGTACTTAAATCCCCCATTTAACTTTGTCCTGACATAAGTCCCACGATTAATACCAAGACAATGTCAGTACTACTAATACTCTCGGCGTTTTTAATCGTCCTTACTTTGCATTTGCCTTTAATTATAATAATACGGGCTATTCTTCTTATCTTCGTGTATTATGCTTTTTGTCTGTCTTTCTGATTTTATTCAGAGTGATAATGAGCACTTTTGTTTCTGTAAGTGGACCGAAAGACGGAAGGATTTTTTTACGCTGTTGGTGTTCCATTGTACTGAACTGACTTGAAATAAAATGCACATGGATTGCCACATAGTCTTCCATAGTGGACAGCCTATAATTATATTCGTCCACTGCTGGACCTAAACCCATCCTCGTGAATGCCACAGCTCGATCTTCGGCTCTTCTCATTCAGTGCATTTCTAACTGCCTTTCACAGTCATCACTCCACCTGATCAGCGGGCATCGTACATTACATTACATTACATTACATTACATCCTATATCCTCCTACACTTGCCTAGGCGCAATCTCCTGCTCCTATGGTATGGTTATCAGTCCTCCAAGAGATTTGGCCGGTGCATTACGTTTCACTTCGCTACTTTTATTTTTGCCGTTATCATTACTTCCATCATCATCATCAGACCTCATCTCGTAAATGGGACTCAGCCCGGTCTTCGGCTCTTCTAATACAGTAATTGCCAGCTGTCTTTCGCAGTTCTCAGTTCACTTGATCAGCGGGTATCCTTAACTACGCTTGCTTAGGCGTGGTCTCCATTTACTCGTTTGCTCCAATGGTTGTAAATGCTCTGAAAGATGTGTCGAGCTCATGGTTACTTTAGCTTGCTAGTCCTTTGACAAATTTACTTCTATGAACAATGATTGATGAAATAGAAGAATACAATGATAATGAATACAGCTTTTCCAATTCGACTGAATAATAAATAAAAAAATAAAGCATTTCTATAGGTTTATTCTCTACAGGTTAAAATTAGGAGCGGAATGTCTAAAGTTTCATCTTCAGTGTTGAAAATGATTCATTACTAATTAAACCTGAAAACAATGCCAGAAGTTAACTAAACTTTGGCTGGAAAAATTAAAATATTACCCAAAATTTTAAATTAATTAGTAAGTAATTATGTTCAGATCTCGGAATCTTAAAGGGTGTGTAAACACATTTTGAGATGTTAAAATTTGTTCTTGTATTTTATTATCAAGTTTTATGGTAAGTTAAACATCTTTGCTCCTAAAGAATTTAATTTCTAAATAAAACTTTGTGCTTATACAGTTATTATTTCTGGCCATCCTTGGAAAATATTCGATGAACCAATCTTGATACTTTGTGAACAAAATTTGAAAAACTCGATTTATGTTTTGTTTTCGCTTGAGCCATCAATACCTTTGATAAAAAAAGCTTTTGTACTTTGTTTGCAATGAATTTGATTCCTTTGTTCCCCAGTTGTCAAATAGGGGAAGTTGGTAAATTACTGTATAGATTTTGCATATTTAAATTGAGTTTTTTGATAAAGCGTATTTATCAGCGTATTTAAGCCAGATTTCTTTTACTATAACACGTGCACGCGTTATGCACTTGCTGCATAAACCTGGCTTACTCAGAAGCGGGTACATAAACTCAAGGGGTAACAAATTATCACCATCGGTCCTTTTTACCACGCAAAACAAGTAGACAACAAGAAAAATGTCAGAATATATCAAGTTACGATGTAAGAAAACCTCTCCAAGTTTTCGTATTAATACGAGAGTTGTCCGCATCCAACTGTTACCCGAAACTTCGTATTTTGTTTCCGATTTCGGAAATTGAAATCCATTTAAGTCATGCACGAGCGTTTGTCGTAGAGCATTGTTTGGATCAGTTAGAGACTTTTTCTTTTCGTTAACATTTCCGTATGGGATTTTCGGCTATACACATACAATTTATGGGCGTTTGTATAACCAGAATTGGTTGGGACAAAATCAGAAAGACGAAAAATAGCAAAAGTAATATCGTCGTTCTATGTTATAATCTTTATGTGTGATTCTGTTTAAAGTAATTCACAATTTTTAATGACCTCTGTATACATGTAAATGTTATATTCTACATTTATATGTATTACATTTATGTGTATTTCTACATATATTTATAGCTATAAATAGTGGTTTTTCAGTCTAGTTAGCTCCGTGGCTGGAGGTCCTGGGTTCTATTCCAAGGTCGTGGTTTATTCAATGGAATTTTCAGTAACAGCACGGAGTTTGGATTTGCCCGCGCAATGGGTTCACCCCCTATTACATTACATGGGACCTAATTATACCGAGGAACTGTGGATTTCATCATCATCAACCCATATACTGTCCCACTGCTGGGCACGGGTCTCCTCTCATATTGAGAGGGATTAGGCTGTAGTCCACCACGCTGGCCTAGTGCGGGTTGGCACTGTGGATTTACAGCAATACATCTCTGCCTAACTCTTCGGGGAATACTGGCATGATGGTATGTTATGTTATAATTTTTTTGTAATATTAATAAAATTGGTGATGTCATAATTTTTTAGGGATTAGTTAAGAGTCTATTGTCTAAGTCTGTTGTCTCAAGAAACTTACTGTACAGTTTAATATGGTATATTATTGATAAACCATGAAATTATTTTGAATTTAAGTCTTTGAATTAAAAGAAAAATTGAAATTTTGCAGCATTTTAAAACAAACCTAATGACTTTGAATCAACATTCGTCTTTCTTTCCAAAACGAAATTCAAATTGAGAACGAATGAATTTATCTAGGATAATTATTTTCCCACATCTCTTCGGATTCTACAGTAATTGTCTGCTGTAAAAACCAGGAGCTGCAATCCTTTAAAGTACTTTTACCGAAAGATTTTCCTTTTAGATAAAGTCTAAGCTAAAATTGCGTACCCCAATTTATATTATTTCACAAATATAATTTCATACTTTATCGTACGGTCTACGAAACACTTATGATAAAGCTTTCTGGCTCTCTTTAGCTATCTAATAATGTTTAGTCGTAATGTATGTCCTTCCTGTTGTAGAAATGTGTATGTACATTGAAGATAATAATTATTATTTATACCACTAAGGTGGCAAACAAACATACGGCCCGCCTGATGGTAAGCAGTTACCGTAGCCTTTAGACGATTATAAAACCAGGGGTATCACTTGCACTTGGCCTGTAAAACTAAAGAGGAATAGTTGGGTTGGCAGTATAAGGGTCAAAGGCCCCGCACTGCCTACACAACGTTTCCTCGCGGAGCACTGATTCGAGCATATAAATCCCCCAACCCGAAAAAGCTATTTTTGGAACTCTTGTCCGTTTGTTCTAACAGATACAAAAGTGCTCTAGATATATTTTAATGTTTTTTCTACTATTGGAAAGCATAATGCTACAACTTAAAAACTGGGATACTCTAGGATACTTATGTCAATTAGTTGAATAGATGCTGAGATTGAACTTGATGCTGACTGTTGTATGCAGACTCATAGAAAGAAGAGAATAGCACTGTTGGTTTCTGATTAAATAAACCTATGTTTTTTTTATTGCTCTTTTTACAGGGGAGCTGGCAAAAGCCAGTAATTTTTTTATACCACTAAGGTGGCAAACAAGCATAGTACGGCCCCCCTGATGGTAAGCGACCGTAGCCTATAGACGCTTGTAACACCAGGGTATCAGACCCTAACACGGTGTTATTTCACTTCGATTTTCTGCAAGGCGGAGGTACTTCCCCAGTCGGGAAGCTCCAATTTGAGTAGAATTACTCTCAGTATGCCCTACTTCTCTTAAAATATTAATATAAATATAATATATTAATTAACCCTACACCCTAACATAAGCTCGCATATACGTTAAATAATTTCATATGAATATGTATAAAATGCGGAAATGATAAGTTAGATTGGAAAAGTACTTCAAAACGTCCGAGGGTGCGGTCGCATCATGGTGAATGACATTTTAACATAAATTAATTACATTCAAAATATATTGGACATAGAGACGCCAGTAGGGCAAGCTGACCAAAACTGCCAAATTTTCCCAGTTGAACATAAACCTTATTACGTTTGTATTAAAGGTGAAAATTTATTAAAGTAATTTGACAGATTGGGGTAACTTGATATGCTGGCCTCTGTATCTACATACAAGAGAGAAAATCCTAATAATTAAATCTGTAATTGAAAAAAAGTTATAATTAAAGGTTTGGAATCACCATGAGGTGATTCCAAACTTTTAATTATAACTTTTTTTTTTTGATTATTTATAGGAATGACTTTGATATATTCATAATAATAAACAAATATTTGGGATATTTTACACAGCATGATCTAGTCCCAAAAGTAAGCAGAGTTTGTACTATGGATATAATACTTATATATATTTTTTGTAAATACATAATCTTCATAGACATCAAAAGCACAAGCAGCAGACAAGCATAAAGACTTATGTTCATCACATAAATAGATAATTATTTGTGTGATATGTGTCGAACCCGAATTCCCGACAGTAAAGACCACAGACGTCGTTAAAATAATGTCAAAAGTTCAATACAACATTATCATTGAAATATGTAGATACAAATAAATAATTATACTTTTTAACGAGAGTTGGACTAAACTCAGTTGTAGGACAAAGGGGGCTTTGGATGACGACGATGATGACGATCATTGAAATAACTGAAGTGTTTTACAAAAACTATCCCTGAAATTTTTATGTTCCTATGGAATTGGTGAAATCCCCGAAACCGCCAATCCCATAAAGTATATCGACAAATGATGAATGAGAGATTTAAATAATCCTGTACGGAATACTAATGTGAACATGAAGTTTCGTTCAATACCGTTACAAATTCAAACCCAAACTTTATACAGCGGTTCTAAAAAGCATAAACTTTAACAGAATTTTAGTTTTAAAATAAAATAAAACTAAAATTTTAGACGGCATCTGTTCCGTGTTGAATTTTAAGCGCATGGCCACACATTCTGGAAGTTTGTTTAGAACTAACTACGAGCGGTAAAAACGGACTAGATAACTTACTGCAAGTGCATGTTTTATTGCAAGTGCATGTTTTATTTCTTTCAATATTTAAACAGCTGACCACACTGTGAAGTTCGATGAGGGATCTAGAAGTAATACTTAATTCATAATGGTCCCAAAGATAGACGAGAATTCAATATAGTTTAGAAGTCTGACAGGTTCGGCCGACCATATAATACACTTAACATAACCATCATGCTTGAATATCCCGAAAGATTAGGCAGCGTAACATACCGGCGAACTGCAGGTGTATGTTAGAACTACTACTAAAATATGTATGTTTACGTCGTAAGTAATAGTGTGGCAAACTTATTGCCATTAACCGGGCAGGGATCCAAACTTCAAGCTGCTACTGAGATTTTCATAGAAAAAGCCAATAACATCAGGACCTGTAGGCTACCAGTCGGGTGACCACTGGACTAACGAGGCTGACAAAACCGTCAAAAATCCATGTTTTATCCATGTTGGTTCTCCGCGCTGGATTTTTAATTTACCTGCTAACTACATACGCAAATGTAGTTTTTGTACGCGTGAGTACGGTGTCATGGTCGTGGTGGTTGTAAAAAATATGGTTGGACTCTAGGGACTATACGGCAAGGGAAAGCAAGTGCGATGTATAGTCGGTACGAGTCCGACATACCCTGCCGCCTCCACGAGTGTATACACGAGGAAATCGTTTCCTCGCATTCGTTCGTCTGTTGACCATGTTTGAGAGACACCGAACAATACAATGAAGAGCGGAGCGGGGGTATCTAACGTTGGGAAATGGCAAAGACTCGATTGTTCGAATCTAGGCGAGTTGCAATCTAACTATCGAATCGAAACAAAATGTAATGAAATGACATAAGTTGTTGATGTATCGAAAGTTCAATATGTCATTTCCATACATTTCGAATCTATTCATTAGATGAGTCGATTTTTAAATTGCAGCTTGTATGTAGTACGCTGTGCTACATATCAAACTTATTATCCAGTATAAGCTGATCTCTTACTGTGTAAATATCCTATACTATGCGAGTTCAGCTTTTCTGGAATTGTGTAGTCGTTATTACATATTGTACTTATTCATTATGTGGTCAAACTATGTTTGCTACTGTTCCAAATATAGGATATTTAGTGCAGTAATTTGTGGTATTCGGATATTTTAATATACTCGTAGAACTTTTGTTTACTCGCAAAATATTATAAATGATGAAGCTACGTGCTTCCAACAGTTTACATTGTTGCCATAATTTTAATAATAGATATTATTTCTGGTCGTAAAAGTCGTAAAAGTTAAATTTTAATTTAAAACTTTACCTTTACTGTATTTGGTGGTCTATATGGGTGAGCCCATAGGGGTATGTTCTCGAATTTCGTCTCAGCGGAAACCCTTGCTTTGCTTGCTTGCCTTGCTTGTCCAATGGTAGTGTTGAATTAAAAAGATCTTATTCATCGTATGGTGCTGTTTTGAACGGTTATCGACCGTGTAAAATAAATTCCACTCTCTTTATTGAATAACTCCATGCTACGATAGCTGCTACCCTCTATTATATCGGAATAGTGTCGACCAAACCTACAAGAAGAGTTCCACCTGTTATGGTCACAGCCGTAGGACACTCCGTGGTAGCGCCCTACGGCTGTGTCACAGGGGAACTCTACTAGGTACAGACGCCAGCAGGTCAAGGTATCCAAAACTGTCAAATTTTCCCAATAGAATATGAACCTTATTGTCTTGAGTTAAAGCTGAAAATCTATCAAAGAAATTTGACAGATTGGGGTAGGTTGATGTGCTGGCCTCTGTACATGAACTAGGGCGCTGCACCATAAATCGCGAGTTTGGCTCCCATATGAGACAAAAAAATATGTGTATAAGGAGTAAATAGGTCTTTTTTAGTTCTTTACAGTTGGCTCGAATAGGTAATGGCCCAGGTAGGCGGCATGTATGTTTGATCCACGGGCGCCTTATAGTAGGATGCGTGGAGAAGCATGGCCATTGATAGGGTCCTGTGAGGGTTGGACCGCAGCCTGTGATCACACCTCTCCGGGAAGCAATTTGAAACTATAAGGATGAACTATAAGGATTTTCCGTACCTGTTTAAAAAAGGGGCTTCGTACACATATAAGTATAAAGTTTAGGATCGTATATATTCAGATCATTATAATAATGCTTGCTTTTTAAAAGACATTTTTTTAATACCATTCCACAAAATACTCTTTTCTCTCAGGGCTGTGTCATCTCAATTTACTATTACAACGGACATTAAGGTTTGACGGGTTGACGACAAGCCTCCATCAATAATCCTCCCCCAACGCCCCCACCTGGCAATATAAATGAGAAAAAGATTAATGTGAACTGTTGCTATCAATAAATCATTAGATCTTATAAACGATGCTTAGGAAAGGCCTGCTACAGGATGGTGTCTTAAACTAAAGGCATATTGAAATAGCTCCATTCGGTTTCATTTATTCCTTATTAGCTGTATAGCCTCGTTGTTACCCGTGATGATCTCGTTTCCAATCCCGTGGGAATTCCCGAAAACCCTGTCTTATTACTCTCCTTTTTATTCTACAGTTTAAGAGCTCAGCTCTTGTCAGTGGAGCAATCGCCAGTTTTCTCTATCTTCTGCTTTCCGTTTCACCTCTTGATACGACTCGATCCCCACCATCACTTGTTCCACGAAACTTCTCCTTTTTTATGGTACGGATAATCCTCATAGATCGTCAGCCATCAGGACTGGAGACAGTGTAATTCGGAATCTTACCGAAAAAAAAAATCGTATTTGCCTTCTCCTGCCTTGTATTTATGAGCTTTGGTTTCGTAATATTTGCCGGGAACTTTTGAAATCTCGTAACCGCTGGATCCCATTCCTGAAAGTTTTATCTCGCATCCTGCTCGAAGGCCCACTCGATCTTGTAGTTCTTCTTTAAGGAACCTATAAGAAACTCTTCTGCAAAATGTCGTTATTCTAGGAATCAACCGTTTATGCTGTGCTATGTCTACCAGTGTTAGAGTTTCAATGAGTAGACCAGTTACTAAATGAAAATCGAATACTAACAAACTAGAAAGTAAAACACCATCTAAACCTAAGCTATCACTATCTATAACAACCTACTATCTAAAACGTATGCTCAAAATACTGTTACGCCAGATACGTAATAGAACGACTGAGATGGCTCACGAAGGTTCTAGAAACGCGTGGAAGTTTAATCTTCACACTCGCGTAGGTATAGGTAGGTACTTATATCTATAAGTGCCTATAACAATACCGCAAGGACACGCGGCTCGCGACACAATAGGCTGAGGTCAACGACCGCGAAACAATAGGCGCGCGAGTACCTACTCGTATTTTTTTATAGCATTTTCGGGATTATTCGATTCTGGAACTTTCTGAGCCATATAAATAGCGGTCCTAAGGGGCCGGCAAGGCAGTTCAATTGTGGACACGGACAAGTGAAGATCGAAGCGAACTACGAAGTGACTACAGTGCGATAGTGAATTGTGAAGTGAACTAGTATAGCGACATACTGGTGATTTGTGTTTTGTATTCGTGTGAGCAATTAAAGTTTTGATTGTTTATCGGTTAAATTGGTGTCATTTAATTTATCCCGAACCCCAGCTCGTAACAATACCCTGGACAGCGTTCCGCACCAATAACTCCATCCTCAAAGATCTCCACATACAAGACAGACTTTCGTCGATTGTGCAACTACGAAAAATGAAGTTCTTTGGGCATATCTCCAGAAATGAAGACTCGATGGAGCGACTTGTTGTAGGTATAAGGCCGCAGAATGCAGGAGACTTCGATCTCCAACTCGCTGGATTGACCTCATCACCAAAGCTACGCAATTCATCGCAGTACAGTGTGCTCGCAACGCTGAAAGTCGCCAGGAGTGGAGGGACATCGCGCGACGTGCAGCAGCTTTAGAAGTCAGCGAAGATGCCGCAAACCTGTCCATCGACAGCCACGACCACTCTGTCAAGAGTGCCCAACTAAAAAGAAGAGACTATCTAAAACAACCTATCAAATTCTATATTTTTTCTAAATATTAACTTTATATTAAATCGAGCCTTCATTTTGTCTATTTATTAAGAGGGTAAATGAAGTTAGTTTATTCTCACAAAACCATTACGAACACTTTGAAGCTCCTTTTAAAGTATTTAATTAACTTCTCTAAATATTTGTAAACTAGTTTTTGACATTTCTATACGTCAAATCACAAACATTATTACCCGATTATTGGCAATAGCCTCGCTGCTTGATACATGGGTCCTCTGCGTAACCCTTCAAATAAAGACAAATGAGAATTACAGATGTGATGGTATGTTGTAATTTTGGGTCTAGATAATATTTTTAGGCTTAGGTACGTATTCATGGTACCGAAAGGCGATAAAGTGGGAAAGGGCTTCTAATATTTATTACATAAGAGAAGATTTAGTACCAGACTAGGGGTTAGATATATGTTTATATATAAAATTGGATTGTATGATCTTAGCTTCTTTCAGTCGTCTTTGTCACTAACTATACAAAAAACTGCGCTTGTTACTTAGAATTTACTTACACAAAAGTTTATGTCTACACAATAGAAATATTTTCATGTATTTTTTTTTACTATAAACATTATCTTCATCAGTATTTTTTTCTGTGTAGTGGGTACATCTAAAATCCAAATCCTTGGTTTTTAGATTTAGGTTGACTGGGAGAGAATGCCGAATGGCATTAAGTCCGCCTTTGTACAACATTTTTTTGTTTTGTGCAAGAAGTATTAAATAAAATAAATCCTCATACACACAAATATCCAAAACAATAACCTACAGGTCATACAAATATCCATTCCATACGAGAATCGAAACCGCACCATAAATGCCGTCATTTATACCCGTATTCTCAGGACAGCTTCAAAATTCACAAAGTATGACGTCGTGTTTAGTTAAGTTAAAATAATATATCAGAGCGTCAACAGAAACCACATTTAACTTTTACGTGGTTAAGCTGTCACACAAACAGAAAATGAAGATACTTCTCACCATTTCCTGGTAAACGATCAAAGCATATTAAGTTAAACTGTACACAGACCAAAGGGAGTTATGAAAGTACCAATAGTAATTAAAAGCAAATAATTTCTGCGTGAGCTAACTCGAAGTCTGAAGTTGGAATTTACGGCAATTAACGTTGTTTGCGACTTGGCCTAAATTGATAAACGACTCTAATATTGTGGCTGTCTACTGTCATGAAAACTTCCACCAAACTCATATTAAGAGTTCCGATGTCTTTACCTCATATGCAGCATCGATTCTAGGCTATTATCGAAGATATGGGCTACGAATTGATTAATCACTTGAACCTTTTTTTAATACATAGGTATATGTTACCGGAAATGTGTGGAACCTCAAAATTGTATACATTTCCTAGGATAATATATTTAGTCACCGACATGACATCCCGAATTTAACACATTACCAATTCCTATAGGAAATGTATGAAATTCCTAGGAAATATGTATAATCAGTTAATTTATTTTACAGTTTTTTTGTTAATTTTATTATTAGTTTCTATACATTTCTTAGGATTTTCATTTAATGACAGATTACATGCGTTTTTCGTCTCATCAATCATCGATCCAGCATCACTGGGGGAGGTTGAGGCGGGATAGGTCACATTAAAAATTACACTTGAATGAGACCCATGATCACATTCATAGACAATAACGGGAGCCGAGCGCATGGTGGTTTCGAGATTTCGGATTTTCGTGACGAAGATCCCTCTTGGGACGTATGACATACATTTTGGTCGTTGGTCCGTCCTCTTTTAAATTGTGAGTCTTATCAGGCACACTAACCACCTACTGAACTCAACTTTGTAAATTTTCTTAGTACGGAAAATCCTCATGTCGAACGCGTACCGACTAAAACTACCGCACTTGCATTCACCTGCCCTATAGTAATGGCCATGGGATCCACGAAATTCCCCACGACCATACTACGCCGGGCTGCGTCCAGCAGTCGCTGAACCCCATGAATTAGCGAGGCCTTTCTTCGCATACCGATTGAAGGCACGCGTGTTCGCCACAAGCGTGTCGCCTACTGGGGATAGTACAAACCCTGCTTAGTTTGAGACTAGATGGTATTGTGCAAAATGTCCCAAATATTTATTAATGTATTATTATGATAGGGACTCTAAATACACATCGATTATCAATTTGACGATTACAACGATTTACAAAAATATCATATAAAAATATATAGTTCACTGTGCCAATTCGCTTAACATTCTCTTTGTTTTTATTTTCTTTTCTACGTAACAACCACCTGAGTTCGAGCGATGGGGTATGCTGAAAATCAGCCCTGTGGAGATTTGTCTCCACAGTGTTAGTGCTGAGCTTACCCCAATTGCCAAAATAACGCTTGCATTTTGTTTTAGTTTTAAAATTTTTTTTGTAACCGATTTCTGGCAATAATTCATTTTTATTATTATTTATTATTAAAAATATTTATTTATTAATCTAATGCTTTTTTGCATACAAAGTTATATGCCATATTTATAGTCCAATAATATTTGTTCTAGATATAAAAAAAAACATAACTATTTATATAGGTAGGTACGTATAGTATCCTTTAACAATATCGTGATAGACACTGCTAAACACGAATACTAATTCGACCTCACGCGACCATTGATATTATAATAACCCTGCCGTGTCCCGTTTTAATTACTCACAAGTGAAAAATTTTTACAACACAAAACTGACATTGATGAAGCACCTTACATTTATAACCTAGGATTTTACGTTTATTAGTAGATATATACTGCCTCGTTAGTCGAGCGGTGTAATGCGTGACTGCTACGCTAGAGGTCCTCGGTCCGATTCCCAGGTAGCGCAACATGTTATTGGGTTTTTCTATGAAATTCTCAGTAGCAACTCGGAGTTCGGATTTGTCTCTGTTAGTGGCAATAGCAAGCCTATTGCCACTATTACATGGGAACTAAATATACCGTCAAACTGTGGGTTTACATTATTACATCTCTGCCTAACCCTTCGGGAAATACAGGCCTGTACGTTATGTATAAAGTATAATTTTTGGAGCTCAGGAACACAAAAATAAATCAAATTTAAAGAAACTCTCGAGTATTCTCTTAATTCCAGAGAACATTATAAGGCATAGTCTACAAAACTGTATCTTTCCCAATTTGTGAGGTTAGATTATTAGCAATTCCACTCAAATTGGAACTGCCCGACTGGGAATGTGCCTACCTCCTCACAGAAAATCGAAGTGAAATGACACTGCTTTGAGCTATGTTGTGCCTTACGACGAGCAAGGTTTTACGCTCACCATCAGGTGGCCCGTATGATATCCAGACACCTTTTTTTGTTTTAATTTTTGGTCACCTGCCACCAGGAGCGTAGGTTGTTGAGTGTATGTCGAACTTATACCGACATAACAAAACTACACCCTTGAGTCGGGGCTATGACCCATTAGATTCATGATCGCATTTGCCACAACCCCGATACATCACCTACATAGACATACAAAACTTGCTCCAAAAATTATTTACTATACATCAACAAATAAAAACACCAGCACGGCTGTAGTCTCCGAAGGGTTAGGCAGAGGTATACTAAAGTACAATCATAGCTCGCAGTTTTGTTAAGGTCCCATTTAGGGGGACAACCATTGCCATTAACCGGGCATAAATTCAAACTCCCAGTTATTTCTGAGAATTTCATATAAAAATTAAATAACACTTTGATCGACATGATAATCTTAAGACCACTAGAATTTTATAAATATCAAATGTAATAACAACAACATTTAATATTTATAAAATTAAATCTACAGTATTTTTCTGAAAAGTTGAATATTAAATATCAGCGGTAGCTCATGAAATACTTGCAGCGTTATTTACAAAAAGCTCAGAGGTGTATCCAAGACCGGGTTTACACGGCGGCATAAACACAATTTTTCATTTTATTCCGGACTTCAGGACAAAGAAGAATTTTAATGCAATTTAGTACTCGCATTGTGCCCTAGAGTTGTTGGCATTTTTACTGTACACGGCTTACGAAAGGTGTCGTGAGGAGAATGGACTTAAAAAATAATTACTCACCCGTGCCAGTGATATTATGAGCAAGGGTTCTATTTTTAAAAGGGTGAAAATAAAGTCAACGGCGCACACGTTTGTATGCATGAAATATTTATATCGGTTTTCGAATTTAGGATTCAAAAGCAGGGTACTCACTCAGAGGTGACTGCATGTAGTGTATCTGATACTGTAATATCATTATGAACCCGTATACTATGCTGCTGGGCACGGGACTGCTCTCAGAATGAGAGGGATTAGGCTAGTCCAACACGCTGCCTTGTGCGGGTTGGTTGACTTCACTTGCCGTCAAGAAAAAACTCTCGGGCGAGGAGTTTTCCTCACAATGTTTTCCTTCACCGCTTAAACGATAGTTAATTATTAATACGCACATGATTTTGAAAAGTCAGAGATGCGTGTCTTGGCTTCAAACTCGAGACTTTTGACTTGGCAGTCCATTGATCATGTTAATAGGCTATCACTGCTTCTAATGTACATAACTATAAGTTTTAATCTACAAGTTTTAATGCATATAACATTGCTATTAATATGCATTACTCATGCCAGCGTATTCTCTTGATACAGTATCAAATAAATTGCATGTTATGCCTGTAGCTGACGTTACGGGTATAACGTGGTATAACAGGTGTGACGTGGCTTCCATATTAAAACCACACTTGCCTTATAGTCATGGTTAGCAGTCGCTGGACCCCTTTAATTGGCAAGGCAAAGGCCTCAAGGATACGAGGAAAGCCTCGTATCCTAATTAAAGGCATGCGTGTGGCAAAAACACGCGTCCCGCCTATTGGGAGTGAGTGAATACCCTGCTTGGATTTTACTATGAAATTTCTAGTAGCAGTTCAAAGTTAGGATTTGTGTCCCATGGCACTTAAACATACTGGCAAACTGTGGATGTACATAAGTACACCTCTGCCTAACTAATTGGGGAATACAGGTGTGTGGTATGTATTTTATGTATAAAACAGCGGCTCTTAAAATAAAGCAAAAATATTCTTCATAATTATTAACCTCGATCTGTGTTGTTACAGTTGTCAGCAACGTTGCTGGTGTTCCTTCACCTTTCGATGCACGTGGTCGACGAGGGGCATGCTGTCAATCCTAGTGAGTACCTATATATTTTTTTAATTGTATCATGCATTTTCATGCAATACAGAAATTGAGGTTGCCCCAGTAAAATGTAAAAATACTGGTGTAAATATTAGTATAATCTATGAAAATGTTAGTTTAAATAGGAAAAGGAAAACCGTTTTAATTTTTTAAACTTCGGGTCCTTCTGTAAGGCGTCAGTCACAATAAAATATTATTTAGTGCCCTTAAATTATTTATATTTTACCAAAGCAGTGTTAAACGTTTCTTACAATTTGATTTTAGCAACTGTGCTTGCATATTATTCTAATACTATAGGTATATTTAATAACTGTATATTTAAAATAATCGCCATATATTTTGATAATTGAAAATTCAGCATCAATATTTATGAAGATTTACAATAACATTGTAGTTGTGTAATTATTCTTATTTTACTTACTTGAAGTGCGGCATTGCTAAAACAAAATACGAGCGCTCGCTTGGTTACCAAATTGAAAAATCTTTTAGTGTAAGTATATAGTTACAGATTTGCTCTAATTGTAGATTAATTACACTTTGGGGAATAATGGCAACAATTGCAAAAAAATCTCTACTAATAACAATTTCGTGCGTGCGCAGACTAGGTATTATCATTTTTAGCGATATAAGTCCTAAATTGACTATTTTTCCCAATTACTATTTGAGTTGAATAACTAGAATGACGACTTTTAAGCAGTGACTTTAATACAATAGTGTAATTAATTATGCTGAGGGGTTCGTGGCTAACTAATAACTACGCTAATCAACCGATCCGCAAGGTTAAGCTGCGGTAGGCACAGCCAGTCTGTGGATGGGTGAGTCTCCTCTCAGAATGAGAGGGATTAGGCTGTAGGTCACCACGCTAGCCTAGTGCGGGTCGGCAGACTTCACACACCGTCGAGAAAAATCTCTAAGGCGTACAGGTTTCCTCACGATGTTTCCCTTCACCGTTTAAGCGAGTTATAATTAATTATACCATCACGCCTGTATTCCCCGAAGTGTTAGGGAGAAGTGTACTAATGTGCCACTCACATTTTGCCGGTATATTTTAAGTCCCATGTAATAGGGGGCGAGCATATTGCCATTAACCGGAAACAAGTCCAGACTCCGAGCTGCTCATGAGAATTTCATAAAAAACCCAATAACACTTTGCTCGACCTGGGGATCGAACCATGGACCTCTAGTGTAGCAGTCGCCCTTAGGACCACTAGACTAATGAGACAGTCTAATTAAAGTAATTATTACTACGCACATGAGTAAATTCTAATAGTCAGAGGTGCGTGCCTGGGATTCGAACTCGAGACCTTTGATTATATCACGATATCATACATATACATCATGATTCGTACAATAAGATAGGCAGGCCAACTAAGTCTGAGCCTTAAAAGTAATTTGTTTCTTCATTCAGTACGGATCACAAAACAGCTAAAATAGCTGAATTACCTTCAGTTTAATCCAATTACCCGTTCTTTGTAAGCCATTAAATAGGGAAGTTAGGAAACTCTTTCCTTGCTCTGCATTTTATCGTCTGATTAATTTCATTGCGGTTAGTGCAGACAGTAACTTGACGAAGGAAACTTGACAACGGACACTTGTTTTTAATGATCTCTTTCTACTTGGGCTTGTTTTAATAACTTAACTTTTTTATTAAAGTTCTAGCATTTTAATATACATTTTTTTTTACATTTGGCTTCACTAATGGCTCTTGCATCATAGGTAATACATACATTTGAATAACTTCAAATGTGTCTTGTATAGTCAACAAAAAAGTAAGGTAATAGAGATAGAAAACGAAATATGCATTCTTATACAGATTTCGACATAAATAATTACGCGCCAAAGAGTTAGATACCTATGTAGCTGTTTACAATATAGGTACGTTTTGACACATATTGCGTGATATATATGAAAACACAGATGTTTAATTAGCTGCCTGTATACCTTACTCTTTTCGTGACCTACATAGTAATTTTAAAGTATATAGCTTAAACTGACGTTAAATGCGTAGTTAATTAGTCATTGGTGTATAATGGATGAACTCGTAAGTATGGAGAACCTCATAATTCTTCTAACCTTTTATCAATTATTTTGACGTCGGCTTCCAGTTTAACCAGATGCGGCTGAATAACAGTATTTTACACGAAGCGATTGCCATCAGACCTCCACAACCCAATTTCTGGACAATACCAATATCCTGATGATACAATGATTGTCAGGCCTTTTGGGCTTCTGACTACCATTAACGATTGGAATAGGTGTTTGTGTGACAACCGGGACCGACGGCTTTACGTGCTCTCCGAGGCACGGAGAGGTCTCGGTGATATGATCGGTTGATAAGTGTAGTTATTTCGTAAACTACGCTAAAAAAAATATGGAAATCGGTTCATAATTTGTAACAAAATGCGCAAATACATTTACTTAAAAAAATACGTACTTATTTATATCTTTACAGACCTTGACTTGAATAAGAACCTCCTCCTTCTTTGTAAGTTGAAGTTCATCAATCTCAATAATTCCTTCTTAACTTTGAAGTTTATTAAGTTTAAGTTAAGCACTGAAATGTCGTTTTAAGTGTTTATTTCAGCTTATTCCAAACTTTATTTAGCTTCATCCTTCGCCCGGCCTTTTTATTACTTAGCTCGTAATCCATCTAGATTGGATCTATTTTCTTTATACATTCCAGTATCGTGGTTTTTAAATTGGGATACTTTTGTTATTAATACTGAATCAGATTTAGAAAACTGGGATGAACTTGAACCTATTTCCTTTAACTAAACTTTAAAGAGTGATAATAATAACTTATAAGAGTGGTTTAAGGAATTGAATTATTTAAATTTGAATAGAGATTTTCTTGATGGCGTGTGAAATCTGCCAACCCCCAGTAGGCCAACGTGTTGGATGGCTTCACCTATCTCATTATGAGAGGAGACTCGTGCCCAGCAGTGGAACAGTATATGGGTAGATAATAGTTGCTGTGATCACAATAATTAACACTGTGTTGGCCATTGGTTCACTCTACGTGCATGACATTACAATGCGACAAAAACAGTCAATATTACACGAGTGGACGATGAAGTGAACAGCTACCCTAATAGCTTCGTGTTTTTCTAATATTTTTTGCACATCCATTTTTAGAGTTCTGAAATTTTATTTAACTTGCAACGTTTGTGTTGGTATGTTCTGATAAAACTGTCAGTTATTTTTATGCCATATACTGACTGAACTTTAAAATAAAGACACATATCATGCAAAAATATTACCCTTCATATTGTTGCATGTATGTTGGTATGTTTCTTCCTTTGTGGCGTAAAGATTTAGATCTATAAAAATACTTAAAGGTTGTCTGTAAGAGCTTAGCGATAAGACTGCTCATTGTACCATTCTATCATATATAAACATGTACTACTACTTGGCATTTGTTTATGGTGTACAATAGAGAATATTCTATTATATTCTACACTTTAAAACATCCCAATGTATGCAAGTATGTAATTGTACGGTCAACAACGAAAGTCGCTGAACACAACCAAATTTTGAAAACATCACTACACCAAAACTTTTAATTAAATTCTAGTTAAGGTAAAGCTAGTAATTATCTTATAGACAAAGAACTCGTGCTACCTTCTCGGGTCAGTAACTTCTCGATAATAAAAAATGTTATAGCGTTTTAAAAAAATGCATCGTGTTCAGCTAGTTTCGTTGCTGACTGTACAATCACCATAAGAGTTGGGTATATAAATATGGAACAAAATCTGCATCTTTACAGATTGCGATATAAAAAAATGAACTGAATAGTTTGGTCTAGCTGCTTACAATACGTGCATTTTGACACATTTCATAATATTATATTATTGAAAAACTTTATCTTAAAACTGATATTTAATGTTACCTCTCTGTGTGACCTCTTTTGTCGACCTTACATACTTACCATAAGTTGAATATCTCACACTTATCTTTACTTAAGCAGAGAAGGTGGTAATTCATTATTATTCTTGAAAATTGCTTGTTGTATTTAAGTAATATTTTTAGATATACTGCGTCAACTAAAATTTATTCTTTCTTTCCCTTATTACGTGGTAAATAATGAAAGAAAAGGAATGAAGCCATCTTAAACCGAGTATTAATAATTGTGAGTAAATAAAGAATGATTCCAGCAAAAGATAACAACACCCTTAAGTGCTTTTGTCTGTCGGCTTTCTGACATGTGAACAAATATTATCATACTCAGTTTCCTTATTGGAACAGGAAAATTCATTCAATTTATGGCTCTAACCATTTTAGGCAAGACTTTATTTAATTATATTCTCTCGCACGAAATTAGGAAAATGTTGCAGTGTCTTGTTGCCTTCACCAAGACACTGCAACATTTCCTTAATTAAGATACCTTGATCTAATGATCCTCCTGGCTAGTTACCTTCTTCACATGTAAACGCTCTGCAAAGAGTTTTCGAGTGTTCGATCGTGTGTATGTGAGAGCTAGAGCTCAGGAATGAATTTTCATGAATTGCGTGCAGTGATAACCTGAATATGAACACTGGACTTTCAAGTCAAAGGTCTCAAGATCAAATCTAAAGCATGCACCCCTGACTGAATAATGAATTACTATCATTGGCTTAAACGACAACATCCGTCAGCTCGTACTAACTAGTATAACATATGCTTATTTCTAGAATTTTTATAATTTCTATAATTGTCGTAAAAAATGTAGATATATATGTAATACTAGTATGTATTTACCAGTATTTTCCATGCCTTTCTACAAAAAAAATATAAATAATTTGTTTGTGTTACGCAGGCGTGTGCTAACAGCAATATGGTTTTGTGTTTCGAACTATAAAATGAAATGTTTTCCGTTATAACAATACCTAGTTTGTGCCGTTACATTTTATGTTCGTGATAGGGCACAGTAATATTTGAAACGAACTATTGACACCCATTAAATGTAAACGACACGAATGTATACATTTTTTAGATAGAAATGTCTAGTTACATAGTAAAAAAAAACTGTTTTATATATTTATATAAAACTTTTTTTTATACTTAAGTAATTCCTACATACCTACGTATTAGAAATGATGAAGGAAAAAATCTAGTGTTGTATTTATATAGATAAACTAGCTGCCCCCGCAAACATTGTTTTGCCATAAAAAAAAAAATTAGGGGTATGAAAAATAGATGTTGGCCTATTCTCAGACCTCCCCGATAAGCACAAAAAATTTCATCAAAATCGGTCAAGCCGTTTCGGAGGAGTACGGCAACGAAAACTGTGACACGAGAATTTTATATATTAGATGGATTGATAAAAATAATATATACTTGCCTAATGGAGCAGTTTTTTATTTTATAGTTCATTATTAAGTAGTTATTACCTACGTATAATATTACGTTAGTTTTGTAATGAAATATTTAAAAAAAGAGTTGCTGAAAGGGATTCTGCTTTTGTATGGCAAAAAACTTGTGAAAGCTACCCGATTCTGTCAAATTTCTTTGATAGATTTCCAACTTTAATATAAAATAATAAGGTTCATTTGCAATTGGAAAGATTTGACAGTTTTGAACAGCTTGACCTGCTGGTGTCTGTACCTATAGATAGTCTGTAGTCTAAAATTGACATACCTACCTAATCTCTAGAAGTTTAATTTTCCTCCATTATTCTAGGTGCGTTTACAAAACAGTCAACCGAATGTAAACTTACTGACTAAATACACGATTGTAAATCAAAATGGATAACCGCGGACCCGATTTCCCTTTCTCATGAGAAACCAAATACAATAGATAAACGTCTACATAGTTTGCCATGTGAAAATTGACATAACCCCACTGGCTATATCAACAATTATTGTGAATTAATCAGTGCTTATATACTACCGCAATCAATCCCTATTATAACCAAGCAAGCATACCGGTATTGTCCTAAAGTATGAATAAGATAAGCTATATAATGTTACTATTGTTATTGATATTTAAACTCTGTTGGATTATGCCAAAAAGTTGCTGTTATATATATTTTTGTATTTAAAACATAATTTAAAACAATTTACAGCGTAATTGGCATAGCGCCTGAACTCTCGGCTTTCTACACAACGGGTTGTGGGTTCGTTTCTCCGACGGAACAAATATTAGAACATATTATCTTTGTTCTGGGTCTGGGTGTTTGTGTATGTGACATTTTGTGTTTGTAAAAGCACTCATGATACAGGAGAAAAACCAAGTGTGTTTAAAAAATATATAAGTAAATGGCTGAAAAATTGAAGAGCAAAGGTAATCACTGGCATTACGGCGCATCATATTACACAAGCATATAATAAACGGTTATTAGTAGTTTGATGTGCAAAAAATTTGTAAAATTATTAAAGCAAAATTATAAAGAGCAATATTTTTAATAACCTTTAGTTATTTACATCCATAATATATGATCAACAGATCGTTAAGCTTACGTGGTGGCTGGCTCGACAGTTTGTGTAGGGTTGTAAGTTTATCTCATTTATACTTTAATCCCTAACACGTTCCAACATTTCCATACATATTAATCTTAAACACCTCCTTGTTTCACTACCATACACTTGAACGATTTTAGCGCCAAAACACACAAGCTAATGGATAATTTCGATAAACCTTTATCGATACGCACCGCCACTACTCTATGTTTACTTTCTCGATGGCAATGTTGGGCCCGTAAATATAGCAGCGGGCGACCCTTGTTCTCACATTTGCGACAACTCTTCACACAAAATTTCACCTTAGACGAAAAATGTTAGAGTTCAAGATGCCCTGTAGCGTAGTAATAATTCGACTATCATTGGTTATTACGATGACATGTATAGAGTAAAGAAACCCTTTGCAACGTCGCATTTGCTCTGCGGTTCATTCGAGGACTACGTTTTGTGAATTGTCATGTCGACATGACCGCGTGTGAATTATGTCAGGGAAATTAAATGCTAGTAGTGAGCGAGTAGTACGTAAATAATAAGAGTCATTTTTGCATATTCAGTTGTATATCATATAGCTGTCACCTGTTTTAGTCACATCCCAAAGGAATTATAATAAATAAATAAATGATTTTTATTTCGGACAACAAGATCCATATTATGTTAGTAAAATTACATAAGAATGTTAGTAAAACAAAAACAAAATAAAACAAATTTTGATGAAATTTTGATTTGAGCCAAAAAGCAGCCTATGTCCTTTTCCAAGGTCTAATATATCTCTGTATAAAATTTCATCAAAATCGGTTCATAGGTTAAGCGTGAAAGTGTAACAGACAGATAGATACAGCTACTTTCGCATTTATAATATGAGGATTATTTGCGATGCTGAACGATGACTTGAGTTTAGTTAAGTAAGTATTCTCGGGTTAAGTTGTGTTACATTTTTTTCAGTCAGAAAAATAGGAATTAGGCCCTAGAATGTATCCAGTTACCCAACATACCCAATTTTCAACACCAAAAAATTAAATAGGGCGCAACATAATTGCGCTCGTTGCGTTGAAATGGATCGTGCGCATTTTTAGTGAGGGGAAAAACAAAAGTTTTATTGGAGTGGAGCGCTGAACGTTCAGCGCAGGGGAGCCATTTCAGCTTTTGAGCAGGTTAATGTTCATCACAGGAAACAAGGGAAGCGAAAATACACTGCACTTTGTAAATATAGTGGCGTTTTGCACAACGGAATCGCAGTTTCGAGCAATGTTCTGAAACTAGGTATTTTGCGAAGTGACCGGAGTTATTGGTTTAATAGTTGAATAAGACTATATTTTTGAAATGGAAATAATGTATAACTGAACTGTCAGTTAGTAACCACTGGGTTATGACTTGTTTTTTATGGAGTTATTTATAATATCATATAGACGAATAAAAAAATTCATGCGGTTGTAAACTAAGAGATACACTACCGTACATCTATAGTTTGCTAGTAGATATGTTAGATCTCTTATAATAAAGAATAAATTGTAGCTACCAGAAAAACCTAATAATATCACCTACTAGACCTAAGAATTAAACCATCGACATAGCAGCCACGCTTGCGGCTATAACACCAAAAAAATGACAATAAAAAAAGATAAACAAAAGCTAATTAGCTTTTGTTTATCTCTCTTTTTCCTTGTCCTTTATTTCATCATAATTCATTAAATATGAAGTTTCTATTTAATTTTCCGTTTCGACTTCATAAATCAGTTGCATTCTTCCTTGCAAATTTGAAGTAACAAAAATACAAAGTGCACTTTGTAAAAGTAACACGCGTTATGCACAACTGGTCGGCGCCAGTGGTGGCCCGGCGGGTCACAGCAGTTTTTGTGAATCTGCGAACTAACCGGTATTGCCCGATAGCTATGGCTTTTATTGGTTTCGTTCTAAACGGGGCAAATGGATTGTCTGCAGTGTTGTGGTAGCAATTTTTTTTTAATGGAAATTCGAACTTTTTTGGTTATCACGATTTGTTGCGATTGTTGTTTGTCAGCATGGAGATACGCAATAACTGTGGATATCAATTTATTCTGTAACGTATATGTAATACTTTAGCTTTAATAATACTATAAAAAAGTCACGTAAAACAAGACAATTTCGTCCAGCCGTTCTCAAGTATTACGCTTACAAACGAACAGCATTCTTATTACAACAAATTTTATTTATAAAGACTTTAATATAAGTTTAAATCTCCTAGACGCATCAAACATAAATAAACAAAGTTATGCCGCAGTGTATCATTATATAATATTTAGTGGGGGAAAATAAGCAATAAAGTGTATGTTACATTCGACCGATATGGGCGTATGATGAGCGGTCCTCGCTGAATAATGTATGAAGGACCGGATCTACCCGCTGTCAGATAGCCGCAAGCCCAATAAACAGTGTCCTAGTAAACGTAAAAGGGGAATAATAGATATATAAATAAATAAATATTCTTGGACAATTTTACACAGCATCATCTAGTCCCAAACTAAGCAGAGCTTGTACTATGGGTACTAGACAATGGATATAATACTTATATCCTTTTTTTTTGTAAATACGTACTTATAATACATAGGAAACACCCAGCCAAACACGAACACTTATGTTCATCACATAAATATTTGTGGTTTGTGGGAATCGAACCCACGACCTCGTGATCAGCAGTCCGACACGCAAACCACTAGACCGCAGACGTCGTCATAATTATATTTATCATAACTGTTTTATTTTTTTATGGACAAGAACAGACCTGATTCTGTGTCGATAATTCGTGATATGTCAGATGAGCTGTGGGCTAAACAAAGTACCGAATGGGTCCCACAAAACGACAAATGACAGCGCGGCAGGCCTTTTCTTATAGTACGGAAATTTTTTATCCCCCACCCGAGAAGGCGGCAGGGTAATTTTTTTATATTCTACTAAGGTGGCAAATAAGCATACGGCCCACCTGATGGTAAGCGGTTACCGTAGCATATAGACGCTTGCAACACCAGGAGTATCACTTGCCGACCCTGTATTGAAAGAGGAATAGTTGGTTTGGCAGTATAAGGGTCAAAGTTCCCCCACTGCCAATACAAAGTTTCCTCTCGTGGAGCACTGGCAACCTTGCTCACAGTAAGAAACACAACATAGCTCAAAGCAGTGTTATTTTACTTCGATTTTCTGCAAGGCGAAGGTACTTCCCCAGTCGGGCAGCTCCAATTTGAGTGGGAATTATTCCCACTATCTCTTAAAATATAAAATATCGGACTTGTACCGACTAAAAACCGCACTTTCCTTAACTTGCCTTGTAGTCATGGCCATGGGATCCGTAAAATTCACCACGATCATGACAGGCTATAGCGCGGCAGGCCTAGACGGAGATGGCGCGATGAGCTTGACTTTTTCTGGATTGGCCCAAAATAGCATTGAACTGAGAGGAATGGAAGGAGGGTAAAGAGGGCTTTGCCCTGCAGTAGGACGACAACGGCTAAATAATAATAATTGCAATGACACAAGTGATGCAAACTACATGCTTTGATACTTTTTGCGTTCATTAAAATAAATAAAATTGTATTTTTCTAATAGCAATTTGCCACTACTCATAAAATCGACTGATTCATTAGGGCCATAAATAAATGCAAAAATGTAGTATATTATAAATGTACCATTAAATTTATTTTATTAGATTTTTTTTATTTTATTTGATTAGGATGCTTTTTTATTTTATCATAAAAGTACTTAATAATGTCGATGCTGTAGAAGATGTCTAACCTGTTTAAAAGAATAATATTGACTCACGGGCTGTATCTAAAAACTAGAATATTACCGAATAGAAACACACATTATTATTCCACTGAAAGAAAGAGACAGTACTATTTAAGATGAGCAGCCATCCTTCTCTGTCAACTAAATAACAATAGCTGTAACCTAACCTGTGAAAGCGATAAAAAATTTTACTTTCCAACGGAGTCATTAAAAATTAAACATAGGGTCGTTTAGTTTAAAATATTAGACTTGTGTGAGTAACACAGCATGTCGCACCACACTATTAATTTTCTGCACACGACACGAGTGAAAAGGCTGTGATAAATTAGTTTATTTTGTAATTAAGTGTATAATATACTAGAACTTAATAGAATGGTATGAGTATTATTATAGCAATACTGGTTAAATAGCAGTGACATTATTATTATTATAGCAGTGATAGACTAGTGATATGACCATTGGACTGCCAAGTCTAAAGTCTCGAGTTCAAATCCAAGGCACGCACCTCTGACTTTTCGAATTCTTGTGTGTAGTAATAATTAATAATCTCGCTTAAACGGTGAAGGAAAACATCGTGAGGAAACCTTAGAGATTTTCTCGACGGTGTGTGAAGTCTGCCAACTCGCATTAAGCCAGCGTGGACTACAGCCTAATCCCTCTCAATCTGAGAGGAGACCCGTGCCCAGCAGTTGGACAGTATGTGGGCTGATGATGATGTAAGCGTCCATGGTTACGGGTAGACTGACTTGGTGGGCATCATATGTATGTCAGGCTGAACATTACAGAAATATTCAATTAAAATCCGCTCTTGAATTTTTTGGAGTCTTACATCTATTTTAAAAGTAATTTGAGACATACGAAGTAAAAGAAGTACGCAGAAATCGTAGCAAGTGACATACTTTAGTTTCTACCCGATAAAGATAGAACTTTGTACATAAATTATCATGCTCATTTCCCTTGCGGGATAAACAGGGACACTCAATCAAGTGCTAGTGATCGCGGTAAACGTTTAGCCCTCAATGTATCAGCGTCGGCGTAGTCTACTTAGCGAGAGAGGTCGCTGCGTCTTCCACTCACAGGGAATTACATCCGTTTAGTTACTGTGAAAGAGAGTACCTATAACATAATACTTATACCATCAAGCCTGTATTCCCCGAAAGGAAAGACAAAGCTATACTCCCACAGTTCGCTGGTATGATTAGGGGGTGACCCTATTGCTATTTAACCGGAAAAATTCCAATACTCCGAGTTGCTACTAAGAATTTCTTTATAGAAAACTCCAATAATACTTTGCCCGACCTGGGAGTCAAGCCCGAGAGAGAGAGAGAGCCCTCTAGCATAGCAGTTGCGTTACCACCAACCTAATGAGGCAGGGAGAAGAATAATCTAGACGCTTGCAATACCAGGGGTATCACTTGCGCGTTGCCGACCCTTTAAAACGAAAGAGGAGTTGATAGTAGTAAAAGGGTCAAAGTCCACCGTCCACACGTTTCCTCGCGGAGCACTCTACCTTGCCCACCGTAAGGAACACAACACAGCTCAAAGCAGTGTTATTTTCCTTCGATTTTCTGCAAGGCGGAGGTACTGCCCAAGTGGGGCAGCTCCAATTTGAATGTGTGGTGATAAGTTTATGTTTGTTACACATTATTTTACAATTAATAGCATTATTGCAAAAAACTGCTTCTAAAACCGTTGACGAATTCATCTACGTCCCTCATTATTTTTAAAAGGGCTTATCTGAATCAAGATAATAATTATTTGGTCCCTTTAACCGCCGGCCTAGATGTCTTAAGGCGACACGGTTTTGTGAGCTCAACAATTAATCAGGCCACAAGGAAGTAATGGTATTGTTATGCGCTCAATTTATTATCGCTTTAAAGTATCTCCGGAGTAATTCAACTTTCCTTTGTTGAATATTATAAAAGGGTTTTACAATTTTTCCTCTTGGTTTAACTGTATTTTTATTTCTATCATTCCTTTTTTTTGGAAGTTTGTTTCACAAGTGATGTACTGCTTAACATCATTCTAATATTTTATATCTACTTGAGGTTATGATCATTAGTAAATGGCTGATGATGTAGTTTTTAGTCGATTATTTCAAAAAGTCTGCCAATCCGCACTAGGCCAGCGTGGTGGACTATGGCCTAATCCCTCTCAATCTGCGAAAGGAGACTCGTGCCCAGCAGTGGGACAGTATATGGGTTGATGATGATTTCAAATAAGAAACGAATGATGAAAACGTACCACTGTACGTTTTACCCAGAATACATAAATATAGTATTCTTTATTGTATTTTTTTAATTTTAAATCTACCCCGATAAAAATGATCATTTATTTTTATGAATGAGAATAAAGTCTACATTAACTCTTGTTTTATTTTGTCTAGTTGGTCTGTAGAAGAGATTTCTATAGAAATAAGCAGTACATTTGCATATTTCCTATAGAAAGAAAGAAAGAAAATCACATTTATTCGGAAAAGGTCCGTACAACACACAGTTAAAATAATGTAAGAACATAATTATATAAAAGACCACAAGGATCACTGTACATGTGCTGTCGGCATGCTTGTCCCGAATGGGTTGCCAGCTCAGCATTATGCTGGGCGTATTTATTACCCAGCGCTGGTTTTCAGTTGGCACCCGAGCAGTGACACACGGACACAGAAAACATGAATAAAATATAAGAAAAAATAAACTAATGTAAACCTACCTATTAAATTATATAAACATAAATATATTAAAACTACATAAATATTAAAAAAATATATAATGTCCAATGGTGGGGTGGAGTGCGGTGCAAGTGCGCTTCGCACTCCGCACATCGACTGATTGAGTCAGTCATTTGGCGAGCGACAGTCCAAGAGAATGGTCATGTTGACTGCTCGTGTGCTATAAATATGATTCAACAAATAGTATAGTTCTATGTTCTCCATTTTTTTTTTGTTAACAGAGCACCTACATAATTAAATAAATATACCATTACATAGATCCTGTGCATTTTTATTGAGTATTCAATTCAAAACCAAAAATCATTTCCTATAGATGAAATACATTTTTAAACCAATTCATCGAAAAGTCAAAAAACAACCTACGAGTTTGGTACCAAAAAAATATAAAAATAAAAATTGGCAATTTATTCATTTTCAAAAGGCAAAGTTAGGGGTGTGAAAGCGTGGATAATTAGAAATCTGGGCTATATTCTTGGTATTAATAACTCGCTAACTGTACTGTGCCGAAGGCGTAGTGTGATAACCATTACGCTAAAAGCCTGCGGTACTTCGCCTAATGTGTCTTCAATTTAGAATAAAGTAATCTTTATCAGGTCGTTACATTGTATTTTACACTTCAACTTTAAGAATTAAGATTCGTGCTTTCTTTAACAACCAACTCTAATAATAATAATTGTTGTAATCTCTAATTTTTATTAACAGTTTTGGGGTTAGCCTAAATTTGTTAATTATACCTAAAAAACTGCTAGAATTTGTTTTTCGAAAGTGTTGGAACATCAATATTTTCAGAGCATTTTCCCTGCTATGATGGGGTCGGCGTCCATTCTAACTATATGCGGCTGAATATCAGTAGTTTCAACAATAAGCCCTCAGACGTCCGCAACCCAATTTGTGAGCAATATCTATATATCCTGAGGATACACTGGTCTTTAGCATTTTTGGGCTTCTGACTACCACTAGCAATTGTCATAGGTGTTCGCATGACAACCAGGACGGACGATTTTTACGTTCTCTCTGAGGCATGGAGCGATCTCGTCGTTAAGAATGGTCACCCGTCCACAGACTGACCACGTCTAGCACAGCTTTACCTTTCTTAATGGTTGATCAGCATAATTATAACTTAGCCACAAGCGACTCCTGCTGAAACACAAACATATTACTATAGAAGAAATAGCTGAACCATTTCTTAGTCATTCTACAGAATTAATATAATAAATAATATTTCTAATTTATTTTAACATTAATGATAAATTTATTCTGAAGAATTTAATGTACTACAATTTGACAGAAAGCAAAACATAAACTAATTATGATTTTGTATATATAACCCTTGCTCAAGCACAATGAATAACAATTCGTCAATAACAGAATTCATCAGATTCCGCCTTGAAACTGGTAATCCAATTAACTGCTCCATTCAGATTGAGGAAATTGGACCTAGTTAACATTGTTCCGAGTGTTGCACAAATATTTTGATCACGTTTGTGCTCAACTGTGCGTAACTCTGCTTCGATGATGTCGGGAGTTAGAAATCTGTACCTACCTATAGTTGAAGATTTAATTTCAGATCGCAGATGATTTTCATATTCTTTGGCTGAGAAATGATGTTTCTGTTTTTTTTTTTGGCATGTTGGGATGTAGGTAAGTTTTTAAATCTTGTTAAGAGAGGTTGGCATAGTGGGATTAATTCCACTCACATTGGAGCTGTCCGACTGGGGAAGTACAGACGCCAGCAGGTCATGCTAACAAACCAGTAAAATTTTCCCAATTGAACATGAACCTTATTGCTTTGTATTAAAGTTTAAAATTTATCAAAGAAATTTGACAGTTTGGGGTAGCTTGACGTGCTGGCCTTTGTACCTCCGCCTTGCAGAAAATCGAAGTGAAATAACACTGCCTTAAGCTGTGTTGTGTTCCTAACGGTGAGCAAGGTTGCCAGTGCACCGCGAGGAGACGTTGTGTTGGCAGTGGACTTTGTCCCTTATACTGCCAACCCAACTATTCCTCTTTAGTTTTCCACGTAGTTAGCTCATGAGTGATACCCCTGGTGTTACAAGCGTCTATGGGCTACGCTTATCATTAGGTGAGCCGTATGCTTGTTTGGAGGTATAAAAAAAACGATCAAAAATGTATAATGAAGTTGTTGTCATCATCGTTTCACTACTCCGTGTCAATATTTTTGTACTCCACACAAGTACAAAAACTTTAGTGGAGGTGCTTGGTGAAGAACAACGTTTTTTATGTACAGAGGCCAGCACATCAAGCTACCACAATCTGTCAAATTTCTTTGATTGATTTTCAACTTTAACACAAAGTAATAAGGTTTATATTCAATCGGGAAAATTTGGCAGTTTTGGATAGGTTGACCTGCTGGCGTCTGTACATTTTTGTAAAGTATGGAAAATCCTCACGGATCATCCATCCATCAGCTGTCGGACTAAAAAAACTAAAAATCACACTTACCTTCTCAAGCCCCACGATCATAGAATTCGTGACATTCACCACGACCATGATAGGCTGTGGTCCAACGCTCGCTGGAACCGCTTGCTATTAAAATACGCATGTGTACCTAGCACGTGCGCCGCCTACCAGGACCAAACAGATTAACCCTGGCCTCCTGTCTGCACCATTTAAACTTATACTCTATCTAGAAAATAGTCATTGTTTTTCCACGGCTTCCTTGAGTAATACAAAAGAAACGAAGATTAATTGTTAGTAGAAGTAGAAAAATAGAACGCCTTTTACAAACCGATTCAAGAAAATCCGAAAACGGCTGACACACACTTTAGCAACGATTTTAATTACACCCTTTTATTTCATTGTTGATTACAACGGTAATCCTTGTGAACTCGTTAGCCCTAATTACGTTTTCCAGTAACAAATTACTGTGGCAATTGAATATGCCGATTTCCCGGGGGTGAGTGAAAACCGCTGAAAAAAATCCCCTTGTTTCAATTCAAAATGTGAAGAGTTGGATAATGGGCTCAACTTTTTTTTAATTAGGTGCTTGACATCTTTAAGAGTAGATAATCTAAATAGATAAAGTTTTACTTTGTTGTCGTGGGGCAAAAATTAATTAAACACGAATAACCAGTTATGACTCATACCAATACCGATATAAAATATAATATTTTAATGAAAATAAACTAAAACTTATTTTTCATCATTAGAGGGAAAATAATCTTCAACATTATTTTTGATACTGTATTAAGCGAGATATTTCATACCGACAAAAATAACTCGAGAAATAATGTAATTATAGAGATTAAGTAATTTTATTATTTATATATAAGAGCTATTAATTATCATATTAACATTAGCATGTCATAAATTCAAATTTATTTATTTTGTGAAAACAGGATTTACCTACAGATGTTACAAGAAATTTTAGTCCCATACCATATTCCGCCAGAAGGCATACAAAAGTAATTAGTTAAAATATGTACCTAGCTACAGTAAAATTATATCACAATAAAATTAATAATAATAAAAAGTACATTAATATATTGATTTCTGACATTTACGCGAATATTATACATTGCTGTAAAGTGTCCGAAACGTCGGGATTAATAATATCAACATACGTGATAAAATCCGTAAAAAGTAGTTTTATTTTAAAGTACATTAATAATTATACAAAACTTACTATCACGCCTGTATCCTCGAAGGATATTACAGCGACAAACTGGTACATTCACATTTCACAGATAAGTCTTTAAGCCCCGTGTATTAGGCCGAAATCCACTAACCGGACACAAATCGTAATCCGGAGCTGGTAATGACAATTTCTTAAAAATACCCATTCAGAATTTGCTCGACCTGAGAATTGAACCCAAAACTACTAACCCAACAAGGTAGCCCTTTGATTTTGTACCCTACTAGCGACCCGCTCCCGCTTCGCACGGGTGCAATGTACTAATAACATACATGTATTATACATATATATAAAACTTCCTCTGGAATCACTATCTATTAAAAAAATGGCATCCAAATCAAAGATCTAAGCATACATAGGGACAGAAAACAAAGTCTGTTTGAACAGAAAACAAAGACAAAAAACTTTGTTTTTTGTTATTATGGTAAATACGGAATTTCGAGAGACATGGTAGGGGGCTTCAAAGCCGCTGACAAGAAAGTTCCGATATTTATAACAAAGATTCACATGGATTACGACAGATAAAGACACAACTATGTATACAGAAAGACGAAAGAGATGATAACTAATCCTGCCCGCGGTCGAATTTTTCCTTTTCTAAATAACTTTAAAATCTTAGCATGGAAAATGCCAAAAATATACAAAAATATAGTTAGAAGGTAAGGTGGCATCGTTCGACATTGAACTAAACTGTAAAGTAAGTTGTGTCGGTTGAAAAGCAAAAACTTGCATTTCAATAGGTGTTACTGACGTCACCATAAAGACGTAAATTCAGTATGTGAAGGAAAAATTCGACTTGACGGGTAGGTATCGCGGTGGCTTAGTGGTCATAGCGTCTGGTGTACCTAACCAGAAGACGCAGATCCTGCCCGCGGTCGAATTTTTCCTTTTCTAAATAACTTTAAAATCTTAGCATGGAAAATGCCAAAAATATACAAAAAGATAACTAATCAGCAGTTGAAATAAATGTTATTTGAATTTGAATTATACTATGTAGTGAAGTTTACTAGTTTTACCCTAGGTCATCACGAAGTCGGATTACGACCTAGTTGTTGGTCAAAATAAGATTATATTATTCTTCCTAATGTCTGTTGAGAGTTTCATTTAGTGCCAGAATTGGACTAGTTTTGTTTTCGCTACAGTTGTCATAAGAGAAATGAATATATTACCTACTTTGTGACCCCAACGCGACAGAATGGCGGTTTTGTGTGCTGCTGTAGAGCAACAAAGCTTCCCATTTGTCGTCCTGATAGACACGTGCGTCACGAAATATTTTTGTCATCACATAGGCACAGAAGAATATATATACATACAGAAATATCACTCTGCTCTTTCTACGTTCTCGATCTTGAACGTTTTCGACTGCCGCCGCCCTTCAAATTTAAATACTTGCAGAAACAAGAGAGATTTATTGACACAGTCATGGACAATGCGCACAATAATATAAAAAGTGAATGAATAAATAAAAATAAATGAATAATAATAAATATAATTAATAAATCCATTTATTCCAGACTTAGTAGGTATATAACTACTTAGGATACGGGTTCTTAGGTACTTAGGTAGGATACTTAGGTATGACATAGGTATCTTGTTCTAAAGTAATAAGAACAGATAATACAAGTACCAGAACTACCTATAATCACTCAGACAAGAATAAAATCAGAATTAAAAAATATAGAAAGTGCGTCCGTCTCCTGAATCCGTTAAGGAGATATAGCAGAGATCACTTGCAACTAAATGACCCCCTATGACCTGTGCAAATGTCAACCATTTACGAATAATTTAATTTTTTTGAAGATCTGCGGTAAAACTTTATAAAAGAAAAACCAACGTATGACATTTTTGTTATTCTTATCTGCTTTCTTACTAATATATACATAGTAATAATTAATAAAATGACAATATTTTCTTCAATCGTCTTTAATCAAACCTACTAATTATTATTGAGGTCATTTGGTTGCAAATAATCTCTCCTACACGCCCTTAACCGATTGTCGTAATATTACCAGTAACCCTATATAGAGCGTACTATCAACTACAAAAGTAAATTGCTTTTACAGCTGCAAATAATAAATGCCAGGCGGCACCTACATTCTATATGTAGTTGAAATGTTTTCAGGGTTACTGTAAAACTTCGAGCGTTTGAAGGTAATGAACCCAATTAAGAACTTAAAGGGTCGCTTTTACATCCCTTGAGCCAGTGAACCGTGAAATGTATGGGTCGCGACTTAGGCGAGCTCGTTATTACTTATATATCAATGGATTACTTAAGGAAAATGCGATGTAATGACTGATGTAAGTATGCGACAGCCCATTAGATATGATCTCATACAAGTTTAATAGGATTTTCTGTATTTGTATTTTTTTTTTTGTGGATTCTGCCGCTAAGCTATGATGTAATAACATTATTGTATTCCTGAAGGAATGTAGCCAATAGCTGGGCATTATCATACTTAATAACTACGTTTATGAGTGATCCTACTGGTGTTGATGGCGTCTATAGACTGTGCTGCTTACCATCAGGCGGCCCATTTCTCATCCCATCACAAAAAAAATGTTATTGACGGTTTGAGCTGGGCTGTAATTAGATAACTCTCAATCTCAACGCCGTTTAGCAAATAATATTTGACCCGTGACCATGGACGCGATAAAATCCGTAAAAAGTAGTTTTATTTCAATGTATAATATTCGCGTAAATGTCAGAAATCAATATTTTGGATCAATTTACATATTGAATTAAATAGCTTTTAATACTTAAATAGTGGTAGTGCGTAATTGTGACTAATTAATAAAAAAACGTTTACTGTACTTGTGCTATATTATTTAATTTAGGGGCTCGTTTAATGACATCACCGATCACTCGATCTGAAAGGTTAAGCTGCGCTGTGAGTCTTTGGATGGGTGACTTGAGAAATTGAGATTGTAAAATACGTAATATTTTTTTCCAATAATTTTTGATTCTTCGTATTCGTTTCAGTGTTCTACACTGCAATGCCTTACTGGAATTCATCAGGAAGGTAATATCTATATCAGATCACCTATATGGTGAATTTCTTTAGGGTAATCTCCATTATCTTCTTCGTAGATATTCCGAAAGAGGATTTAAGCTAGAAAGCATACCACATAAGAATACAAGTTATGATCATGGCATTCTCTCACTACTGTATCCAAAAAAATAAAATATAACGCTCGGATAAAAACCTTCATACACTCGAACTCAAAAATGTTTTTTTTTTTCAATGCACAACATAAACGTCATTCAGCGATAAACGCGACTGGACAGTGAGTAGCTCGAATGATAAATGACTTGTCGTCCCGGACACGTGTCAGGTCGTGTCAGGCTTCAAGTTTTCAAATTACCCTCCACCAGATTTGATATGATAGTGACGATACTTGTAGTTTGAAGTTAAGTAGATAAGGTTTAGCAGAGATAGCTTATTGAAATGACTACTGGACTATCAAGTCAGCTGAGCTCAGACTTTCACCTCTAACTTTTCGAAATCATGTGTTTATTAATAATTAAACATCGTGAGGAAACTTGCATGCCTTAGAGATTTTCTCGATGGTGTGTGTAGTGTGCCGACCCATACCAGCGTGGTGGACTATAGCCTAAACCCTATCATTCTGAGAGGAGATCGTGCCCAGCAGTGGGACATTATATGGGTAATAATGCTGCTGAAGAAAATAATGTCCCTACCACTGCGCAATCAAGACGAAAAATGTGGCCATGTTGAGTTCTTAGACCTATAAATTGAATTTATACGGCGTGTTTTATTCTTTTACCATTCAATTTAGCCGTTTGCAATGTGAAAGGCTTTGAGTACCTATCAGTTATTCATCTTTTTACTCATTGTATGAACTATGTGCGTCTTACTTGGCTGCTATCGAGTTAAGTTGAAAAATGGTTACTAAATGTAGAGCATTTTTCGATTTTATTCACTTAATCTTTATACTCCTCCTTACTGCAAAAGATGATATAGGTATAAAGTCTAGTTTAACCCAGACTGAAAAAAAAATCTAGCAGTCTCTTACGTCATATTACAAAATGAGACTCTAAGAGAGGTAGGGCATAGTGGGAGTAATTACACTTAAATTTGAGCTGCACGACTGGGGAAGTACTTCCACTTTGCAGAAAATCGAAGTGAAATAACACTACTTTGAGCTGTGTTGTGTTCCTTACGGTGAGCAAGTTTGCCAGTGATTCGCGAGGAAACGTTGTGTTGGCAGTGGGGGGAACTTTGACCCTTATATTACCAACCCAACTATTCCTTTTTCTTTTTACAGGGTTGGCAACGTGCAAGTGATACCCCTGGTGTTACAAGCGTCTATAGGCTACGGTAACCGCTTACCATACTGGTGGGCCGTATGCTTGTTTGCCACATTAGTGGTATAAAAAAGACGGAGGCGTTTTATTTTAATACATTTAAAAGAAATAGTTTGAGATTTGAATATTATGAAATATCAGCGTTATCTAACTTTTTTGTCGCGTTTGGGGCTGAATAATTTTAATCGAGCTGTTGGCTTACATTCGCAAAATTCAGCATTTACAAAACACGCCAAAATATGCAAAAATAAAATTCTGGATAAAAAATACGACCAACACAAACTCATAAATATTTTATCTAAAACAAAGCTCGCAAAATCCTAAAACCAAACAATTCAGGCCCGTAATACTTGGCCGAAAAATTAACCGTGTGGCCGCCGCGTTCTTTTAATTCCGGCCGCAAAACATTCCTCAACAAAAAATGGGCCAAATACTTCGTGAAAACAACGACACAGAAATCCTGTGCCTACAGGTAATAAGTGAAAGTGCCTCGGCACCGCCAAATTAAATATGAATAATAATAATAATAATAAATTTATTCAGTCCTTCGTTACATTGGTTATCTTAACTTAATGAGAATGCTGACATTATGATTTGTTTATTACAAATAACCAAGTTTAAAAATATGTGGACAGTGACCCCCAAACTAGACATTATCTGTATCTTGGGGACCAGAGTTGCATAATTATGTATATACTCATTATATAAATCAAGCCGTGTGGATGTATACTTATCGAGCTGTTTGGATAGATAACAAAGGATGAAGATTTTTTAAACATAATAAAATAAAATAAGAATTTGAAAAATTATGTGCGGTACGATGCGTGTGTGTGTGTGTGTGTGTGTGTGTGTGTGTGTGTGTGTGTGTGTGTGTGAATGAGTGTGAGTGTAAGTGTCTGTGTGTTTTGAGTGTATGTTAATTAAATACTTCCTCAGTCTCGTCGTATGACAGTGATAGAAGCCATTTTTTGACAATTTTTTTGCACTTAAAGATCTTGACATCTTTTATATCACATTGTTTGTAGACTTTATTATAAATATATGGATGCAAATAGTTAGGACAACGTCTTGCAAGTAGAGAGTTTACTGTAGGCAGGGGAATTTTGAAATTGCGCTTTGTGGTTATTATGCTGTAATCCGGTCTAAGTTTTAAGTTTTTGTGAGTGATCAGAGTTGCAGTGAGTATGAAGAGTTGTCGTACCCGTAGAACAGGGAAGTCATTGAAGAGTGAGTCAGTTGGGTACCGAAATGGCTTCCTAAGCATTACTTTGATGACCGCCCTTTGTGCTCTTTCAATTTCAATAAATATGGTTTTCCCAGCTCCACCCCAGACAGAGATTGCGTATTGGAGAACGGATTGGCAGAGGCTCAAATAAACAGTGCGGAGAATTTGAATAGGAGTACAATCACGAAGTTTTTTCATTACATTAATAAGCTTTCTTACTCGGCCAGACAGAGAGTGTATATGGGGTTTAAAAGAAAAGTTTTCATCCACAGTAATGCCTAAATATTTTATGGAGTGTACGCGGTCAATTGGAATACAAGTGATACAGTTTGTGTTGTGTTCGTTGGTGCACGTATGAAATTTGAGAATAAGTTGTGGTGGCGGACCCGAGGAAACGGTTTTGAAGAATGTGATGATCTTTGTTTTCTTTACATTTAAAGTGAGCAAGTTTCGGTCAAGAGCTTTAGCAACAATCGACAAACCGTTCTCTGCCAGATTGTACACGCGTTCCCAAGTTTTTGCATGGAAGATAATGGCTGTGTCGTCTGCATAAGCAATCGTATCAGAATTGGGGATTGAAAGATTTACTATGTCGTTCATGTAAATAGAGAATAGTGTAGGGCCGAGTGTGCTTCCTTGAGGTATTCCAAACTTAATGGGAAGAGGGTCACTGATATGATCTCCTATTTTGACAAATTGACTACGGCTAGAAAGATAGCTTGTAAACCAAGCAAGCGGGGTGCCTCTTATACCAATAGCCTCCAGCTTCTTCAACAGAAGATTGATGGAAATGGTATCGAAGGCCTTAGCCAGATCAAGGAAAACTGCCAAAGTTTGTTCCCCATTCTCAATAGAGGACGACACGCTGTTTGCAAGGGAGGTTGCTGCGTCTTCAGTTGACCTACCTCTTCTAAAACCAAACTGTCTATTCGAAATTAAGTCATATTTATCGAGGAAATTGACTAGACGATTATTTACGACTTTTTCAAGAAGTTTTGATAATATGCACAATAGCGCAATGGGCCGGTAGTTATCGGGGGTGTCCGTAGCTCCACTTTTATGTATTGGGCTTACAGCTGCTATCTTCCATCGGTCAGGGAAGATTCCAGTTTCTATGCTTAAGTTATAGATATGGGTAAGTGGTTCTATCAGTGAATTTACGAGTTTTTTAATTAATCGTGTGTTGATTCCGTCCGGTCCAGGGGAGCTGTCGATCTTAAGCTGTGTTATGGCTCTAGCTACTTCGTCTTTGTCAATGGCATATAAGACAAATGAGTGTTGACAGGTTTTGCTAGGGCTATATTTTTCGACAAGAGAAGCTTGAGTTTCAGAGATCCTAGATAGGATTTGATCGGAGAGGTTCTTGCCAAGTGACGTAAAGAAAGCATTGCATTTGTTGAGTGATTCTGTTGGGTTGTGTGTATTGGTGACTAATTTATGTGTGGTTTTATTTATAGTGTTGTTATTGTAAATTGATTTTAAAGTTTTCCAAAGTCGTTGTGGGTCATGTTTATTTTCTTCTATTACGTGACTGTTGTATATAGATTTTGTTTTTTTAAGCAGAGTATTGCAGAAGTTTCTGTATCTAGTGTATATGAGGTGTTTCATCTTATCATCGGGATATGTGCGTGAAATAAGGTGAAGTTTATCGCGATGCCTCATGCATCTTATTAGTCCCGGAGTAATCCAGGGTTTGATGTTAAATTTACTTCGACTTATTTTAGTTTTGTATGTGTGAGTTTTTATTATTTTAGAAATGTTGTCGGAGAGGGTGTTCACAGCGGAATTTGTACAATCACTGGTTAGGACATCAGCCCAAGTTAGATTATTTATGTCTGTAAGTACGGCATCTTCGTCAGTTTTATCTTTCCATCTAGATCTTGGAGAATCGGTGAATTTAGTTTTATATGACGTAGCTGCCATTATTAGGTCGTGATCCGTGATAGAGAATTTACATATTGCACCCATAGATTCGTAATTGGACTTGATAAAGATGTGGTCTAAACAAGCCTGCGCTCTTGTCGGCTTAGTTATTGCAGACAAAAGACCGTGTGATGCAAGCATACACAGGTATTCTGTAGTTTTGTTCCTGGAAAGATTACATATATCGATGTTTATGTCACCAATTGTAAGTACTGTAGCGTATTTATTGAGCTGAGTTAGGGTGGTGTCCAAGGAGTTAGTAAATGAGTCTGGGTTGATAACAGACGGGGTTCGGTATATCCCTAATACGGCAGTCTCATTGTTAATAATAACTAGAAGGCTGTCTGCGTCTGCGATATTAGGTTCAGTAACAGAGATTTTAAACTTAGTTTTTGTGTAGATAACGATTCCTCCATTTTTATTTGTTTGGCGTAGTGTTCTTGACCCTGAGTAACCTGGTAATGTTTCAAGTAGTGTTCCTTCGTTTAGCCAGCATTCCGTCAAGACGACTATATCATAATCAATGTTGAGACGTTTAAAAGCAGTGCAAAAATCATCAAAATTACGGTGATAACTTCTGATGTTAAGGGAGAGTACTTTAAAGTTGTAAGTATCTAGTATTTGTTCCTTGCATAGTTCTAGTTGATCATACGTGTGACAGTCTATTTTTATATTTTCATCAATATCTTGGATCGTGTTAAATAAAGCCATCGATATAATCAATAAATAATATATAGATTGTAGTCATTATCTGAACTGTCATAACACAGACAGGAACACTTGTCTGGATAGTATGAGTGCAAAATGTCATATTTTTGTGTAAATAGGAAGTGATATATTGTGTGCGAATATAATATAAGAAGGATGAATTTTTGTTTACTAAGCTTGTGGAATACCTATTCTTGTGTGTATGTTTTGGTGGTGTGATAGTGTGGGAGTGTGCATGTTGGTAGGTGTAAGAGTGAGTAATTTTTGTGTACCTAGCGATTGGCTGAGTGTGTGTGTGTAAGTTACAAAAATCAATCAAGTTACAATCTAGTATTACAAATATAAGTGATAAAAGAAAAATAGTATAAAATTTTTGAAAGTGAAAAACAATATAAAGTTTGTACTCCTCTACTGCTGGAGTTCCGAGATCGTGATTAGGTAGAGGTGACCGGGGCTGGCGAATCGCTGCTCGGAGAGGTTCTTTGTCCAAAGTGACGGGCATAGTCTTGTTCATTCCTGATGAGGACAGCTGGGTTTCCTTCTTGCTTTCGTATGAGAATAGATCCGTTCTTGATCCAGCAGAACTTATATCCATGCTCTTTAGCTGAGGTTTTAACTGAACGAAATAACTGCCGATTTTCTCGCGTGAGTCGTTCATTACAGTATAGCTTTCTCGTGACACCTTCTATATTAATATCAGAAGAAGTTATGTTGCGTCTTGTTTTCACGGCGTTCAGAAACTCGTCACGTTTGTTTCGTCGAACAAATCTGATAGCTAACAGCCGGGGGGAGCTTTCGACGTTAGTAGATTGTTGGCGGCGGGGGCCTACTCTAGTGGTGAAGTCTAAGTCTTGCTCCTCTAGAGATACACCTATTTTGCTAGCCATAACTTGAATAATGTGTTGCGGGTTTTCATTCTTAAACTCATTTATCCCAGAGACCTCTATCTCGTTCCTCAGGTACGCCTGTGAATTGGAGTTTATTTGCTCTCGCAGTTCATATATGGTGTTATTTAGAGCTACAATTTCTTGTTCACGCTTCTCTAGTAGCTTGATTCTCGACTCGTTATCATCAAGACGGGCGTTACATTGAGTGAGGTGAATGGTAAGCGTTTGGATATGTTCTTTCAATTCACCCACATCCTCTCGTAGGAGCTTAATTTCTGAAGTAAGAGTGCTCAAAGGTTCTGGTCCTGGGGGTTGGGTTAATGTATCAGTTGGGGTAGTTTGTAGTGAGTTAACCTTACGACGTTGTGTGAGATTGTAGTGGCCACCTGTCTCGGGAGACTGCAGAGGGATGTTAATTTTATCTTTTTTGGAGTATTTCGGCTTACACAGGGGACAGACCCAAGTGCTTTTCATCTCTTCGGATGGCTTGGAGAGGTTCACGCAGATATAATGGTATACCAGATCGCATGTCGAACATTTTACATGAGCAGTTTTAACAGGTTTATTACAATTTGCGCAGTTATTCGTCATAATTTCAACAAAATGTAGTTGTAATTATAATGAGTAGGTACTATTCCGGGTAAATTTTTTTGCCTTTCTTCAAAATAATAACAATAATTATATCAATCTCGTCATTCGGTAGTGCACGTGCGACGCAGGTGTAGCGCAGGTGTCCGTTCGGTAGCACTCGTGACGTCTTCGGATGTCTTCGGATGTCTCGCTGGAGTGCGACAGTGACGAATTATTGTTCGGACGCAGCTTGTCTCTTTTACTCGAGGTGAGGAGGAGCTTCCTCCCTGCACCGCGATTAGTTAAAGAAACAATTTTTTTAATAAGATGCACTTAGCACAATCACTGCACTTTCGAGTCTATTTATGTTAATAATAAGAGTCAATATCGTTAATGTTATTTTAATTTAATTTCGGGAATTGTTTTAATAATTCGGTAACACGTCCACACCTTACAAGGCGGCTCACGCAACTCTGCCGTTGTAACAGTGCTCTTTCGTAGTTGAAATATAATCCCCAACCTTTTTCAGTTCATGTTGGTTTTATTGTAGTTTTTACGAGCGACGCGACAGCGATAGTGATGCGGTCGTAGGGTTAAATATATAAATATTGCATTACGATGTTCAGGCATATTGGTGTTTTGATGGTGGCTCGTATTATTTTTTAACGAATTTCATGGTATAATTTTATCCAAAAAATCGCTGTAAGTACAGAGTAATTGTAACATATTTATACTGCCAACCCAACTATTCCTCTTTCGTTTTACAGAGTTGATAACGCGCAAGTGGTAGCCCTAGTGTTGCAAGCGTCTTTAGGCTACGGTAACCGCATACCATCAGGTGGGCCGTATGCTTCTTTGCCACCTTTATGGTATAAAAAAAGAGAGTTGTGTCCAGCATCGGGACAATAAATGGCTCGTTGATCATGTTACAATCCATATTACATTATTACAATTTAGAAATAATCGAAAAGAAGATTACATTTCAGAAATAAGCACAGTGAATCGATCGTTAGTTTCTACGATTTGTAATCTCTCTTGTTTCCTCGGCTTCCATATTTCATTCCCATAACTTTCATTCACTTGAACTGGATTCGAAGCGATCATTTTTCATTGCTGCGACTGGTTCTTGCAATTCATGCTCTGAACGTGCTATAAGTAGAGTTTCTGTAATATAAAAGCATCACATAATATTGAAGTAAAACTACTTTTTACGGATTTTATGGCATTATATTAATATTATTAATCCCGACGTTTCGGACCCTTTACAGCGTCCATGATTACTGATGGACGGTAGTAGAGAAATATCATATTTACACTGATTATGTATGTTAGCTTAAATGTCAGAAATCAATAACATAACATACTATCAGGCCTGTCTTCATCGAAGGGTTAGGCAGAGGTGTACATAGTGCACAACCATAATTTGCCGGTAGGTTTAATATTTTACGGTCATCTCTAGCACAATGAGGAAGGGGTTCCAAAATCTCCAATTAACACACCGGTAGCCATCTTGTGCTTTGCTTTTGGCGCATCAACTAAAATTTAACCCGATTCCAGCACCCATAAAGCAAACGGATGCAAAATTAAGCTTCCTCTCCCACAAACAACATTAATAATGCAGATGTTGTCCATTACATACTTTATCTCAGATACGGATATCACAGATATACATGGACTAGATAGATGTAACTCGTGACCTAATTATTGATCGAATCAAGGACACTGGGGCATTTTGACCGTATTGGAAAACTGACCTAAGTACACTGTCTTCAGTCACTGTTTTTAGATCGTAAGTATTTATCACAATGAATTCGATAGCTAAGTGTTAGAAATGAATGGCTAAATCGTGGATGGCAAGCATCCAGCGCACTGACAGCTGACTTTTAGAAATAATGTGCATATCAATGATGAATTATCACTTGCTCGCGTAAATGCTGAAGGAAACACTTTATGGTAACTGGCATGCTTGATAAATTTTCTCAATGGTTTGTCAATTTTGTCAACCTATTCCAAACCTGTGCGGTAGAGTACAGTCCGTCTCATTGGCATAACATATACCTATGACGTAGGGAGACCCCATACCCATGTCATAATGATGATTTTGGTTCGTATTTTACGAGTACAATCGACTCCGAAGATATCTCACTAAAAGTTCAAAGTTGATTTAATGTATCACACTTTTCAACTACGCTCCATGTCTCATCTAGTCAAATTATTCTCATGTACCCGTCCAACCTGATGAATGGCCAAATGGGCCCTAATTGAATATTAAATGTGTCCGTCTACAGGCCGCATGACAGCTGGCCTCCGGGCACGGATGGGCTCGCCCTACTCACAGATTACTACAGCTTACTGTTTAATCATTGATTTACTCAAAACACCTTACGAATATGGTTTAATTTGTGGAGTTGAAGAATCTTAGACCACAACAAGGTTTGGATAATGGCCAGTAGATTTTTATTTATTTATGTTAGGGAAACAAACAGCTTATATATTATATATCTCAATAATAAGTTACAAAATATACAAGTTAAGCCTATAGTTTCCACCTATAAACACAAAGGAAACACTTAGGTATATAATGAAAAATAATGATGGGTCACGGATTGAGAATTGAATGAAAAATTCATTCGATATAAGTCATCAGAACGAATGGGCATTGGTTTCAAAAATATCAATACGCCAATAGCCTTTAATAAGGCTATTCAAGATTATCGTATTTTGACTATCCGAGGTAAATAGGCATTAGAGCGATAATTTGTGTCAACGGTTGCAGTGGCTAAACAAGAATGGGTTCTGAGTCGTCTGTGTGATTAGGAAGACCAGGGAGACCAGATTAGAAAAGCAACTTTATAATTTTTCACGTTTTTTTTAATTTATCGTTTAATACAAAAACTTGGCATGTCAGGCAATGTCTGATTATAACCTTATTAATTTAAATTGCGCGATCGTAAGCAATTCGTTAGACATGGTTGTTTCGAGTCTAAGCCTTATAATACACGTTCAGGCGTGAGTCAGGGATCAGTGTTGGGTCCGCTTCTATTTCTGATCATGATAAATGATCTGGTAAGCCAGGTCAAATCTGCAAAATGTCTTCTTTATGCCGATGACTTAAAACTAATTATGGAAATAAAGTCCTATGAAGATTGTAAACGCCTACAAACTGATATAGACGCCATCTACCAATGGAGCACTCTTAACAAGCTTTGTTTTAACACTAGCAAGTGTTACGTCATGACCTACTCTCGGGGGTTACGACCAATTCTTTATGACTACATATTACACGGTCAAGCAATTACTCGTGTCACTAATATAAAGGACTTGGGAGTGACCTTCGACCGTGGTCTAACATTTAAAGATCATGTTTCAGCTCTTGGCAAAGAATCATATAGACGCTTAGGATTCGTTTTGCGTAATGCCCGTGACTTCATGAATCCACAGGTTATTAGGCTTTTATACACTACCCTGGTTCGAAGTAAGCTCGAGGCTAGTGCCTGTGTCTGGAATCCACATACAGCGTCTCAAACATTGATGCTCGAAAAGGTACAAAAAACTTTTCTGAGGTACCTATTCAAGAGGTTATACCATTACTTCCCTTACATGTACCCTTCCAACTATCTTTTGGGAATATTAGGCTTTAATTCGTTGGAAGTGAGAAGAGGCCTTGACCAACTCACAATGGCATGTAAAATTCTTCGAGGACTAATCGACTGCCCTGAGCTCCACAACATAGTCTGCCGACTATATGTGCCTGGAAACTACCTTGGACATCGTCTGAGCTGCCGGCACAAATTGTTTGCGAAGCCAGCATGTAGTACGGTCGCCAGGGCTCAGTCTCCAATATGTCGTACTCTAGAGATGCTCAATGCCCTCCTGGCAGTCAATCCTGAATGTGATTTGTTTGCCGATGGATGGAGAGAAATTATGCGAGTTTGTTTGATGTTCTGCGAGAGAAAGTATGCGAGAGTGTCCACTGTTCCCACTTAGGTACCTATTTAAATAAACTGTGTTAATAGTTGTATTTTATGTAACATATTGTTTCTATGTTAATTAATGTAATTGGTTTTAATCAACCGTTTTAATTAACTATAAATAAATAAATAAATAAATAAAAAATAAATTAAGAGTAATGTAGCCAGTGAAATTTCTAGGTATATGAGACTTCCCGTCATCATCACCCCAAATTCAATCCCACTGCTGGGCACGGGTCTACTGTCACAGAATGAGAGGGTAATCGTCACGGCAATGACTATAGGCCAAATGAAGGCAAATGCGGTTTTTAGTCGGTATGAGTCCGACATAGCCTGCCACCTCCCCGCGTGGCGGAGGATCCATGAGGATTTTCCGTACTATAAAAAGAGGTATATTATGAGACTTAACAGCTGAGTCTCAAGATGACAACGTACTGATTGTAGCGTTTATGGGCTGTGGATGCCGCTTACCATTGGGCAGACCCATATACTTGTTTGTTACCTTATTACAATTAAATATGACAGACACGCTAGCGTTTGCCATATGCTCAATTAACCGAGCACAAATCCAAACTCCGAGCAGCTACTGAGAATTTCATAGATAAACGCATTTTTTTTTTTTATGGGATAGGGGGCAATCGAGCATACGGATCGCCTGATGGTAAGCGATTTCCGCCGCCCATGGACACCCGCAACACCAGAGGAGTCACAAGTGCGTTGCCGCCTTTAAAAGGGAGTACGCTCTTTTCTTGAAGGTTTGAAGGTCATATTGGTCCGGAAATACTGCAGGTGACAGTTCATTCCACAGTTTAGTTGTGCGAGGCAGAAAGTTTCTAGAGAAACGCACAGTAGTGGACTGCCAACCATCTAGATGATGTGGTTGGAACTGCTGTCGCGTGTCGCATATCCGTCCAACCTGAAACCGAAAACTGAAACCGAATATTAAATGTGTCCGTCTACAGGCCACATGACAGCCGGCCTTGAAGCACAGGTGGCCGGCCTCGCCACTCCTACTCGCCTACTCACAGATTACTACAGCTTACTTGTTTGTTACCTTATTACAATAAAGTATGGTAGACACGCTAGCGTCTGCCATATGCTCAATTAACCGAGCACAAATCCAAACTCCGAGCAGCTACTGAGAATTTCATAGAAAAACCCAATAACACGGCGACCTGGACTCAACCTCTACCTGGAAATCGAACCCAGGACCTCTGGCGTAGCAGTCGTCAGACCACTACACTAAGGAGGCAGTTACGAACAATAATTATTTCAATGGATTAACTCTCGTTCATCAATAATAACATTATAAGAGAGAATCAGCAAATCCAATATTGACGTTTCTGAACGCTCCAAGTAAATACGGAACTACTCTTGTTTATCTTGTCTTTTCCACAGGTGCGTCCTATATTTATGTCTTATAAAACCCCCCTTACTCACAGGTGTCGGTTACCTTTATGAAAAATAATATTGCATCGTATATTTTGAAAATACCGTATATATAACCAGTGATAGCTTAATGATATTTTTATGATCATTGTACTGCCAAGTCAAGTCTCGAGCACGCCTCTCTGACTTTTCGAAATCTTGTGCGTATTCATCATCAACCCATATACTGTCCCACTGCTGGGCACGGGTCTCCTCTCATATTGAGAGGGATTAGGGTATAGTCCATCACGCTGGCCTAATGCGGGTTGGCAGACTCCACAAACCGTCGAGAAAAATCTCTAAGGTATGCAGGTTTCCTCACGATGTTTTCCTTCACAGTTTCATCATCAACCCATATACTGTCCCACTGCTGGGCACGGGTCTCCTCTCATATTGATAGGGATTAGGACCACGCTGGCCTAGTGCGGGTTGGCAGACTTCACAAACCGTCGAGAAAAATCTCTAAGGTATGCAGGTTTCCTCACAATGTTTTCCTTCACCGTTTAAGCGAGTGATAATTAATTATTAATACGCACATGAATTCGAAAAGTCAAAGGTGCGTGCCTTGGGTTCGAACTCGAGACCTTCGACTTGGCAGTCCAATGATCATACCACTAGGCTATCACCCACTTGTGCGTATTAATAATTTATAATTAATTGTCACTCGCTTTAACAATGAAGGAAAACATCGTGAGGAAACCTTAGAGAATTTCTTGACGGTGTGTGAAGTCTGCCAACCCGCACTAGGCGACCGTGGTGGACTATAGCCGAATCCCTTTCATTGTCGGAGGAAATCCGTGCCCAGCAGTGGAATAGTATAATTATGGGTGGATGTTGATGTATATTTAATACACGATGACGTCTGTTTTTTCTGAAAGTTTATAGGCAGAATTTTACTATAGTAGTTCATACTTTACTTTCATAGTTTTCAATTTTTTTTTTATCCATAACATGTATGTTTTGCCAACATCCCAAGTCCCGTGTGATTAGCTAGCCAATATTTGGTCACAAAACAAACTCTGATCTGCTATTGAAGATTTTATAGATACATTCAATAGCATCTTGTTTGACCTAGCAATTGAACCCAGTAGACTAATGAGATAGAGTTAACATAGCTGAAACGAACGAATCTAAACACCACGCTGTTATTGAGAATATATTGTCAGAAAAAAAAAATGGGGTTGGAATTAATCCAGGACCGTACGGTCAGCTCTCACCCTTCAAGTCACTAAATCAAATTGAAAAGGAAAATAAAGTCTGTGGTCTAGTTGTTCTAGTGACAGACTGCTGATCACGAGGTCATGGGTTCGATTCCCATAGGATACAAATATGTGTGTGATGAACACAGCTCTGCTTAGTTTGGAACTAGATAGTGCTGTGTAAAATGTCCCAAATATTTATTATCAGCCTGATTAAACTTGTGGTCATAAGTGCGACTGCTACTGGTCCCTGGTTTGATTCCTAGGTCGAACAAAGTTCTTTTTATACCACTTAGGTGGCAAACTTGTATACGGCCCACCTGATGGTAATCGGTTACCGTAGCCTATAGAAGCTTGCAACACGAGGGGTATCACTTGTACGTTGATGACCCTGAAAAACGAAAGAGGAATAGTTGGGCTGATAGTGTAAGGGTCAAAGTCCCCCCACTGCCAACACGTTTCATAGCGGAACACTGCCAACCTTGCTGCACTAGCACCGTAACGAACACAACACAGCTCAAAGCAGTGTTAATTCACTTATTTTTACTGCAGTAGGGTGGAGGTACTTCCCCAGTCGGGCAGCTCCAATTTGGGTTGGCAGTATAAGGGTCAAAGCTGACACAATGTTTCCTCAAGGAAAGTGTTGTTGAGTTTTTCTATGAAATTTTCAGTAGAAACTCGAAGTTTGAATTTGTGCCCGTTTAATTGCAATAGGCGCGCCCCCACATAGGACTTAAACATTGCGAACTGTAGGTGTACATTAGTACACCTGTGCCTAACCCTTCGGGGAATACAGGCTTGATGGTATGTATGTTTATAACTAGTATCGGTAGTATTTATGGTATTAAGTTATAATAAGGTTAGCGTCCCGGTTCTTTTATAGGTCCGTCGTCGAGTTTTGGCGGTACATTGTATCGGACTGTCTGGTTCCAAATTGATCGTAAACATAAAGAGAACAATAGGAACGGGATTTACGGTTATGTTTGTTACCTTATCAAAGTAATAGGAAATGGTGTCGGTATCTGAAACTATGATGTCACTACTTTGTATTTTTGTCTAAAAGTTCCAAAAATACTCAAGGATAGTCCACGGCCCGGGGAGTGGAAGGGGTATATCCGATTCATATATATCCTCAGTGCCTTTTCCCAACTATGTGAAGGTTGAATGTAAGTAAATTAGAACCGACAAACTGTACTGCAGTTTGGCAGAAGAATTGTATTATTTTGTATGTATAATATCCACGAATAAACGAATAAAAAAAAAAAAAAACAATAATCTGGAGGAGGAGACCTGGTGACCTGAAATACAGGCTTCCGCCTAGTTTGGCCATCAGTCTCCCACGATACTATGTAAACAGTAATGTATGTTAAGGTCGGCTACCAGTCTAACGAGATGCATCTAAATATATCAATTTTTTACACGAATCGACGCCGCCACCCAGTTTCCTATTTATACCAATATTGAAATAAAACTACTTTTTACGGATTTTATCGCGTATATTGATATTATTAATCCCATAAAATGATAATTAAGGGATTAATGATATCAATATAACGCGATAAAATCCGTAAAAAGTAGTTTTATTTCAATAAATACGATATATTTGCAAATAAAAAAGATTAATCGTTTACGTAACCATTTCAGGTCAACGATAATCTTATTTTCATTTCAAGAATAATCTATTGCAAGTTGAGGATTGCGGCAAAGTTATTTACTCTTTATTACTTTACTATACACAAAATCGTTTCGGCACACAAGTTTCGCTATATTTGTTATCATATTACGCAGCATCAAAATTCCTAACTTGTTGGAAGATTTGTACAACTTGCTTAATGACTTCGTTAATCTGGCATTTCGCTTTGAAACGACGAAGTGGATTTGGGTGTATTAGGTATTTTTAGATATATGATTTGTGCTATTTCTGATCAGGATATAAAATTATGATGAAATATTTGTCGTAGACTATTAGGGACACCTTTAGAAGTCAATGGTTTGTGAAATTTACTTAAACTTAATTAATTATCACTCGATTAAATCGGTGAATGACTGAAATGCCTGAGACATTTTCTTGCCGGCGCATGAAGTGTGCCAACCTGCAACAGGCCAGCGTGGTGGGCTATGGGCTAATTTCTCGCATCCTGAACCCCATGCCCAGCAGTGGGACAGTACCTATATGGGTATATTGGGATGATGATAAGTTTAATGATTTTCTGGAAATTTACTTCAGCCAAATCTCTTCTTTGTTTATTATGAAACATAACATACCATCACGCCTGTATTCTCCGAGGAGCTAGGCAGAAGTGTAGGTACTACTGAACACTGACAGTTCGCCGATATGTTTAAGTCCCCTGTAATAGGCGAGCCTATTACCACTAAACCGCAAATCCAAACTTCGAGCTGTTACTGAGACTATCATAGGAAAACCCAATAACACTATGCCCGATTTGGGAAACGAACCTGGAACCTCTAGCATAGTAGTCGCGGTTACGGCCACTAGACTAATGAAGCAGTCATTACTATTTTATCTAAAACTAGCTTCTGCTCGCGACTTTGTTCGCGTGGATAAGTTCTTTTAATTATCGTTTTAATTTAGCTAATTAACTCAAAATCCTTATCAATTATAGCCTATATGTTATTGTGATGTATAAAAGACAATACTACAAAATTTTCATCAAAATCTGTTCAGTAGTTTTTGCGTGAAAAAGTAACCAACATCCATCCATCCAGCCTCACAAACTTTCACATTTATAATATTAGTAGGATAGGATATGTAAGTCTGTGTAGTTATCAAAGCAATCTCGACCTTCTTGTCTCTAAATACTGAATATCTTTAAAAGATTGCTGTAAGCAGAAGATTGTGTAAAACTATAATATTTAAAATTCGGGAGCACAATCATTCAGACTGCGTGCATAATTTATAGATCATCCCTACTGTGTCCTCCTTTCAAATTGATATACGAGCATTTCAAAGTTTTAAACATTTTGTCTTTCAACTTGGAGCGATCCAAGTGCCTAAACTCTGTAGATTCATCACGACTATCTATTTAAGTTGAAATCACTAAGTCCAAGATCTAAATCACGGCTTACATTTATGACCAAAGTTTTGGTGTTTGTGCACCGCAGACAATGTGACCTTAAGGACGCAGTAACCGTACCCTTGTTGACAATAAAACAATATGGGTCTTCTGTAACGTTAATTATTTACGTGACAACCCTAGAAGTGTCCTAAACTAGTTGACGTATTAATTATAGAGTTGCGATAATGTTATGATAATAAATTGTTTACGAAATTAAATTGTATTAACCCGTCTCGTCTGGCAACAAATTAGGGTTGCAAAGTTGGACAAGTGTGGTGATAGACAATGATGTTGTGAATGTTAATTTTAGTGGTCAGGCTTAAGTACTTCGACCACAGTAATGAGCGGGGTGAGAGCGAGGGCGAGAGCGGGTAGTGATAAATTTCAAAAAAAGAACTGTGGATTTTACGGCCGTCGTTTAATAAGGTTTTCAAGGTTGCCAGTGCTCCACGAGGAAACGTTGTGTTGGCAGTGGAGTGACTTTGACCCTTATACTACCAACCCAGCTATTTCTCTTTCGTTTTACAGGGTCGGCAACGCGCAAGTGATACTTCTGGTGTTCCAAGCGTCTCTAGGCTACAATAACCGCTTACCATCGGGTGGACCGTATGCTTGTTTGCCGCTTTAGTAGTATAAAAAAAAAAGGTCGTAATATTCTGAATTCTGGAGCTGAATGTTCAGCTGGCGTTGAACCTAACCTTTCGCTTCCTACCCCGACAACACAGCGGTCACTTTTGCTCCACTTGCATGTCGCTATCGAAAGACGATGCGGCCTAAGAGATATTCTGTTATATATGTAAGCTGATGTATAAGTAAGTAGGTATGTAATCATACTGTAGGTATACGATTGTTCTACAAATGCCTATGACAATTGGTAGTGATAGTAAGAAGCGTGAAAAAAGTCTGAAAACACCGGACTTCTTGCCTATAAAATTGAGTTGCGGAGTTCTGATGGTAGTAGTAGGTAATTACTCTATGTAAAATACTGATAATCAGCCATATCTGGTTAGACTGCACGTTTACCCCAACGTAGTTGGTAAATGACTATGAGATGGATGAAATATCTATGATTGTTATCAATTAGGTCGTTGACTTATCAACGACTAACCTAACTTGCCTGGACATTTTGCCATATATCTAAACAAGGTAACGACAAAACTTTAATTAACGGTGCATAACCCTAGTACGATATGCTTTAAAAAAACAACTTAAATGCTTTTAACAACTTAAATTTTTTAAAAATGGTAAAGGAACATTACTTGGCTACTTGTACGTGAATTGTTATAGTATTCTCTTTATGCAATATTTATTTTATTAGATATTTATTTTATTTTATTCTTGTTTGAATATATATACATATATATAAATATGTATATATCTATGACTACTAAGTACACAACCGCCCGTTACCCGTTTCTTACATGACTTGTCCATCCCATGGTTGTCTGTAAGAAATTGCTTTAAGCGATAAGACCGCCAATTGTGTATACATTATGTGACGTTTGTTTTCTTTTTGTCATTTTCTCTGTATTGTGATATACAATAAAGAATATTCTATCTATCTATCTATCTTAAATTCAATAAAATAAAGCAAAAGTAGAAATAAAATGGAGCTACATTCGGATATGATAAATACTGTTTATCCTACCTTGTTGTTTAATATAAACAGACCGAATATTTCACTTAAAAACGTGTTGATGAATATTTATACAGAACTGTATTGATACATTTAACATGTTGGAGGGGTGATGTTGTTCAAAAACCTGGTTAGACAGTTATTTTTGTAAGAAAGGGATGGCCATATTGAATTTGTATCGAAATTCCTCTCGTATCTTTTTTTATAGTTTGGAAAATCATCATGGATCGTTTCCTACCTGGGGAGGTGGCTGGTTATATCGGACTTTTACCTACTTAAAAAGGATCATGGGATCCTTGAAATTCACCATCATGATGAGCTGTGGTTCAGCGATCACTGGACCCCTTCAGTGAGGTCTTTCCTCTTATTATTTTTTTATGCATGATAGGCCTACGCTAGAACGCCAGTTCGCCTGATGTTAAGCGACACTGCAATTTACGTTGGAGCGCGCTTGTCTAGAAGAAACTGATTCAATCGTGATTTAAAAACACCCAGAATATATCTATCGGGAAAGACGCACTTAGGAAGCTTACTTAAAAGTGGACTTATCCTATTCCAAAGGCACGCGTGCTTCGTGGTCATGTGCATCTGACGTATTTTCTAATGACAACTTCGTGATCCCTTGCTTGAAAACCACACCGATTCTCGACAAATCGTTACTTTTTCATATATCTAAGCACTAATAAAGGATTTAAGGTATATATTAACATTCAAAGGTGGTGGTCAATGGTCGCTTGTTTTATTTTATTTTTCGTACTGTGATATTATCACATTCATTATTTCAGCTTCTGTGAGAATCTAAAAAAATAAGACCTCTGATTCGGAGATTTATTTAATCACATTTTATCGTTGCCATTTAAGTGTAATGTCAGTCTTCCTTAATAATTTCACTTACATATTCAAAGCACGAAACATTTCAACAATTTCATCATTTAATTTAGTTTTCTTTGAAATGTATTGATTCAGGTTGGAGCATAAATATGCGATTCAATAATAAGCCCGACTTAGTTCACTCCAAACTGAATTTATGTTTGGAAACTAACTAAAATAGAGATTTGGGGCGGAGCACCCTCAACTAAAGTGGCTTTATAGGAAGATTAGTGTGGCAACTTCGTTTTATATACTGTATCGCCCAAAGGTCGCTTAATCCGATAATTGTTTGATAAAAGTTATATTGACAATGTGGTTAATTTGCATGTAATAACGTTCTGATAACAAATGGCTTTAAATTATCATTATGTAATTACATTCACCAACAAGCAACAAAAATATATGGCCCTAGGGTCGTCACATTCTCATAACACTTAGCCTTATTTTCGTCACATTAGCTTAGCACTGGAAGTATGAATTTAAATTTTAGAAATAAAAACGACTGAACCAATTGTGAGTGCATTCATTAAAAACTAATAAACGAATAACAAAAAATGCATTAACAAGAAAATATCTCGTCGGGCATGATTTTAGTTTATATATATTTTATTTTATAGATTGTCCGTAGGAACAGAAATCCAAATCCAATCCAATCTGCTCAAATATGGTATAGCATAACGTGAATTACATCTTGATGAATTGTTTTTTGTTCGGTTAGAAAAAGATAGCGTGCACAGCTGTTAGTTAGTTCTTGACCTGGATGTTTTTTTTAAAGACACTGTTAATGGGGAGGCTATCAAAATGAGATCCGTAAGGAATAAAATAATATGTACTAGGTATCAAAAATCTTTTACTTCACAGGGTTCAACTTTTATGCAAAATGTTGGCATATTACTCGAAAACTTAAACGGTTGTAACTTTAAATGGGTTGGTTTTTTTTTTCAAAATTCTTTGGACACAACATTTATAGGTCTAAATAATAATAATACACCTGCATAATATTACGTCACACAAATACTTGAGTAGATATTATGTTTTTGTGCGGGAATGGACCAACCAAGCTGTCAAGTTTGCCAATAGGTATTTAGGTAATAAAAACATCAGAATAAAGACACTTTTACATTATAGTCACACACATAATACAATGTTTAGTAAGGCCGAGAGCAATCACGACTGAACCACGCCACGATATCAGCAAACGCGTATTCATCTGGCACTACCGGCGCATCGGAGAATGGATCTGATGATGCTGACGCTGAGTCTCCTGAGAGACCGCCTGACGGATAGGAATGCGACACGATCGGGTGCTTATAATTCTCCTCATACGTCACATCTCCTGCTGAATTCCACGTCATCCTCTGAATCTGTCCATGCCAACGCACCACTACTGATGGGTACGCGTCTCCACCTTGCAAAGTCCGAAACTTACAAGGGAAACTTAAAGGAGCTCTTTCCTTCACGTCATTTCTCTTTGGCACTGTAATAGTGTCACTCTCACTCGACGCCACTCTCCCTTCAGATAATTCAAATATGAATAAAAACAACAGAAATAAGTATTTCATCTTGTCCGTCTAAAATGACACCGGAGAATGAAGCAAATTTGATACGAGTATAGAGCGTTCCATTTCACTACGCGTAAACATCATTAGATAACGAGGCTAAGAGTCAAGTTAATGTGTTTGTGTAAGATAAAACTATCGCTTTATGTCTCTGCCAAATGTCGACTTGTAATGTTTTTGCTCTTGATAGTAAAACTGTTGACAACTTGCACCGTTTTTTTAATGTTGGTACGGTAAAAGTGTAATGACTCCTTATTGTGTTATGTGCGTGATTTTATTAGGTACCTATAGTATAATCTATTTATGAGTATTAACAAAATAGCCAAAAGCATAACTTTTTCGGCGGTTTAATTTTTTTGTTAAAAGTTTTTTTTATAAGCACACTCATACAATCACTTATAATTTAGGCCAAAGTTTAATGTTTAAGTGAGTTGCAACAAGCGCCCTTTCTAAGTTTAGTAAAAAACTTGTAATATAGGCACTAGTCCCAATCCCATACAATCAATAATGAAAAGTAACATTTACATATAAGTTTGTTTATTTCTAAAAAAAACTGTGATATTTAAATAATCGTTTTATAATTTTTTTGCTTCAATTTTAAAATGAGGTTTAAGTTAATTATTAACTTATTAAAATAAAATAAAAATACATTCCAAATGTAAACAATGAAAGTAGCGTGAAACAGCGAATAAAACCTTTGGCTACACTCTGGAGATTCACGCAGCGAGGATGCGCCAATGGCGCGCGACATCTAAGGAAACTTTGGATCGTGACTATAGTTCGCCCCATAAAGCAGCTTGGTCCCATGGCTAAGTTCACCGGGCGAGAGATCAAAAGGAAGCCACCGAATGTTCGAGAAATACTTTTAATTAGCCACACTTTGTGCTTAACGTAAAACGCAAGATTGGGTCGTGCTTTGTCTATAAGCTCAGCTCTAAGCTATGGTCCATGGTATGGTAAATGCGATTTTCACTAACATGCGTATACGCACGTTACGTGCACACGCGTAGCTATAGAATATACCAAACTACCTGTTGCCCGTGAATTCACCCGCATCCTAAAGGGTTTTTTGGGACAAAAGGTAGCTACGTTATTCTCAAAGACCTAATCTATGTCTGTACCAAATTTAATCTAAATCGGTTTAGCGATTTAGGCGTGAAAGCGTAATAGACAGATATAATGAGTTACTTTTACATTTATAATATTTAGTGGGGATTACGTTATGAATATGCTATGGATGTGTGATGTAGGTACACGTGTGTTTTACAGATCAATATATATTTTGGTATATTATTCACTTTATTCATGAATTATTTATGTGTACCACACAGTCACACACATTTACTACTACTATTAAAAACGTTTACAAAATAAATTATAGGTGTATTTTGACATAAAAACAGACTATCCGTTGGCTAACCGCAAGCACAACCAAACCTTGACAATCGATGAATAACAGTAGTTTACTCATAGGTGCGAGGTACTCAAGAGGAGCAAAATTACAATCAGCAATAGTAAATCCCTATATCGTAAAACAAAAACTGTTGACCACGTCCCTGCTTCTATTATGAAATCTATAAATATTTTATACCATCAAAACATAATATCTCAATGTAATAGGTATGTATAAGTATACGATAAATATCTTTAACGGTTAACCGCTATTGGACCTTACGCTCTTAATAATAAAAGTGAAAAGTAATCAACCGATTGTACGCAACACTGACAGTATTGCTATTAGATTTGTTACTATAAAACCAGCTATAAAAACCTGTAAGTACTTGACATAAAGCCGTTCAGTCATTGCAAACCTATTTCTGGGGGCTGTTATGTGTGCCACGAGAAAAGTTAATCGTATCATTACACGTCTTTAGCCATACTTTCGACACGAAAGAAACGACGACAAAATTATTTCGTGCGCGCATGTTAGTCGAGCTGGTCAAGAAGACGTAACGTACAGAAACCGTCTCCAATACGAATATGATAGGCAATATATCCGAACCGAATCCACAGGGATTAAGAATCCGAAAAGCATATAATATTTTATCTTATTTTCTCAACATTTGTTCGCTTTATACGTCATTCATTTATCGGAAAACTTTTCCTGACTACGCTTAGGAAAACGGTACGCATTGTGTGGATCAGATTTTCTCTCTTGTTTGTTCCGCCGATGCCCTTGATATTTAATTGGTCGAACGTTCAATCTTGATTAAACACTTAAGTTTGTTTGCAAGCGCGCTCCTCAATTATTGAAGATAAAGTACCTTAGTAAGACTCCAAATTAGGAGTCTGTCACTGTTAAAATATATTCCACACTTAGTAAAGTGAATTAGTCCAATTTATCAAAAGTTAGTCTTATTTTTAATTATATCTTAACACTAGCTGTGCTTTCCGATGCTACTCGCATTGATCTCATACTTCTCAAACTTTGACAACAACCAACTAAGTAGGTAAAATAAATGATATGATACATATTATATTATAATAAACATCATCCTTCAAGCCTTTTCCCAATTATTTTGTGGTCAGTTTCCAGTCGAACCAGATGTGGCTGAATGTCAGTATAGTACACGAAGCGACTGCCATCAGACCTCCTCAATCCTATTTCTGGGCATTACCGATATCCTGAGATAGACCATGGACTGGTAGTCAGGCTTTTTTGGCTTCTGACTAGCACTAACGATTTTCAAAGGTGTTCGCACGACAACCTGGTTTTACGGTGCTCTCCGAGGCACGTAAGGGTTTCGATGTTATTATAAATGGCCACCTATCATAGCTACGTACTCAACAACTCGTATATAATAATATATCCTATAAATATGAACATTAATTTAAACATAACATAACACTCAATTAGCAGAATAATCCTTTGTTGAGATTCAATTATGCTGAATATTCACGTTTAATAATTTACCTCTTTATTAAAGCCTACAATTACAAGCGGTCCTAGTCTTGCCAAAATAACTAAATAAACGCTTTCATGAATTCACTAATTGATCGTAATTTGAAACATTGAGGGCAATGCAATTAATTGTTACAGCTATTGTATTTGCTTTGTGCGTTTTAGTTAAAATACATATAGAAATAACAATTATACAGGATGTTATAAAACCCGTAAAGCCAAAAGGATGTTAAATGGGGCCTTATAACGAGTCCATTCACAATATTTAAGAACCGTAGTAACTGTATAACATAGCCCAAAAATAGAAAACCTATTAAAGTAGTCAATTATTAGGTAAAATAGGTACGTAGGCCTTTCTGTTAAATAATCTGGTTCCCTGACATGACAGCTGACAAAATTTTTGGCTTTGATAATTAATTATATTTTTTACGGGGTATTTTGTAACACGTTGTATATAACGTAAAAATATAATTAAAAATATATTTAAATGGCTCTTAATGGTCATGTTCATTTTGTCGTCCCAAAAGAAACATAAAGTAGCGTTTAATTATGTTCAGATTTTGTTTTGTTTTGTTTTCCGTGTGTTTACAATAACTTTATTAAAGCCGTCATAGAATAAGGTTTTTTTTTAATTTCCTACTTTGTTTTGTTATTAGATTGGCACTACTGACTTTTTCATAGCCTTGGATTATGTGTCTTTTTGCATTTGAAATGAGTATGTGATGTGTCGTTCGATATTGTTAGATGATTTTGATGATTGACATGGAGATGTTTTTTTTAAGACGGCACGGAAACACTCGCGCACTTGACCGCTTGGTCGTTGGCGTGGGCAACTGACCCGTACGATCAACTGAATTGTAACATGGGATTGGACAACTTTCAATAAGTAATCTAATATACGATATGAAAATTATTTTATACTTTTTAGTTAGGCAAAAAAAAGCGTTTTTTTATTATTATTAATAAGGGGTGGGTTGAGGTTAACGTAGACTGATACATATTTGAACACGTTGCATGAATCATTTATATCACAGTGTGTGTCCATACAAAAAGAAATACTAACGAACGAAATTTCGTTTCTGAAGCCAGTTAGTTGTATAGAAAGATTTTTTAAATTGTTGTCCGCCCGGACATGTACTCAACATTGTCAGATAAAAAAAACATTGATTGATATTTTATTTCTCTTTTTTCAGTATTACGTCTTGATTTTGAAATGATTATTGTTGTGCCTTTAATTTAAAATTTAATAATTAACTATCAACTGTCAATTTTTAACTGTATTGCATTAATGTAATGTAATTAATTTGATAATTTTCCTTCTTTTGGTTATCTGTATTCTAAAATATCATTCTCTCCCAATTAAAAAATAAATACCTACTTATTTGTAGCCAAAAACATAACAACAAACTCTAAACCCTTCTTTAATATAGCTATAGACTTTATCTTTATCAATCGCTAATACAAGTAAAACAGTTGTAGTAGCATAGCTTCACATTTCTTCATTGCACGTCGTGTGACTCTTAAAGCGCGCGTATATGGTTCAAATTTAAATGATTCTGTTGTAATTATTGTATCTCAACCCTGTTTCACTCCGTGTTCGTAAGGTACGAGTGAGTGCCGCTCGCGCACCGCAATCAGGCTGACAAAGGGTTATTGTAGGAGCTACCGAAAACACTACGAGTGTTACCTAAGAACGTTTTAGATGTAATTAAGGTAAATTATATCACACTAGTACATGTAATGTGCAGTGTATGTGCAATTCAAACCCAACTTTCACCGTAGTAGGAACTATAATTTCGAACAAAATAAACTCTTTCGTTATTTTACGTTGATATAAATTTCTTGCATAGGTATTTTAGGAACAAAATTTCTTGCCCAAATTTCTAAAGCTGGCGGTCTAAATAACTTCAGTCGAGAAGTAATACCTACTTACTCCTAATTAACTGCTAAAAAATTGCCTACTATTTTTCTTATAAGATGACTTATTTTTTACAATACTATTAATGAAGCTAATTATTTTTCTTCTAAGGCTAATCAATCTGCTAAAATTAATCATATTTTGGTAAAATTAATATATTGTATATGTATATATAATAATAATAATTATCTGATTCTGATTAAATCAGATAATCTGATTCTGATTGAATCTGATTCTGATTAAATCTAATTCTGATTAAATCTGATTCTGGTAAAATTAATCTGATTCAAGTAAAATTAATCAGCATAAAATCGCAGAATCATCAAACACATTAAAAAATGTGTTTGAAAATTTTGCGATTATAAGCCGATTAATTCCTATTTAAAGCCTATTCATTACATCAACAACAAATTCAATTAATATATAACTTAAATGCTACACATAGGAAGTCGCTAACTAGATACATTTATCTTACTAAAACAGGCCAGCCAGGGATTGCCGCAATTCGGTAGATGGATGGAAATTCTTAATTGAACCAGTTAACTAATTGAACTAATTATGACGAGACATTCGGATAAATAATGGATAAGGCCACTTCAATCTTCTAGAGGCCAGATCCCGTCTCTATTATAAGCCGACTGTTTTACGTAATTATGAATTCATGATAATTAGGGAATTGGATCTCCGGTAGAACTGATTAGAAATTCAGTTGGATATGAAAAAATATTCTAAAAAGGAAAGCGGAAACATAAAATGGATGGTCTTATTGCCTAATGCAATTTCTTCCAAGCAAACTTATTACATCAAAGACTTTAAGGTCCATCAAATTGACAACACAATTTCGTGGGGCACAGGAATATTTGTAAAAAATATATTATGTGAATAAATAAATAATAATAATCAACAGTATCAAAACCATTTGACGACACCTTTGGCGTAATGTCTGAGTTCAGGACTTCTGTCCCATTTGTGCTGCGGATTCGATAACGTAAATCTGCGGAACAAATATTTGTGTGACTTACAGGTAGTTGTTCCGGAAAGAAGCGAGAGAAGTAAGATAAGATCGTTGGTTATTTTGTTGCGTCTAGCATAGGAAAAAAAGATTAAAAACGACATAAATATGTAGGTACTTTTGAGCATTTATTGTGTCAAACCATCCCTAGCTAAACCATTCAGCGATTAGGTCGAGAGGTGATCGATTATACTTATAATCTAAATTTGAAATGGAAAAATATCCTATCTAAACCTGGAAAATAGGAAAACAATCAGTCTCGAACCCTATCTACCTTATTTCGACTCTTTCAACTGTTCTATTCACGGCAACAAACTTCATTAGTCTAAATTGTACACAAAACTAAGTGCAAACGGCAAAATGATTGATGACCCCTGTCATTAGTCGGTAACGAGTCTAGTAACTCACTCATCCCTTTAAACACTACAATAATCTATTCTCTAGTTGACTTACTACTTATTTAGAATCAATTTTGTCTATCAAGGACTATAATTGCTGGCCTGGACTCAAAGGTCTCGAGTTCTAGGAACATTTTTTGACACATTGTATGGCGTACAAATAGTGTTAGTGTAAGTAGTGCTAGTGTAATCGTAGCATGTGGAAAGCTATACTCTCTGCCAATATTGTAGCTTCCAATATTACGTAAATTAGTTAAATACATATTAAATAATTTTATTTCAATGCCTCGTTAGTATATGCGACTGCTACGCTGGAGGTTTCGTTTCCCGTTCTAGCAGTGTTATACTCGCCCCCTATTTTATGCGACCCAAACATACCGATGAACTGTGGATGTATATTAATAGGTACATCTGCCTAACGCTTCGATGAATACAGGTGTGATGGTATGATTATTATATTTTTGTTCCAATAACATTATCTAAATGATTTCCAAAGACAATGAAACAGACAATGAAAATGAATATAGAAGGTATTGTATCAAGTGTTGCATTAACAGACCATAGGAGTGACAATTCAGCTGACACAAATGTTTCGCTTCCATTATTCTGTTGAACACAAATACTGCAAATGTCAATTAAATACATCTAACTGAAAGGTCAATGCGTTTTAACAAGAAAGTCCCCCGATCCTTCTGTTCATTGTAATGTAATAATGCTCCGTACGTGCGGCAGAAAGGAAATTGTTTCATCTTCTGATGTAGCGAAATTAAGCTCGAAAAGATACAGATTTGAAGTTCACGATTGTAAATACAGAGTATTTTATAGGATCAAATACGTTCGCTGCTGCTACGTTTGTTGTTTTATTTATATTTCTTTGTATTTCAGATTTATTATATTAAATATATAATCCATTACAACATTATAAAATATTCACTGGTTTCTTCATTAAATATTGTTTTCTGGAACTTTACGTATCGAATACATCTTTACCAACCTTAATGTACAGATTACAGGATTTTGTCATAATCTAAAACCTACTTTTTTATTGTAAGATAAGATATGAATCAAAAATAGAAATAAGACCTGATGGTAAGCAGCTAAACAGCAGCCCTAGGTACCCTATAGATGCCATCAATACTATTAATATCACTAACGCGTTTTTATCTCATCTTGAGAGCTCAGTTGATAAAATCTCATATGCATAGAAATTTATCGTTGTCATCTTAAGACCTTGAGTCTTATATACCTAGAAACTGTAATTTTTCTGGTTAAATAGTCCTTCAAACCGGCAGATCTCTCTATCTCTCGATACCTGGCTTCAAACGTAATCAACGCTAGATTCCACTATTAATTTCTAACCAAATTATTACAACCGCTATCTTCCCAACGTGAGCAACTTCGTCCGGGTGGACAGTCCGGCGTCCGGCCAAGCGGTGCCAATTTCCGGACACTCACACCAAGATAACTAGTTGTAATATCTAGCTAACTTGGACCGGTAATGGAGAATATTTTGCAGCATTTAGAATTTGTAGGTAAAAGTACAAATAATCAAGTAGTCTTTGGATTCGGAGGTCTAAACTGAGCAGTCTTCTTAGTCAATCCTTATTTCATTTAAATTGTTATTAGGGGTCAATTTACTATAATACCCCAAAAGCTTCCCCATATATTTCTAAAAGAACCGGCAGTACCATCGCGTAAAATCAAAATAACATCCTGAGTATGACATAATATTACCATCGGTAATTATATTATTATTATAATCGGGGTACCAATTTTAGTAATCTTTGAGATATCAAATTATGCTCAGTAACTATACAGTTTTAAGTACATTGTACTTTCCTTTTTAGAGCGTTAAGTAAAGAAAGTTCTTCGAAATTTCAAACAATGAAGGAAAACACAAAACTTTCCCAATAGATCCCTTGATTGAGCTACCTTTTGTGTACTTTAATGCATACAGTATTACTTATTTGAAAAAGAAGTTGTTTATTGTACCTTTTGATTCATCTTTTGACATTTTGTGTGAACCTACATGTTCTTTTTTCCTTTCTTCCGTTAATTTATATAAATCTTTCCTACGTTTATATTAACAGCTAGGCACTATAGAGTTTGCGTAGGTACATTTGTAAAAATCTAAGCTAACCTAATTTCTACTTAACCAACTAACTTTAACAAACAGTGAGCGGCTGTACCTAGATCTAGCTGGTTAAATCTAGGTGTAACCGCACTTCAGCTTTCAACCGTAACATTATATGTATATATAGGCTGCAATTAGGTCCAGTCGGCTAAAACTAGGTGTAGCCGAAGATAAGTACGATATATCTAAGTTCAACCACCTGTGACTGGCTGCTCCTAGCTCTAGCCGGCTCAAACTAGGTTTAACCAGATTTCGGCTTTTCGCCGTAATATCTATAAATAATTCCTAAAATGTAGACCGTGTTTGTTGTTAATTTAATTAAGATGAAATGTAGCTTCTAGACAAATAAGACAATTATCAATAAGTCTATTACAACAACATACTCTCTGTATATAATTTAGGTACCTGATATAAATTTATCATGATTTTACCTCAGATGTTATTACGTCATAACGAAATCGTTTATTTATACTTCAACAAATTAACTTTGATCATTACTGTAGAATAAGTAAACAGCATTTGACTGGTCATTGCTGATCCAAGGATGGTCCGTTTGATCTAATGAGTCTTTAATGTAAACCGTAATTAAAATGTACTCAGTTAGATGATCAATATGCAGGAGGTTCTTCAAACATGAGATATATAAATACATAACATAAAAACCGGCCAAGTGCGAGTCGGACTCGCGCACGAAGAGTTCCGTACCAATATTTGGCAAAACAACTTGTTTTTGAGGTAGCACCATTTTATTTTAATTTCATTATGTAGGTATTTATTTTTAAAGTGAATATACAATATTCTGTGAATATTTCAAGCGTATAGCTGGAGTTATTAATATCGAGCAAAAAATCAATCAATTTTGCTGTATGGGAAATATTTATTTTATTCTGTTTTTAGTTCAGAAATACATCATTTGTGAAAATTTCAACTGTCTAGCTATCACGGTTCATGAGATACAGCCTGGTGATAGACGGACGAACGGGCAGCGGAGTCTAAGTAATAGGATCCCATTTTTACCCTCTGGGTACGGAACCCTAAAAATCAGTTGTCGAAATACAAATGTCTGTTTATTATTTATTTATTTTATGCGTTTATATTTCTACTTCTGCGAAGCCGTGGTTCCATTACAATATATCTATTTTTGTTATATTTACAGTTTTTTTTAAATTAAATTATACAGGCTGTCCCATGGCCTCATCAGTGGGCCCTATCAGAATATCAGTGCTGCAGCTTGATATGCTTGCTGCAGGATAGTGCTGAGATAATTATGAACCTATTCTGAAATCGCACAGTATAACGTACTTCCTTAGTTCAAGACTTCAATCTATTGTTATGTCGTTTTGTATTTTGTCTTGTGTTGTAAATGTCAGAATAAAAATTTCTTTCTTGTCTCTTTCTCTTCTTCAAATAAAAAACTTAATTAAATTAATTTATAAATAACAACGATTGTATTATGACTTTCATAATATCGATTGCCCATCCCTAAATTATATAATTTCTCAATAAGTATTTATTTAATCTCATACCGGGTCCTGCTTTGACAGTCACTGTTCGTGAGGTTAAGCTCTTTATTTAGTAGGCCATCAATCAGCCGAACTAACGTCAAAGTAGACTTTGTTCATTGAATTTCAACCAACATCACTATTACCAATAATGAGTGAACTTCGTTTCATCTACGCACAATAATATCCCATCAATTCCAAAATGCTCTGTAATCAAGAAAGGAAACATTCAAACTAAATTGGAATAGTTCACTGAAACTGTTCGAGGGGTTAGTAATTTACTAACTGAAGGAGTTAACCATGTTAATGAAAATTGCTTTCGATAAGATCTGAATGCCTGAGTTATTGAATATGAGGGCTCTGATGAGGACGAGAGATAGGGAGTCGAAGGGATAACTTATGGGGAACATTTTATGGATGGCATTAAATTTTATAGACTCTTGTGTGGAATTCTGGGTATTGTGTACAGTTTAACGGCTTCGGAAGTCAATTAAAACATCTATGTGGGAATGAAAGAGATGGATGGTCACCTGGAGTCATGTGTGACAGGGTGTGAGTAGGAGCATTTGTGTGAGCGAGAGAAAGAGAGAATAAAGATATCGCGGGGACTGAGCTAAGACGGCTAAAACTGTATATTATAATTGGATTTTCATAAAATAAATAAGTTTTGTGCACCACGGTGTTTAATTTCTCACATTGATGTTTTGATTTTTTATCAATAAATAAATATCAGATCAGGTCTGATTTTTTCCATTTTTCTTAATTCTCTAGGGTCATGGCGTGATATTAAATACTCTACAATCTTTCTCAAGAATTGGGCTATCAAATCAAATACAAATAGTTTTTTTTCAATCCGACTGGTATTTTCCGAACAAACAAACAAACAAAAAAACTTTAGATTTATACCTCTTTGCTAATCTGTCATGATACTATAGAATTGTTGTTTTATTTTTTTATCTAACACGGTAGAATCAACTTAAAATTCCAAATCATAGTTATCGTGAATGCCAATCCATAAATGTAAATAATATGGTTAACGTGCAGTTGAATTTATTCTACTAAATAATTATTAATATGAGAACTATTAAATTGTTATCATCAAAATTTTATCTCCATTCTATCCAAGAATTTGTTATATTCTGTCTGATATAACAATCTAAAAGAGAGTAACAACAAACGTCTGAATGCTACAAAATCTTTTCATAGCCCAGACTCAAGATACCAGAGCCTATATAAAATGGATTTAACGCAATCCACTTCACACCTGTACGTACCTCACGTACTAAAGCTAATAGAACCAACTAAAGATGTAGACTTTCACACATAGAAACGTGAACTTAGTTTCTTACATAATTACTTTTGCCGTCTCAAGAGTAATCTAACGTGGGCAAATAATAAACCTTCGTGAATTAGTACCTCAATATAAAACGTCCAATTTGCGGCTTAAGATCTATTCAGTACCTGGAATGGTTAGGTTCTATGGGGAACACGTCCTTTTAATTATCATCTGATACTTACAACTATCCAATCACCCCAGATATTAATTTTGTTCTTTTGTGCCAGTGTTTTTCCGGCGAAAGATCTAAATTCCATTTTGGGTAAAAACAGTCTTAAACTTGTTTATGAAGACAATATTTTACCGAATACTGAAGGGCAGCGTAGGATGGTCTCCAATGAGAATAGATGATCTGGTAATGGTCGCTAGGAGTCGTTGGATGCAGGCAGTATCCGCGCAACCGGTCATGCTGGAAAGCCTTTGTTCAGCAGTGAACTTCCTGTGGCTGATATGATTATGATGATAATTTTTCGCTGGTTCCCGAGAAACGTCATAGTTCCGACGTTTGCATACAAATTTTTATTTCATCACTCTAGTCTTAAAACCCTTTAAATATAAGTGTCAAAATATACGCCACCAAGAGCGCAAAGCGATTAATTCGCAGCTGAAATTCCCTCCGGCCCGTTTACAACGGTATTCGTTAAAATAATCCTATTCAGCGCTGTTACATTTTACACATTTAGTTACATTTAACACTCTAGTGGTTGTGAGTACAGTGGAGTGAATATTTGCTGACGTATATTATTTTGGTTGCTTTGATAGCCACGAAGTGTTTTGATTTGGAGCTACAGTACAATTATTAAACCACTAACAAGGACATGGACGAATCAAAAGCCTGAATTCAGAAATCCTTTCTGCTATTCCATTCACTCAAATGTATTCCATACACTTAATTCTTGTATAAGTAATACAAGTCACTTCCATGGCTCATCCTCTGATGAGTCGATGATTTAGCTAAAGTTTAGGGCTGGGTCAGCCAAAATCAAGTACAGTTCGTACTTGATTTTGGCTGACCTGTGATGAATACCTACTTAGCATCAACAGTGACTAAAGTCAGCCGTAGAAAACGATAATGATGATTTCCTAAAGTATTACTCGCATTTATCCCGTAATTTACAATCCAGAGAAATTTTCCCAAAATAATTTCTTAATGGATGTCTATGTCTTATATGAAACCTATTTCACCCAAATTTCAAGACTTCGTGATTAATCAGTGAGTGGTATTTCGCTTTATGATATGGAATAGAATAAACTTTATTGTACACCACGATAAGAAGCAAACAATCTGTATGTAAATCATAACAGGTGTACCTAAACATTATTCCACGCAACAAGTTGCGTAACGTAAACAAAAACTTCTCACTGGTAAGAAAAAATCTATTGTAAGATATTACAATTAAAAGAAACCCAAAAGCAATTTTTTAAAACGGGTGAATTTTTCATGATTTTCGTAATTATTTGCAGTTATGTAATGTTTTTTCCTCTTACTTCAGCTACGGGTGACATTTCAGCAACTATTGAATTGGACATTGATAAAATAATTTGCACACAGGTTGTACGTGCATCCGCTTCACGTCGACGTACGGCAAGGAGCGTGGCACGTTCAGCAGCCCCGACTACCCACGTCCTTACCCGCCGTACATCGACTGCCTCCTCTATACCTTCATCGCTGCGCCTCACGAGATCGTTGAGCTCGTCTTCACTGACTTCGATATTCATAAGGAGCATCTCGAGTAAGTAATAATTAATTCTAAAATTTTAATAGTAATTGTTCTTTTTTTTTCATTTTTATCTGATAAGGATACTACCAAGTCGATCCTTTTATTTCAATGAACACTGTGTTAATATAGTAAAAAATTATTAAACCTTCGGACTTATTCGTTTCAACTATTAATGTAAACGAAAGGTATGAAAAATTTACTGGACGTCATTGATAGACATAGGTTGCACCACTTAAGATCCATGCCTGATTGATACGTAAATTTTGCGGTAGAACAATCTTCCATAGTGTAATGCCTGGACATTTGAAAAGTCTATCCAGTTAGGTGTCCAATAGAGTATTCTAATTTAATATTTTATCTTATAAAAATAAAACTAAGAGGTGAAAGTATTTAATTATAAGGTTTTGTCAACTTTAATAATTGATTAATGAGATGTTTTATAACACAGTCCAATAGCTAATTGAATACAAAAGTCATTTAAATTAAAATCAACTTAAGTTTCGTTTAAAATCTTATCAACACTTTAAAAGCTTATAATTAATTTATCAAAATTGGAAGTTTATAACAATATTTCCATTTCAATTGGAATTTCGGAGCCATTGTTAATGGAACGAAGCATTTTAGGAAAACAAACTAATAGTGTGTCTCAATATTGATGTATGGCAAATTTGAATACTCCTTTACTTACTTTCTAAAGTCTACAAAGTTCAATTCAACACTCAGTTCAAACTTCTCTATTTAGAGAAATCCCATTTCAAATTGGTCTATTAAGAAGTAGTTCGCTTTCAAAACTGGCAGACTTCAAATTGTACTTAAGTAATTCCGTGGCACCACATAATTAGTCATGGAAATTCTGGTGATGTAAATCTAATAATACTTGTTATGATAGTATAAAATTACATTATGATAAATTTCAATTGAAACATCAATCAATTAGTTGAGATGAGGTTGTTTTAATGCTTTTCTTATCTTCATTTAGTTGGAAGCTCAAAAAATTTCAAACTAATTAATGATTCCCGTTCCCAGTGACCCAGAATTGAAACTATAATTTTATTGCAAAATCTTTATTACTCACGTCATGCTTTATCTAAGCTGATTGTAATTCAGTAAAAGTCCTCTCTTTATTTGACTTCAATTTTGGTAGTTTTTTTCAATCCTGCTAGCTTTCTGCAAAACTTGATGTAGTCAATCATTGTAGAACCATCATCCTGGACAATCAGAGGTGCTTCGTCTAAGGCGTAATCCGCTTCTTTCGCCGTGAATTTGTCTCCAAAGGTCATGAGGTCATGTCTGATACTGAAATCAAAGTTATTTGAATTATTATTTACCTATAATAACATACTTCTTCTCATAGAGATAGGCATCAACTAAAAACACCACACGATTTCTCAATTTTTATAGCATTTTTTTTGTTACTTTTTCTAATTTAATTTTTTCTGTGACGTGGGTGCGTTAATTTACAAATTGTCACATATGAAAATATTCAGATTATACAGATGTATACTGTGAGATTATCAAATATTAGTGCTGTGTGGGAATCGTGGCGCGGATGCCGACCGCTAATCGTGCCGTGAGTATATGATATTTCTTTTCAGTCTTCTTTTACCTAAATAAGGAAAGTTAGTTTTCCGAAAGTACCTTTCAACTTTCACTTATTATTGAAAAATGAAGGTAAGCCAAATTAATACTAAAGAGTCCAGTCAGGCTATAAAGACCAACACGTACGTAATACATATAAAAACGCTTCTACTTTCATTTGAAGACGTGGCAACACTTAAATAATAAAGCGCTTTATACACATTTCACAAACAGTTTACGTGCATCACTTAGAAATACATAGGGTCGGTTTTAGTGGAAGTTTCACTGTAGGAATGTTTCAGGCCATAGCAACCGAATAAAATATTGCTCCACGCTTAAACGTGACTTAGCAATAAACCTTTTTCCAAGTCTCGAAGGTCACGGTAATGAAACCGTGAGAAACAGTTAGAATGTAATAAAAATTATTTGCGTTTCACAATACATTATCTTCTTATACAGACCGAAATAAAATATTATAAAAAAGAGCATAAGTCAACTGGAAGAAAAGGCTTTGTCACTAGTTTTCTGAAGAAATTTACATGAAACTAATTTTTCTATCATAAGTTGTTTTTTATTCTAAAAAACAACTTATGATAGAAAAATTAGTTTCATTAAGTGTAAATCAAAATTGTAAAAAATGGAAAATATAATTATAATTAAATTACTATATGTATTATATGTGCTCATAAAAAATAAATTATTTTAAAAATTAAAACGGTAATTAATACAAAAAAAAATAGATATATGTAGTTAATTTTTCATAACCATTTTTTGTATTTTGTCTCTTTAGACTTGTTAATTGTATAATGTAATGCACAATGGATTACGTGTTTGTTAGCTATGCAGTAACTTTATTTAATATTGTCTGTTGGTTTCCCAAATAAAATAATACACAAGACATTCATATCTTGTGTATTATTATTGCTAATGAATGGAACAACTTATTATAAGCATTTTTACTTTTAAAAGATTAGGAATATTTTTACTGCATATACTTACAACAACAAAACTTAACTACGTTATTAGGTACTGAGTAACAAAAGTACAAATACGTTTTATCCATTAATAATATAAATTTTTGTATACCCTGAAATAATAATGGCTTAATTTCATAGACATGAATTTCTGTAAAAAATACGCATCACAATAATTTACAAAAGTTCGAAAGAAGTTTTTACTTGGTGCTTCAAGATTTAGTTTATCAATTCTTATAAAGTTTGAACATTTAAATTTGGAATAACAATCTATAACTTTTATCGTTTGCATTAACAATTAATTTAAAAAGTATTTAAAGAAGTAGCTATGTATTTATTAGAAAACTTTATTTAATGGGTACCTACATAAAGAAACGTTCCGTTCTGGAATATTGAAGTATTCGAATGAATTTCTAGATCCACTAGTAATAAATTTATGGATCACTAGTGTTTTTAAGTGGTAATTACGTAATGGTTATATTAATTTCATCCAAAATCAAATAACGTGCTTAAGGTACCAGCATTTTAGACGACTAAAACACTATTTTTTTAATATTACCTATTAAGTAAATAAAAATCATTAAATTTAAACGTTTTACACAGCATCATTTAGTCCCAAACTAAGCAGAACTTGTACTATGGGTACGTCTAGACCTGTCTTACTCAAAGTGGGCGATAAGTCCGCATTATAGGCTTTCAAAGGGTAAAAGGCCCAGAGAAAATTAGTGGTCATAGCGTCTGGTGTACCTAACCAAAAGACCGCATATGCCCGCGGTCGAATTTTTCCTTCGCTAAATAACTTTAAAATCTTAGCATCGAAAATGCCAAAAAAATACAAAAATATATAATATTATAACTAAATTAAAATCTACTACTATCTAGTAATACTAAAATATTACTGAAATTGCCCAGGTATTCGATTTCTGAATTCAAGGACCCGTTTTAATCATAGTCTGACAGTTACCCCGTGAATACATCATGCGAATATCTGAAAATGTAATTTAAATCTTGATTCGCAATATTTACCGGTCCCACAGGTAATGTAAAATTTAAACAGTGCCTTTTTGTAGCCATTAAGATATAATTGTGTTATTCATTTGGGTTTAATTATTTTGTTGCTGATAGTAAAATGTTGCTCGCTTAAGGGATTAATTATAATTATGGACAATATCGAGCAATTTGTAGAGTAGATGATAAAAAACTTGCTTTGTGTTGAGCTCCACGATGACATTACATTTAGCAAAAAAAAAAAAGTTTTAACTTAGAATTATTAAATAAATGTTTTAGAAATTGTATCCCAAACAAGGCATAGCTTGTATTATCTGTACCTACTACAGACCTACTACAGAAATACATATAATACCTACTTATATACTTGTTTTGTAAGTACATATTCATAATACATAAGAAACACCCATACAAACACTTATATTCATCGATAAATATGTGTTCACTCAAGGTTGTCTCTGCTCATGTTGCCAGTGCTCCACGAGGAAACGTTGTGTTGGCAGTGGGGGGACTTTGACCCTTATACTGCCAATCCAACTATTCCTCTTTCAATACAGGTTCGGGAACGCGCAAGTGATACTCCTGGTGTTGCAAGCGTCTATAAGCTACGGTAATCGCTTACCATCAGGTGGGCCGTATGCTTGTTTGCCACCTTAGTAGAATAAAAAAAAACATACTGCAGAGTTATGCTGGGGTCATACCATCGCATTGCCAAGTATTCTGCCAGTAAGCAGTAATGTGCTAACATTATTGTATTCTGGTTTGAAGGGCAATGCAGCCAGTGAAATTACTCGGCATATGAGACTTAACAACTGAGGTCTCAATATGACAACGCCCGAAGACTACCATTAGTGTTGCAGTTGTGTTTATAGGCTACGTTTTCCACAAACCATATGGCGGCCCGTACGCTTATTTTTCATTTGATCACAACGAAAAAAAAAACAGAATTATGCTACAGAATAAATATTCTTTTCTTTCATTAGAAAATTTTCCAATTGCCAAGAAGCCTTGATACCTTTCTATTTGAAAAACTCAATAATGGGCTGAATTGATAGTATTGCTTAGGTTCCCTTCAAGGTTGCTGTATACTTCTCTGCCGTGGGCGTCAGACAGGACTCTATGAAATTAGGTCCTTATTTAGATTAGATTTCGCTATCGAAGATATTGTAAACCTCCATTGGTTTACGAAATTCACGGGGTAATTTCGATATATTACCCCCGCGCCGTCTAGTCACACAACTATTGCACAAAAAAAAACTGAAGCCCGCCTAAAAAATTACTGACAAGCATAAAATAATAATATATTATATTCTTGCCAGTTTCCTAATATTCAATGTACTGAATTCAAATCTACTCATATTTCTGGTGTCCTTTAAACCTATAGCCGTAGTCGTATACTTAAGCTGGCATCCACGAATATCTGCGGCGTACCTCCCTGTCAAGACAAATAAATTGACACCTCATTTGTCAAAATCTGATCAATAATTTTGGAGCTACAGTCAAAACAGGGTTTGCTGAGAAGAATATTTCAAAATAAAATGACGTCACACTAAATTTAATATGGCGGACTAACAAAGATGGTGGACTATTTGGCGGTATTTTAAACGGGCTTATGTTTATAGTAAAATATAAAAGCGTGTTGTTTAGTTTACTTTTTAAACTATAATATTATTACAGAACTTTGAAAGTAACGAAATGAACACAAGCAATAGTTTTTTTGTTTACTTTTCACTTAATTATATTAATATTTGAAGATCGATACTAATATTGCTGAACTTGTTCCTACAAGCTATGGTGTTTCTTTAGTAAGTGATACGTATGTCATTGGTTTGGTGTTTTTCCTTAACGCCAAACTTTGGATACTATGTTGGCACTACATACATATTTACGTAGTCCTCAGCAAACATACATTCTAAACAAAATGTCAATGTATGTAGTGTCATACGGACATTCAAATATCATACATACCTGCCTAAAAATAACTACAATTAATAACATAAACTAAATAGATGTGAAATTTGTGAAATTGTGAAAGAAAAGTTCAGTTCGATCTTAGACATGATTCGAACCTTCATACTTCCAATTAAATACCACGACTTTCCTGTAACAGTGACGTCACCGACAGAGGTCCCGGTACCTTTGCTGGCTAAAAGCGTCCGGTGTATGTAACTGGAAGAACACAGGATTGAATACTGACTGAACGAATATTTCTTTCACAAAAATTTATATTTTAAAAAGCTTTACTGTAATTTATTTTTTGTAGTGTACTGTTGGGTATTTTTTGTTCCAAACCAGCTTGAACTGAATTTCTCTATTCAATTTCGATAGGTTCACTAGTGAGATCGTTTTTAGTCTAATATAACAACATACCACGACGCATGTAGTCCTTAAGCCTTACATCCACAGTTCGCCGGTATGTTGAGGTCCCATGTAGGCGGGCCTACTTAGCCAAACTTAGCGGGCCTAGTGGGAGTTTCATAGAACAACCCGATAACACTTTGCTCGACGTAGGAATGTAATCAAGAACCTCAACCGTAGCCGTTGCACTTTCGACCACTAGGGTAATGAGGTTGTTATATATTATATTCATGTACATTATATCCTGTTGAAGTTTCAAGCCGAACTTTATTATCGTCCCTAATACGCCGGGGATTACATAAGTTAGCCTATTCTCATAGTTGCTACTAACTTAAGTTATGCGATGGTGTAAATTCATTATAGGTTGCCCTATATAAATTCTGAACGGACTATACGATTTACCAACTTTATAAATTGGAATAAAACCGCTTTGGGTATTATTTTTGAAAAGCATAATAGGATACTGACGGATAGTGGGTGGGATAGTCCCACATGGTACAAATATTTGTATGACTTAGTAAAAATACATAAAAGGAAAAATAGAGAATGCTATGTATAGTCAACAGCACATCTGGTTGTACTAAACTAACAAATTTCTCTCAAATTATTTTAAACCCTAAAATGTTGACGGTTAAGTTGAAAATCGAATGAGAAAATTTGTCGTTTTGTGGTAACTCAATGTGCTATTGACTGTACAAGTAATATATGGAATTGAATTAATATAATTATAATACCTGTCTTCCGAGATCAGTCCACTATTGTTCTTGTCCCAACGAGATAGTGCTGACAGTAAGGTTTCTTCTGAATCCAACTCGAGGGTACGGTATCCAAGAAGGTTGACAAAGCCATCGAAATCCAGCGGATTCGGCGCCTAAAATAAAAAAGAGGATTTAGTTCATTCATCATCATCATATCAGCCACGGGAGGTCCACTGCTGAACAAAGGCCTCCCCCATAAACTAATCTAAGGTAAATTAAACAAACCAAGAATGAATCTAAGGTAGGTAAATTCTGCATGAGCAATGGGACAGGTTACGCTAAAAATGAAAAACTAATCTAGATTCAATTATTCATAGAACAACCTTATAAAATTCGCCTGTCAATAGAATCAACTTTGTTTTTTTTATTAATAGGCTAACTACGTAATATTACTTTAGGGTTTGTGAGCATTCCTGCGTCTTCTAGGGGAGGGGGTGCAGGCCCGTGTGAAAGCGTAATAGATAGACATACTTTTTATCTCCACGTGAAAATATGCTCGACTTTTTTCAGTTCGATTCGACCTCGATGCTGAATATCAAAGTTTAAACTTTACTAAGCTTTAAGTTTTAAAAGTTCTTGAGCTTTCATTTTCACCATCGAACTAACGACAAGCGTTATTATGTTCGATGAAACTTATTCGTCAAACTTTTCTCAGTGTGGAGAATAACAAAGTGTTCTCAATTTTTAAAATCTAGTTTCAGTGGTTTTTCTTTAAAAAACGGTGTCACACTTATATTTTCTCCTGTTGTGAGTGCGTATACAAATTATGACATACACAGACCTCTCTGTAAGCAAGCATACACATATTTGTTCCGTGCAGTAATTGAACCCATGACCCATGCGCTAATGGTATCATATTATATAGTCAAATGTCGGTAATGTGGTCAAATGCATTGATTTAATTAAGTATAAATCATTGATTTAATTGCTCTTGCTTATTACGATCACCACTGTCAAAGTGAAACTATTCGTAAAGGCTAATTAGTGCATGGATAGCTATTGAATGAATGCGGTTAGCGTTCAACGTGTCGGAATTAAAGATCGGTGTGGTACTAATTGCTACACCACCACATTTATAGATAGGTACTTCATTGAACTTGTATGATAATTAGTAGTTTAGGTGCGGCTGATAATCGTAAGGTCCTGAGTTCTGTGGAGAATCTAACCCAGAGTGTTATCAGTGTTTTTAGCAGCTCAGCGTTCGGATTTGTGCCCGGTTAATCGGAAATAGGCCCTAAAAATATGCTATTAAAGTTTACTCTCAAAATGGTTACAAATAAATTTCCACCACCACATAAATTTGATTAGCATTGGATTACCTATTTACTCAGGAGACTTTTTATATCATAATTTTACTATTTACCTCCTAAAGAATAGGATAGAATTAAATGCTGTCATTTTATTGTATTCGTTTGTAACAAACGTCTTTCATACCAGGCAATAAGGACTAAGATTATTATTAAATAAATAACCAAGGAAAGTTAAAATGGCTTCGGCTAGATCTTTAACTAGATTGTAGGCTAACATTTGAAAAACAGATAGAAAGACAACCGAATGTTATTAAGGTTTTATCAGACCAAACCTCAGTTAAAATAAATTAGATCACTTTATCCGATTTGAATCTACCAAATTATATAGACATGCCAAACAGTAAACAAAAAGGAAAAAGATTAATTTGAACAGGAAATATTAGAATCCAGCTATGTTTGTTGGTTGGTGTGAAAATAATTAAAACGTCAGAAATATCATTGGACCTTATACAAAACAATGCTTTTGTAAAATATTCTCGAAGTGCAATCCAATTTGCAGGAAAGTGTGAATGTAACTTGATTTCATTTCTGTTGTGCCAATAAATGTAAATACTGTAATAATACTCGTATTTTCCTTAAAAAGATGTGATACTGATATAGCTGAAAGCTTATTAAAAAAAGCAAACGAACAAACAAATTCTCGCCCTCAGAACAAACACACTTAAGTGGATCAAAATGTCATTTCCCAAGATAAGAACAGAAATTTAATTTCAGACCTCAAAAACGAAACAGAGGAATACGAATAAATCCCCCGTAATCTTTGGAATACAGGAAAAATATACGGCAACACCAAAAAATATACAGACGGTATCCTAGACAACAGAATTTAAATTTGTTCCGCAAAAACAGTGAGGGCAAATCCCTGTGACCTCGTCAGCGTGGTGGATTGACACGAGCTTAAGTCCCTCTTTCGTCAGGTCCCACAAACTTTCCTAACAATACTTAAGCGGAATTAAAAGAAAAGAAAAGTTTCGTATCTGTTAAAGGACCGCCTTCAGCGAATAGACTGTTGTTTTATTCCTATTGGATGAATTATTTTGTTTCTCTTGTTTTGGTAGATTATTTTGTTTGTGTGTTATTAAGTAAAAGAAAGAAAACATATTTATTCCCTCAACCAAGGACACACAGAGACAGATAATTATAAAGTATCACACAATAAGATTATTAAAATAAAACTTTGCATAAATATCAATTTTAACCTGGCAGCACTGTTCCAATGTCACACAACGTTGTGACACGTATTGTCGTAAGTAAGTATTGTCTCTCTTTTGTTGCTGTTGCATAAGACAATAATTGAAGGGCTCATGGCTGAGTTACATCTACGCTGATCATCCGATCTGGAAGTTAAGCTGTGCTAGCCGTGATCAGTCTATGGATGGGTGACCATTCTTAGCAAATCGACCTTAAGTAATAACAATCATCATCATCATCAACCCATATACTGTCCCACTGCTGGGCACGGGGTCTCCTCTCATATTGAGAGGGATTAGGCTATAGTCCACCACGCTGGCCTAGTGCGGGTTGGCAGACTTCACAAACCGTCGAGAAAGATCTCTAAGGTATGCAGGTTTCCTCACGATGTTTTCCTTCACCGTTTAAGCGAGTGATAATTAATTATTTATTAATACGCACATGAATTCGAAAAGTTAGAGGTGCGTGCCTTGGGTTCAACTCGAGACCTTTGACTTGGTAGTCCAATGGTGATACCACTAGGCTATCACTGATTAGTGATAACAATAATTGTACTCAAATTGGGGAAAGGGACTGGTATCTTTAACAAGGTTACACTGTAACCTAGCTAAGATATCAGTTGCGATCCGTACCGTGACCATAAAACTAAATCATCACTCTTAACACATCGACACCTCTCCATGTCTTGGTTGTCATACGAAACACCTATGACAATTGTTAGTGGTACTCAGAAATCCAAAAGCCTGATAACCACTCTATCGTTAGGATATCAATAGACTGATATTGAATATCAATAGAAATTACTTATAGTTAGTTAGTTGCGAAAAGGCTCGGAGCATGATGAGGACGATTCTCTCAATAATTATTTTAGTTCATTCGATAATAAATTTCATTGTACCGACGCCAGCAGGTCACCCTATCCAAATCTGTCAAATTTTCCCAATTGAATATGAACCTTATCACTTTGTAGTAAAGTTTAAATTCAATCAAAGAAATTTGGCAGATTGTAGCTTGATGTGCTGGCGTCTGTACAATAATTACAATAAACTAAAATTTGGGAGTCTATATTTTGCTTCATCGACGCTCATTACAATATTTTTATATTATTTGCTTAAGGTAAATATCAGAATATACAGAATGTCTACTGCAAAGCTTTTAAGAAACATATGCTCATATATATTTTAGCTTTGATTCCACTAACTTCGAAATCAGTTCCAAGTTCGCTACACGTAAACTTTACGCACTACTAAATTAAATCTTACTCCACTTCGGTCCATTTGACTTTGGTCCATCTGACTTCGTATAACTTCAGTCGTAGTTTGGTCACCTGGCGGCTATATATACTTCTACATCCAAGTATCTCCAACAATTGTGCACTGACGCAGATGCCAGCTGGCTAATTGGCTATGCGCTTACAATTTATGGTTAGTTTGTGTATATTCGAAGTACTGGTTGCTACTTATGACCCCAGATGTTGATATTACTTACTACGCTATACATAGCTACTTCCTGTAGTAGGATGGGTTAATTTCGTTGCACTGAAATTACCAGAGGTTATTGCTGTACGTAGTTTCTAGCTACAGTAATGAAACTTGTGTGATATTGCTTCAAGTTTTGATAATATTGTTAAGTGTACCAATACCAAGATTTTTGTGGATTATTGCAGTCATCAACTACTTAATTTTAAAATGAGAACTAGATCCCACAGACAAAAAATATTTAATAAAAATACGATTGGTGGCAAGTAATCTTATCCTGTTTCTACACTATCTAAGAATATTCAAGCCAAATTTGAGCACTCTGTGTTAAATAGACACAATGTCATTAAATTCAATCAAAATCGTATAATTTGATGTTTTTTTAAATGATGATAATGTTTATACTTCTGAGGATAGCCCAATAATGTAATGTAAACCTATTAGTTGATATGTAACAGGACCTATATTTTCCTTTGAATCCTGTATAATTCTACTAGCGGTTATTCATTCAGATACAAAATATACTAGAGTATAAATACCTCAGATATAATAGTATCATGGAAATGTTCTTGAAACAAAATGTAGATTTTTCAAAATTCTATTAATAACTGTATTTATTTACCTCAGAAAGCATATTGCGGATAGCGTTCTCGTCAATCTTGTCCCCAAGACTGACTAGGGTAGCCCGAAGATCACTAAAGTCAATACATCCATCGCCATCCATATCAAATAGTAAGAACGCCTGAAAGTCAAACAAAGAGTTATACATGAAAGTAGATAGTAATACATCTTCAATTATTAGTGCGAAATTGAAGAACAACATCGAACGTTTCGACTGTCTAAATTACAAAATGTATCAATTAACTGAACTAATTTAGCAGATGAAAATCAAAATTGAATGTAGAATTTGGTCGTGTGAGTTCCAGATTAAATTTAATTGAATGATTTGAAAACTTAAAGGATGATAGAATTATTATAAAATGAATAACTTAATAGGTATGTTATCTGAAACTACAAAACTACTTATAGATCAGCTGACGTCCGTGGTCTAATGGTTCGGTAGTCAAACTGCTTATCATGAGGTTGTCGGTTCGATTTTTACAGAACACAAACAAGCAGAGCTTGTGTCATGGGCACTAGACAATGAATATAATGCTTTTTTTATAAATTAATATTTAAGATAAGTACATAAAGAAACACCCAGACAAACACAATTATGTTTATCACATAAATCTTTTGGGAATCGAACAATCCAACACTCGAACCACTTGACGTCGTCAATAATTAAAAAAAGAGATAAGTATTACATCTATTGTCTAGTACCCATAGTACAAGCTCTGCTTAGATTGAGCACCATCTGGTGCTATATAAAGTGTCTGAAATATTTATTTATCACCTGAAGAAATCAGTGGACAATACAATAATATCATGCGGTTTACTAAAATGGAAAATGGAATTCCGTACCTCTTTCAGTTCAAAAATTTTATTATCGTCGAGTTCTGCTAAAACGTTTGGCGGTATAGAAAGAGCTTCTCTCGCTCTGGAAGCTGAACGGGATCTTGATTGCTGTGGGACAGATATCTCGTTCCCACTTTCCGATATAATAGAGCTGTTGGAAAACAAAATTTTAACTTAAAGTTTGTTGTGTCCAGTTCGATTTTGTGGAATAAAAAGAAATGAGAACAGCAGAATTTTCTTATTGTTAAGTAACATATAGTATCATTTCAGTTTGTTAGGTATGAAATTGGATCAATTTTTCATTGTTATGACTTAAAAAAAGTTTTAACACTATTATTAGGTACAGAGGCCAGCTCATCAAGCTACCACAGTCTGTGAAATTTCTTTGATCGATTTTCAACTTTAATACAACACGATAAGGTTCATATTCATTTGGAAAAAATTTACTGTTTTGGATAGCTTGACCTGCTGGCGTCTGTACACCTACTAATATAATAAATTAGAATGTGAAAAACTATCCGTACTGTGTGCTAAAAATTCTCCGATCAACTTCCCCGGCACCTAATCTACCACGATATCGATTTCCAATAGTTGGCAGAGGCATAGCCGAAAGTCCGGAAAAGCATACATTGATTTTTTTATCCTGATTAAACATGGAGTTTCCAAGTTTTCTCAAAACTTAGCCTACACAACCTTGCGACTGATTTCAGAGAATGAACTATGTATACCTACTAGTATAAATTAATTTGAAAGCTTAGAAATTAATCACGATAGAATTATAATTTTTATGTACGATTTATGAGATATTAAATTTATCACAAAAGGGAAAATTACAAAAATATTAATAAAAAGGTTTCCATTTTCGATTTTAATATTCATCTTAACACCTTTTCAATTGCTTCCTAATAAAGACATTTTACAGCGTGGGAGTAGCTTTTTGATTGAACCTGTGCGCGTAGCGGAAATTATAAATTCTGATTAAAAAGAGTTTTCATGGTCGGTGAACAAAATAATTAACAATGAAATAACTATTCCAATAATTTACAATTAATTAATGTATACATATAGGGTATTTTGAACAAAAAATATTATATGAATATTGGTAATACACTTGAGGGGAATGTATTCAGGTCACTTCTAAAAAAAAATTGTAGAATAGTCTCCAAAACAATAAATAACCTAAAAAAAGGAGTGTTAGCTTATTAATTCATCAGGAAGTATAAATAGATGGCTTAAATAAAAGTAATATTCTAAAAATAAATACTTCAATGCGGTTTGAAAACTTACTCCCCAGGAGATAGAGATTGTAGAAGATTTTCTTTGAATTTCTTTATTTCATCCTTAGCATCATCAGGTCGACTACGGCGACGCTCCCCTTTCGATCCCCTCTGCAAAGTACAATACACTTTAAGTAATTCACAATTTTTTATCATAATAAAATAATTTCCTTGGCCCTACCTACATACATGTCAAGACCAAAAATAAATTGAGTATTGTTAGTCAATAAAATGAGTAAGAAACGTTTGAAATATTCTAAATTGTAAGGTTTTAGTTCGATAAAATTGGTAATTGTAATCAGTAATATAAAATTCTGCCTTTGAATGTAATCGGAAAAGATAACACTGGCGATTACCCAAACTCTCAAATTTAGGAAGAGAAATTACTTACCTGTCAGAACTTTGTTCACAGTTTAATTCGCAAGGGTTTGCAACCTTGTATTCACTTAACTGACAATGTTATCAAAAACGTGCTCTATTTCAGTTGTTAATAAGATAGCTTTTGTAAAACTTACTCTTTTTGCAGCACCATTAGTATCTTGTTCAGCCATATTATTAAGTCTTTTCTTTTTTTTTTCTTCAAGTGTCCTGCGTGTTCCCACGACCGTACCGACTAAAGCAAGAGTTGTAACTACACATCAAGAATATTAAATTTACATTGCATTTTCCGTCAGCCGAGATAATTATTTATTTCGGGCGGATGCACGCAGATTTCGAGATTAGCCCACGATGTTTGCCCCAACTAATTAATCTTTGGGGCAAAACTGCTTTAAGATTTCCAGGTCAACGAATTGTTTGTGCAACGTTTACATGTTTCCACTTGTTCGGAACTGAGAAGGGTTGAATGCTTAGTAATGTTTGTGTTTATTTTGGTAAATGTGTTTGCTGAATATTCGAAATTTAGCTGTATTAGTGCCAGGCTTGCGATCAACACAAAGCTATTGATTCACCAGATTAACAACTGTAATGTGCTGTTTGTGTTGTTTAAGTTACAAACTCGGCACAATTTTCATAATTAGTAGTAAAATTGATCATCGTCAACCCATATATAGGCTGTCCCACTGCTGGGCACGGTTCTCCTCTCATATTGAGAGCGATTATGCTGTAGTCCACCACGCTGGCCTAGTGCGGGTTGGTAGACTTCACAAACCTAGCCTACTGTCAAGTCGAAGGTCTCGAGTTCGAATCCAATCCAAAATTCGAATCCACCTCTGACTTTTCAAATTCATGTAACCAAGTATTTATACAGCATCAATATAAAATGTTGTGCTGTTAGTATTAATCTAATCGCATCTAATCTTGTATGGATACAAAATGTTGGCAGCAGATCAAATATGAATGACGACTATTAATCTCCATGATATGACCAGGATAGTCAATTAAATAATATTTTACGATCCAGGAGGAACCGTAATGATGTCAAAAATAAATTAAATGTGACAACCTAGTAAACCCACAGAGATGTAATGTTAGAATTTCCGCTAAATATCTTGTTCTAAATTTAAAAGACTACAAGATAAAATAAATTAGTATAAATATTCCTGGACAATTTTATACAGCAACGTCTAGTCCTTAAAGCTTATACTATGGGTACTGGATAATGGATATAATACTTATATGCTTTTTTTTGTAAATACATACTTAGAATACATAAGAAACACCCAGACAAACACAAATTCTTATGTTCATCACTTAAATATGTATTTATGTCCTGTGGGAATCGAAACCCTAGTGCTCAGCAGTCCGACACATTATAATTTTTTTACACAGGAATTTTACAAATTCATGATATATACATAGTGAACTCAAACTTCAAATAAATTCAATATTTAAGAGGCTACAGGTTGAAATGTTAAACATGGATTAAAACGAGCCGAATAAAGCGTTGAAGGTTGAAGTAGTGGTCGGTTGAGCGATTGATTAAGAATTAATGTTTCAATGATATCTGAGATTTTGTTTGTTTTAAATAAATGTTATTTTCTTTCTTTCTTTCTTTCTGATATTAAATATGATATTCTTGGCAATATTAAAGTGTTCGTAATTAAAAAAGCCGAAGATCGGTTATGAGTCACTATAAGTAGCCTATGTTCAGCAGTGGATGAATATGGGCTGATGATGATAATGATGAATTAAAAAAGTAAAAGTATTGGCCCCGTAAAAGCGGATAAACGTCATAGAAAAAAGTAGGTGACAATGAAACAATTTATTGATTTCTGATATTTATTTCAATGAAACAATTGTAATAAAATAAGTAAAAACGTAGTAAGAACGTGTCGGAAAGACTAGGCATTTCTATAAAAGTAAATGGCTTGAATAAAATGTCCTATAATCTCGATAGCGCTATCTGCGTTCATTGTTGGAAGATGAAATTCCTGAATATTTATGACCTGGTTTTATTTGTATATTGTGTAAATATATATTATATTGATAACGTAGTAGCATACCTATTATTTATAGAAACTGAATTCTTGAATACCCTGTTTTTTGAAGTAGGTTCTAATGAAATAATCAACGGTATTTATCTAATCGTGAGTATAGACCTCAGCTACCCATTACTTATATATGTAGAATTTTTATTTTTTCTGTTTCGACTTCATAGGTATATCAATAAATTAAATTGACTTATCCATCTGTAATTTCAAAATTTAAATTGTTATTTTAGATGACCGTGTCCAAAATGTTTGTATGGTAATCTAATTGAAAGTTTGTCTAGAACAGACTCCGACACGGCTTAACGTATTTTAATGATTAAAACAGGAATTTTAACTTAAATTTGCGTGAATGTTTTATATGAATATTTGTGAAATTGGGATATCAATAAGATAACTACATAAAAACAGGAAACACGGCTAGTTCATTTAATACAATTAAAAGTAAAGTAAAAGTTTTTATGTAGCCTCTCACACAGTACGGTAGTAGCCTCAGCAGCTCAAGCAAAATAATTCAAGAATATTTCTCCAAAAAGTTCAGTTTTTAGTAGTTACCATGATTTCTTACTTTTTTCCGAAATTGCATCTGATCAGTTAAATAAATGCGATTACGCAAATAGGGTAGCTACTGGCGTCTCGAGTAAATCAACTGACGCAAGGTAATCCTCCCGCGAACAGGTGTAAGTGGGTTTTTAATCAACTACAAATGCAACGGTTTAGGAGAGTCCAAATGAAAATCTTGTAGGGTTGTCTAATTCCGGTTTGGGCATAACTGTTTATTTTGCAGAAGTACTTAAATGCTCAACTTAAGTTTTGTACATTGTGTTTATTTATTTTTCTTGATGATCCGATCATATATATCATCATAATTTAAGTTCGTCAGTAATTTTGTAACCATCTCAATTATTCTATGAAACATTTTGAATAATTGCCCATAATGATTGGTTGTAGCTATTTAATTGTTCTATGAGGTAACTAATATCAACTAAATATTTTGTTCTGAAATTAATTTCTTAAATTAATATTTGAAAAGGACAATAATATTAAAAAGTTAAAAAATATTCTTGCTTCACAATATATAAATATTACAGTCGTATTTAACAACGCACAAAAGCGTACAAAGCGAAAGGAAACGTCAGTTATGACTGATGAATCAGCTTTAATATATAAAAATAAGCTTTCAAAGGGTTATGTGCGCTTCTCATATATAACGTACAAACGAGTACATGAAGTACTTACATAATGTTCAGTACATTTATTTATCGTAAATATTTTTCTGTTTTATGAATCCAAATTTCACAAAAATGGGTACAATATTTTGGTACTTTCCAATCGTGTTGTTTATTAAGAGACTGGTCTTTTTATTGGCCGGTTGAAGTTAGGCTATGATAGAGATTAAGAAGAACAAAATGATTTTCTAGGTAGGATTATCGTATTCTATACATGATGCAAATAAAATAATAATAATTCTAAAGATGTCTACTTAAATTTTGAAAGATGTGGCCTCCTGTAACTGAGGAAACATGTTGTATACTAAATATAATACGATATGATTGTGTAAAGGTTAAGTGTTTACCTTGTTGGAGACCTAATTAACCCAATTAATAAATAAATAAACAAAAGGAGAATGGTCACAAATTACGTAACACAACATAATTCTGATGTCATTGAAGATAAACAAAGAAAAAACCTTTTCAAAATACAGTAAGTAATATTTTTCCTTATGAAGGTAATTTCACTAATTAGATTCGAAAAAAAAAACTGATCTTTGATATAAATAAAGTCATTCACTTGCACCACGCCTGGCTTGTTAATACATAATAAATCCTAATAATACATAATAAATCCTAATAATACATAATAAATCCTAATCAAAATACTCAAAAAATAATTCCTCTGAGTGAGAGCCCTGAATACGAAGGTGATCCGGAACGAGGTAAGGAATTGGGATTGCACTTAAGTTTCTTTGACGTTCGAACACCGCAATTTATTTTTGCGAGACGAGTACCCTCGAACTTGATGTTTGCCTTCTTAAGTATCGAGATCGATGATAATTACACTCCCTTGAGGTAATTTGTTAATTGCAACTCGAGATTCAATAGTAAACTTGTTCGTCCTATTATCCTCTAGGGTTGATTAGAACACCGATGGCATCAATTTTATGTTTCAATATTGAAGCAGCACATGGTGCTGTCGTAACATTTTAAAGTTACGCGGATATTGAAGTTGCGATAACTTCTCTTGTATGAAACAAAATTCAGTTATATCAAATTCCTTCGAACAGTAAAAAGTAAAAAGAGCTATAATTATTTTTAAATTTACCCAGATAAGCTACAGAGGCCGTAATATTATATTTATATGTAAAACGTATACCTACCTATAATATAAAAAAAAACTTTATTGCGGTTTTAGATATAGGTTCCAAAAAGGAACTAGTTATGTGAATTTAGCTTATAATATAGAAAAGTTTTTTCGCTCCATCACTGATAAATTTTCCTGCATATTAGCCAAAGACCTTTCATAATGTCTATTTAATAAATTATAACTATTTAAAATTAAAAAATCATATAAATACAAGTACGGTAAATCCTCATGAATCATTTGCCATCTGGTGAGGTGGCTGGGTATGTCCCGACATACCTTTGCCTTTTAGTCATGGCCATAGGAAGTATTTATACACATATCTATGAATCTTATGAAACGTTATATTTAACAGAACAAAATCTTTTGTTCCGTTAAACAAAAGATTTCATAATATTCACAGGAGATGCGATTTAGCCAACCATATAAAATATTTTATTAGAATATAAATAGATTTTCTTCAAAAATATACCTGTAGAAAAAGTCTAACACGCTACTACATACGATGAACACTATTTTAGCTTCACTGGAAACGCGTCTGACAGTAACAGATCGAAAGTACCTACCATGCAGCTAGGAATAGCACATTTAAAATAAATTCGTACGAAACTCAACTTAATGAAATCCAAAAATAGAAATGATTCATTTCAATCATTGCTGATGACAAATGATGATACTATATTCGTGCCAATTAATTTGACATTAAGTATAGTAGGTATTCTGGAATTTTGACCAAAGATTTATTTACAAATTATGAATGTACTTGTTACTTATAGAATTTCATCATAATTAGAATAGTAATCCCACAGGACACAAATATTTGTGTGGATAAAACATGAGTATTTGTGTTTGTCTGGGTGTTTCTTATATATTATAAGTATGTATTTACAAAAAAAAAGTATATAAGTATTATATCCATTGTCTAGTACCCACAGTACAAGCTTAGCTTAGTTTGGGACTAGATGGTGTGTGTAAAATGTCCCAAAAATATTATTATTATTATAATCGGGGCTCGTGACTAAGTAATAATTACGCTGAAAAACCGATTTATAAGATTAAGCTGCACTAGCTAGCAAGATACGTGGCATGGGTATTCCTAACAATTCGAGATCTCTATCAAAATTATCAAACAGTGTTGTAATAATTTTACATTAGACTCTTATTGCTCATCACGTCACGTTACGTTTGTTTTTTGTACTGTCCGGAAAATCCTCACGGATCGTCCACTGCTATGGGAAGCGGTAGGGTGTGTCAAACTCGTACCGAGTAAATATCGCACATTTCATTCCTTGTCCCATGCTCCGGGCCATCTGATTCATGTTCACATTCTTCACTACCCTCCCACCGGTCACTACTGTCTTATTCCACATCTACTACGACCATAGACAACTTTTTACACTTCGTTAACCTCCTTCTTTTCATTAATCCTTCTTTTGATTATTATTAAATAATTTTAAGCTACTCTAAATAACATTCTCTCCTCTCCAATCAAATTCCTCCGTCATTTTAAACAAGAGAATGTTATAATCTCTATGAAAACATTCCGTGTTACGCAAATGCTTTTAGTTCGACATCTTAAGCCTTATTTCAGAAACAATCTGCTGTGCTAAGAGGAATTGTTGTCATGTAATCTCTCATGTACTTATCGGATTATTTTATACTATACGCAAAGATGCTGGTTTTACGCACTGGATATTGGAATTTTGGCACGCGATATTAATATTTATTTATTTATAGTTAATTAACACGGTACAACATCAATTACATAATATGTATGTTCAGTCGTAGAATAAAAGGTCCGTCAATTTTAAAATTGATTAATTTAGCACTTACCTATACCTTTTCAAAGTATGACACAAACCAGAATAAAACTATAGACTCAAGGTTTTGATTTACTCAAATTTGGAAAAAATTGAAATTGAATTGTTTTGGATAGCTTCACCTGCTGGCGTTTGTACTATGGGTACTAATATAATACTTATAGGTATATTTTGTTTTTCTAAATACATACAATACATATGTATACCCAGATAACCAAACACTTATGTTCAACACATAAATATTTGTGTTGTAGGAATCGAACCCACGACCCAGTGATCAGCAGTTTGACACTCGAACGACTAGACCACAAAGTCATCTGTTTATAAACTGTATGTATATGTCTATTAAAATATTAAAAACCTGCAAAACTTTCACAGAAATCTGACCACCCTTAGAGATAAACAAAACGAGTCACCAGTACTGGTAAACTAAACCTCATATAAACGGTAACAGTTGTGGACTAGTATATACTTAGTAGCATATTCAACCAACTGGCCACGTGTGTTTGGCTTAGTAACTAAGTTGCCAAACAATTGGGAAAGTCGCTCCAAGCTGACCTAAAACATAATATTAAGTTGTGGTACACTCTTGATGTCATTTGCTGTTTACTATACACAAATATCTTTAGTATAAAGACATCTATTCATTATAAGACACGACACTTGTATATAATATGAACTGTTATTCATCGTCTAAACTGAAATTATTGTTTATTTATTTATTTAATAAAGAAAAATCAACAGCTATACGGAAAATGTTAATAACTAGGTTAAGCTACACTAAGTCAATTACAGGTTCTCACGGATAGTGATAGAATAAATAACTGAAGTTTTAACAATCACTAGTAAGCTCAAATAATATAGAAGTTAACAAAATTACCTATTGGAAAAAGTTAAGGTTCAGTATATTACGTGCCGTACATCTTTTTGTAATAAATGGGTCGAATGCAAACTCTTTACATAATTTATTAAAATCTTAACTCGCTCGCACGACATATGAGTTTTGCCTATAATTAGATGAGCAAGGGGAGATAGAAATAGGCGGATTGAATCTAATCGATCTCTGGGGCACGTTAAAATGTAATTTCTGTAGGATTTCAGGACAATCGATCTCATTAGAGAGTATCTTCAATAGAAAAGTGCAATCAGCTAGACGACGGCGATTTATAAGTGTTGTTGAATACAAATCTTTAAATGAAATGGTGATTCTTACTGTGCGTATTTGTCTTATACCTATGTTATTATGACAATAGCAATTAGAAAAAAGGCAGCACAATATATCAATATTAAAAAAAAAATTGCGGAATTCGCCTAACCTTTTCCCAACTATAAAATAATAAATAAAATAAATATTCCTGGACAATTTCACACAACACCATCTAGTCCCAAACTAAGCAGAGCTTGTACTATGGGTATTAGATAATGGATATAATACTTATATACTTTTTTTTTGTAAATACATACTTAAATTATATAACAAACAGAAACACTTAATGTTCATCACATAAATATTTGTATTCTGTGGGAACTATGTTGGGGTCGGCCTCAGGTCTATCCAGAAGCGACTGAATATCAGTATTTTACACGAAGCGACTGCGATCAGACCTCCGCAAGCCAATTCCTGTGCAATATCGAAATCCTGAGGATAGACTGATTGTCATTACTTAAGTTCCAGCCTCCTTACAGACTAAATAATTTATAAAGTTATATGTTTGTATAATAATGTCCATGTGTATTGCAATACTCGTATTGGTTTCTTTTCTGGGTCCAACTTAATAAAATATTCCCCATAGTGTAAAGGCAAGGTATCGATTTCCAACTGATAGTTTCCGACAGATCATGCTACCCATTGGGTAGACAATTTTGCATCAAATATTCAGTATATCCGAAAAGGACGGCACCCAGTATCTCATGTAAAAGCGGTTTTGTAAATAAGTGAAAAACGTTTTATGAAAACACTATCTGCTTTTAGAGGTAAACGCCTTTGTTTGTTTACTTTTGTTTAAAAAAAAAATATGAACCAACTAAAAAAATATAATTTCGATTTAATACAGATTTTTATTGATATCTTTACAAATAATGATGACGCTTGATTTCAGGAAAATCATTTGTAATACACGTTACTCACAAAAATAAAAAAGGTGGTGTCCACATTCTTCAGGTTTCAATTTAACTAAATAAGAAATTGCTAATCGGATCAGTTTAAGTACAATTAAACTGAATATTTCACAAAGGTTAAATTCTAAAATCCCAGTAGCATTTTACCTAATCTGACAAACGGAACGCAGAACATACGTATTATCGGACAACTGTTTAAAACTGCAGTAAAAATACAATGATAAGTACCTACTAAAAATACTGTGATATAATTATATCAAACAGTATATTAAAAAACAGACTGTAGGTATATTAAAACATTTGAATTCAGACCATGCACAAAAAACAGCACATAAAAGAGTAACCGATTGGTGGTTTGATTACACTGAAAGCGTCGACTGGAATCACCGACGGTTAAATACAATTACAAACACTAACAGACGCCGTAAACTGTACAGATGTATGACACAGACGAAATTGTCCTATTTGCACTTTAGTACCGCTTAAACTTTTGTTAAAGTAAACGCTCGTTCCGAACTAAATGTGTTTCCCAATATTCGTTCGTGGTGTTTGGAAAGGCGCTGCCGTGTCATTTGCCGTAATTGTACTAGTAACAAGCGCTTGGAGGCCTAACATTTCGCTTGCAACTACCGCCCATTTATGTTAGAACCACAACATGGGTACAATATTTTCCTACCCACGCTCATTTGCTTCAATACCGACATTAGTATAGAGATCTTATAATGCTGGTGCAATGCCGTTCTGTTTCAGGGTGAAATCGTTTCCTTGCTCATTATCGTTAACAAAAGGATTGTAGCCAATTTACATTTCGTCGTCTCATTTTCTTGAGTATCGTGTCGCTTTAGCGTTGATTTCCGTGTATCATGTCATCGTCCCCCTAGCGTTTTCCCAACTATATTGGAATCGGGTTTCAGTCTAATCAGACATAGCTGAATAGCAATATTTTACACAAACAGATCTTAACTACAGACCTCCGCAATCCAATTTCTGAGTAATACCGATATCTAGAGGATATACTGGTTGTCAGGCTTTCTAGTTTCGTACACACGACTAACGATTGTTATAGGTGTTTTTATGATAACCGGGACCGACGGCATTACGTGCTCTCCAAGTCACGGAGGGGCCTCTATGTATTAAGAATTATCCATCCACGGTCCGACCGCGGCTAGCGCAACTTACCCTTGTAGATCGGTTGATCACCGTAGTTGTATATCTAACTATCTGGTCCAGCAGACGTTGTTCTGCAACCTGATTGCAGCGCAACCTACCGGGTCCAATCCAAACCATCAAGGGTACTCCAACCAATCAAACAAAAAATTGACCAAATTAGTAATTTTTCAAACAAAAAAAAATTCATCGAAATTAGTTCGGTCGTTTTTCAGTCGATTGATTTTTATATATATGACGATTACTGCGTATTAAGTAATGTTCTAATTATCTGGTTTTTCCATTATTATGAAAATTACCGAATTATAATTAAAACAACTAAGATGTTTGGTTTCAATATCAGTTGCTTTGGTAATCTTCATTCATATCGCATGTGTGCGCGTATTCCTGAAATTTAATATTAGATTCGGGTACCACTACTGTTATTCGAAAGGCAAACATCCATCCGTATAAGAATCAATGTTTTATTCTGCCTCATGCAATATCTGAGGGCTTATCCGTATTGACAGAGAAGATGTATTACATTTCTCCAATTATGCGGAAAGTCGTTCAGTGACGAGCAAAGAAGCAATCGTACAATGATATTTCGACGGCTCCGTGATCTTGAATATGAAATGCTATATTTCATTTCCATCTGACCGGAATACAACAACCCGTCTTGGGTTTTGCATAAACTACTTTATACTTGTCAAGAAAGACTTTTTTAATATATATTTCAATGTAACGAAAATATATATCGTATTGCTAATATTATTGATTTCCTTTTATCATCACATTCAAATTTTTAGATGAATTATTCAGCGAGTTGATATTGTAAGCGTCTTTATCTACTTCAACATATTTCTGCATTTTCAATTTCATATTGGAAGTACGTTTTGGTACCCTTTGGTGCCTCGGAGAGCACGTAAAGCCGGTCCCGGTTGCCATACGAACACCTATGAAAATCGTTAGTGCTAGTTAGAAGCCCAAAAAGCCTGACAACCAGTCTATCCTCAGAATATCGGTATTACCCACAAATTTGGTTGAGGTCTAATTGCAGTCGCTTCATATAAAATACTGATATTCAGCCGTATCTGGTTAGACAGGAAGCCGACCCCAGTAAAGTTGGGAAAAGTATCATGATGATGGAAGTACGTTTTTGTACGAACCTTATTTAATTTTTTAATCGTCAGAGATGCTCCTCGGGCATTTAAGAAAGAAAGAAAATCGCTCGCCCTATCCTCTGCAGTTCCAAGAGATATATCACGGCATTTAACGCCGACGCTCCCTCGTGTGTCCTCCATAAACGCTCACACAGCTAGATGCGCCACTACAGCAGGCTGCATAAAGCTTACCTGTGCCTTCGCACCCGGTGTAAAATATTTGACGCTGCAAGCTCCAAATTTCATAAAATAAAATAGAAGAACGCTCGAGAGTTAAATTGTTTTGCTATCAATGCGAAAACAGATAAGATATGTTCAATAATTTGATGAAAAACTCAATTTACTATTAGCTTAGCTATACAGGCGTCGTTTATGTTATAATATAGGAAATACCTATATTATAACATAAACGATGCCTGTATTCCTCGAAGGGTTAGGCAGAGGTATACTAATGTACACCCACAGTTCGCCGTTATGAATGAGTCTCATGTAATAGCCGGGCACAAATACTGAGAATTTCATAGAAACACCCAATAACACTCCAACACAGGACGTCAAGCGTAGTAGTTGCGCTTACAACTAGCTTAAGAGGTAACCGATTTCAAATAAATGGTCTATATTTTCTCAAGTAATTTGCTAAGCTATCAAAAGTTTATATTGTTCAAGTATTTTATGTAAATCATATTCCTAAAGTAACGCTCCGCCATTGCTTACATCACTGAATATAATTTTGAATGTGCCTCCAATGCTGATTCACAGTTTACAACAAACAAAAGGTTTTAATGTAGGTTTGTCCGTAGTCAGCCTCTTGGGCGCAATTTTTCCTGACCCGCCAACATGAGACTACGATTACTTGAGTTTAGTAATCCCTATACACGAATTTAATCTTTGTTCTTTCCACTCAAACGTTGTTTACAGTTCATTAATTTAATCTACAGCTACAACACATTATTTTGTTCCACTTAACTACATGTAGTTTATAGTTTAATCAGCTATTTTGGTCCTTCTATTCTTTGTAGACAAAGTTACTGTGATAGCTTAAATATAAATTCTCTGCGCTCCATGGTCTTTCGTAGCTCAGCTAAGAGAAATAATATAAAAAATCCACCACGGCAGCGCCATTTTTCTTTGGCCTGGTGCTTATTTAGCTTTAATATGTTCCTTTCTAGCTGAACCTAAAAGTTTATGAAGCTTCGTGTTTGATTCTTAAGCGGGATCATGATGAAACTTTCGAGATAGCTCGTTTCGCTCAAAGTATTTTCGTGAATATTTTCGCGTATATTTTGTCCCTGCTTTGAGGCTTGTTCCTCAGTTAGCTATCAGTTCCGCTTTTAAGTTAAACATTGCACCTGTGTTTTACTCAGCTTAAACTCTGATGAAACTTGTATTGATGTTTATCACAATTATTTTAAAAGATTTTCTTACACCGTGCTTATTATAATCATTTGCTTTTATGAAACTAATGAACCACAACTAATCCCTGACGTTTTCTTTATTTAACAAATATTTTCTGAAGACTGTATGTTTGAATACGCTTGTCTCAGCCATTCTTCCAAAGTAATAGCTCGACCGGGTAACATTAGATGCACTTCTTATCTCCAAGCAAACGACCCGACCCCAAATGACGTCAATAAAATGAGTAAAAAAATTAATCCGACTTTACTTTGCCAATATGACGCGCAAACTCCTCTCATTGGACAACAATGGTAGGTCCATTAATATTGTGACGATGCCGGTCCGCCTCATCTGACCTCGTTAATCAAAACTAATGACAGAGATAAAGATATTTCCAACGTTTACTGGAGCTGATAAATTATTGGTAATCGTTTTTCTGCTTTGTTTTGATACCTGGATCAAGTAGTTGCATCTGTGTGAGGATACTAAAAATAATAGTTGGACATATTTTCTATAGAAAACTTTACGAATCATAAAAAATTACGTTTTGGATGTGGCGACCCTGATTTATTAAGATGGAAGCAGTGATATGACCATCGGACTGCTAAGTTAAAGGTCTCGGGTTCGAATCCAAGGCACGCACCTCTGACTTTTAGAATTCATGTGCGTATTAATTATCACTCGCTTAAACGGTGAAGGAAAACATCGTGAGGAAACCTACATGCCTTAGAGATTTATATCGACGGTATGTAAAGTCTGCCAACCCGCGCTAGACCAGCGTGGTGGACTATAGCCTAATCCCTCTCAATCTGAGAGGAGACCCGTGTCCAGCAGTGGGACAGTATATGGGTTGATGATGATGTAATAAAATGAATTCTTACTAGATATTAATTATCCAGTGGACTTAGATATTTTACACGTCAAGCCATCAACATTGGCTTTTACTTTATGACTGTTAATAAAAATTAAATTCAAAGAAGAATGAGAGATCTCGTCGAGGAGTTTATGTTAAGTGTTGTTGGTAATAAATTTAGGTGAACAGCCAGATTATTGCAATATTTAACTTCAATCTACCCTCGAGTACCCTTGCTTCTAGCGGAAGGATGTGATAAAGGTTTGACAACCACCCTTGCGCCTTTTTTGCAAGTATTTCGCAAAAAGTCTCATAAAAAAGGCGATCTATCTTCTCAAAAAAAAAAAGACTATCGAATGTCTACAGAAGAAAGTAGGATTACTAAAGTTATGTTAGAGCTTTTAAAGGTTCTGGGTATTCAAGTGGATATCTATATAAACTGTCAGTGACAGTGAGGTTAGAGCAATACATAGTATAAGCAGTAATAGCCTAGTGGTACGACCATTGGACTGCCAAGTCGAAGGTCTCGAGTTCGAACCCAAGGCACGCACCTCTGACTTTTCGAATTCATGTGCGTATTAATAATTAATTATCACTCGCTTAAACGGTGAAGGAAAACAACGTGAGGAAACCTGCATACCTTAGCGATATTTCTCGACGGTTTGTGAAGTCTGCCAACCCGCACTAGACCAGCGTAGTGGACTATTAGCCTAATCCCTCTCAATATGAGAGGAGACCCTTGCCCAGCAGTGGGATAGTATATGGGTTGATGATGATAATAGTCCTAGTAATAGTAATAGTAGGCTGTCCTCTTAAATTCCAAATTCCTAGTGAGGGCAAAAAATAAATATGACAAAAATGACATCAACAAATGGAACTTCAAACTTTTTCAAGGGCGCTGCTGGTATAAAATAGTCTTTATTTGTCCGTATTTTCATGAATCGTCTACCACCTGTGGAGGTTAGGATAGAATTTTCCACCTCACTCCAGTTCCGTAGTAGATGCACCGGACAAAAGTAGTAGAAAAGTTTCCGTAGTAAATGCGCAAACAGACCTCCTACCTCCATGAGCTGTGGCCTACAGGCGGTTGGATTAGGGGATTCTGCCGCCTGACCAAATAATGGCACTAGTAGGCAGCATGCGTGTGGCGAACATGTCGGGCATGTTCGCCACACGCATGCTGCCTACTCATGCAATCATGCTTTGAAATTGAAATTATGCGAGGAAAGGACTCAGAAGGGGTTCAGCGACTGCTGGACCACAGCCTGTCATGGTTTTATAAAAAAAAAACATAGATGTCGGTCTAGTACCAACTAAAACCGCACTTGCCTTCACTTGCCCTATAGTCATGGCAATGGAATAAATGTGATCTAAGCACATTTTCAAAATAAATATTAGATTTCAATCATTTCAAAATTAATATATAAAATTATGTCTTAGTTTGAAATAAACGAATATTACGAAGTAGACACTGATCAATACCTATGTTATCATTACTCAGACTGAAATGTTATATTTCTAATCAGCTTTCAATGAACATTACGTTAGATATCGCTTATAATTAACGACATCTTAACTTGACGATGGAATTAATATATACCTAATAGTACCTAGAGTGTAGACAGGATTAAGAATTTAAGACTGGTTTTTAAATAACAAAAAACAAGAGCTATAATCAAAATTTTTGAGGAAGATAAAATTGTATAATAATTATTATGATTTCATCAAAAAATATTACATACATTTTTACCCAGCTGCAGCGGCTTTAATGAAATCTTCCTGTAAATATGACGTGCTATATTTGTTGTCTGACATATCTAGTACTGTACCGACTCCACATAGATAGATAGAATAGAGAGGTAACATTGAAAACTCGAATCTCTTCGGGCATCTTAAATTTACAATCGTAAACAAAACCTCTAGTAGTCTACAAATTAGATTTACGACGTTCACAATTGAAGATAGAAAATCTAATAAAACTCTTATACATAAAACAAATACATACACATGGTTTAAAACTACAAAGAACGAGAAACCTCCTTTGTAATTTACGAACACAGATGTTTCGTACTTACTCGTACGGATATTAAGCTGGTTCGGATCTCGACCCGGTTGAACACTGTCCAAGTAATATGCTACCCACTCTTTTTATCTGTTTTGATTCCGTAATACTCGGATCGTACATATATGTTGATCCGTATTTATTGAGACTTATGTTACATTTTGTTACATTGTTTTTGTATAATATAACCTAGTTAGAGTCATGTTTTATGCCTTTATTTTTGTAATTAAAATAAAAAAGTAAGGGGCTACAAGGGGCGTTTGTCTAGTACTCCTGCTAAGCTTGTGGTCCTAGGTCCAATTTACAGGTCGAGCAAGCTTGACAACATTTTCTATGAAATTATCAGCAGCTTCTCGGAGTTTGGAATTATACCCGGATAATAGCAATAGGCTCATCCCCAATACATGTGAACGAAAATGTGAACGGTAGCCTAACCGTTCAAAAATACGGCCGTCACGGTAAGGCATATAGATGGAATCAGAAGCCAACATCAGCTTATCTTAATGCTAATCCAAGAATATGCTATTTTTTCAACTTATATCTATCATATTTATGGTGCGTTTCGGTTATTTTAAGCTCCGTTTCGTTCAGAATCATGTGGCTGTTTTGTTTTAGCATAACTTAGTTATTGAAATAAAACTACTTTTTACGGATTTTATCGCGTATATTGATATTATTAATCCCGACATTTCGGACCCTTTACAGCGTCTATGGTCACGGGTAGACTGAGGTAATAATATTCGCGTAAATGTCAGAAATCAATATAACTTAGTTATATGCCTATATATTTTTAGGCGACATACTGTCAACTAAGTAAAGTTACTTTGAAGATGGTAAAACGTTAATACAAATTTCAATTTTTATTTCGATTAATTCACCCAATCCTTTGATTGAGCGAGTGAATGATTTAAAGAATAACCCACCAGTGATTCTTCATTTGCCAGGGTCTACTTTCTTGTTTAAAATTCTCTACTATGCTTTTTAGGGTTCCGTACCCAAAGGGTAAAAACGGGACCCTATTACTAAGACTCCGCTGTCCGTCTGTCTGTCTGTCTGTCCCTCCGTCCGTCTGTCTGTCACCAGGCTGTATCTCATGAACCGTGACAGCTAGACAGTAAAATTTTCACAAATTATGTATTTCTGTTGCCCCTATAACAACAAATAAAATAAATATTGAAGGGGGACTCGCATACAACAAACGTGATTTTTTGCCGTTTTTTGCTCAATATTAATAACGGCAATAAATCACAACCAAAAGTGGGTGGTGCTACCTCAAAAACAAGTTGTTTTGCCAAATATTGGTACGGAACCTTTCATGCGGGAGTCCGACTCGTTTTTTCCGTTTTTTTTTCTCCCATGTGGTTTCTCATATTTGTCGACATTCAGCTAACGGCTCCTCAATGGCCATTGAAGGCTTCAGAAAGATATTGTCTCTAACCTAAACTTTTATATGTATAAATAAACTACTTATATATTCACAAATTTTGCGAGAGGTTGACTGTTTAAAAATATAGTCAGTCCAAACTATTTATTGCCCTAATATTATTATAATTGTTCTGAATTATTAATGTAATAAAATATCTTCACCGATTTAAAATTTAATCCGTCCCAAGTTGGTAAAAAAAAAAACAATCCATACCTATACGAGAAAAGTAATTGCTGGCTGCTTGTCTGACTTCGCGAGAAATATCAAGTGAAAATTGAGTTCATTCTTACCGTCAGTGTTTATGGCTCTCGTGGGATATAAGTACATCGCGAAATATACATAACTGTGCACGACTATTACATTTTGTTGGCACGACCTGCGAGATAAGTCATTAGCCAAGATGTTTTGTCGTTCTTTATGCAATCCTATCATAATAATATTATTAATCCTACTAATATTATAAATGTGAAAGTTTGTGAGGATGGATGTTTGTAACTCTTTCACGCTAAAACTACTGAACGGATTTTGATGAAACTTTACAGTATTATTATTTATAAAACTAGCTTTCGTCCACGTGTAAAAGTCGACGAACGAATAGAAACAAAATGTATGGGAATGACATCTATGATCGCCCGATTTGTCGAAAGCTTATGTCATTTCCATACTTTTTGTTTCTATTCGTTCGTCGATTCGATTGTCAGATTGCAACTTGTCTAAGCCCGCTGTTTCGCTAACATAGTAAACAATTATTTGTTGTAATAAATCCTATCCTTCCTACTTATTACATCACACTATAATAATATTATAAAGGCGAAAGTTTGTGAGTGTGTATGTTTGTTACTCTTACACGCTAAATCTACTGAACGGATTTTGATGACACTTTACAGTATTATTATTTATAATAAAACTAGCTTCTGCCCGCGACTTCATCCGCGTGTAAAAGTTACTTTTAATTAGCTTATATGTTATTCTGATGTATAAATAATAATACTGTAAAGTTTCATCAAAATCCGTTCAGCAGTTTTAGCGTGAAAGAATAAAACACACTCACAAACTTTCACCTTTATATATTAGTGTGATATAGGATATAATTTATAACGATTTTGAGTTAATTAGCCAAATTACAATGATAATTAAAAGTAACGAGTAATGAGTATTAAGTTTTTCACGCGGACGAAGTCGCGGGCAGACGCTAGTTATACATGAATAATAATAATAATATTTTTGGGACATTTTACACAACACCATCTAGTCCCTAAGCAGAGCTTGTACTATGGGTACTAGACAATGGATATAATACTTATATACTTTTTTTTTTGTAAATACATACTTATAATACATAAGAAACACCCAGACAAACACAAATACTCATGTTTTATACACACAAATATTTGTGTCCTGTGGGAATCGAACCCACGACCAGCAGTCCGACATGATCAGCACTCGAACCGCTAGACCACAGAGGTCAATGAATATCTATTACAGAGAACGTCTGCTATAACGACGCGTTTGGTGCAGCGGCTGAGGTATGACCTACAGGTATTTGTTTCGTGCAGTCCATGCAGGTTATCTCACGATGTTTTCCTTCACCGTTTAACGAGTGATAATTAATTATGAATACGCATATGATTCCGAAATTCAGCGCCTGTAGACAAGTGGCAATCTGACAATCGAATCGACGAACGAATAGAAACAAAAAGTATGGAAATGACTTAAGCTTTCGACAAATCGGGCGATCATAGATGTCATTCCCATACATTTTGTTTCTATTCGTTCGTCGGTTCGATTGTCAGATTGCCACTTGTCTAAGCCTTCAGAGGTGCGTGCCCTGGGTTCGAACTCGAGACTTTCGACTTGGGAGTCCAATTGTCATACCACTAGGATATCACTGCTTCTCAGTCTATCCTGAGGAGATCAATATTAGGTTGCGAAGGATCAATATTAGGTCTGGAGGCTGATCTACTAGTTATTATGTGGTACTAAGTGGATTTTGATGTGGTTTCAACACCATTAGTTGCCAAGGTGTTCGTGTATTAATTTTATCTACGCGAAGCTGCTAGCGGGCCACTAGTGTGTCATAAAATTTATCACGTTTTTACACAGTAAAAGCATTTCCATTTTTCGTGTACAAGGAAGGGTAATGCAGGTATGAACATAATATATTCTTATTTCTACTTACTAGGAGAATAATGTGTCTGCAACCATTTTGTTGACGAAGATAAATAGGTTTCATCGTTACCGTTGATGTCATATTATTATGTTAGTTGACTATCTTGAATTCCATTTCCCGGTCAGACAATGATAACCTGCTCATCTCATCACCCTATCCTTCTTAATTAATATTATAAACGAGCTTCTGCCCACAACTTAGCCCGCGTGGAAATGTTACTTTTAATTATCGTTGTAATGTGGCTAATTAACTTAAAGTCGTTATAAATATGTTATTCTGATGATTAAATATTAATACTGTAAAGTTTCATCAAAATCCGTTTAATGTTTTTACGTCAAAGAGTAACAAACATCCATCCGTCCTCACAAACTTTCACAATTATAATATTACTAGCTGCCCCCGCAAACGTTGTTTTGCCATAAAAAAAAAATTAGGGGTATGAAAAATAGATGTTGGCCTATTTTCAGACCTCCCCGATAAGCACAAAAAATTTCATCAAAATCGGTCAAGCCGTTTCGGAGGAGTATGGCAACGAAAACTGTGACACGAGAATTTTATATATTAGACTAGCGACCCGTCCCCGCTTCGCACGGGTGCAATGTACCAATAACATACATGTATTATACATATAAACCTTCCTCTTGAATCACTCTATCTATTAATAACAAATTAAATTAAAAATTTAAAAAAACCCCCGACACAAAAAAATCAACTTAAAAACCTAAAAGAAAAACTATGATAAAATAACCACAAATAGAACAAAAAAGGTGTAAACCTGAATCCCTATAAAAAGAAAAAAATAATCTTGAAATTATAACCCTTCGTAAGTACGTATGAAGTTTTTTGATTAAATTTTGTCGCGTCGGGGGACCGCTCTCTAATTATTAGCCTAACGTTTTCGTAAACGACATTACGTTTATTATAAAGGTTTTAAGTCCTCAATCCATTTATTTCATATTGGGATATTTATGTCCTTTCCTTTCCTTTTGCTTCCCGAACGTGAATCGCGCGAATTCAGAATTGATGTGGATGGCGCGTACATCGCCGCGACGCGCGGGAAGTGGGCGGAGCGTAACATATTCAAGTTTGGCGACCCGAGCGGGCAGACACGCGAGGGCAGACGTCGTTGATGGTTGTGTTTGTCCTTGTAATTTTTTTGAGTCAATTTAATATGTAAGTCGTTGCCGCGTTGTTTCTGTCTGGATAGGTTAATTGTGTATTCAGTTTTTAAGTAGGTTAAGGTTCACTTATAAAGTAATTCTTAATATTTAGTTTGATAGTTTCGTTGTAATTTTAATATAATTTTAAAACACCTACCTTCAGGTAGGTGTTTTTTATAGCTAGAGAGCGGTCCCCCGACGCGACAAAATTTAATCAAAAAACTTCATACGTACTTACGAAGGGTTATAATTTCAAGATTATTTTTTTCTTTTTATAGGGATTCAGGTTTACACCTTTTTTGTTCTATTTGTGGTTATTTTATCATAGTTTTTCTTTTAGGTTTTTAAGTTGATTTTTTTGTCGGGGGTTTTTTTAAATTTTTAATTTAATTTGTTATTTCACACTTTTTGTAGGGACTCCTTAGTTATTTTGTTTAATTTCTTTTATTTTCTTGCGTTTTAAGATCCAGGTAATTTAGTGTTTAATTAGGTATTTTCTTCGTTTAGTTATGGATTTGAAATTTATCATACTATATAGTATTCTACTAGTCAAGTCCTTTTATTTGATCCTCATATTGAGGGGGTTTTAAAAAACATTTAATTCGCCATTTTGTGATGGCGGCCATTTTGGATTTGAAATTTATCATAGTGTATAGTATTCTACTAGTCAAGCCCTTTCATTTGATACCTTTATTGAGGGAGTAGTGAAAAAAATAATAAAATCACCATTTCGTGGAGGCGGCCATCTTGGATTTGAAATTTTTCATAGTGTATAGTATTCTACTAGTCAGGCCCTTTCATTTGATACCAATATTGTGGGAGTTGTGAAAAAATATGTAAACCGCCATCTTGTGGCGGCGGCCATCTTGGACCGATTTTCATCAAACATAGCTAAGAACACTCCCGACTTATTCACCTTTCAAACAAAAAAAACAAAATCAAAATCGGTTCATCCATTCGGGAGCTACGATGCCACAGACAGACACACACACACACACACACACACACAGACACGTCAAACTTATAACACCCCGTCGTTTTTGCGCCGGGGGTTAAAAAAAAACCGCATCAGAATCCGTTGCGTAGTTTCAAATATTTAAGCATACATAGGGATATAGGGACAGAGAAACCGACTTTGTTTTATACTATGTAGTGATGATATGTAGTGATTAGTTAGTTAGTAGGATACGATAATTGTGAAACTTATACTGTTTGTTTATAGATATATTGCTTCCTTTTACGCGGTAGAGCGTAGAGTTTTTAACAAGTTAAATTACTCTTATGATTTTTTTGTCATCCTGCTGCACATATCAACCTTAACATTCTAAACAACGATTCATTTAAAGGAAGGATCAATTTCACCATTGATGTGGTCTTAACCCTTTCTTAAGCAGTAATTACAACTCCGTAACTACACATTTTATATAGAAACTACTGCTACAGCTACTTCAATTAACCCTCTTTTGCGACGCAAATATTTCCTCACTCAAGGGATATTTTTATATTTTAGTTTATGTCCCATCAAAAGAAGCCGTTACTGTATATTACGTCTTGCTGCGTTAAGCCAAGTAATCACCAGGAGACTTGCTGCCTTTTCGTGTTTACGAATTTATCGTTTGAAGGCACGCCGCTTATAACATAGTAGCAGAAATTGTTCTAGAAAAGCTTAAGATAAGGCAAAGTTTTCTAAGCTGGTGGAAATTGCTTTTATTCTAGAAACAATGTGATATTACTCACTATCCGATATTGTACAAGAATTTGCTAGCTATGCTATGCTAAAATATTATTTTCTTGAAGGACATTGCAATATGTGAGGAAACGCTGCTGTTTATTTATTTATACTTAATGAACAAAAAAATTACAAAGGTGGTCTTAATGCCTTGGGCATTTTCTACCAGTCAACCTTAGGGTGATGCAGAGAGGGTCATGGTAGATGGACCAAAGATTAGAGGTGAGGGGTAAGATGCGAAACTACAAGAAACTTTAAAATATTACTCAAAGAATTTATAAACTTACATAAATATTATATATACATTATATAAATACAGATACCAATCTAAAGAATAAATAATTGTTAGCTGCCTACAGATAATTCTTCCTACAGATGATCCTTTGGCGGATAATTATTTAAAACGCAATCTTTGTTCAAGACACCTACTTGTACCTATTTGTATATGTATATATGTGTGTGTTTAATGTTAGGATTACGCTATAGTCCACTATGCTGGCTCGGTTGAAAAATTTAAAAAACCCTCAAGTTGTTAAACAAAAAAACACGGGCACGGCAACGATGTGAAAAATAAGTTTCTCAAAATATTTTGTATCTTAAGTTCCCAAAGTGCCACACTTCAAAGTAATCGGTCATTCCTCACTCAGCTGTCACACCAAGGTATCTATTCCAACTTCTTGACCCCTCTAACTATGATCTGTCACAGCAAAATATACCTTATTCCTTTGCAATACTGATTCCGTATGCAACTTCAGAGCGTTCACTAAGTTTTGGTGAGATCTGTTCCAACTTTACACGACTCACACGGGGGACATCGTGACGGCTGACTGATTCTTGTTGAGAACTGCGACGTTCCCAGTTTGTGTACAGAAATATGAATTTGGACAAATATTTTGTGTATTTACTTTTCGGGGTGACTCCTTTGGGAAAAAGTAAATGTAGTAAAGAGGTACCTACATGAAAGTATTTTGTTCTAGTTCTTATGAAAACGTTTGTGTGATTCTGAACACTTTTTGGGAGATGAATAAAATTTTCTCGGCTGTTGCAGTTTGGTATTGTTTTGAAATAGAAAACGAAAAACAACTGACGACGTCTGTGGTCTAGTGGTTCACGTGTCGGACTGCTTATCACGAGGTCGTGGATTCGATTCCCACAGGACACAAATATTTATGTGATGAACATAAGTGTAAGTGTACTTACAAAAAAATATATAAATGTATTATATCCATAGTACAAGCTCTGCTTAGTTTGGGACTAGATCTGATGGTGCTGTGTAAAATTGTCCAAAAAATATTTATTTAATTAAAAGGAAATAGCATCATCATCGTGTGTGCAGTGATAGCCTGTGGTATGACCATGGGACTGCCAAGTCGAAGGTCTCGAGTTCGACAAGGCACGCACCTCTGACTTTTCGAATTCATGTGCGTATTAATAATTAATTATCACTCGCTTAAACGGTGAAGGAAAACATCGTGAGGAAACCTGCATACCTTAGAGATTTTTCTCGACGGTTTGTGAAGTCTGCCAACCCGCACTAGGCCAGCGTGGTGGACTATAGCCTAATCCCTCTCAATATGAGAGGAGACCCGTGCTCAGCAGTGGGACAGTATATGGGTTGATGATGAGCATCATCATCATTAATCTATTTTTTTTTTCTTTTAAAAATTACTTTTCCCTACACAGGATTTTCTCCGGAATCGTGGTTGCGTTTACAAATACAAATTTTCACCCAGACCCAGAATGTACCTGACTACTGACTACTTGTAGGTCATAGTTACATTTTTCATTTTTGCTCGGCTCTTAAGGCTCGTAGCATGATGTTCATCATCATCATCATCATCATCAGCCTATATTAGTCCACTGCTGGACGTAGGCCTCCCCTAATGTGCGCCATTTCACCCTGTCCTCAGCTTTTCGCATCCAGCTTCTACCTTTCGCAAATCATCACTTCACCTTGCCGGAGGGCGTCCTCCACTACGTTTGCCGATTCGCGGTCTCCACTCGAGAACACGTTTAGCGTCTACTCCAGCGGTTGTCGGTTCTTCTGCAGATATGGCCAGCCCACTGCCACTTCAGCTTGCTAATCCAGTGTGCTGTGTCGGTTACTTTGGTTCTCTGTTGGATAACCTCGTAGCATGATTTTGAATAGTACCTTAAATATAATATATATATAAATATAATATATAGATATATAATTGGGCTATTAAATGCAAAAATATTTTTTCAAATCCTACTGGTAATTTCCGATTTTAGAGCATTGTGGAATGCATTGAGTATTGAGCTTTCAAACAAACAAACAAACAAACAAAATCTCTTCACCTTTATTATATTGGTATATTATGTCGTGGGCCAATCGTTAGATTGGTCACATAGTCATAGGACTGTAACCAGCGAAAGAAAATATTTGTATTCGTAAGAAAAGATCCGACCGACTTTATGCTGGGCACATTGCGATATGGCCGTCCAAATCACGAAGAAGTGCTATCGTGATCAGCCCAATCCAACGATCAGCCCACAACATATACCTATATACACAAAATACCATTATTTCCCGTCATAAATTGAAATATCAAAACAATCTATGAGCTTTAATAATAAAACTTAATCTATCTCTTCCTTCCCCCAATCTATCATCGACCACAGCACAACAACAAAATCCTTGCATCAATTTCCTTCAAGCAAACAATAACATTCAGTTTATGTAAATCACAGAGCGAGTGACTGCTAATATCCGGGGAATAAATAATGTTCCAACGGTTCCCACAAATCCTTTTCTCCTACTACGTAATGGGGTTATTTTGGGAGATTGTTGGTCGCGGGCAAAAGAGAAGGCATTTCTCTTTTTGCCCGCGACGTGGAATATTGATTCAACGTATCACCATTGTTTATTGCTTTCAAACTGATTGTTGTTTATAATACCTACGTATTACCCTTTATGTTCGTACATCAAATATATTTTGTGATAAAAGATATTTGCGGTAGGTACTTTTTTTCCCTAAAATCTGTATCCTTTTGTTTGTATGATGAATGATTACGTTGAATAGACTTTCTGTTGGCAAATTAATTCATCAAACTAAAATTACTGGTTGTTTTGATTTATATTTGGAAGTTGTTTTGGAAGTATGATCTGTTGATCACGTGTAAAATATCATGTTTTCCCACTAATTGGATCGTAGAGACTCGGGTCGAGAATCGGGTCTATTGTTTTGTATTAATTAAGGGTATTTGGCCGCATCTGAAATCCCCATCCTATGAGTATGTATATTTACAATTACAATATATGTATATCATATTTAATGTATATATTATACCGCGGCTTTTGAGATTTAAGGTAGTTTTTGTCCTACACCAAGTCCTACTCTATTTCTGTACCTAATTTCATCAAAATCGGGTGAGCAGTTTAGGCGTGAAAGCGTAACTGAGAGATATACTTTCGCTTTTATAATATTAGTAGGTATAAATGATAAAGAATCAATTACAGTGTAATATTGAACATTGAACAATGACCTGGCAATAATTAGTGAATATGGAGCGAACTAATCATAATGAACTGAACCATATACATTGTTATAGATTGATGTGGTCCGATTCGAGTAAATCGTATCGAACGTAAATTGATGTGTAATAATGTGTCAAAAAGTTCTTTGTGGTGCGGGTGAAACCACGTGCAACGGTTAGTATTTTATATAACTTTTCTTTTATGTTTAGATGACAAGCTTCCATATTCCATATTCATCCCTTATTTGATCCCCTAAGAGATAAATTTTCGAAAATACCCAAAATTTTGAAAACTACATGTTTGTAGCCCAAGCGGCTTAGGCTCTGGTTGATGAATCAATCAGGATAAGAGTAATTATATACCTGTAAATATTTCTTTTTCATTCTTGATTCTATTCGTCTGTTGTCTAATGGTTCTGATGTCGGAGTGCTACTCACGTGGTCATGGGTTTGATTCCCACGACACACAAATATTTATGTCACGACCAGAAGTGTTTGTGTTAGTCTGGGTATTTCTAATGTATTAAAAGTATGTATTTACAAAAAAGGTATATAAGTATTATATCCATTGTCTAATACCCACAGTACAAGCTCTGCTTAGTTTGGGACTAGATGGTGCTGTGTAAAATTGTCCAAAAATATTTATTTAATATTGTGCAGTTTTATTTAAGTCCCTTCTGATTTCCTATGAGTAACTCGAACCTCTATAACAATACTTATTGCTTTGTGAAATTATAAATTCAATTAAGATTTGAAACAAATAAATTTCTTCTTTTGTTTGTACTTAATGCTTTTTAATATCTTTAATTTCTTTGAAAGAGGAGCGACGACTATTATGATCGCTTCTATCATTACAGGTCAAAATTACTTTCACGACAAAGTTTTCATTATTTAATTATATTTCATTGTACTACAGCGTAATTAAAAGTTTGTCTCTCTCTCTTAGATATTTTTACAAAGCTTTATAATGGAACAATAATTAATGGATGATAGAATTACTAAGGAAATTTTTAATTTCAAATTTATTTCTGAATATAATTATGGTAAATAATTATTTTCAAATACAGATATGAATTGAAGAGGTGCTCATTATTGTGGCTGTATGTTTAACTAAGTAGTTAAATGAAAATGACTGATTAATTAACCTGTACGCATTAATATGCACACTAATGTGTGACAATAATGTAATATTATGCCTCCTTATGGTTGAAATTGACAGAAATTCGAAGTACTTGTAACCTTGTCAAGAGCTCAGTCGCCCGGCTCCTGCACGCAACTACGGGACGCATGGAGTACTTTGACTCGGGCACAAAAACCGACAATGATCGGAAGTCGCCCAGAGTGAGGCGAGATTGCACGGAGCGAAGTGCCCTTCTACACAGTATCGTCTTCGCTTAACTTCGATAAACTTCGCGAGTAGTGTAGTGCCGGCATTAAAATGAGTAAATAACATTGTAGCTCTTTTGAAGTATTTTTCTCAAAACAGTTAATTTTGTCTCAATCTTGACCAGTTATTGGCATTGCAATTTATTTATACAAACACTTGGAATGTATCCGAAGAAACGTGTTTACATGTAGGTACTCTTCGCTGAAATTTCTACCTTCTTGAAGAAACTTACCAATAAGGTCGGTGTATGCTTTTCTACAACCTCCCATTTGAGTGTTTGCGCTAACATTCACGTTAGATTCAGTAATTGTTATAAAAAAGGTTTAAAAGAGACTGCAATGAGCTTAACCCACAAACCACTTTACATCTTGCCTCTAATTGTCGTAAACGCGGCGACAAGCTATTATAGGATAATTTGTAATGTCCAAAACACCCGTATTCCGTTGTAATAGCGATGATTTTTGTAGGACAACTGTATAGCTTGACGTGTTATCATGTGTACCACGTAACATTGAGCCGACATAACCAAATCCTCCGCAGGTAAGACCCTCCTGTAATATGCATGAGTGTAATTTCACTTACAATCCCCAGTCAGTTGCATTTGATTAATGTTTCATTAGTGTTTGTGTTAACTTTGCCTTCGGCCTGTGAAGGATTATACACACCGCAACTTTTTGGAGCGATACAAAGTGGACCGCGAATAAGAAATAACATGCCATACCATCATACTTGCATTCCTCAAACGATTAGGTATAGGCATACGGCTGTACAGCCAGCGTTTGCCAGTATGTATAGGTAGCATGTAATAAGGGCGATCTTATTGCCATTGACCATGCACAAATCCAAACTCCGAGCTGCTAAATTGGTGTGACTTTATAGAAAAACACCACAACACTTTTGTCGACCTGGGAATAATGTTTTAATAATGAGGTATAGTGAATATTGCTTTCTTCACTAGGCAAGCAGTAATATTATGGTAGAATTCTGATAACTCTTCAAGACCCTTCTTCCAGTGCAATGGTTTGAGCTATTGTTATTATAAAGTAAGTTGTTATTATTAGGTTTCCAAACAGGATGTTATTATGTTTTCTTAGTTGCGATATCCAATTCTCTTTCTTTGAAATTCCAGGAAAAGTGGTGTGACTCCTTATAGTTTATATCAAAAACTACGCGGCTCTTAACTAACATCTTATCATAGGTTATGTAGAACACATTTTATCAGCAGCGCAACTGTGTTGCGAACTGTATCCCAACTGTATCGCCGCCAAAAATCGCCGCGTGTGTTGGCCCTGTGTGAATTGAGTATGCGAAGCGATATTTTGTGTTGATTTGTGTTTAGTTCGGTTGCACACTAAATTAAGTACGTCCACCATGGAACTCGCGTATGCATGTATATACCATTCGTGTTTGATTATGGAGCGAAACGTATTATCGCTGGCGTTTCTCCTATTTGTATGATTACGTTTGAATTTGATGAAATATCATTATTATGTTTAAACTTCTATAAATTACGCAATACGAAGCAATGTGTGTTTATTGTTTAAATATAATGATATAAATTATTAAGGAGATAAGTAGTATGGCACTACTTACTTAATAATATCGGCAGCTTTAAGGAAAGAGGTCAAATGAATAATGTGGGTTTAATAAAGTTTATTCAGTTATTTGACCGCGGAGGATTTTCCATACATCAAAACTGTGCAGAACTATTATCTAAAGAAACATTCTCTTAAGCCCAGGCGAAATAAAGGAGCTAGCTCACTCTAATCCTGTAGCTTATAAGAGCGGTACGGTTTAGCGGTGAACACAATAAATATAATTATTTTCTTGCGGCAATCAAATCAAACCGACTACTAGTTACTACTACAACCGCAAAATCCTTAAAAAATGCCATTATGCAAGCTACAATAACAACTCGTGGCCAAGTTATAGCTACGCTGATCAACCGATCGATATCCGTATTACCCAGAAATTGGTTTGCGATGGTCTGATGGTAGTCGGTTCGTGTAAAATACATGCATCTGGTTGGTCAACCCCAACATAGTTGGGAAAAAGCTGTAGAAATCATTATACAGATTTTTCTCATCAGAGAATGATAAAATACAATAACAAATGAAGATCAAAATTGTATTCTTAGATTAACTTACTGATTACATGAAAACGCAGAACAAAAAGAAACAAGGAATTGGTGGCCTTATTGTAAATATTTTTTTGCTCATTTACAAATCTGTCGAAATCTTTTCCCGGATTCAAACAGACAAATCAGTTGGTGTTGTCCGACTTTTATGTTCCTAATTCATTCATGATACATGAAAGCAATTTAGTTCTAAACCGAGGCGACATTAATAATACAATAACGCCGCGCACAATTCAACCCACGACGGTCGACGGTTGAAGCACAGTAGCGCCAACTCACAGATTTATTATGCAGTACGTCGGACAAGAAATATAAAAAAATATATTTCTCGGTCTATGCCAATTTCATTCTAATATTGAGATGTAAAAGACGTATTTTCCGTTAACGTACTTCTATAACTTTATTTGTTTTTGGGGGGTACTATTAAGTTTTGATTAGGTAAGTCACACAAGTTAAACACACTAGCCATATTATAAGAACCTTTTTTTTTGTTGACGGGGTTGGAAAAACAAAAGTGCGATCTACCGACTAAAACCAACCTCGGCGTTTCGTATCACCACTTTAGTGCCGGGACTACGGGACCGCTGTAGCAGTCGTCCGCAGAATATTATTTACTATACAAGCAAATACCTTTTGAATTGTAATTAAAAAAAAATGATAAAAGAACTCTAGTTCCATGCTTAAAAAGGCAGGATAAAAATAAAAATATCAACCGTGTATTCCCCGGGTTGATATTGTTTTTCCCCAATCTCGTGGGGATTTATTTTAATCTTTTCTTGTAAACATCCCCTGTTTACACGTAAGGATCCTACGTGCCGAATGTAACGTTTAAAAAGCTTTGTTGCTAAAATTTTGTGATTAGCCTGTTTTGCTTTCATATTTATTTATTTATTTATCAAAGGAAGACCAACAGCATATAACAATTAGCGTAAACATAATAAATTATTATAGACATCAGAAAGCCAATAATAGGTCTTCACTAATCAGAAATGGTTTACATAAAAAGTGTTATAATTCCTATATAGATTTTAAACCGTTTTACATTCTGAAAAACCTGGAAGAATCCACCTATATAACCTGTGAAAAGCTGTCAAACCAAATACCTGTAGAATAGTAAGCAGGTTCGTGCAAATAGAACCCCACAACACAGCACACCCCCAAAATAACACCCCACATGCTACGTTCACTTGATTTCGATCTGTGAATGTAGCTGAAACCAGCCATGAGCTGAGAAAAATAAGTACATAGTCCCCCAAAATAATAATTTATTGACACCCAAAAAATGGTGAAAAGGATTATAGGGATTTTTTTTTAAGTTCGTAAGAAATTTTATTCCGTCAAGCATTTTCATTACATGCATCGTCATAATAACATTTCAGATTTCTCTAGGGATCGCCTCGGTTTTCTTTTATAGCTGAGTTGTTCATGCACTGAATTTCAGATGCAGATCCAAAGAAAGTAAAGTAATAACTTGATCATGAATTTTGCAAAATCAATCAACGTATACGTCCTAACAATTTGTGTGGTAAGCAATATATTGAAATGATGTAAAATGTTTTAGTAGAATTTGCGGATTAGATTAAAGCAAAGATTTGAAATGTAACATACATCTAGAATTGTGGGCGTCATTATTTTTTATAATTCTGTTTTAATATTAACAAGTCGTAAAGCTAGGTTTGATTGATCAAGTTTCGATAATTCTAAAAGCATTGAAATTAAACCTTTTTCGTTTTTTTTTTCCAAAAAAAATTATTAATATAAAACAAATATAATATTAAAAAAAAACACGATATATTAAATTAACCATTTGAAGCAGTTTTAACATTTAACATCCAATCTTTTACGATTCCGTTTTGTAGTTAAACGGTTTTGTTCAATAAATTTATATTAAGTACTTTACTGACCATTTAACCGGTTTTATTTGACTTTACATTCGTTGTTTGCTTTCACTACCTTTCTGGTTCTCATTAACGTTTTATTTCTTTTTTTTACTAAGTTCTGTAAATGACCATCCAGAATCGAACTCTTCGGTACCCACTATATTCGTTTACAAATATAGTAGGTAGACCTAGACTTATAGAGAGGAAATTAACTCAATGCGAAATCGATTCATGAAACTCTAACTAGCGAAATCAATGCGTGTAATTAATTATCACTTGTTTTGCAATGGTGAAGCAAAGCATCGTGAGGAATTTCGATAGATTTTCTTTATGGCGTGTGAAACCCGTCAGCTCTAGACCAGCGTGGATTATGGCCTAACCCCTTTTTATTTAGAGAAAAGACCTGTGCCTAGTAAATAGGTAAATAGGTTGACGATAACGATCCCTCATAAATTTAATAAGATTAGGGTCAAATTAGGCACAAAATATACATATTGTACCCCTTACAGCGTCCATAGACACGAGTAAACTCGGATAAATATGTTAGCCAGTACGTTCTGCCTGTTACATCTAACGATGTTATAGATGTTCGGATTAACCAGAAGTATGAGAAACGACGCCGAAGGCTCAACGTGCTTGTTAAGTCACGAAAGACTTTCAATGTACAGACGCCAGCAGGTCAACCTATCCAAAACTATAAAGCAAAGGAAAAATTCGACCGCGGGCAGGATTCGAACCTGCGTCTTCTGGCTAAGTACACCAGACGCTATGACCATTATGCCACCGCGAGTCCTACCCGACATGTCAAATTTTGCCTTCGCATTCTGAATTAACGTTTTTTTGCTTAATAACTTTAAAATCTTAGCACGGAAAATGCCAAAAACAAAAAGATAACTATGCAAAACTGACAAATTTTCCCAATTGAATATGAACCTTATCGTTATGTATTAAAGTTGAAAAGCTATCAAATAAATTTGACATATTGGGGTAGATTGATGTGCTCTTGATGGCCTTTGTAACGTGTAACTAATAATAGATACCTATTTACAAGCTAACCACTGTAAGCGCAACCATTTTTTATAGTACGGAATATCCTCATGGATCCTCCGCCACCCGGGGAGGTGGCAGGGTATGTCGGACTCGTACTGACTAAAAACCGCACTTACCTTCACCTGCCCTATAGTCATGGCCATGGGATCCACGAAACCTGCCACGACTGTGGTAAGCGCAACCTAATATTGCAGATTAACTTGGAGTTTCTTGCCGGTTCTTCTCCATAGGAAACGACTAATTTGGAACCGTGTACTCGACTCGACATTTCATATGTGCCTGTATATGGTTTATATGAAAATAAAACAATTTTTTTATTTACTGTACTACTGTACAGACGCCAGCAGGTCAAGCTATCCAAAACTATAAAATTTTCCCAATTGATTAAGAAACTCATTACTTTGTATTAATGTTGAAAATCTATCAATGAAATTTGATAGATTGGGGTAGCTTGATTTGCTGGCCTCTGTTCTTACTTACTTACCCGTGAGCGCCTGTAAAGTCATCGCACATCATCACTACATAGTATAAAACAAAGTCGCTTTCTCTGTCCCTATATCCCTATGTATGCTTAAATCTTTAAAACTACGCAACGGATTTTGTACCGGTTTTTTTTAATAGATAGAGTGATTTAAGAGGAAGGTTTATATGTATAATACATGTATGTTATTAGTACATTGCGCCCGTGCGAAGCGGGGCGGGTCGCTAGTTATGTAATAAACGTTTAATGGAAACAAATTAATCTTTAATTCGTTCTGTTCGGATCCAAACATATACAATCTAGTACGAAATCCGTAACATTCCCTCGGGAGGGTAACCGCAATGTTTTCATTCCACCCGCATCACAATTTCAGATCAGAAAATTAATCCTCTAGGATTCTCTGAATTTCATATTTATTGCTACTTCATCTTCCCGTCGTGAGTTCAAGGCGGTAATATTTTTGGGTATGTTAGAAAAAATGGCCGAAATTTGTCTATGTATTCTTATAAATTAGTTTCCTTTTTTGTTTAAGGAAAAATAAGATTTATTTTTTATTTATTTATTATTAATACCACTTACAATATTTTTACAGGAATATCCCAATATGACATAAAGCTAAACTTAAATTTACTATAAACACCATTATATTTCAGACTTCATAGTGACTAACTTGTCGATCTACGGTACTACAGCTAAGCCGTCTCTTTCAGTTATTAACCTTTTGACCGCCACGTCAATAATGAATATCTGTGTTCTCTACGCCAAGCACTATAAAAAAGTGATATTTTTGTCGTGCTATGCCGTCGTTTGGCGTCGTGAGCAAGTTTTAATTTGACGTCTATAGACGTCTGTGGCGGTCAAAGGGTTAAGCTAAGCTCTACCTTTATCTAAAAGGGTCTTGTCTGGATTGACAGACTTGAGTAAACTAATAACAGATGATTTTAAAGTTATTTAGAAAAGGAAAAATACGACCGCGGGCAGGATTTTTCCTTTTCTAAATAACTTTAAAATCTTAGCATGAAAAATGCCAAAAATATACAAAAAGATAATAACAGATGATTATAATACTGCTAAGGTGCACACTGAAAACCAGCGCTTTGTATTAAATACGCCCAGCATAATGCTGAGCTGGCAACCCATTCGGGACAAACATGCCGATAGCACATAATAGTGGTCCTTGTTGTTTTTATATGTTCATTTCTTATTTTATCTGTATGTTGGATCTTGTCCGAATTAATGTGGTTTTCTTTCTTTCTTTCTTATACTAGTTTCATGAAATATTCTTTGACTGCACAAGCAAGTGATGATTAAATTCCAATATCCGAAAGACAGAAACATCAGATAAACCTTTGAGTTGACCTGGACGTTCTACCATGATCAATAAATATAATTAGGTACATGATGAATAATAGTGATTTATTAAAGTACTATTACCAATTATTTTAAAATAGGTAAACATCAAACAAAAGCAATAGGATTTGACAAACAGCGAATCTATTTATAATCCATTCATTTGGGCATCAGAGGTCTAAAGTTCCTTCAAAAATCTAATTTGAGAACAAACGTTTATATGGCGTTCTTCGTACCAGAATAAAGGATTATTTTAAACAATTTTGTATTTCGAGTGTACCAGAATAAAGTAATGAATATTCAATGTTCTTTGTTTTAAAAATCGGATCGGCTGGAGAAGGCTTTAAAATATTTTTTTAGGTGTGAACAAAATCGACTAATTACAACAACAATGACAAACTTTAATAGTTTTCAGTATATATAGGAAATACATAGTATACATCGGATAGTTTTACGGGGACTGAATGCCATTACGGGCCAAAAATATTCTAATAATTTAATGCAGCAAGATTTATAGATCATTGAAGAGTCCACTTCCAAATACTGGCGTAGTAAAATTGCACCATAAACCATATTATCTTGTATACAATCTATCATTGTTAAGTTACAGCGGAGACCCAAAAAAGGGCTCAATTTAGAGAAGTTTCAATAGACCATGATGTCCATACTTAATATCTATGACTTTATCGTGGTCCTCTCTAATATTTTCCCCAATTTATACGGGTTCGCCTTTTGCGGTTTCCTTACAGTTCTTTCGCATATTCGGATTGGATTGAATTTATTTGGCTCAACCTGCACCGATATTGGATCGTTCTACCTTTAATATCCTACAAACTCAATTTTAAATATGCAGGATTCCTGTTTCTTGTAAATATTAGAGAATTTCAGATCTGAGCATGAGATATAATATAGATAATAACATTATTATATCCTTTATGTAAAAATATTTCATCGATAAGTATAAAAAACATTTAAAAATATAAAAAAATTACCCACCGGCATCGGGAGCAGGATCGATGGTCAGGGCCTCAGAGAAAGAAATTTCCTAACATAACGGGCCTTGTATCTATTGCTTTGTCTATCAAACCCTTGCTAAAATTATTATTATTTGTATTTTTATTCAGTCATTATCGTCCCACTACAAAAGCCCTCCTACCCTCCTTCCACTCATATCGGTTTAGTCTTCTGCAGCCACTCCTTCCAAAATGGGTCTAGCTCGACCCACCACCTCCTTTTGGGCCTGAAGCGACGTCGTCTAACGTTGTGTTGTCAAATTAATTTTATTCTAAAAAAAAACAGACCTCAAATCTCGCTTTTAATACAGTTACATATACAATATACATATGAAGGAAAAAGGTAATACTTTAATAATATCTCTATTGATGAGAAATTTGTAAATGAAAAAATAAAAACTCAACACTCATAAAAGCCTTATTATGATAAGGCTTTTATGAGTGTTGAGTTTTTACATACCATCACGCCTGTATTCTCCAAAGGGTTAGGCAGAGATTTACCAATGTACACCCATAGTTCTCCGGTATGTTTAGGTCCCATGTAATATCGCCTAATGTCATAAACTGGGCACAAATTCTAAACTCCGAGCTGCTACTAAGAGTTTCATAGAAAAACCCAAAGCCTAACGAGGCAGTTGCACACATAATAGTTCACAAACAATTACTGTTACACTGCTATACTAAAATAGTACAGCACCAGATTAATGCACACACAATCTGCCTCCCAAATCCGACGCTACACACATAGGTACTGACAAGCATTTCTCTACCGCAGAAGCCATGTTTCGTGGAATGCAGCAGCCAGAGAATGCACGCCTTGCGTCAATGGGTGCAGACAATTGGAATGTTTGTGCCAACAAGCTGAATCTGAGAACGGAATACTCCGTGATTTTTAGTGTTCCGAATCAGTAAGTAGGGAACAATTGGGATCCGAAACAATTGCAGTCTGTTCTTCCAGTTAGGTTTCATTTGCAATATGTGCTTTGTAAAGTTTACAGCTACACAGATTATGATATAAATCTATATCTTGACAAATATTGGTAAGATATTAACGTTACTTGAGAGAATTATACTTTTTATTATCAATAGCCTAATGGTCAGAAACGCGACTGCTACGCTTAAGGTCCTAGATTCGTTTCCTATGTGGAAAAAAGTGTTTTTCTATGAAATTCTCAGTAGCAGTTTGGATTTGTGCCTGGTTAATGGCAATATCTGTCGCTCCCTATTACATGGGGCCTAAACACCTGCAAACTGTGAGTTTTCATTACTGTACACCTCATACATTTCTGCCTGACTCTATCTGATTATACTTCTACTATGTTTGAATGTCGTGGCTGAGAGAGCACGTAAAGCTCGATCCCGGTTTTCATACAAACTACTATAACAATCGTTATTTGTAACCAGTCTATCCTCAGAATATCGATATTACCCAGAAATTGTTGATATAGTAGTTGCGCAGGTCTGATGAGGCAATCGCTTCGTGTAAAATACTGATATTCAGCCGCATCTGGTTAGACTGGAAGCGGACCCCAACATACTCGTAGTTGGGAAAAGACACGGAGTAAGAAGATATGAGAATAGTTTGAATATGATTGTTTTCTTTTTGAAGATTCTTTTTCATATCATTAGTTACACGATAATGAGCTTACTTATTTCATTTGCTTTTGTTTGTGAATGAAATTATTATTTGACGTACGATCCTTTCTGTTGGAGACTGTGATAAACTTTGCGTTCATTTTGTCCCACTTTATCTAGCTAAAGTTTCATTCCATGTTTTTCACTACCTTCCTGAATATATGCTCTAGCGGAAATTTTGTCGTAGTGACTTATTTCCTTATCAGAAAATGTTTTTCTCCATACTTCTTAATAAAATCGATATATTATATTTGCTCTTTTTTACATCAGGTACACGACACTATTGAAACCCGGTTTTTGATTCTTGTAACTTATCGAAGTTCCACATGAACTTGGGAAAAGGATTCTTAGAAATCCAGCCTAGTCCCTACTAAATATTATAAACTCGAATGTAAGTGTCTATCTGTAACGCTTGCACGCCCAAACCGTTGAATCAATTTTAATAAAATTTGGTACCTACCTTCAGAAATAGATTAATCTAATTTTATCCTTTTGTCACAAAAACCCTTTGTGAAGTGAAGTGAAGTAAAGTGAAGCCGCGTGCAACGGCTAGTTTTGTATTCAGCCATTATCATCCCACTGCAGAGTAAAGGCGGTACGTTCAGACAACGTTTAAGGCAGTATCTGGTTGAAGCGCAACGGAAACTAGGTAAAATTAAACATATCATTAATTTATACGTTACGTTATTTTATCTGTCATTTACCATCTATATCAGATGAGGCTCAGTTGAAAATCAGCGCTAGGCACTTGCTGCCTTGCATTATGCTGAACTGGGCCCATTTGCCACAGCCGTGAGGCAAAATAATTTTGCTAATTACTTAGTTATGTATTTTTTATTTTATTTAGTTTGTCATATTCTTTTTTGAGCCTTAACTGTGACAAATAAATCTTATTTCTTTCTTTTCTTTCTTTCTTCTTCTCATCTCGGTCTAAAGCCTCCTGCAGGTAATTCTTCCAATATAGGTCTCTACGGTCTATTTCACAATTCGCAATTACATACTCCAATTTGTTAGCTTTGAACGCATTTTATGCTACCCGCATGCCAAAATTAATAGTCAATGATTCAGCTGTGAACATTTAACGCTCTGTACGTGCAAACATAAATTGAATTACAAGTGTTACGAATCGTGTCACACTTGCTCATGAAATGTCTGGAGTACGTCCCCTCACAGATACTCAGTTATTTGACGAATGTCTTGGAGCGCAACCAAATGGATGCGGCACAGCGAATGCACTATCAACAGCCATTACAGCCATTCAATAACAATTCGATCGTGCACAGAACATCAAGTATCAAGTTCTGTGGTGGTGTGGAGTTTTGTCTTTTGTTGGACCCGCTTGTTGCGAAGTGAGATAAATGGTTGAGTGTGAATGTCGTGCAACCGAAGATCGAACACTGTTTCAAAGCTCTAGCTACCAACTAGAGTATTCTACATACATACATACAATCACGATTGTATTCCCCGAAGGGTTAGGCAGATGTGTACTAAAGTACCACAATTTGCTGGTATGTTTAGTTCCCATGTAATATGGCAAGTCTATTACAATTATCCGTGCACGAATTCAACTTCGGAACTGAGAATACTGAGAATTTTACAGATTATCCCAGTAACACCAATTATTGCGGTTTTGACTACTAAACTGATGAGGCAGTTGTAGGTACAATACTCTACGAATGATAATTTAGTCATAAATTTCTCAACACCTGTTACAATCTTTGGAAGCATAATATTTTGGGATATAGTTAAGACCATTGTAACTAAAAATCATTAAAATAAAACTACGTTTTGCGCATTTTACCGCGTTATATTGATATTATTAATCCTGACGTTTCTGACCCTTTACAGCATCCATGGTCACGGGTAGACAGTCTACCCGTGACCATGGACCATGTAAAGTTTTATTTTAATGTATAATATTCGCGTAAATGTCAGAAATCAATAAAAAACATTATTTATTATATTGGATTTTTTAATGATTTCTTTATCAAAACGCTTTTGAAACCATCTCACAAACTCAAAAGTCATGATGATGCGGTCGAGGATGCAGCATGCTTGGCTAGAAGTAACCTAATCTCTCTTGACTTATATAAAATCACAGTGGATTCATACTAAGACAAAATAATGTATACTGTATCATTATTCTTGTCATAACTCCTAACCCCACTTATATCTCACAAATTGTCTTTTTGCGCCAAATTAATATTGTATTAGCGTTCTGATCCCATTTCGTCCAGTAAGGACCCCAATCAACCAAAATTGTACGGCATTAATGAAAATGACGTCTCTTCCATTATATTTCCAATAAATCCCTTTGTCTTTGTTACGGAAACTGAATTTGGATTAACACGGACTTTGGAGTCTTGTCTCCACGTTTCCCGGTATCCAAGATCGTAATTGCATTATTAATATTCGGATGGAATCCTGAATTCTATCACCGCCTTATGATTGATACGCGCTAAAATTAGGCGTTAAACTTTCATCTCTGGGGGTGAGATTTATTACCGGAATCTTAATTTGTGTTCCAGGTTGTTATTGTAAGCAAATACCTTGAAGCCAGCTTTATACCGTTCCATCTTTTCTGATCTCTACCAGTATAAGTCGCTGGGTTACAAATTATTGATCTCATTGTAATTGAAATTTAATTAGATGTCCATTAGTGTTAAAACTTCTAGAATCAGAAATACGAGGTACTTTATCAGCCTAGGGATACACTTGGGAACAGGGTTCCGTCGGCAAACACGGCACTGCGGAACCGTGATAGCAACGTGGATGACATATGACCGCGTTAGCGAGGTCCCGCCGTCTAGTTATTACCTACCTCCATTTCTGTGGAATGATTTGAATTTCTGGCGCAGGGTAATCCAAATTGTCGTAGTTACACTCTAGTGCATTGCTCAATTTATGCCTCCCCTTTGTACATGCATTTGTTTATGATAGTCACATTGTCCTGCGGTGCTGTATATTCAACAAGAACGGTGGCTTGACTGTATTATTATGAACTTTGGTAAGTTTGCTGTTTCTTACCTATATTTTGATGAGATGATTGTGTAAATTTACTATGGCTTCGTTTAATATTTATAGAGCTTAAATGTTGTTACTCTCTTAACTTCTTGGAAATTATTTTTTATAGAAAACAACTCTTAGGCCCCTTCCTGATTTTTCGGTGCGGTTTCGATTCGGAACCGAAAATATGCCGAATATCTGTATTCATCCTGCGAAAAACGATTTGCACTGATTAATCGGGGAGCGGACTTAATTTGTGAGTACTGCAATTTTACTTGCAGCTTTTCCAATTATATTGTGTAGATTTTTTAAGTGATTGCATCAACAGAAAATAAATCAAAATCTTCAGTGGTACACATATATCTTAACTCTTACTTTGCAAACTTCCAAATTGAAAACATCTGGAGATGTTCCAAATAAAAAAAGAAAAGTGGCCGTTTCTCTAGATTGCAATCTAATAATTTTGCCAAGAACCCGTCATGCGTAGCAAGATGGCCGACATATGTGAAATTAATTCAATTCCCATTATTAATACTTACCTGCGCTTGCGTTGGCGAATTTATGTGTAATAAATTCCTTGCGTACTGATTTATAGAGGAAGATCCATTTGTGGAGGCTACTAATGCCTAGAAAGATTTTTCTACCATATCACTGATCTTCTGCGCTTTTTTTTTCTTTCGTGACGATACGCAACATAAAAATTATTCCTATTTACCCATACTATGTGATTTGTCACCTACGTTTTGGCGTTACAAATAATTCAAATGAGTTCGCTAGTCAGGCTATGAGATCGTTAATCACATAAATATGTCGTTAATGAGTTGCCCACGACTTGTACGTCCGCAACTGAGTCACGCCGTGTATTTTGATTTTTAGATTAATACGATATTTTGCCTAGAGAAATTCAAATCGTAACTAAAATGACGTCAGGATGTGAGACTATAGGAATGCTAAAAATGTTTTTTTTTATAGATTACTTTTTGCGACATTTACGCGAATATTGAAATAAAACTACGTTTTTGCGGATTTTATCACGTTATATTGATATTATTAATCCCGACGTTTCGGACCCTTTACGACGTCCATGGTCACGGGGTGAACTGTGTGTGAATGTCAGTCTACCCGTGACCATGGACGCTGTAGTTTTATTTAAATGTATTTTTTTATTGAATCTAATTTAGGTATTTGTAACACTTATTTTACTTATATTATAAGCTTTCTGCACTCCTTCTCTATATAAACTTTAACTATTTCAAATGCCACACTCCTCTGTGCGCGCAATATTCTTAAACTAAAAAAAGGGGTACAAAGTTTTCACTACACGTTTAAATAGCATAATAATTATGTATTTACCATATTTCTTAATTTATCATTTTATTTTCTATTTCTTTTAGCTATTATCGACAGATTCAAAGTCATCTTTATTCGTAGTAACTTGAACTAGATAAATGAGCTAACAGTTTTCTATACTTCGCTCATCGTTTCAGATTTTTCAATTACAGCGCTTTTATCAGGAAATTAAACCTTGCTTGAATGGGCATCATTGATATTAAATTCTATTAATAACTTGTAATAATTTGTAACTATGCTTTAATGATTATATAGTTTGAAGTAAAATGTTACTATTTCTAATTTCATTGGCTGCTTTATTGGTAAGCGTAAGGTCCTGAATTTGATTATCAAGTCAAGCAAAGTCGATAACACTTTATTAGAGTTATGTAGATTAAATTCTTATTAGCACCTCGGATTTTGGATTTATGTCTGCCTATTACATGGGACCTAAACATACCAGCGAACTGTGGGTGTATATTTAGTATATCTATCTGCCTAACCCTTCAGAAAATACAGGCTTGATGGTATGTATGTATATATAGGTAGGTATTATTTTATTTTTACCTTTAAGTTTACAGTAAACGTTACTGTAGCCACAATTTCCATGACAAAGCAAGTTTGAAAAGGAATAGCGTCGAATATTAATTTATTATCGATTCTAGTCTATCGTGAACAGTTTTGTTCCGATATTTTACGTTTAGAAACCGAAGCCTTTGAAACATTGATTAATATTAATGATTTCCTTTGGGAACTAATTTGAGTGGATAATGGATCTTTTGTATTTTATGAAAAAGTAATTTGTTGGGCTCCTCGCCGACCGACCAATTAGAATACAGAAAGCACGCGCCGGTTTTTCGATTAATCATCACGTTCAGGAACGAGCCTGTGTATTGAGATATCGCGTGCTATGCTGCAATTTGAGTACAATGCTTATAGAAATAAACCGTCCTACTTTATTCGATATATTCGCAATTGTTATGATGAAATACGCGTGTAATAATTACTAAAAAATAGAGTACTTATTAGGTTTTTCTTTATGGAAAACACACAAGGTCTAAGAAGAGTCGCTATGGCTCTTTCTTCAAAAGGCCCGTTTAGACTTTGCCCTACATTGTAAGACACATATTTGTCACTATTCTATGTGTGGAGTTTAAAAGAGACTATGATTCTCTGAGTTTGTTTCGGCGTTTCTTCTCAGAGGTCGTCAGTGAGGAGCTTAAAAAATTTTTAAATATTGACTTGTAAAAGTGTCTTTAAAAGATCTATTTACTTACAGAAACAAAAAAAAAGAATACGCAATTGAAGTTAATGGCATTTTCGGCTTTGATCGATCGATTAAACACAGTAAAACTGCACTTGTAGTACCTACATTTTATGAGGGCGCTAGCTAGCCAGGCAGATTATTAAATGTAAACCAAGCGATGAGGTTTAGAAGTTAAGTCATCATGCTCCAAGCCTTTTCCGAATTGTATTGGGGCCAACTTCCAGTATAACCAGATACGGTATTTTATAAGCGACTGCCATCAGACCTCCGTCACCCAATTTCTAGGCAATACCGGTATCCTGAAGATAGATAGGTTGTAAGCTTTTTTAGCTTCTGATTACGATAGTGATAGGTGTTAGTATGACAAGCGGGACCGATTGCTTATCGATCGATGACGTATCTACTTTTTTCTAATAAAAAAATAAATATAATAAATTGAGCATGTTCCTGCCATGTTTTTTCTGTTGTCCATTTCCCCCTGAACCGTCGTAGCCCATTAATCTGAAGTCGATTTATTATAAGTCGGAAAAGTTGTTAAATTCAGAGATCTTTCAACGTTTATTCTTTTTGTCTAACAAGGGCTGGCAATAAATCCCAGTTGACAGCCTGTTCTGTTGTAAAAAAGTTTTTGATTTATACTTTTATGATGATTGACATTTATGACGTCATACAGCGTGGAGAAGTGCATTTTTGACGCAGATAAATTTTGATAAAATTTAAACTGTAAGAAAATTTACAATTCATTATGTATTTGTTGCTTTTATAATCCATATATTTTGCGGAGGATGGTAGTCGCTTCTTGTAAAATCCAACTCCAATATACTTTGGAAAAGCTTAGAGTATGATGAAGCTAGTTGGCTAAAATATCTTGGGTACAAGGGTTAGTATTTAACCCAATACGTTGTGCAAAAAAACTGAGCCATTGCCAAGCAAAATTAACTAGCTTTGCGGTAATTACTAGTAATTGTAAGGCAGCATTAAACGCTTAATGTTTCATAGTATTCTTGAAAGCAAGGAAAAAATAACTTCCTACTATTATATCTATTCGCCTTTAATTTCTTCTTAACTAAATTACCTATGGTTATAAGTAGTGACGTCATATCATCCAAAAATATATCACTTGGTACTTGTTTTTCTGATCATTGTTTCAAAGATTGGCAAAATTATTCAATGAGAATAATTCGTTGACAAAAAGAAGATCAAGTACCTTTTCCCCAACTGTGTTGGTGTTACAGTTTAACCAGATGCGGCTGAATATCAATGTTTTACACGAAGCAACACTGATGGCAGTCGCTTTGTGTTCTCTACATAACTGAGAAAACGATAGAAGGATGATTTTATTTAAGTACTTACTTATTGCTTGTGGCTGGAAGAGCACATGTATCAATGTATTTCCAAATTTTTATATTTTATTTATTTATTTCTATGGAAGACTTACAGCTAAATATACAGAAAAGAAACGGTAAGGTACACTGACAGCCAATTACAAGTCTTCACGTATAAAAACATTAGTTAAGTATGAAAAATAAAGTGTGAACAACAGAGCAATGATACCAAGCAATAGAACAACTGACAACAATGACAACAAGAGAATAAAGTTAAATTTAAATTTAGATTTACTTAAAAAAATCAAGGCTCAAGCACCTCCTTACCGAAACTATACTTGTTAAAAAAGGATCGAAATTGTGCTACTTACAAAGTCTATTAAAATTTCTGCTCGCACGTACGTATATTGGCAAACATATTTTTTCTTATTACAAATTGATTTGTGACTCACATTCTAGATATAAAAAACATGTTCCCAAGGCTGATTTATACCAAACTTAGTATTAAAGTAGAAACTAAACCGATATACGTTAGTAAATCAAACTAAATCCACTTTCGGTTGCAAAGGATAAAGTCGAAATCTTCAGACCGTTCTAAAAGACTTCAAAGGCTTTTCTACGAAATAAATAGAAATGATTTCGTGGAACAAACATTTTTGTGCTAAAAGAAATATATTACAGCGATGAGAGGATTCCTTATTATTTATTAGACATTGTGTCTTTGATTTGGTAACTGGATTATGACAAAAAAAATCGGCCAAGTGCGAGTCGGACTCGCATGGAGAATGGTTCCGTACCAATATTTGACAAAACATAATATTAATATATTAATACGGGTTATTAATATCGAACAAAAAACGGCAAAAAATCACGTTTGTTGTATAAAAATTTCAATATTTATTTTATTCTCTGTTTAGTATTTTTTGTAATAGGAAAGAAAGGAACAGAAATACATCATCAAAATTTCAACTGTCTAACTATCACGGTTCATGATATTACAGCCTGGTGACAGACTGACGGACGTACAGTGGAGTCTTAGCAATAGGGTCCCGTTTTTACCCTTTGGGTACGGAACCCTAAAACCAACAAAAAAATTATATGATAATACAAAAATCATCCTTCTTCTTCTATATTGGGTCAGCTACCAGATGCGGCTGAATATCAGTATTTTACACGAAGTGACTGTCATCAAATCTAATCAACCTATTTCTGGATAATACCGATATTCTACACCCACATGCAGCAAATACTTTTCGACTTACTTCTTAGTAAGTCGAAAAGTATTTGCTGCAGGTGGGTCCTTGAGAAGACTACGCAATTTTCTGCCAACTGCCACCAAAATTGAGCTTGCCAGATCCTTTCTTCTTCCTATCCTTGACTATGCTGATGCCAGTTACCCTGATCTTACTGAAGCACAATTAGATAAGCTTGAGCGCCTTCAAAATTTTTGTATTCGATTTATATTTGGTTTACGCAAATATGATCATATTTCTGAATATCGCACTAAGCTCAAGTGGCTTCCAATCCGCCTTCGTCGGAATGCCCATATTTTATCATTACTTTATAGTATTTTGTTCAATCCCGCCACTCCCAAAGAACGTTTTAAGTTCCTCCATGACACACATACAAGGTACCTAAGATCATCGGAAAATTTGAGGCTGGAAACGCCAATGCATTCTACAACATTCTATGATAAATCTTTTACGGTACAGGCTGTGCGGTTGTGGAATGCATTGCCCGTATCCATACGACGTGCTCAGTCAAAGGTTGTCTGGTAGATATCGCTATTAGCGATAAGACCGCCATTGTACCCTTAGTTTTATAAATTCCAGAATGTTTGCTTCTTGTCTTGGTGTACAATAAAGTTTTATTCTATTCTAAGAATAAGCTGGTATTCACGCTTTTCTCTACCACTGATGTATTGAATGTTCGTATGACACCCGAAACCGACGGCTTTAGGTACCCTTTGAAGCATAGATCACTTAATCAGTGTAGTTATTGCTAAGCCAGCCCTTTTGTTTCCTATAAAATTGATGAAATTTAAATCTCAGAAACTATAAAGCCTAAAAACTTAAAATTTAGCATGTATTATGAATGGAAGAGCGCAGTTTCAAATCCTGTCTGAGATAAAATTATTCTTTTGTTAAAATTTTTATCTGCTCATGCAAAGACCTAAATCATTGACTTGTTCAATAAACTACATTCAATTAACCGCCATTTAAATTACACGTGGTCAAGAATCCGTAAAGTGAAAAAACTCTAGCTAACAATCAAACTTTAGGGGACTTCTTTGAAAGTGATTTAAGTTAGAAGAATCCTCAAGAAAGCCGGTATCCCGTCCACGGTCCAAAGATCCCTCTCTGCGTTAATGAAGGAATTCCGTTTTTATTATACTCAAGCGCTCCTTGTCACATCCATCTTGCCTTTTAAAAGTATTCACCGGAATGGGAAAGACAAAAAGGTAAATCTACAATATATTTCTATAAAAACAAGCCTCATTTAATTTTATGTTTTTTTATTGTAAGCGATCCAAAAGGCACGTAGCTCAATGTTAATTGCGCGGATCGTTTGTTGTACTAATTTCGAAAAAAAGAAAGAAGCATATTTATTTTGTTCTCACGACAACAATAAATAAAACAAAAGTAAAATACGTTAAAAAAATTAATTGTCCTTTTTACGTATGGAAATCGTCATAGACCGCCGCTACCCGAGGATGGCAATGGGACGTCTCGTACTTCACCCATACGATATACGAATCAACAGTAAGCAATATCAGATTTAACTGGAAGGTGACCATATTACTATTGTGTTCTTAGACAAGTAAAATGATGCTCGTTATTTATGATAATTTAAAAAAATTTGAGAAATGCTGACAATGAACCGTAATGTCACAAACAGGACAAAGCTAAAATAAGGGGTTGACGACATGAACCCGATTTTACCATTAATTAGATAATTGAGTTGAATTACAAAGCGTACCACGCGTACTACATACGTAGATAAAGGTAAATTACATGCTGTGAGCTACCAATGAAAACGATTCGTTTAAAAATCAGTAATGACTAGGTACTTGTGTATTCCAATTGTATTATCATCAAATAACAATTCTGTATTTATTCCATTAACTTTTTACAAACTAAAACTTAATAAACTACAAAGTAAACTAAACTATAACTAAACAACAACAACAATAACAACATATTATATATTTCATAAAAAATTAAAACAAGCTTTAATGCTTATGTAAAAGCAGCTCATCATAAATCTCATTCTGTTTCTGGGGTATCAATACTTCCATGCTAATGTGATAAATGCGAAAGTAAGTATAGACTTACTTGAGAGTAACAGACAAATAGTTGTCTGTTACTCTTTCAAACCGAAGCCTCACAACGTATTTCGATAAAATTACATCTTGACGAAGGATATAGGTTTTTTATCTCACAAAAATAAATATCCAAATTCCTGTTCGGATAAGACTTGGTTAACTGTAACTGTGTACATACATAGATTTGGATCTAGAAGCGGCCAAATAAGTTGTTTATGTTTGACAACATAAACCACCAAACACGAGTCCATAAAACCTCAGAGGGTTAAATTTATCTCGATCCCTCGCCCTGATGCACTGTGAGTAGATCAAACTAAATTCATAATAAAGTTTCCTAACTCTTCCGAAAGACGGACCAAGCTGGCGGGGAATATCTCCAGAGAAACCTCACCTACAGTGGATTATAAAATACCTGACAGAACTGAAAATTGTGTTTCATTTTGCAGCATTACTCTGAAACGAAAAATCTGAAGAAAACTGGAAATACTTCTTCGAGACTTCTAAGTCGGACACGCTGTAATTGAATGAAAATGAAATGTCGATTCATATTACAGTACTGAGTTGAATTCAATATCGTTGAAGTAAAGTACATACCATCTCGTCTGTATTCCCCGAAGGGTTAGGCAGAGGTATACCAATATACACCCACAGTTCGTTGGTATGTTTAGGATCCAAACTCCAAGCTGCTGAGAATTTCATAGAAAAACCCAATAACAATGCTCGCCCGCAATCGAACTCCGGATCTGTAGTGTAGATACTTCTACACTACAGATCCTGAAAGATTAAGAGACAAAGATTAAGAGGACACACTGCCCCCCTCCATGTGCTGATGGTGGCCACCGGGGTGGTTTTAGTGGGTAAGAATCCCACACTCCCCGGTCTAACCCCGGTAGACCAGTAGCCTTTTGAAGGTTTCCCCCCGTAAACAAAAAAAAAGGACGACTAAAGAGGCAGTTCATAGAGTACAATATTTGAAAAAAGGTACATAATGAACGAATGAATTTGAATTTCTTCCTTTGCAATTGAAATGAAACGAAACCACAAATGCACAAAAAAAACTTTCCGCTTCAAACCGTTCTTGTAAACCATAACTAGTTGTATACTAGTTATGCTTTGCGCCAATTTTGATATACCTACTTTTTCTCCTTCTATGTTCATACTTCTTGTCACACACGCACTGGTTGCGATAACTTCCTTTTTGTGACCTTCACCAATATGATTAATGTATGTTCTTCTAAATAATGTGAAGCTACTACCTACTAGTACTAATTACTAGTAGGTATTCAGTTATTGAGGATCAATTATTAACAGGCACAATAGAAAAACAATTAGTGTGACCCTCGAGGTTACGGTTTCTAATTCTGGTGAAGGACGACCATTCTGGGGCTATCTAAAATGTAAAAAAGACGTTCAATCAGTCCTAGTAGTGTATTCTGAATAAATGAATTTGACTTCAATGAAATTTTTGCATGAACATATTATGGTGTCTTGTTAGCAATCTCCAATTAATTCCCTCAACACTAAACAATACACTTCTAATTTCATAGCAATCCAATGCCAACGGAGTGCTGATTAGAAATCCGTACGGTTAACCAAGCTCTTATTAGAATCGACCACAAATTTCGGGGCCTCGCCTGACTCACGGCTGTAGCGTCTGCAAATAACTATTAGTTACTACCTGGAATGTAAGACCAACCTATTTGTATACCGGAGTACTGTAATTCACTCTCTATGAATAGAAATGTCTATAGTGATGTTAATAATACATACAAGTAAAGTAGTGATGGCAAAAAAGCCCACATTATGCTGATATTTCATCATCATACTGTCCCACTGCTGGGCACGGGTCTCCTCTTATATTGAGAAGCATTAGGCTATATTCCACCACGCTAGCCTAATGCGGGTTGGCAGACTTCACACACCGTCAATAAATTCTCTCAGGCATGCAGGTTTCCTCACGATGTTTTCACCATTTTAGCGAGTGATAAATTAATTATGGATACGCACAAGGATTCGATACTTAAGTCAGAGGTTCGTGCCTTGGATTCGAACTTGAGACCTTCGACTTTAATCCCTCTCAATCGGAGGGGATGATGATGAGGCCATAGTGGGAGTAATTCCACTAAAATTCGAGCTGCTCAAATGGGGAAGTACATCCGCCTTGCAGAAAATCGTAGTGAAATAACACTGCTTTGAGCTGTGTTGTGTTCCTTACGGTAAGCAAGGTTGCCAGTGCTCCGCAAAGAAACGTTGTGTTCGAAAAGGGGAAACTTTGACCCTTATACACTGCCAACCCAACTATTCCTCTTTCGTTTTACAGGGTCGGCAACGCTATAGGCTACGGTAACCGCTTACCATCAGGTGGGCCATATGCTTGCTTGCTACCTTAGTGGTATAAAAAAAAACTGATGTGTCTAAAAGCATGAAAGTTACATTAGAATTCCATATGTAACGTAAAAGATGACTAGGATACGATTTGGAAAAAATATACTGAGGCAGGCTCAGCTTGTACTAACAAAATAAATTATTGAAATTAAACTATTATTTACGGATTTTATCGCGTTTATTGATATTATTAGCAAATATTTAAATCGTTAGATGGTCCCGCGTCAAATAATGGTCACGTTTCGGTAAGTAAACTAGTTGACATCAGAAATATAGAATCTGTTATAGTCACTCATACTGAATATTTCACACTGTCGTTCTCTGTCTCTACATGGAATGTGTGCATGCACTCATCTCTATATGGACACGTTTTCAAGCGGCATAAGTACGGTGGGGGCAAATCTAACGATTTAAATCTTTGATTATTAGTTAGTTAAATAGGATTAATAATATCAATAACCGCGATTAAATCTGTAAATAGCAGTTTTTAAGTTAAGTAAAAAATCTCTGCTGCAGTTTAATCTTTGTAAATACAGGAGTATCTAGTAAGATATATTTGTCGTCAAGCGGAACCTTTTTGTAAGGATCTCTAAAAGCTGGTGCATTGTTTCACGGTACCTCAGTTTCAACTTTAGTTCTCGTTATAAAGTTACTCCTTTGCAGTGCATTCAAGGATGCTTTTCCTCTTTTAAAACACCAAAAATGCGTCATTATTTTTAAAACAACTAGACTTTCATAATGTTTACTAGGTACCATCAGGCGCTGCGCTTGTTTACCGTCTTGTTATAAAAAGTTTTACTTGAATGAGTACCCATACTAATATTATAAATGCGAATGTCTGTCTTTCTGTTACTCACATTTTCATGCTTAAATTGCTGAACAAATGATGTTACACTATGGTAGAGAGATAGATTGGGCCTATGAGAAATAAGTTCATAAGTAATCGGCTTGAATTTGGCTCAACAATTCCATTACAAGTGAAACCACGAGCAAATTCTAGTAATAAATCCGTACTAATACTATAAATGTGAAAGCGACGCTTTCTGTCCCATCCATCTGTCTGTAAGCGTGATGCTTAATCCGCTGAACCAATTTTGATGAAATTTGGCACAGAGATAGCTTTGACCTTGGAAAAGGACATAGGCTACTTTCTGTCTCTACAAATCCTTTGGGATCTGAGTGAAAGGCTACCTTCTGTCACAAAAAAATCCATTGGGTTGCCAATGAAACCGCCAGGCAATAACTATTAAGAAATACTCCTTTACAAAATACCAAGTGATATTTAAACGTCCGTCAGTTACGGTGAAAGCGTGGCATTTCATATATTCATGTTGTAATATTTTATTCCTAACATGACAGGGTTACCTCACCTAGGGCATTTATAAACATGACATTTAAAACACACAAAGCTAGTGATAAATTGTCGAGATGTGTTTATGAAGTGTTTTAATGCTCTCTCGAACGATCTATGTTGCCAGGGGTTGCAGGGTTGTCACCGCTTCAACCGCGTGTTAAAATGTAAAGTATTATTAGTATTTTTTTATTATATTTGGCATTAACGCATGCTAAACATTAAAGGGCGAGCCCAGCTGCTACTCAGAATTTAATAGAAGAACGCATTAACACTTTGCTCGTCCTGGGAATCGAACCCAGGACCTTTATCATAGCAGTCACGTTTACGACCGCTAGACTAAAGAAAAACAGAAAGAAAGAAAAATATTTATTGATACAGTCTTGGACAATGTACACAAAATATTAAAAAACATGATAACAAATAAAATAAGGATAAAAAATTGTGTGCCTCACGACTGCGTGAAATAGGCTCCAGTTCAGCTAAATGCCAGACCGCTGGTGAGCTGCCTGGCGCTGGTTTTCAACTGGACCATTAAAATGATGTGTCACGGATGCAAACCGAAATTTCTATAACAGTAAGTATTTATATATATACAGGATGTCCCATAACGTGACGATAGGCCGGCAACAGGGGAAAGGCCTACTAATGGCGGGCCCAGTAAAAAAAATCATCGATTTATTCGCTACGGTTCCCAAGTATCAGCCAATTTAAAAAATATCACAATTATACCACCCTGAGTTAAAATTTTTGGCATAATGACTAGAGTTTTCAATTATTTGAAATTTAATTATATGTATTTCATACCAATTACATTATGGAATTTATAAAACTAAGGGTACAATGGCGGTCTTATCGCTAATAGCGATATTTACCAGACAACCTTTGGATGGACAGGAACATTTGAAAAAAATGGTGGGTAGTCAATGGTGTACTATAACCAACTTAAACATAAAATATATTATAAAACAACTAAAATAAATATAATATATCATATGAGATAAATAAATAAATATAATTATATACATATATTATATACATATAGCATATATATTATATGACATATAGCAGCACAGGTAGTCAGAAATACAGCGTAAGCAACAATATCCATCCATACAGACAAGAACGTGTAAGAGTGAAAGAGAGAGACTTGAAATATTATGAATAAATGAGAAAACGTCAATTGATAATTATAGAAGAAAGGAGCAGTATACTTGAATTAAAGTTACAAGAAATCGTCATGCACCAATTTTTTAAAACTTATTAATGACTGAGCACGTCGTATGGATACAGGCAATGAATGCATTGCCTGTATCCACAACCGCACAGCCTGTACCGTAAAGGATTTAGCATAGAATGTTGTAGAATGCATTGGCGTTTCAAGCCTCAAATTCTCCGATGATCTCAAGTACCTTGTATGTGTGTCATGGAGGAACTTACAACGTTCCTTGAGATAAGAGGGAGTAGCGGGATTAAACAAAAGTTCTTTTTTTTTATCGTGCAATCAGTCACTGGACTATGAGCAGATGTGTTGGAGAACGGTAGAGATCAGGATAGTGATAGTACCCCATCGGGACTATCTCTTCATTATACGGTTGGATATTATAATTCCAGTATTTCACGCCTTTTCAGCCTTCTTAGAGTTAAAGGAACAGTAAGTTCCACGGCCAGTTCATTTGGGTGGTGTAGCAGTCGTTTTTTGTAATTTGCTGAGAAGGAGATTATTTCTTCCTTCACAGTGCTAATCTTCAGGTGGTCATGGACTTCTGAATTTTTTATAAACCATGGGGTGTTAGCTATTTGTTTGAGGATGGAGTCTTCAGCTCTTTGGATTTTGGCTAAACTGGAGTCGCAACCCGATCCCTAGAGTCGAATGCCATAAGTCCGTATCGGCTTTAGGGTCGTTTTATAGATCAGCAACTTGTTGTCAAGTGCCAGTCTGGAGTTTCTGCCCAACAGCCACGAGAGTCGCCGATACCTATGGTTGAGTTCATCTCTTTGGATTCTATATGTTTCTTCCAAGTTAGCCTGCGATCAAGATGTATCCCAAGGTATTAAACAAAAGTAATGATAAAATATGGGCATTCCGATGAAGGCGGATTGGAAGCCACTTGAGCTTAGTGCGATATTCAGAAATATGATCTTAGTTGCGTAAACCAAAATATAAATCGTATACAATTTTTTTTAAGGCGCTCAAGCTTATCTAATTGTGCTTCAGTAAGATCAGGGTAACTGGCATCAGCATAGTCAAGGATAGGAAGAAGAAAGGATCTGGCAAGCTCAATTTTGGTGGCAGTTGGCAGAAAATTACGTAGTCTTCTCATGGACCCACCTGCAGCAAATACTTTTCTACTTACTTCTTGCAACTGTGCCCCCCATGCGAGATTTTTGTCAATATATATCCCCAAATTCTTAACGGAATCGCCATATGGAATTGACATACCATCAAAGACAACTTGAGGAATTCGTGAGAAGTCTATCCTGGATAATAGCCTGGGGGTGCCGATGACAATGACTTGCGTTTTTATGGGATTCACTTTCAAACCATAAGCCGTACTCCACTCAGATATAGATGCCAAGTCAGTATTCGACATTTTAACCGCCTCCGACTGTTCGTCTAAAGGTGCCTGAGAGTATATTTGCAAGTCATCTGCATATAGGTGGTAGGATGAAAGAAAGTGATTGGAAATGGAATTAATAAAAATTGCGAAAAGAAGAGGAAAAAGTACGCCCCCCTGTGGTACGCCGGCTGAGGTAACGCACCAAGAAGAAAAAGACCCCTCAATACAAATACGTTGACGACGGCCACGCAGGTAACTTCGAAACCAATCATTCGCTGTTGTATGTAATCCTTATGTACTCCATATGTACTCCTTATGTACTCCTTATGTACTCCTTATGTACTCCTTATGTACTCCTTATGTACTCCTTATGTACTCCTTATGTACTCCTTATGTACTCCTTATGTACTCCTTATGTACTCCTTATGTACTCCTTATTTACTCCTTATGTACTCCTTATGTACTCCTTATGTACTCCTTATGTACTCCTTATGTACTCCTTATGTACTCCTTATGTACTCCTTATGTACTCCTTATGTACTCCTTATGTACTCCTTATGTACTCCTTATGTACTCCTTATGTACTCCTTATGTACTCCTTATGTACTCCTTATGTACTCCTTATGTACTCCTTATGTAAACCAGAGAGTTTTATGCTTTTGAATAGTGTGAAATGATAAAAAAAATTTTTTTCGATTTTTCACCCATATAACCATGACCTGCTGGGACTGAACCTTGAGTTCTGGAATCAAATCACGTTCCATGTTGTAGTTCTGATACGGATCTATGAGAAACCTAAGAACTATTCTTGAAAAGTATCAGGAACTGTAGAATTATGGTGCATGCGATAAGAAGTGACATTTATTTTTGATCTGCTGGACAATGATCTGCTAAGTTCACTCACACGTGGCCATGACTATAGGGCAGCCTTGCCGTCACCTCCCCAGGTAAAGGCAAGTACCGTTTTAAGTCCGTACGAGTCCGACATACAGCCTCCCCGGATGGCGGAAGATCCATGAGTATTGTCCGTACTTAAAAAAAAAGACAGATAATAATGGTTACAAAAACCGATTGGTTTTCTAGCGGTACTATAACTCATTATCTTACGGATACTGTTAATTGCCGTCGCTTAATGTAGGTTTTCTTCCTATCTCGGTTAGTCCCACTGCTGGGCAAAGGCCTCCGTTCCCTCTTTCCAGGCCACTCTGTCTGCCGGTTTAGCAGCCCATTCTCTCTCATAGAAATTGAGCTCGACGCGCCACCTCTGGGCCGACCACGCTGTCGTTCCGCTTTATTTGGGATTCAAGTTGTGGTAGCTTTTGCCCATTAACGACCTGGATTTGCAGCTGATTCTTAAATAGGATTGCACACATTTTACTATTTGATTTTAAAAACAAACTTAAGCAAGTCATTATTATTTCTTCTAAAAACGCCCCGGGACACTAGGGATTTCTCGTGTATTGGTGATGGTTTTACAAACACAAATTTTCACATAAAAGAAGCTTTTCAGCAGGTCCACATCTTTGTGCACAAATAGTGCTAATTCAACATGGTATTATGTGATATAAGCGACAGTGTAGGTAGGTACTTGACGAATAATGGAGACCAACATCGATACAGAAATCAATAGTAAGTACCTACAGCACATTAATATTCGGCATTCGGCGCGAAGCAATGTTGTGCAAATATAGCACGGTTTGAATTAGTGTTTACTATCCTATATACACCTATGTAGATGTGAAGTGACACCATGCATTTTAATAGGTTCCTTCCTGTACTATAAGCGTATGAGTATTTAGAATATGTTACGTGTGGACGATTTTAACGAGCACATCGTACCAGAGCCCTTGTTTCTGGTCCAATTTTAGTCAGAAATTGCTACACCTAGACTATTCGACTTATCCATTATTGTAGTCACGGAATAATACGGACAGCTAATAATGGATAACAACATCAATGCACAGATCTGTAGTTCAACTCATTAATATTCGGCTTTCGGCGCAATGCTATGATCTGCAAATATACAACAGTTTGAATTAATGTTTACTGCCCTTCTATGTATATGTACCTGTGTCAGATACACATGAATTGAATTTTAATCAGCTTAATCCTAAAAACTGGGAATGGTTAATGTGGAGGCAAATGCGGCTGTTGAGCATGAGATCATAGGTTCGATTCCCGTTCAGTGTTATCGTATTTTTCCTTTATGACATTTTTAGTAGCACCTCGAAATTTCGGGATCCTAAACTGACTTCAAATTCAACCTTACATCTGTAGCTAAATTATAAAATCGTCTCCCATGCGATATAAAATCACGCACACAACACTAGTTATCACGGGGCTAGATGTTTATCCCAGCATATTTCCGCGTCAATCGAGCCCTCATTAAGAGGTAGACACATTAATATTCACTTGCGCCGGAACGATGTCAATGCAGACACAGAACGGAACCCAGCCTTGATTTAGTGTTTTGTATTACCGGTTGTAAATTATACCGTGAGATCCCTTTTCATAGGGATGTTGTTTGCAACTATTAAAGCAGTAATACGTTAGTAATTAATAAGAGCTAGTAACAACCCAAAAAGAACATAATACTCACAGGTCTTGAGTTCAAATGCGAAATCCACTGACTTATAATCATCATTAATCTATATACTGTTCTAGTGCTGGGTACGGGTCTCCTCTCAGAATGAGAGGGATTAGATTACCTATACTACGCTAGCCTATTGCGGGTTGGCAGACTTCACATGCCGTCGAGAAAATCTCTTAGGCATGCAGGGTTCCTCACAATGTTTTCCTTCACCGTTTAAGCGAGTGTTTAATCAATAATACGCACATGATTTTGAAAAGTCAGAGGTGTGTTCCTTGGATTCTAACTCGAGACCTTTGAGCCAAATATTTATGTGATAAACATAAGTGTATCTATGTCTTGGTCTGGTTGTTCCATATAAGTATGAATTTCCAAAAAATAGTAAATAAGGATAACAAACTAGTATAAGTTCTATTTAGTTTGGGACTAGATGGTCCTGTGAAAAAAGGTCCCAAAATATTTATTTTACTTTTCCACGTGGACGAAGTCACGGACAGAAACTAGCAATTCTGCCCGCGACTTCGTCCGCGTGGAAAAGTAACTTTTTATTATCGTTCTAATTTGACTAGTTAACTCAAAATGGTTATAAATTATAGCCTTTAGGTTATTCTGATGTATAAGTAATAATACTATAAAGTTTCATCAAAATCCGTTCAGTAGTTTTAGCGTGAAAGAGTAACAAATATCCATCCATCCATCCATCCTCACAAACTTTCACATTTATAATATTAGTAGGATAGGATAGAATTTATTACAACAAAGAATTGTTTACTATGTTAGCGAAACAGTACAGTAATGGATTGTAGTTCCAACGACGAACATTAAACGCATCCGACTCAAAGCCACTTGAGTTTTGGCTCGGCTTTCAGTCCGTTGCACCCAGTGTTGATTCTGATTTCCAGTTTCGCTTTCTCGGTGATGTTCGACTACACAAATGCGTTGGTACATCTCGAAACAGCTGTGTACAAACATTGTTGGAGATGTTCGCAGTTAACAATGCAATACTGGCTGTCTAGAGATCGGCCAACTGTTCTTTAGATTTTGAACTGAGTACATACTAAATCACTGCTAAATTTTTAGCAGTGATTTAGTATGTACTCAGTTTAAAGTATAAAAGACACTGCTAAATTTTTAGCAGTGATAGCCTAGTGGTATGACCATTGGACTGCCAAGTCGAAGGTCTCGAGTTCAAACCCAAGACACGTACCTCTGACTTTTCGAATTCATGTGTGTATTAATAATTAATTATCAATCGCTTAAACGGTGAAGGAAAACATCGTGAGGAAACCTGCATACCTTAGAGATTTTTCTCGACGGTTTGTGAAGTCTGCCAACCCGCACTAGGCCAGCGTGGTGGACTATAGCCTAATCCCTCTCAATATGAGAGGAGACCCGTGCCCAGCAGTGGGACAGTATATGGGTTGATGACTTGACATACTAAATAAGATAACTTTATCGTGTACTTTAGTGACTACTAGTTTTTGGCTGCTGTGTCATCCACATCTCAAAGGTCTTTTTGAGACAAAAGGTAACCTATGTCATTCACCAAGATCTAATCTACATCTGTACCAAATTTCATCAAAATCGATTCAGTGGTTTAGGCGTGAAAGCGTAACAGACAGAAAAATACACACGTCATATTCTCGACAACGTAGAGATAGAGAAAAGGTGTTTAGCAAAATTAAAAATAATTTTGCGTCACGGATTGAGAATTAAAAATTTCATTTGATATGAAACGTCCGAACTGATAGGAATTGTTTTGAAAAATGCGAATATTCTCTAAAATATTGGTTCACACACACAAAGTCAATTCTATATTTAGACATCGCTTTTAATCTATCACAAAACTTGTAAGGGTTCTATTACAGTCCAAGGAAGCTAAAAAGCTAAAGTAGAGCATTTATCTTGGATACAAGAGTTCGTATTTAGTCCAATACTTTACGTAAATAAACTGAACCAGTTCCAAGCAATACTAACTAGCTTTACGGAAATTATCTATAATTGTAAGGCAGCTCAGCCATTAAACGTTTAATGTTTCATGGTATTCTTCGAAGTTTACATTGAGTTCTAAATTGCTTACATTGACTGAATATGAATGAGGGTAATATTATGCATATTAAAGATGAGACAACTAAACACGCCGATTTGATTAATCACTTTTTTGTAATACCGCCTCGTCAGTCTAGTGATGCTAAGCGCAACTGCTAAGCTAGCTTTTTCGTTGTTCAATAAAATTATTTATTGGACAACGAAAACTGCAATTTAACAGCGATACCTAGACTGGAACCAAAAAAAAATATTCTTGATTTGAACACTAATTTGCTATAAATAATTCTAATTCGCGATCCTTGAATCTCGGGATAAAAACGTCGTGATCTCGGTATTTCAAAGGAGGTGTTATTCACTTTATATTATTTATTTTGAAGTATAGGTAAATATACTCTACTTATTCGGATCTCTGATAATGTATGTAATGTACTTTACTTTAGGTACGGTTCTTGTACGGTTTATTATGTGCTCCATAATAATTGACCAAGTAACGAGGGTAAACTTCTCATGTATTAGACAACAGATTAAGCCGTGGTGGCGGTGCTTTTATACGAAAAACCACAGAGTTTTAAAGTTATAGAGAGGACATTAGGAACATTTTCATTCAAACATTTTGATATCCCATCTATCGCTTATAGTATTTAAGTCTTTGGTAAAAACCATTACTAGTGTACATATTTTTAATTATTTAAAAAAATAATAATGCATTTAAAAATTATAAACGGAAACAGTATCCAAGCTACCGGTGATAAGGGCTCTAGCGACAGGAACCTCCTGATGATACGCGCTGTGTCCAGGAGTACCGCTCTCTTCATCAAACCCTTGACCCAGTCGCCTAACGAGAGCCTCCTCAGATGTTTATTACCATCCGTAGGCAGTCTGTTGCCAAAAATCTATCAATTTACGTATTACCCCATTGTCTCCCAGTAGGTAATTATTTTATTGATTTCTGACATTTATCGACGATTGACGAATATTATACATTGAAATAAAACTACCTACTTTTTACGGATTTTATCGCGGATAGACCAGTCTCTCCGTGACCATGGGCGCTGTAAAGGGTCCGAAACATCGGGATTAATAATATCAATATACGCGATAAAATCCGTAAAAAGTAGTTTAATTTCAAGGTAATTATTTTGCTGAGTACGAAATGGAAATCGTTCTACGTTTGGTTTTACGATAAAAAGTGTATATATTTACCATTCTACTATCCAAGTAATCTTTCACAAGTATGGAAAAAACTGCCGAACTGTCACACGAAGACAGTTCACTAGATCGCTGACAGATGATTGATGAAACTCATCCCTCGCAGTGGACAGTCGCGATTCGATCGCTGATCAATCACAATCGAATATATCCAGTTATTTTTATCTTCTATCTTTGTTATTCTCTATGTGAGTGAGAGTGACGCATTAATCTTGTAACATAAAAGTTTGGATTTGACAATGCAGAAATACCATTAACTCGTAAATATAATTTAGGTAAAACTTCTGTTTAAGTAAGTACCTATCTCAACTTGTTACGCAGAAAATATTGACGCAAAACTAACAAGCAAGTACTTTGTAGAACGTATGTTCTTAATGACAGTCTTGTCTAGACAGTAATGCAAATAAATTAAATAAAAGTAAACGTGAAATCAATTAATTTGGAGATGATATAATTATTAATCCTTCGCATTTAAAATCTGCCAGTGGGACATTCATTCAACGTCACACTTTACATACTTATTAAAACGTTATCTCCAAAATGAGGCTAAAGTTATTATTATCTACCTAATTTTGTTCTTCCATAAAGTTGGAGCTAAAATTCCAGACAGGCAAGGCAAACACTGTTTATCAAGCGTTTATGGCAAACTTGCTTTACAAATCTCTTGCGCACGCGACGCTGAACTCGCTTTCTATTCTGTTCTCAGCACTCAAGATTTCCCAGGTGCATCGTTTGTCCTCAGTAGTTATTCTTGTAACGCATAGACGACACTTAGAAGTCTTTTGTGTTCTTGTTGGGCTCCAACATTGAAAATGTTTATCTTTGAGGTTTGTTCTCAACCCTAACTGCTACTAACAGCCAGTTTTTATGTTCAAGTTGATGAAAAACTGTGTTTCTGTTGGAAAACTTTGAGTATTATGTAGGTTAATGTCGAATTTGCCACACTGTTAATTATAAGCAGTTGAAGGAAATCAACGAAAACGCCAAATGAACATATGTCATAATCCTGTCTACCCTTTGGAGAATACAGCCATAATATCTAGGGATCAGTTAGCTTATAAAATAATAAACAAGATATATTCTGTTTTGAATAATTTATGATGTGATTATACTGTTATGGCATAACATGGGCGGCGTATTCCCAATTGGTATGTTTGTCGTATCATGATTTACAATGCGGCCATTTTGGCGTATTATTGTGAGTTGATGAATGTCCTAATGCAATGACATTTATGTATTACGGCTGGGTGTTTATTCGGCATATTATTGGATAAGTGATCATTGCCCTTTGAAGCGCTCGACGATGATTCAAAAGTCATCAAAATCGGCTTGTCGTGAAAATTTGTCTATGTCTGAAGTACACAGGAAAGCAGAGTATTGTCCATCACATGCTTCAATAATTATAGAGATCACGAGAACATTCGACTAGTTGTCGAATATATTGACGATATAATATAACTTAAAGACCCGCTTAATGAAATAAGGCCGTGTATCTTCCTCAGAGTAGAAGTTGAAGTCTCAAGGGAAACTTGCAACTGGTAATATTTTGGTAGTTTTTCTGAAGTAGAAAGAACCCATCGTGTTCACCGGTATGTTTAAGTTTAATAAGTTATCTGGGACTTAAATATACCCGCAAACTATCGGTGTACATTATTACCGTACCTCTGCCGTATCCTCCGGGGAGTGCAGGTGTTATAATATGTTATAGAAAACACGCAAATGGAGCGACTGATTGCGTATTACTTTTTACAGATATTTTTCTTTATATTTAATTCTCTTCACATAATCTTAAAATGAGCTAAGTTTGAAGGGCCCTCGTTTTCTATCAAACAATAAGTTTCAAATTACCAAACTTAGATAGGTTTGCTCACTAGACTGTGCTTACTATCCAAAGACAACATTGTCAATTTTGCGTTCTTTTGAACTCTGTATTTGATATGCGTATGGATCAATGCTTTTTAAACTTTCATTTATTAGTTTACGTCATTGATTTAGCTCATCCCTTTTATATTTCATAAATTTATATTAATTGACATCAATTTTTAAAACACTCTTGGGCACAAAACATGATTTATACCAAATTGAAAAACGCGAACTTATCCTTAAAATGAAATTCCTTAGAGATTAAAGCTACGGCAAAACAAGCCTAGCATCTAGGTAAAACAAACTTTATATTCAACAAACATGCCAGATTTTATTGTGTTAGTATTGAATGAACAGGTGGCTTATAAATCACGGGTATGTAGCCCTTTTAGCACATATATTATTAAAGTTATGTTACATTTTCTCTTCTGCCACAAAGAAACGCATTGAATACCATAAATAATCGTTTTAGCATTGCAAATGTAAATTGTATCTTCTGGACTGCCAGAGAAACTGCGGACATCGGCTAGGCTATCGAACGTACATATAAATATTCTGACCTATTAATTCTCTCAGTTTCTCTACAGTACAATAAAGCTACAAACTTCGGGGCAAATAGTCCAGTTTATGTTCTCTTAAGAATTTTCCTTTATGATATCACAATAGGTACTTACTCAAATATTTCTGCTCCCCTAGATTTATTAAAATATTTATGATGTCAAGCTCCGTCTCTTTCATTTGCTCTTACGTCTTTTGCGAATCTGTTTGGCGATGTTGGCAGAATCATAAACTACATCATTTAATATAATTTCAATTACCTTTAGTACAGTGTACGCTTTTGAGTCTTAGGTACTTAGTATAGATTATTCAATGGCCAAAAAAGTGAACAATCTGGAATAAAAATATTTCTTTAATATTATATTACTTTTGATATTATTAATTCAGACTACTAGGTAGATGTACATCACTCACTGATCCCTTTTCAACTTTTCTTTTTGAGCCTTTTCCCTTAACTATAGTGGGGTCGACTTCCAGTATAAGCACATGCAGCTGAATATCAGTATTTTACACGAAGCGACTGCCATCAACCGAATTCCTGGGATATACTATTTAAGTGGATAGAGATACAAAAAAAATATCTCCAACTTTGTGGGCTTGCCAGAAATACAATTTTTTATTTATTATTTCAAAAACTTCTGTTCAAAAACAGCCAGAATCAAATTTGTATTTTCCACATTTCTTTTTGAATATCGAATTGTACAGTTCACACGAGCCGTTGAATATTGAAATTCAATCAAAATAATATTATGCGATATGATCGAAACAAAGCCGATCCTATTCTCGATATAATACAAATTGTGAACAGTGCTGTGGGACGGTACATTAATATGCATCAAGTGCAAACTATCGTCGACCGCGATCGCAGTGCAGACGGCAAACACAAGCACAGCTACAACGATAGCTTTCCATTTAGAAACACAGAAGCACTGTGTTACCGTAGCTATCCAGTCATTGATGTTATATGTACATGGTATTAGAATATTGATGGCATAGGAGTCGGCACAATTTTAAGCGATGTAAATATTCGCACCGCGGCACAGTGCATTGTTGTTATTGAATAACAAAAACACTAATATTGTATTTAAAATGTGTAAACTAAAAATTCCTATTTAATAATATTATGTTTTAAAAATACGGTTGTTTTTTAATAATCATCGATAAATCAAATATTAAGGAAACAGCGTGTCAGCCACTTATCTTCTTGCCGAGACAAGTGACGGAAATGGGTGACTTAATGGCGCTGCAAGCGATACTTAGCTTGTTAGCACTACGACGGACGTTAAGAATTCAAACAATTTGTTTTTGTAGTACCTGAATTATTATGGATCATACGTAATTAGAACAAAGCTCTGTTTTGCTTAACAAAAGGTAATGTGTGAAGGATATATAAAATAGGTAGTTATTGAAATCATATAAGAAACTAGGCAGTCTATGATGGTCATCATCACTGCATTTTATTAGAAAGACAAACGTGTGTTGTGTGTTTACAATTCTGCATGCTTTTGGAATTTAAAATACAGTTATATTTTTATCGGAGGTTAATCTCAATGTTGTATGCTGCTACAGGAAAATTGAATGAAAGTCATACCTATATGAATGTTCTGATTCAATCCTGTGCGTTTCAGGGAAATCTAAAAACCAAATGTTCTGCTCTTGTATTCGGGCCCGTCCATTTTCATCTAGTCGATCGTACCAGATTTGAGCTTCCAAAAATATTGAGTATTGGCTTCATTACATTTTATTTATATTTGGGTCAGATATAGAATAAAGTTTTATTTTGGGAAAGATAACAATCTTATACTGTATTGAGGCTTTGACCTTAGTTCAGACCATTATTTATTTATTTTTAAAACGTTTCCCCACACTAAGATTTTCTCCTATGTCGTAGGTGCACAACACAAACTATCACATACACAAATGCCCAGACCCGGAACAACTACATGTACTGAATTTACGTCTTTATGGTGACGTCAGTAACACCTATTGAAATGCAAGGTTTTGCTTTTTCCTTTGTATTTTTCCTTTTCTAAATAACTTTAAAATCTTAGCATGGAAAATGCCAAAAATATACAAAAAGATAGTTAGAAGGTAAGGTGGCATCGTTCGGCACTTAACTAACTGTAAAGTAAGTTGTGTCGGTTGAAAAGAAGAAACTATGTGTCCCAAGAGTAAAAAACTATTTTGGTAAACGCACAAGAAGATATCTAGTACCAACACTTATGAATGAATTACCGCCGCAGTTGATAGGACATATAACATCAAAAAACCAACTTAAAAAAATTCTAAAAAAACATTATCTTTCATTGTGCCCATAGCTTTTTAATAACTTTTTTTTTTCGCTTTATTGTTTTACAAGTTTGATGTTATTGTTATTCTTTTTTATTCTATTGAGGCTGCGGGCTGCCAGAACAGTTTTTATACACTGCATATGTATGGCATAAAGTTATTTTGTAGATAAGTAAGAAAAATATTTGTATAGATTAAAAGTATTTCTAACTGTAAAGCGAGAACTGCTGCCGACAAACTGCTTTGCAGTTTGGCAGATTTCATAATTGTAATTATTTGTACAGATGTTTATTAAATAAATTAATAATGCATTTAAAAATTATAAACGGAAACAGTATCCAAGCTACCGGTGATAAGGGCTCTAGCGACAGGAACCTCCTGATGATACGCGCTGTGTCCAGGAGTACCGCTCTCTTCATCAAACCCTTGACCCAGTCGCCTAACGAGAGCCTCCTCAGATGTTTATTACCATCCGTAGGCAGTCTGTTGCCAAAAATCTATCAATTTACGTATTACCCCATTGTCTCCCAGTAGGTAATTATTTTATTGATTTCTGACATTTATCGACGATTGACGAATATTATACATTGAAATAAAACTACCTACTTTTTACGGATTTTATCGCGGATAGACCAGTCTCTCCGTGACCATGGGCGCTGTAAAGGGTCCGAAACATCGGGATTAATAATATCAATATACGCGATAAAATCCGTAAAAAGTAGTTTAATTTCAAGGTAATTATTTTGCTGAGTACGAAATGGAAATCGTTCTACGTTTGGTTTTACGATAAAAAGTGTATATATTTACCATTCTACTATCCAAGTAATCTTTCACAAGTATGGAAAAAACTGCCGAACTGTCACACGAAGACAGTTCACTAGATCGCTGACAGATGATTGATGAAACTCATCCCTCGCAGTGGACAGTCGCGATTCGATCGCTGATCAATCACAATCGAATATATCCAGTTATTTTTATCTTCTATCTTTGTTATTCTCTATGTGAGTGAGAGTGACGCATTAATCTTGTAACATAAAAGTTTGGATTTGACAATGCAGAAATACCATTAACTCGTAAATATAATTTAGGTAAAACTTCTGTTTAAGTAAGTACCTATCTCAACTTGTTACGCAGAAAATATTGACGCAAAACTAACAAGCAAGTACTTTGTAGAACGTATGTTCTTAATGACAGTCTTGTCTAGACAGTAATGCAAATAAATTAAATAAAAGTAAACGTGAAATCAATTAATTTGGAGATGATATAATTATTAATCCTTCGCATTTAAAATCTGCCAGTGGGACATTCATTCAACGTCACACTTTACATACTTATTAAAACGTTATCTCCAAAATGAGGCTAAAGTTATTATTATCTACCTAATTTTGTTCTTCCATAAAGTTGGAGCTAAAATTCCAGACAGGCAAGGCAAACACTGTTTATCAAGCGTTTATGGCAAACTTGCTTTACAAATCTCTTGCGCACGCGACGCTGAACTCGCTTTCTATTCTGTTCTCAGCACTCAAGATTTCCCAGGTGCATCGTTTGTCCTCAGTAGTTATTCTTGTAACGCATAGACGACACTTAGAAGTCTTTTGTGTTCTTGTTGGGCTCCAACATTGAAAATGTTTATCTTTGAGGTTTGTTCTCAACCCTAACTGCTACTAACAGCCAGTTTTTATGTTCAAGTTGATGAAAAACTGTGTTTCTGTTGGAAAACTTTGAGTATTATGTAGGTTAATGTCGAATTTGCCACACTGTTAATTATAAGCAGTTGAAGGAAATCAACGAAAACGCCAAATGAACATATGTCATAATCCTGTCTACCCTTTGGAGAATACAGCCATAATATCTAGGGATCAGTTAGCTTATAAAATAATAAACAAGATATATTCTGTTTTGAATAATTTATGATGTGATTATACTGTTATGGCATAACATGGGCGGCGTATTCCCAATTGGTATGTTTGTCGTATCATGATTTACAATGCGGCCATTTTGGCGTATTATTGTGAGTTGATGAATGTCCTAATGCAATGACATTTATGTATTACGGCTGGGTGTTTATTCGGCATATTATTGGATAAGTGATCATTGCCCTTTGAAGCGCTCGACGATGATTCAAAAGTCATCAAAATCGGCTTGTCGTGAAAATTTGTCTATGTCTGAAGTACACAGGAAAGCAGAGTATTGTCCATCACATGCTTCAATAATTATAGAGATCACGAGAACATTCGACTAGTTGTCGAATATATTGACGATATAATATAACTTAAAGACCCGCTTAATGAAATAAGGCCGTGTATCTTCCTCAGAGTAGAAGTTGAAGTCTCAAGGGAAACTTGCAACTGGTAATATTTTGGTAGTTTTTCTGAAGTAGAAAGAACCCATCGTGTTCACCGGTATGTTTAAGTTTAATAAGTTATCTGGGACTTAAATATACCCGCAAACTATCGGTGTACATTATTACCGTACCTCTGCCGTATCCTCCGGGGAGTGCAGGTGTTATAATATGTTATAGAAAACACGCAAATGGAGCGACTGATTGCGTATTACTTTTTACAGATATTTTTCTTTATATTTAATTCTCTTCACATAATCTTAAAATGAGCTAAGTTTGAAGGGCCCTCGTTTTCTATCAAACAATAAGTTTCAAATTACCAAACTTAGATAGGTTTGCTCACTAGACTGTGCTTACTATCCAAAGACAACATTGTCAATTTTGCGTTCTTTTGAACTCTGTATTTGATATGCGTATGGATCAATGCTTTTTAAACTTTCATTTATTAGTTTACGTCATTGATTTAGCTCATCCCTTTTATATTTCATAAATTTATATTAATTGACATCAATTTTTAAAACACTCTTGGGCACAAAACATGATTTATACCAAATTGAAAAACGCGAACTTATCCTTAAAATGAAATTCCTTAGAGATTAAAGCTACGGCAAAACAAGCCTAGCATCTAGGTAAAACAAACTTTATATTCAACAAACATGCCAGATTTTATTGTGTTAGTATTGAATGAACAGGTGGCTTATAAATCACGGGTATGTAGCCCTTTTAGCACATATATTATTAAAGTTATGTTACATTTTCTCTTCTGCCACAAAGAAACGCATTGAATACCATAAATAATCGTTTTAGCATTGCAAATGTAAATTGTATCTTCTGGACTGCCAGAGAAACTGCGGACATCGGCTAGGCTATCGAACGTACATATAAATATTCTGACCTATTAATTCTCTCAGTTTCTCTACAGTACAATAAAGCTACAAACTTCGGGGCAAATAGTCCAGTTTATGTTCTCTTAAGAATTTTCCTTTATGATATCACAATAGGTACTTACTCAAATATTTCTGCTCCCCTAGATTTATTAAAATATTTATGATGTCAAGCTCCGTCTCTTTCATTTGCTCTTACGTCTTTTGCGAATCTGTTTGGCGATGTTGGCAGAATCATAAACTACATCATTTAATATAATTTCAATTACCTTTAGTACAGTGTACGCTTTTGAGTCTTAGGTACTTAGTATAGATTATTCAATGGCCAAAAAAGTGAACAATCTGGAATAAAAATATTTCTTTAATATTATATTACTTTTGATATTATTAATTCAGACTACTAGGTAGATGTACATCACTCACTGATCCCTTTTCAACTTTTCTTTTTGAGCCTTTTCCCTTAACTATAGTGGGGTCGACTTCCAGTATAAGCACATGCAGCTGAATATCAGTATTTTACACGAAGCGACTGCCATCAACCGAATTCCTGGGATATACTATTTAAGTGGATAGAGATACAAAAAAAATATCTCCAACTTTGTGGGCTTGCCAGAAATACAATTTTTTATTTATTATTTCAAAAACTTCTGTTCAAAAACAGCCAGAATCAAATTTGTATTTTCCACATTTCTTTTTGAATATCGAATTGTACAGTTCACACGAGCCGTTGAATATTGAAATTCAATCAAAATAATATTATGCGATATGATCGAAACAAAGCCGATCCTATTCTCGATATAATACAAATTGTGAACAGTGCTGTGGGACGGTACATTAATATGCATCAAGTGCAAACTATCGTCGACCGCGATCGCAGTGCAGACGGCAAACACAAGCACAGCTACAACGATAGCTTTCCATTTAGAAACACAGAAGCACTGTGTTACCGTAGCTATCCAGTCATTGATGTTATATGTACATGGTATTAGAATATTGATGGCATAGGAGTCGGCACAATTTTAAGCGATGTAAATATTCGCACCGCGGCACAGTGCATTGTTGTTATTGAATAACAAAAACACTAATATTGTATTTAAAATGTGTAAACTAAAAATTCCTATTTAATAATATTATGTTTTAAAAATACGGTTGTTTTTTAATAATCATCGATAAATCAAATATTATAGCACACAAACTGACGTGGGTGCTGTAATACGACGAATTCTTAATACCTCAATGACTATGAACTGTAGTACTGAATTATTTTGTAGCGGGTTTTAGATTGAGGAAACAGCGTGTCAGCCACTTATCTTCTTGCCGAGACAAGTGACGGAAATGGGTGACTTAATGGCGCTGCAAGCGATACTTAGCTTGTTAGCACTACGACGGACGTTAAGAATTCAAACAATTTGTTTTTGTAGTACCTGAATTATTATGGATCATACGTAATTAGAACAAAGCTCTGTTTTGCTTAACAAAAGGTAATGTGTGAAGGATATATAAAATAGGTAGTTATTGAAATCATATAAGAAACTAGGCAGTCTATGATGGTCATCATCACTGCATTTTATTAGAAAGACAAACGTGTGTTGTGTGTTTACAATTCTGCATGCTTTTGGAATTTAAAATACAGTTATATTTTTATCGGAGGTTAATCTCAATGTTGTATGCTGCTACAGGAAAATTGAATGAAAGTCATACCTATATGAATGTTCTGATTCAATCCTGTGCGTTTCAGGGAAATCTAAAAACCAAATGTTCTGCTCTTGTATTCGGGCCCGTCCATTTTCATCTAGTCGATCGTACCAGATTTGAGCTTCCAAAAATATTGAGTATTGGCTTCATTACATTTTATTTATATTTGGGTCAGATATAGAATAAAGTTTTATTTTGGGAAAGATAACAATCTTATACTGTATTGAGGCTTTGACCTTAGTTCAGACCATTATTTATTTATTTTTAAAACGTTTCCCCACACTAAGATTTTCTCCTATGTCGTAGGTGCACAACACAAACTATCACATACACAAATGCCCAGACCCGGAACAACTACATGTACTGAATTTACGTCTTTATGGTGACGTCAGTAACACCTATTGAAATGCAAGGTTTTGCTTTTTCCTTTGTATTTTTCCTTTTCTAAATAACTTTAAAATCTTAGCATGGAAAATGCCAAAAATATACAAAAAGATAGTTAGAAGGTAAGGTGGCATCGTTCGGCACTTAACTAACTGTAAAGTAAGTTGTGTCGGTTGAAAAGAAGAAACTATGTGTCCCAAGAGTAAAAAACTATTTTGGTAAACGCACAAGAAGATATCTAGTACCAACACTTATGAATGAATTACCGCCGCAGTTGATAGGACATATAACATCAAAAAACCAACTTAAAAAAATTCTAAAAAAACATTATCTTTCATTGTGCCCATAGCTTTTTAATAACTTTTTTTTTTCGCTTTATTGTTTTACAAGTTTGATGTTATTGTTATTCTTTTTTATTCTATTGAGGCTGCGGGCTGCCAGAACAGTTTTTATACACTGCATATGTATGGCATAAAGTTATTTTGTAGATAAGTAAGAAAAATATTTGTATAGATTAAAAGTATTTCTAACTGTAAAGCGAGAACTGCTGCCGACAAACTGCTTTGCAGTTTGGCAGATTTCATAATTGTAATTATTTGTACAGATGTTTATTAAATAAATTAAAAAAAAAAAAAAAAAAAAAGCAAAAACTTGCATTTCAATAGGTGTTACTGACGTCACCATAAAGACGTAAATTCAGTATGTGAAGGAAAAATTCGACATGACGGGTAGGTATCGCGGTGGCTTAGTGGTCATAGCGTCTGGTGTACCGAACCAGAAGACGCAGGTTCGAATCCTGCCCGCGGTCGTATTTTTCCTTTTCTAAATAACTTTAAAATCTTAGCATGGAAAATGCCAAAAATATACAAAAAGATAACTACATGTAGCTTATACAAATATTTGGTCCGTGTGGGGATCGAACCCACAACCGACACAGAAGCCGATCGCTCAACCGCTGCGCCAAACGTGTCGTCAGAAATTACATAAAGCCCCCAAACGCCAGCCCTTCAACACTTCCTAGTGTTTTAGCTGGGAATAAGAAGCGGTACAACAAACTCCCCAGCAACACGTTTTTGTCTATTAATAATTTATGTTATGTAAAATTTTATATAAAACTAGCTGACCCCGCAAACGTTGTTTTGCCATAAAAAAAAATTTAGGGGTATGAAAAATAGATGTTGGCCTATTCTCAGACCTCCCCGATAAGCACAAAAAATTTCATCAAAATCGGTCAAGCCGTTTCGGAGGAGTATGGCAACGAAAACTGTGACACGAGAATTTTATATATTAGATATTTTTTTTATTTTGCTTAGATTAAGTAAATCTTCATGCTATATATCAGTTGTGTTCTTAAACGGGACATAAATCATGCCACTAAACTGTAAGCCTTAGGGACTATAGTCATTCTTGGTTTTATATCGATACTGTTCGACATTGATATGCTTCAACTTATCTTTCAAAGACGAAGCTTAGAATATTCAAAGAAGAACACAGTTTCTCTCGCCCCCACTATAGGTACAACTCTATATAACTTTAGTAGAAGTTCTTATTAATATGCAACAGCTGACAACACTGAACTACAGATTCAATATTGAAAAACTGATAAACTAACAGTCTCTTGTATCCAAGACATTTTAAATTATGGAAAATACCTCTGATGTTTTGTATAAAGCTGAAGTATACTTTTTTGTTACCATTTGGAAGACGTGGCATATGTAGATAAGTCAAGTATTATAAGTAGATGTTGAGACAGAGGCTAGGTACAGGAGAGGAGAGGTAGAGTCTGTTTGAAATAACTCTTATAAGGTTATATTATTGGGTATACTCCAACGAGTAGCTCCACAAATCTAAAGATTTGTATCAGGAAATATATATCAGGTATAAAATTTAATCAAGGGTGCCTTATGCGATCTATTGAATTAAAAAATATCCAACATGAAAAACCAATATCTTCTTCCAGTATCTGAGATACCTTCTTCCCAAATCGATTCGATCGAATAATCTTACAATCTCTCCCTACTTAATATTTTAAATGCGAAAGTAGCTCTGTCTGTCTGTTACGCTTTCCCGCCTAAACCTCTGAATCGATTTTGATGAAATTTGGTACAGAGATAGTTAGACTTTGGAAGAAGAAGGATGCAGAGGCCTTTTGTTTCAAAAACCCCTTTGGGATGCGGGCTTACAGCTAGTAAAAATAAGCAAAAAACAGTAAAATAAACGAAAAACAATAATCTCACTGTTGTTTATTTATAGATTTTATGAAACACTCCGCGGATGATCCTCTGTCGGCCAAAACGGAAATAGATTTTATTTTTTATCCAGCGAATAATTCGCGTACGATGTGACTTTTGTGTAGTATATACAACCTTAAAATAATTTCCGAAATAATTTCCGAAACAGTAATGGACCATCAAAATCATTATTTTCATAAAATAACATATATACCATCACGCCTGTAACACCCTAAGGGTTAGATAAAGGTGTACTAATGTACACCCACAGTTCACCGGTAAGTATAGGGGGTGAGCCCATCAAATCCAAACTCTGCTTCTAATTTGACCTCAAGCGTAGCAGAATTTTTAGAATACATTCTAAATTAGCGTATTCGCGTAACAAACATACAAAAACAGATACCTGTAGGTATGTTTCGAATTGAGAACCTCCTCCGTATTTCTACGTTGGCTGAAAAAAACATCAAACGTTTTTTTTAAACGTTGCCCCAGACTAGGATTTTCTCCTGTAGGTCATACAAATATTTATTCCGTGCGGGGATCGAACCTACAACCCGTGGCACAGAAGCCACTGGGCCACACGAGTCGTCTAATATCTTAGAATTTAGTATAGGTACTTAGATTTTTTAGCTAAAAAGCTAAAAACTACACGCATGTGTGAACTGCTAAAAACTTCTTTCGCCACCAGCTACCAACGGTCGCGAATTTGATCCAAAACTGGTTTGATTTTAAAAAGTTTGTCATTACCATCTGTTCGGCGGGGCTTGAAGTTTTCGTTGTTATTAAAACGTAAATTCTTTTTTATAGTCTCAAATCGTAAACTTGCTACAGGCCTATATTTCATCCAATACATATATTTTGTCAGAGAATTTTCGTAAGTAATTCTCACGAGACGATAAAAAAAATCAACACGGTGGCGAGGCGGAACTTACTACTGTAGAAAAATCGCGATGATAATGTGGGCAGATATTGAAATATGACGACGAAGAAAGAAAAAAAATCTTTAGAAACTATTAGTACCTAACAATTTATTAGAGAAAGTTAGATATTCTGCCCCAAGAACTAAACAATGTATCGAATAAAGGTCGTTCTATCCCAATTTGCAATCGATACTATTTGAACGCCGTTTCAAATTTCACATCGGACCGTTGTACCGAAAAGGAATTGTAAATTTCGTATTATGGTAATTCACATGTGCCAGCATTAAATAAGCCAGGTTAGGCTACATGCGGCAAAAACTGAAGCTTGACTAAAGACCGAATGTTTTAAAAAGTCCGCCTGTCATCAAAATATTTTTTTAAATGTCTCCTATTCATGATTTCATTTTTACAAGTTTGGTATTTAAATTGTTCCAAATTCAAAAATGTGTCGGGTTTTCTAATTTTTTTTTTTTTTTTCATTTTGTATGATTGCGATAACTTGGCATCATTATTAAATAAACTACCTAATATTTCGTCAAGAAAATAAAATACCTATGTCCTATGTGTAGGTAGTAATATGTATGAATGAATGTATAGGTGCATTATACCAGTTTACACGGCTTCGTAAATATACGAGTATACACAAAATAAGTTATATAATTACAAAACTGATGTCCATTCTTCTGCATTTGTTTCCCATGATGTCAAGTTCAGTTAGATCGAACTCAATAGCTACAACAGTGCTCCACGAGGAAACGTTGTGTTGGCAGTGGGGGGAATTTGACCCTTATACTACAAAACAAACTATTCTTGACTTGCGTTTTACAGTGTCGGCAACGCGCAATAACCCCTGGTATTACAAGCATCTATAGGCTAAACATAATTAAATCGTAAACTAAACGAAGTTATGTTTTGAGAAGTTGCTATATGTAAAATAACATAATTATCGAAATGATAATTAATTATTTAGAAATAGAAATAACATCCAATATAATTAAACACGTACATAAGAATGCATAATTGTTGCATAAAATCATAGTAGTTAACGATTTAATGATAGGAATGATTTTCTTCAATAATCAATATTTTTTTTATTCATATGGCAATTATTTATTGATAGGTAAATAACCCCATCAGATCTTCATAATTATCAAACTGTTGCTGTTCGCTGCTGGACATAGGTATCTCCTAATACACTGAGTAGGTACGATCCTCATCTCAATCTATCCACAAATATATATTGCTTTTCTAATTGGAAATAGAATTCCATTTTATCATTAACAGTGATTTATAACAACCTCTTTTTGGTTGCAATTAATAAATAAGGAGTTAATTAACTCATTCTTTTAAGTCGAAATGGTAAGTAAAACACTAAAAAGATAGCAACAAGCAATCTAGAACATTTACTTATCACAAAAACAATGTTTACGTACCTGTAACAATGTACATTGGTACACTAGGTAGTACATAACCTTAAAAAATATAAATGGTTATAAATTTTACGTCCCAAGTTCTAAAATTCTATGAATTTAAAAATGACTTGTCTATCATATTAACTACCAATTAAAACAAAAAGTATCCCAAAACACGAAATTTTATTACCGGTACGAAAGCCCCATACAAGCCTGCCATTCTCCTTTAATACAATAAACATAACAATTCAATAAAAATGACAAGCTCTTGATTCATTGCGCTTTTTGAAAGCTCAATGATTACGATGCCTACCTAAAATCCTATGTCTGGACTTTAAAAGAGCCTATGATTCTCTGAGTTGGTTTCAGTGTTTCTTCTCAGAGGTCATCAGTTAGCAAATGCGGAGACTTAAAAAAAAAGCTTAAAATAATTAAAACATTGACTTGTAAAAGTGTCTTTAAAAGATCTATTCACAGAAATATAATTATATCATTTATCATCATCATTCTAGTACTTACTGTAGTTCCAATTTATTGTTGGCACAGCGTGTCTTTTTGTACATAATATATTAATTATTACGCTATAAAATTACTCTACTAATTTAGTATTCTACTTAGAAGGTTAATTAAACAAAATCACACAGGGCCCCAATTACATTTCGGGTTTCATCGCACATATTCCAAACAAACCGCATTTCATTTCAAATAACATCAAAATAGCAGTTCGTGATGTCATTAAAATGCGGAGAACGCCACAAAAACACGGCTAAACACATGTATTGTGATGAAAATCGAGGTGGTCAAGCAAGCCAGCGCAACCAGTCACCAGATTTGCAATTCACAGTGCGTCGTGCTGGCAAATAGCCGAACGTTTGACGACTAGTGTTTGTAATCGAAGGCTTAACATGTTGTTCGGAACAACGATTAGTGTTGACGATGGTTTCCAATACAGTTGGCGCGGGGGAATGCTCGAAATGCTCGCAATTGTCGAAATTGTGACCGCTTTTGTCAATTTTCGAACATACAATTTGACAGACTCTCGTTGCGTGTTGAGTTATTACCGAATATGAATTTAGCAATATGTTTACATGTCAAAATAGGTAAACATTTTGCACCGGCCTTGTCCAGACAGGTCTTAGTTTACCGTACCTAACTAACAATATAATATCTACTACATTAATAAAATTATCTCTAGGGAAAAACCTCAATAAACACTGACGGTAATTAAACGGAAAATGCGTGGTTCACAACATCGTTATTAATTATCAATAATATATTAATAGCATTAATGCATAATGATAGCAAAAAAAAAACAAAAGGCAAAAGACGATAATGATCGTAACAGATTAAGAAAACCCGTTGACAAGTTAAAAGCAGTCACGATTCTCAGTAGTGGGAGAGCAATTAGGAAGAGAGTCCCTTTCTACTTGTTTTTTTTTTTAATAATTACTTGTATAAATTCATGCTGAAAAAACATTATCATATTTTATTCCACTACGTAGGATAGAAAACATGCATCTAATTAAATGACAGCTAGTAAGAAACTCGGAGTCGGAACTACACAGACGGAAAACAGACTTAACGAGTTCAACTTCAGAAATAATTTAATTACCTCAGATGTAACTTATGCAGTTAATTATAATATTTTGTGTCCTGTACATTCTTCAGGTACTGTAAATGTACCTAAGTTTAGACTACTTTTCTTCCATCTTGAGAGCATGTTGACAGTAAACAGTAAATTTTATTTATATTTGGGAATTATATATTATATCATCAACCCATATACTGTCCCACTGCTGGGCATAGGTTTCCTCTCATATTGAGAGCGCTTAGGCTATAGTCCATCGCGCTAGCCTAGTGCGGGTTGGCAGACTTCACAAACCGTCGCGAAAAATCTCTAAGGTATGCAGGTTTCCTCACGATGTTTTCCTTCACCGTTTAAGCGAGTGATAATTAATTATTAATACGCACATGAATTCGAAAAGTCAGAGGTGCGTGCCTTGGATTTGGAACTTGAGACCTTCGACTTCGCAGTCCAATGGTCATACCACTAGGCTAGCACGCTTTAGAATTAATTGGATTAAAATAACCTAAAAACCTTGAAATTTTACTCAGAGGTTCCATAACTTTCCAATTGTATGCTAACGAAGAGTTTTTAAAAAAATCAACCCTAAAATGTAACGTATTTCACCACACTGGCAAAAACGTGAGTAGAAGCTTGTTTTAAATAAAAAGAAATGGTATCTTTTAATGTTATCGTACTATTAATTCGATTGTTTGGTTGGTACTCGTTGCCAACTCTATTTAGGTCAGAAGGATACATTTCTACTGAAACCAAGCTGTTTTTGCTTTTAGTTTATTTACCCTTTCTTTGCATTCCACTGATATCGACACGGATGATTTATTGTATTGAATTCAGATGGTAAATGAGTAATGAACGAGCGCTTGCATCGGAGTTCGTAAAATATATTTATGATTGCGCAATAAATTGGAAGAAAATTGGAATGAGGCATTTTTAAATAGTATATATTTTGATTTGTATTATTACTTTTTTTTCGGTTAGGTTAGGTTATAGATAGGTTTCAAGAATTATTTGTCCTATATTTCAATCTGAAAAGCAAAGAGCTGGTAATATTATTTTCTAGAGTGGTATGTGGCAAACCTATCTATAAATTTACAAAATTACCGCTTACTGAAATAATATGCCTTTTCTTGCATCTATAAAGTATATTTTACAAAATGTACCTATCTAAGTAAATCCTACCTAGCAACATGCCGTTGTCTATTCTCATTACCATTACCGGAAACAGAAACATTTTTCCCCGTTTTGAGAGAATTTTTAGACAAATCACATTTAGTGATCATCACAAGTGAAGCCGTTACGGAGAGTTGCCGTTGACATAAAAACTAGGAAATAAGAAAAATTTTCACCTCAAAAAGCGGTAAGAAACTTGTCATTTCTGTCCAAATGAGTTAGGTAGGGGTACCCCAAAAACGTCAACTCCAATACTATCGAAGGCATAAGGTAATCGTACATTTACCAGAGAAAGCCTGCTTTATTTTTAGATACGAATCGATTCTACGTTAATAATGTATTGTTTTACGGCGAACCCATAAGGGTCGTAATTGGAGGAAATCAAACTCTATTTTTAAACCTAATTGGGCTGAGGTAGCATGCGATGTGCTTATAAATATTATAAACCTATCATTCATTGCAATCTGTTCCCTGAAAGTGTTATCTGTGCTGAATGGACCTATTAATTTTTTTGTTTCATAATTCATTTGATACTCGTACATATTGTTATTTGTTTATCAGCTAAAACCACATTTTTCTTATTCACTAATACCTTTAGTAGTATTTTTAATGACATCACAGTTTTCAAATATTTCTTTAAGATTAAAAACACAAGTTAAGCCCGCCGTACCGCTGCATATTCTTAATGGCAGCCATTAAACCAGCTAAACATCAATCAGATCGCTCTGTATTCATTTTTGCGCCCCAGGTCGTTAAGGAAATTCAAAATACGAATAACTATGCATTCTCAATTTAAAATTCAAAGTTTTGAATCTCCCATAAACCGTACCGATGAAATGTCCCAACCTTATTAAGCTGCATGCATAAAATGCATGCGCCATTTTGTATTCAGCATTCGGTTATGAATTATAGATGGTAATGAGAAATTAATTTTGAAATGATCGTTACGATTTACTGGCTTGTAGAGGATATGTGGATTAAATGTGCATGAATTGTTATGGATGCCATTCTGTAGGGTCTGGTCTGTAAAACATTTTGTTTATTTATTTTATGAGTTAATATAAGATATGAAATTAAATAAGCCGAATTGTGATTGAATATTTGTCTCTTAATAGCACTTCGGATTTGGCAAATCAAACACAATTAAAACAAAATGTTAATGAAAAAACGTTATACGTACATTATAAGTAACTTCTTTTGTAAATGTATTTTATTCCACTTATAAAGTTAGTACCGACGCTAACGGACATTAATTAGAAAAATTAAAATACCAAAACCAATAATCTCTACTTATAAAATTACCGACAAAGTTGTCGAATTTGTTTTTACTTTAATATTGTCAAAAGTTGGTTATCAACATAATAATTTGCGAATTATAGCCGAAATGTATGACGAAATTTTATTAACTCTAAATCAACAAGTAAAGAGCGCGGAAAATAAATATAAATATAACTTACGAGTAAATCTTTTGCTCAGGAAATATCGCTAAACGTAAACACAACCACATAATTCCCGATAAAACTAGATGACATCTTAATAAAGGTTTTCTTTATAAAATGGATGGCTTTAAAGCATGTTAAAGACATTGAGGTTTTATTGTAGCTACGTACTACAGTTACCACACTAAACACAATTTCAACGACAAAATAATGTTGAAAAAATCATAATAAATAACTCTCTAACCTCGTTAGTCTAATCTAAACATAGACATGCCTAAGCCTAACACAATATGCCACACAATGTGCCACAAGGTAGTGTGATTGGACCCTCATTATTTCTAGCCTATATAAACGACCTCTTTCAAATAAATCTACCCAATGGGAAAATAATTTCATTTGCAGATGATACAGCCCTGCTCTTTACGGCAGATACATGGGATGAAGTTTATAGTTGTGCACAATATGGCTTTAACAAGGTTCAAACTTGGCTACGTAATAACCTACTTACCATTAATATTGATAAAACTAAATACATGTCCTTCTCTATAAAACAACTCTCAAAAGGTTATCTGAACAACTTCTACATCCAAGCACACTCTTGTTCTCAATCCAACGCTATCTCATGTTCATGCCCGCGACTGCAGCGAACTAGTTGCATCAAATACCTAGGTATTATGATTGACGACAAACTTTCTTTTCAAGCTCATATTAATCTCCTTACAACTAGAACCCGCAAAATGATTTACCTTTTTAAAAATCTCCGGCATGTGGCAGACAAAGAAGTTATTAAAATGGTTTATTTGGCTTTGTGCCAGTCAGTACTTACTTACTGTATCACTTCTTGGGGGGGTGCTGCTAAATCAAATATAATAAAACTTGAAAGAGCGCAACGCGCAATATTAAAAGTTTCATCGTTTTTACCCTTTCTCCATCCAACATCTGATGTTTACAAGCAATGCAAGGTGTTAACAGTGAGGCAATTATTTATCATGCACACAATTATAAAAAAACATTCACTTTTACCATATAATCCCTTACTTCCAAAGAAAAGACGGAGTTATGCTGTTTGTCCCCTCACAAAGTGTAGCACTAGCTTCGCTCAAAGATTTTTTACTTTCCTCGGTAATCACCTTTACAATAAAATCAATAAAGTCATCTTTATCTATCATCTCCCTTTAAAATCCTGTAAAATAGCGATAACCAAGTGGCTTCTAAATTTGAATTATGATGCCACTGAAGTGCTTCTTACTCACCCAGTTTAAAATAAAACTACGTACCTCATAACCATGATTAATTACATTTTCACACACTCAATTATAAACACTACACTCACTCACTCACACATACACCTCACTCAATCACTCTATCCCATTCACATAATAACGGTTTGTAATATGACCAAGATATAATTATTTAAATTATGGTTATTTTTCACAAGCACATACAAACTCAGAAGTGAGATCCTGGTGATCTGTAGTACAGGCATTATGCCTAGTTCAGACACCAGTCTCTCACAAACATTATAAATTGTAACTTGTTATATTAAGACATCCATGACTAACTTTAAAAACCTGATGTTTGTGAAAGAAAATAAATATTTTTGTATTTGTATTTGTATTGTATATAAATAAAGCAAAAAACTTTTCTGAATATGTTAGGCTTAGGCATATGTATCAATGTCACATTGGTACACCTCTGCCTAAATATTCAGGGAGTACCTACAGGCGTGATGCTACTTATGTAAGTATTAGCTTAGTTATGCGACGAATTACTTAGGCACGTACTTATAAATCGTCAACCTGGTTCAGTGAGCTCAGTAACAACCAACAAGGCACTTTATGGTTTCCCCACGGTAGAAATCTTATCGGTTCTATTTAAAGTCACTCATGTGAATTGACAGTCTTTAGAAGCTATCTTTATTTAAAAGCATACTAAAACATTTATATGTTATTCTCGTATTTATTTCAGTAGAGTGCTTACGTTATCTACATTTACAGGTCATTCGTAAGTTGTGGCGTTTACTCTACGACTCATGAAGCAACAATTTTTTTTAAGGTTTTCAATGTCGTTCAATGGTAAAGCAACATAAAATTTTATAAAATTGAGACACTAAAACCCAGCACTTAACTCTCTATAAGCGATCGCTGGCCGATAGTATTGGTTGCTCTCTTAAAATATTGCTAACCCATAGTGGTTTTCAGTTTTCCAACCTCGTAGGTAGTTTTAAAACGGTGTATTTTATAGCGTGTTTCATTTTTATTAGGCAGCTGCAGTTTTAAAATGTGGTTTTCAGACATTTATTAGAAAGATATGGGGGTGATAATAATGTTCCTCGTCAGATAAAAATGAGTAATACAGATTTATGTTTAACGTAATAAAGGACTTCTTTATCGCTTATTATTATTTGTTTTATAAGTATTCTGTTTTATATATATTTTTTCCACTTCATTTCAAACCCTATTTTTCCAGAACAAGTCTAAAATTACATTTTAAAAGTTCTTAAAGGTATTTGAAAAGCCACGGCGAATCCCATAATTAAATTATAATAACAATCTCCATTTCCTTCTTAGACCAAATTTCCCTACATCGTAATTTATTGTTACAGTTGCACCCGAGGAGACTACCTCAAGGTGTACTGGGAGGTTCAGGGTCCAGGACCGCCTGGGGCCGTCAGTGAGCGCTCGGCTTGGGCCCGAGAGCTCTGCGGCAGTAGAGCTGAAGCACCGGCGGCACTGTACTCCCCAGGACCTTCACTGGTCCTGGAGTTCCATAGCGGAGCGAAGCAGAACAATGCCACTGGATTCGTTGGCACATACCACTTTATCGATAGACGTGAGTACCATTAAATTTTACCTTGATATTGAATAAGGACTTTTTGCATGATTATTCGAGAAGAAATTTCGAAGTTGTTTTGAAAATGGAACGAAGAATGGAGCGATTCTAAATTTAATTTTTTTCAGGTTAAAGCATAACGTAACGCACTATTAATGTATTAGCTTCTCTCTTTCAATTAAGATCATAATTATTGTTTTATTTGTTTACGGCTCACGTCCTTTTAAATTATATTTTTTTTAAATATTGGTAAAAACAAATTAACGAATACTATATACATTTTACAGTAAAGGTTTTATTGTCTCTCGGAATATTTAAATACCACAATACATGTATATTAATATGAGATACATTGTAAAGTAAACTGGGAGACGAAGAGTTGTTCCCATTACTGAGAGAGTTATTTCTGAAATGTGCATCACGCGGACATGAAATTTATGAAGACTGTTTGTAATATAATAATTATTAATATATACATAACGACTCAAATAAACAGGTTAATGAGCGACATGGTTACTCACTTTTCGTAGGTGTATGAAATGAATTATTTAGACAAACTAGGTATGTCTCGCGGGATTACCCGCCTGGATCCTATTTTTGCGTAAGTATTACTTTAGCCTATGCTTTATTACTCATTATGGATTAATTAGTTTAATCAATAGTAATAGAATATTAATATGTATTATTTATTATCATCCCTGTATAAAAACTATATTCATTAGTGAGTTTCATTCTTTAAAAACAAACAAAAAATCACACCAGCCAGCAGCCGAATAAAAAGTATTGTCCCCCAAACTAATCTTTTCAAAATACTGGCTCGCCACGCTAACTAACTGACTCGCTAATCGGATAATGAAGATTTTCGCTGAGCCAATCATCGAGCCTGTTACACGTTTCAACGCACGGCCATTTTGTCCTCCGGCCCTTATCCAAAATGCACTAAGCGGATATATTGGTCAAAGCCGGTACAGACCGGTATTAAAACCCAATATTTATGCAAAGCGTTTGAATAATTTGTCTTTTTTTTTTTGTGGATCAGGGAAATTGACAGTATGGTACTCTAGAGGCTATATTTTGAAGGAGGTTGAAAAGGGTTTTTTTTAGTTATGAGACTTTAATTGTATTGATTTCTTTACTTTTGTATTTGGTAACAATAATTATGTCCATTTTTATAATATTTAAATTTTGAGGTACTTTAAGCGAATTCATGTCAGAAAATAACCCCTTTGGTAGGATTAAGAACTACAAATTATAAATAAACTCTAGGTGTCTTACACGCCTTGATCTCGGCTTTCTAAGGACCTTTAGAATCTATAATCTTCAAATTTGGTATTTAAATTTCAAGATTGTAGGCTCAAAAGTTCAGCGTCTGAGTGAGCGATATTTCGTTTTTATAAATAATATATATATAATATATAATATGTAAATAATAATATATAATATGTAACGTGTATAAATTAACGCGCTGAATCATTTAGATCCCTATGTACATAAATATAGGTTATAAATCTGCCAAATATCCTATTACTTCTAAAACAACTAAGAAATTTCGTGTACTGGTATTCTAATTTATGTTTCATTCCTGTTTCTATATTCCCCCGTGTTCGTACCCTCTAATTTGTAATTTCTATAATCTGTTGCGCAAACCTGGAAGCTACTGAACCGATTTTAACACGGTTTTCACAGATGAAAGCTTACATTTGAGTGTAGTACTGATGTGTGAAATTTTGCTCTTTGTCCTTGGAGTTTACTGTGTGAATGTTCAAGCAACATCGACATACACAACATATTAAAAAAATCCCGTCCGGTCCGTGAAGGATTTATTAGGTACTAGCGGTTGTCCGCGGTTTCACCTGCATTCTAAAGCGCTTTTTGAGACAAAAGGTAGCCTATGTCCTTCTACAAGATCTAAACTATCGCTGTACGAAATTACAGCAAAATCGGTCCAGCGATTTAGGCTTGAAAGTGTAACAGACACACAGAGTTACTTTCGCATTTTTAATATTAGTAGGGAAGTGGGGTTGAAGATTACATGTAATCCTTCCCTGAAAATAATAAAAAATACCCCGAATAAAATTTCATGTCCAAACAGGGGTAATAGTCACAAGACAGTGCCAAACATACTACCGTCGACTGTGACATTTAAATAACTTGGTAGTTTTACAAGTTACGGTGGTTTGGGCGCGAAAATCGTGCATTTTAAATTTCATTATGATTATCATATGATTTGGTGGCAATGAAACTTTTACTTCCCATCTTCCCCCGATTATGAGTTCAGTTATGACACTAAAATTCCCATTTTCCCTCATTCGGGGGCAGACACTCAGGGTAACATGGGAATACTCCGATGTGACCTCTTTCACTAACTAACAAACCCACAATTAATAATTGTTCTGAAATTAAATTATAGAATACCAGTTTCATCACGAACCAAGGATTCATTGAATTGGCCTCTTTATAAATTCAAGTGTCTTTCGGTATTTTAGTCTTTAGCGTTTTAATAATTATATTCAAAGACGTCTTACTATTCAAAGTTTGATCTGCAGAAATATCACAAATTGTATTCAAGTAGGTAACGAGATTTGAAAGTGATAGTGATTGATGAATATAGTTTAGTCTTTGGTAATAAATTTGATCATTGAATGAATTTGTTTCGTCGAGCTTCTATAAAATAATGAAATAATTGAATTTAAACCTCTAAGATAGTGATGTTTGATCTACAAAGTAACATTTTAATATCATATTTAGAAAGCTTTCAAAAATATATGGACGTAGGGTTGTTATTACCAATCTAATTAGGTTTTGCAATAGGCTCGCCCCCTATTACATGGGACCTAAAACATACCGGCGAAATGTGGGTGTACATAAGTACACCTCTGCCTAACCCTTCGGGGAATACAGGCGTGATGGTATGTAATTAGGTATTGTTTTATTTACAGTGGAGCATTGTATAATAATATATACCTATTGTCTGCTACATATTTTACGTCTGTGATCTAGTGGTTCGATTCCCACAGGACACAAATTTTTGTAATAAACATAAGTATTCGTGTTTGTCTGGGTGTTTCTTATGTATTTATATGTACATATTTACAAAAAAAGATATATATCCATTGCCTAGTATAGTATATAATATAGCAGTGACAGCCTAGTGGTATGACCATTGGACTGCCAAGTCGAAGGTCTTGAGTTTGAACCCAAGGCACGCACCTCTGACTTTTCGAATTCATGTGCGTATTAATAATTAATTATCACTCGCTTAAACGGTGAAGGAAAACATTGTGAGGAAACCTGCATACCTTAGAGATTTTTCTCGACGGTTTGTGAAGTCTGCCAACCCGCACTAGGCCAGCGTGGTGGACTATAGCCTAATCCCTCTCAATATAAGAGGAGACCCGTGCAGCAGTGGGACAGTATATGGGTTGATGATGATGATTGCCCATAACCCATAGTACAAGCTCTGCTTAGTTTGGGACTAGATGGTGCTGTGTAAAAATGTCCCAAAATATTTATTTATTGTTTACTTATTTATCACACCAGTATTCGAAAAGGGTTATGTAGAGGGGTAGTAATGTACATCCACAGTTCGCCGGTATGTTAAGATCCCACGTAATCGGGCACATATCCAGATTCCAAGCTGCTACTGAGATATCCATAGAAAAACCTATTAGCACATTTTGCTCGACCTGGGAATCGAATCCAAGGCCTCTAGCGTAGCATTCGTGCTACGACCACTCGGCTAATGATACGAACTAAAACCACTCTGCCTTACCTCTCAACCAACGAGCGATGGTATGATCAATTCATATCTCTCCTAATCGAATCGCTCATTATGCTACGCTAACATTTACATACAAATCTGGCCAATCGTTAAGACTAAACGGAATTTATTCACTGAATTAACCGCTGAGTTTTAATTACATTTGACTTGAATGAATGTCAGGGTAAAAGTCCGCAGAAAGAAAAGGGAATTAACTGATCTGGTTACAATAAGCCCATTGGAATCTAAAGGAAATCTTAAATGCAAGCTTTTGATTTTATATTCCAACTAGGAGTACCACGCGGTAGGTATTACGATAGCTTGAAACAGGATTTACCTAGTTCAGGCAGGCTGCTTATAGGTGTCGGGTTCGGGGAGGAATAACAACTGGTTCCCGCGCTCCCGACAAATGGTGGAGAGGCGAACACCTCCTGTGGTTTTAGTCGGTAGGTCGTCCACTTTGGACGGAGTCCGACACACCCCGTCGTCTCCCCGGACGGCGGCAGTCCATGAGGAAAGAAAAAAAAAAGGATGCTTATAGGTATTTTAAGTCGAGGTGACGAAACTTTTTGCATTGTGCCTTTGCATAATAATTTAGTTATTGATTTAGTTTTATACTAAGCGTTACTTTAATAAGTATAATACAGGGATTTACTTTTGAAGATTTATGTAATCATCTATTGTAAAAGGTGATTAATAAAAAAAAAAATTATTTATTACTGGGGTTACTCTAAGGCATTAGACATACTAAGTCTAACTAACTGTATCATATCACACACTCTCCATTCATTTTCGTCGTGATTATTCCGTAGAACTAAAAATAGTAATTCAGAATTTCTTTATTATTAAAAGACCGACTATAGTTCCAAAACATTTATATCGATAACAATTGCCAGAAATTCCAGCCTGCAGAACTCTATCGAACAATGAGGCTTCAATTTTTCCGCCGTTTTGCGATTCAATGGCGAAAACAATAGGCAAAAAGAAACGTCTGAAATTCCTGCATTGTTTTACTAGCAAAACCTCCGCCCTGAATAAAATAGAAGATTTGTGAGCCATAAATATTGCTACCTTAGGTAACCTACCCAATAGGAGCTATGACTTTAGTTCTAGGTGAGCTACCCAAAAGTGTAATGCCTTTAGTTTTAGTTTAGCTATCCAAAAGGAGCTATGACTTTAGTTCTGGGTGAAATAAAATAAGGAGCTATGACTTTAGTTCTAGCTGAGCTACCCAAAAGGAGCTATGACTTTAGTTCTAGCTGAGCTACCCAAAAGGAGCTATGACTTTAGTTCTAGCTGAGCTACCCAAAAGGAGCTATGACTTTAGTTCTAGCTGAGCTACCCAAAAGGAGCTATGACTTTAGTTCTAGCTGAGCTACCCAAAAGGAGCTATGACTTTAGTTCTAGCTGAGCTACCCAAAAGGAGCTATGACTTTAGTTCTAGCTGAGCTTCCCAAAAGGAGCTATTATGACTTTAGTACTAGACACTTTGTAAACTATGATATTTGATCTTAAGTGCTAAAGTAATAAGGAGATATGATTGATAATGCCCTTTGACTGAGTTTTTTTTTATTATTTAAAGTAAAAACTTAGCCCACACTAGGATTTTCCCTTGTATCGTAGGTTCGTTTATAAAAACTTTCACATAAACGTACAGTGTACACCCAGACCCAGAACAACTACCCGTAGGTCATACAAATATTTGTTCCGTGCGGGAATCGAACCTAAAACCCGTGGCACAGATGCCGATTTTTTAGCCACTGCGCCAAACGTGTCTTCAAAATTATTGTCTCTGTTGTTAAAAGGAAACTTCCCACACAAGGATTTTCTCCTGTATCGTAGTTTCTCCTGGTCTAGAAGCGTGTACTTTAGCATAGAAGTTCCTTACTATAACGTGGGTCAGCATTAAAAGAGGATTTTGGAAAGTTCGCGAAGGATTCGGAGAAACGAGATGGCGCGGGCAACAAGGAACTACACAGCTTATGTTATCTACATATTGCTTAAATATACCACAACGTCTTAAACATTCACATAATTTATTATGTAAAGCATAGATACTTATATGTATTTAAAGTCTCGTAAGCCTAAATTTATGAGTGTTCCAAGTTCCAAACATCGTGTATAGTTGTAAGTACCACCCACATCAGCACAGTTTAATCACTCGGTTTTATATGGATTTCCTATCTGAAGCTCGTAAATACGAAGGAGTTTTGATACTAAAAGCTTGATGACGTCTTACAAATGAAACATTGTGCGGATGCAGAAGTAGATACAGTCAATTTTATTGTGTAAGGTTAAAACAAAAGTAACAAAATGTTTCTATACCGTCATTTCAATCGAAAATTTTCAATTAACAAATAAAAACATAAAATAAGAAACCCTTATCACAATAGACGGTCAAAAAAGTTTCAAAATTGCAATATTCTTTTTTGTGTGTGTTTTAAAAAAAGAAAGAAAAATATTTATTGACAGTCCCATGACTGACATGATTTTTTTATGTTATTATTGTGTGCATTGTTCGTAGAATGCAAATAAAATAAAAACAAAAATTCTGTCCCGCAAGGCTGCGTTAAATAGGCCCCAGTTCAGCTAAAGGCCAGACCACTAGTGAGCGGCCTTATGATGATTGTGATGATGGAATCGATACCGGTTTCAGCTACGGCGACTAAAACTACGGATCACACATGATGTAAGGATACCTTAAGATATTTTATGCGAAAGTGGTAGATATAATTTTAGTGTGGGTTTAGCTTAATCTTTACTGAAACCGTTTCTCGTAATAAGGGGAAATAATTTGACAGACCAGCAAGCAGAAGAACAATGCTTCCTATTTAAGTTTCAAACAATAAAAAATATAAATGCTTCACTTTTGTTTTATGCAAAATACTACCCCAAAACAATGCTTTTATCACTCCACACTTTGTTAGGCATTCAATTCACTGAATTACGTGAAAATCTTTGATGAACTCCTCTAATTAGAGCAAAAATTTCATACAATGAAAAGATTCTTAGATAACATTATCAGCTTCGCAAATCTTCGCAGGCCTTTTGCAAGTGATTGCGTAAAATACGCCGTCATTCCTCGAATCCTTTATCTTAGACGAGCTCAATGTGCCCGCATCCTTACGGGCCTACAGGCTACAGCGCCAACACTTTTGTTGGCTCGTATTCCTCGACTCTGAAGTTCTTTACTTTTCAATCCGTCGTTAATGAGTTAGCTTCGTCTATCCGAACGTATTCTACTTCTCACTTTATGTAGTTTGTTGTGTCGATAAGATTGGAAATTACATTTGTGAAACTTTGGAAAGTACGGAAAGATTTTTATTTGTTCCCGTTGGTAATTTTACTTCGCCATTAAAATTATTTGTTCAGATTTAACAGTCTTTTTCAAAGATTTAAATTGTTAGATGCGACCTAGCGTGTCAAATAATGGTCACGTTTCCGTATAAGTAAACTGGTCGACATCGGAAGTATTGAATCTCTTATTGTCTCGTTCACTTATACTGAATATTGCACATTGTCGTTCTCTGTCTCTATTACAGAATGTGTGTATTCACTCATCTCTATATAGACACGTTTTCGAGCGGTATAAGTACGGTGAGGGCAAATCTAATGATTTAAATCTTTGGTCTTTTTTACTTTTTAATCATGTAATAAGAATATAGAAATAAATATTATTTATACTTTAAAGTAGGTAATTGCTCCAGTTGTAAGTACTTTTTGATAATTATCAGAGGGAGAGAGAAGAACTACTCACAATCTTGGGATATGACAATGTTACACTCAATATACGGAGCTTAAAGCAATTAAATTTCTATTAATAATATTTTACAGCAAATTTTAATACTCCAGAACTTATATACTGTCACCAACGAAGGTCGTTTAACACAACCATATTTTGAAAACATCACTACATCAAACCCATTGATTAAATTCTAGATAAGGTAAAGCTAGTAATTATCTTATATACAAAGAACTCGTGCTACCTTCTCGGGTCAGTAACTTATAGATAATAAAAAATGTTATAGCGTTTTAACAATTGAATCGTGTTTAGCTACTTTCGTTGCTGACTGTACCTTTCATTTAAATATAATAATTTCTAGTAAACTAACTTTATTCACCTAATGTAATAAAGACGAACATCGTTTAATTTAAATAATGCCTTAGAACTTTATTAAGAGCGTTTTACGTGCATAGAAAAGCATGCCACCTAGCAAAATTATTCATTTAAATGGTAATCTAGCAATCTATATGAACTATTATATTTAAAAGAATACAATATAATATAGACAACAATAATTAACTTTCATAAACAGACACGCTGCGATAACTTTTTTTAATAATATTATTAGACAATTTTAAACAGCACCATCTAGTCCCAAATTAAGCAGAGCTAGTACTATGAGTACTAGACAATGTATATAGTACTTATATACTTTTTTTGTAAATACATAACCATAATACATAAGAAATACCCAAACAAACACTTACGTCCTGTGGGAATCGAACCCCCAACCGCGTGATCAGCACTCCGACGCGCGAACCATGAGAGTACAGATGTGGTCAGGATGTTGTCTTACTGTATGTTAAAACCCAACACAAGTGAAGGCCGGGCATTTTAAGGGCTGTCAAAAAATTTAAAAATGATGTTATTAAGCAAAGGAAAAATTCGACCGCGGGCAGGATTCGAACCTGCGACTTCTGGTTAGGTACACCACACGCTATGACAACTAAGACACCGCGTTACCTACCCGCCATGTCGAATTTTGCCTTCGCTTTCGGAATTTACGTCTTTGGTGACGTAGCTAGGAAAATGCCAAAAAATACAAAAATGATGTTCAAAAATCCTTCCACAAGGTCTCTATCTCCACAAGGTCTATACCAAGAATTCATCAAAATTTGGTTCATCGGTTTATGCGGTCAAATTAAAATGTAACATCAAAATGACTAGATTTTCAGGCATTAATAAATGACCCATACCTTCAACATCTGCGTCCTGTATTTGTTCTCATAAGTAAGGTAGGTATAACTTATCTCAGTGTTATTTCTTCAGACATGGAACTATGCGACAGACTTTTTGGCAAAATTATGAATGCGATCGGGAAACTAATATTACGTCTTGTTGCGTGGAGATATGGTATATTATAGTATTTACGAAAGGCAAAGTAGGCTGGTCTTGAGTCAACTTAGACAAATGTTTGTTGAGGAGTTTCCACACCTGTGCTCCCGTGATATGTCTTTGTCGCGAGATCTCAGCGAGCAGTTCTGACAATGATCGAAAGTATCATAGATTTCACTCGAAGTCCCTTCTACAGACTAGAAGTTATGCCTGTTAGAGATACCTACTTGTTTAACCACTATGTATGTAATTAGATCATAACTCCCTCGTCTATTGGTCGCAAGTACTTACATCAGGGCGTGAAGTCCTAGGTTTATTTTCTGGGTCAAATAAAGTGTTAGAATAGTATTAAGATGAAAAAGACTAGTCTCCACGACACAGGTAATCCTAGTGTGAGGCTATCTTTGTAAAGAATATGTTTTTGAACAGTATTATTATTATTATACGAATGGAATTTTATCATTGGGCCGCATAAGTACCCAGGGATGTGCCTTAATAGGCGGTGCACAGGGGGGTTCTGGGGTGGTCTATAAAGAGGACCCAGTGCCTCCATATGCTGATGGTGGCCACCGGGGTGGTGGTTAGTGGGTAAGAATCCACACTTCCCAGTCTAACCCCCGTAGACCGGTAGCCTTTTGAAGGTTTCCCCCGTAAAAAAAAAGGCCACAAGTATTTTTTTTTTATTGTTTTATGACGAACAAAGACCTTAGATGCCTGCTGCATTTAAAACAAAGGTCAGATCGCTTTTAATTGATAAAGTATATAATTAATTAAATAAGTCGTGTCGTTGAGGAGCAAAATACTTGCTTTTCAATAGGTGTCACTGACGTCACCATAAAGACGTAAATTCAGAAAGCGAAGGCAAAATTCGACTTGGCGGGTAGGTATCGCGGTGGCTTAGCGGTCATAGCGTCTGGTGTAACTAACCAGAAGACGCAGGTTCGAATCTTGTCCGCGGTCGAATTTTTCCTTTGCTTAATAACTTTAAAATCTTAGCATGGAAGATGCAAAAAATACAAAAAGGTATATAATTATGTTACAGATCAATTTACTTTGTCTTAACATCAGATTAATTTAAATCTTTGCATTATAGAAAACTGTAGTCACCTTAGGATGTTATAAATAATGTACCTATACTTGGTTTATTTTAGCAGTAATATTCTGCATGCTTGCATGCATTATGTATCTTTTTGTATTTTTTGGCATTTTCCTTGAAACCTGCCCACGGTCGAATTTTTCCTTTAATTTTAACTATAAAATTCTATATAATTATCTAGGAACTTTAGTTTAATAAGCGTACAATATGTATATAAGGAATAAATAATGTTCTTCATAGGACTCGTGTTTTAATTAACAAAACTTGTATCTTGCTAAACTCTAAAGTTTCACGAATATTTTCTTAAGTGCCTTAAGGCATTTACATATATGTATTTGCATTTCAAGTCTTGCTACAAGAAAAATCCAAGGCGTTAATTTTTATTCGCTAAAAATACATACACCATCACGCCTGTATTCCCCGAAGGGTTAGGCAGAGGAGTACTAATGTACACCCACATTTCGCTGGTATGTTTAGGTCCCATGTAATAGGGGGCGAGCCTATTGCCATTAACCGGGCACAAATCCAGACTCCGAGCTGCTACTGAGAATTTCATAGAAAAACCCAATAACACTTTGCTCGACCTGGGGATCGAACTCAGGACCTCTAGCGTAGCAGTCGATTCGCTAAAAACAAAATTAATATATCATTTTCAATAGGTTAATCTCTCAAGACATCAAACTTTAATTGTTTTCTTATCCAAGAAATACCGAAGGACATACATTGACCTGTCTAGAGCTCTACTTCCCCACTAATATTATATGAATTTTAAAGTAACTCTGTCTATTGCGCTTTCTCGCCTAAACCGCTGAACCGATTTTAATGAAATTCGATACAGAGATAAATTAGACCTTGGCAAAGGACATAGGCTACTTTTTATCTCAAAAAGCCTTTTGGAATGCGATTGAAACTGCGGGAAACAGCTAACTACTATAGACCAATAAGTACTAGACAACTGTCTATAAGTACTTATTAGTCTATAGCCATTACTAAACTTAAATAAATATCAGTATAAATAATATATATTTTTTAATATTTTCGGGACATTTTTACACATCTAGTCCCAAACTAAGCAGGGCTTGTACTATGGGTACTAGACAATGGATATAATACTTATATACTTTTTTTTGTAAATACATACTTATAATACATAAGAAACACCCAGACAAACACAAATACTCATGTTTTACTCACACAAATATTTGTGTCCTGTAGGAATCGAACCCACGACCCCATGATCAGCAGTCCAGCGCTCGAACCACTAGCCCACAGACGTCATAAATAAATATAATACATACCTGTTTCTTTGATGTCCATAAAGTACAAGTAGAGATAAAAGTACCCACTTCAGCTATCTCTTAGCTAATGAGCGTTTTGAAATAAGGGGGCGGTTGAAAAGGGTCAGACGCATAATACTCGCAACCGGGGGCAAGCAAGATATTATTTGATGTATGAAGGTGGGTAGATCAAAAGAAGTACACATGGACGGTGGTGTTTTATATTATTTCCCGATCCCATGGAAAGAATACGTGGGTACCTACTTAAGCATAAAATTCAATATGCAAAATAAAATAGGACTCCTGCTTAAACTGATAATTATAAGAATACACAATACTAATAGTCTGTTACTTAAAGAGTTAAATAAAAGCTATCCATTTTAGAGTTATCGGTTAGTTCAAAGTTTTAAGTAAAATCACCATTATTTGCATAAAACAGCAGCTCGAACTTATAAAAGTAAAAGATTTTTGACAGAACATATTGTTTTATTCATTCCGGGCCTCGTTTTGATAGCCTTCCCCTTAACAATATTGAATAATCTTATTGCTTTGTTAATTTAGTAGTCCTAAGTACGACTGCTATGCTAGAGGTCCTTGGTTCGATTCCCAGTTCGATCAGTGTTATTGGGTTTTTCCAGCTCGGAGGAACCCTTCTCACTCTGAATGGAGACCCTTGCCCACCAATGGGACAGTAAATTGCAGAGCATTATTAAGTTTAAAATTATTATCATATAAATATTCGAGAATACAAATCTATTCTCTACTTAAGACTAAAAAACCCACGATCTTCTGAGATATTGAAATGAAATATTGACGATAATATAACTCAAAGACATAAAAATATGCAACCTCTATATTTTGAAGCATTTACAAAGGGAAAATCTAGTGTAAATCTGAGAAAATCCTTCGGGGAGACGGCCCAAGACGCTCAAATAGGATCAGGTCAGGCTTTGTAAGGACGGCTTATCGGCAGCTGGGCTCCATGCATATTAAAACTACCTGCAAGATGAACCAGAGAGAATATTCTATTAGTTTGGAAATAATTGCGGAGCGACGAATGGAACGGACGAATTATTTTACTTCATAGTGACCAAAGTAATGTTTGAGTCCAAATAGTTAAGTTTTTCCAAAAAAAAAACTGTCATTTTAATTCTCATAGAAAGAACTCTCTGAGTATTAACCCTGTTTTTACCCTGTGGTCATTTCCACAGACTCAATACGACCTCTGTGGTCTAGCGGTTCGAGTGCCGGACTGCTGATCATGGGGACGACCCCATGATCAGCAGTCCGGTGGGTTCGATTCCCACAGGACACAAATATTTGTGTGGATATTGGTGTTTGTCTGGGTGTTTGTTATGTATTATAAGTATGTATTTACAAAAAAAATAAAAATTTTAGGCAGCCCTTAAAATGCCCGGCCTTCACTTGTGTTGAGTTTTAACATACAGTAAGACAACATCCTGACGACGTCTGTACTCTCGTGGTTCGCGCGTCGGAGTGCTGATCACGCGGTTGGGGGTTCGATTCCCACAGGACACAAATATATTTATGAGATAAACGTAAGTGTTTGTTTGGGTATTTCTTATGTATTATGGTTAAGTATTTACAAAAAAAGTATATAAGTATTATATCCATTATCTAGTACCCATAGTACAAGCTCTTCTTAGTTTGGGACTAGATGATGTTGTGTAAAATGTCCCAAAAATATTATATTATTATATAATAGATATTTTTTGATAGTACGGAATATATACATGGATCATCTACCAAGTGGGAAGATGACAGGGTATGTCGGACTCCTACCGACTAAAAAAAATCACACAAAAAGCACGTTAAGCCAATAGAGAACGTAGGAGTCATAATTCACGTCGGGGTCACAAATTTGACAGGAACTAATATAATAATAGTATGTGTAACTAAATTGTTGAGAAAATAGTAATTTTATTTGTCTAGCGTGAAACGAGATTGATTTTCCGTTTCGTTTTTTCCATAGATATGTTTTTCCGTGGCGTTGACAATTATATGCCTATAAAATTCTTGTTTCACATCCTTTTTTTTGTAATCTATTGAGTCTGTGGCAGGATAAATGCAGGCAGTGGAAATAGCAGTGATAGCCTAGTGGTATGATCATTGGACTGCCAAGTCAAAGGTCTCGAGTTCGAACCCAAGGCACGCACCTCTGACTTTTCGAATTCATGTGCGTATTAATAATTAATTATCACTCGCTTAAACGGTGAAGGAAAACATCGTGAGGAAACCTGCATACCTTAGAGATTATTCTCGACGGTTTGTGAAGTCTGCCAACCCGCACTAGGCCAGCGTGGTGGACTATAGCCTAATCCCTCTCAATATGAGAGGAGACCCGTGCCCAGCAGTGGGACAGTATATGGGTTGATGATGATGAGTCTGTGGATGTCACCACAGATTAGTTTACCTTAAAAAATATTTTGTCAGTAATTGTTAAAACATTACCCATCGTTTTACAAACTCTGTCATTGATAGTGTCGTATTCCAGTAAAATGTATGTACACAAAAAGAATTTAAAATTTCTCAGCAAATTTAGAATTTTCGAGATCGCTCCCTTTATAAAGAGGAATCCAGAAAGTGTCGTTTTATATGCTAAGTGACGGAACTCAGCGGCAATAGGTATGCACTTTTATATACATACCTACGTACATACTCGTACGTGAGTAGTGAAGGGTAGGATGAAACAATATTTATTTTTAAATCGTTTTTGAATTAAGAATATCGAAAAAATAGTAAGATGACCGAAAATGGCAAAGCCAAGTTTTTTTTTTTACTGATAAAGGAGTAAGAAGCATACCCTAGTGGTATGACCATTGGACTGCCAAGTCGAAGGTCTCGAGTTCGAACCCAGGGTACGCTCCTCTCACTTTTCGAAATCATGTGCGTATTAATAATTAATTATCACTCGCTTAAACGGTGAAGGAAAACATGGTGAGGAAACCTGCATGCCTTAGAGATTTTCTCGACGGCTTGTGAAGTCTGCCAACCCGCATTAGGCCAGCGTGGTGGACTATAACCTGTTTAGGTTATAGTCCACCACGCTGGGCTCTCAAAGAATGAGAGAGTTTTCTCTCATTCTTTGAGAGCCCGTGCCCAGCAGTGGGACAGTATATGGGTTAATGATGATGATAAAAGCTACAAGGAGTAGCTTACATGACAAATATATAAAAAAATACGTAAATGCAATCAAAAATTTACTTATTACTTATTTAATCGTAATAAAACGATTGACAGGAAAAAAAAAATCTTACACCAATGTAATCAACAAGTACCTACTGATCATCACGAGCAGGATGGTAGGAATTAATAAATGATTATCTATTTATTGTTATCTAAAGTGACTTTGACCTTAAATTTGCAAGACCTCACTTATCTGTCATATGATAAAAGGTTAACGAGTGCGGTTATCAAATTGGCAAATGTAGTTTTGAGTTGGCTTTATAGATAACTAGCTTATACCCGCGACTTCGTCCGCGTGGAATAGTTAATTATGATTGTAATTTGGCTAATGACTTTAAAATCTTTATAAATTATAGCCTATATGTTATTCTGATGTATAATTAATAATACTGTAAAGTTTCATCAAAATCCGTTCAGTAGTTTTAGCGTCAAAGAGTAACAACTCAAAACATCAATCCTCACAAACTTTCACATTTATAATATTAGTAGGAAGTAGGATAGGATAGGATGATACAACCCATCACGCTTATATTGCCCGAATGGTATGGCAGAGGTGTAAGTACGAATTGAACAGACGCCAGCAGGTCAAGCTATCCAAAACTGTAAAATTTTCCCAATTTAGTATGAACCTTATTATTTTGTAATAAAGTTGAAAATCAATCAAATAAATTTGACAGATTGTGGTAGCTTGATGTGCTGGCCGCTGTACACACTCAGCTTGACATAAAAATGTTTGGTCCAATGTGACAAACTTCTAACTATTAGTAATAATCTTTTTGTATTTTTTGGTATTTTCCATGCTAAGATTTTAAAGTTATTAAGCAAAGGAAAAATTCTAACTTTATTAGTAACTAGTTTTCCGCCCGCGGCTTCGCCCGCGTCGAGTTCGGTTATATCGCGTTTCCAAGAGAACTTCAAAAGTCCGAGATAAAAACTATCCTATGTTCTTTCTCAAGGTCAACTCAGTGATTAGTTCAGTGATTTAAACGTGAAAGCGTAACAGACAGACAGTTACTTTCGCATTTATAATATTAGTAGGGATAATTTCATTAAAAATTCTGCTGGAACGGGAATCGGGCCTCTTGAACTCCCAGGACACGCTCTGCATCTACGTTTCTTATCCACCGCAGATGATTCTTAAGGCCTTGGGGAAAGCATTTGTTCAGCAGTGGACGTAATTTGGCTGACATGTTTATGTCTAAAGGCAGTCAGTTTGTCAGTTTCTTTATATAGTTTATTAGTTACTACTCTTTGTAAATGGGAGAACTGTTTAGAACTTTTGTTTATGCCTAGCTTTATTTATTTAATTGTAATCTTCGCATCATTCCTAAATTGTTCTCTCTTGTAAGTATCCAATTTATAATTCTTATTGTATCGAACATCATTGTAAACAAAGATAATTTAAAAGAGTAACCATGGAGTTTATTGCCGGTTCTTCTTGATAGGAAACTACTAATTTGTAACCGTGCACATAGTCTCGACATTTCATAAGTGCCTGTATATGGTTTATATGAAAATAAAACTATTTAGATTGATTTGAGTCAGCGTTTACCTAGAATTCAATAAGACCTTGAGAATTTCGTGGTCATAATCACTAGACTGCCACTTAATTTATGGTAAAAATTAATAAAAAATAAAATACTTTAGCAATAAAAATCTATTTCATTACTTTTTTTATTAAAAAAATTAATACAGTTTTATGTTTTTAGCCTCAACATATGGCCAAAGGATGGCCAAAGGATGTTTAATTTTTTATTATAATTTTAAAATAGACAATATATAAAATAGCATGTTGTCAATTTCAGTCCTGTTTAGGAGCAACTTTGAATTCAGCCACCTGAAAAAAAAAAGAAATCTTTAAGTTCCTAGGTACTGTTACGTCGTGTTAAAAAAAATACCCACAGAAGATTGTCTAAGCACCCTAACTGCCTTATTACAAACGATGGTTTACGCTAAGTCTTCTCCGAAACCCATACTATAGATATGTATATCCATCACTCTCTATTATCATATCACAAAAAGAGATGGGACTATTTACAAACCTAGGTTTTTCTTAGACCATCTTTCGTAATAAGGGGATTTACATTTTAAAATCCAAACGCATTTATTCAAACTTCAAACTGTCACTAGATTTTTTTACAGACAAGTGTGATTAGGCTTTTATATTCAATTCTCGCATTGGATTAGTCCCGACTAATGGCATTAAAATAACCCTCCGAACTGTGCACAGGTGTACTGTTGTACACCTGTGCCTAAAATGTAGTAGGTAGAGCAACCAGGAACAAGTTCCAGTACGGTAAGCTTTAAACTAAGTTTTTTTCTCAAATTTCATAGCATGCATTTTATTAAAACGAACCTAAACTATATTAAAATACATAGGTCATATTTTCATAAAAACTAAGAAAATTTCTCTTTTATCTATAGGAAATTATACAATATCATTATGCAATCTGTGGGCAGTTCGGAATTGTATTACCTAATTAGGTACTTATAAAAATCTTTGTTATGATCCCAAAACATACTAATATTAGTATCGCTTGTTCTTTACTTGCTCTATTGTTTTATGAAGTAGTTTCAAAACTCATTTGGTACCGAAGGCCATTTTGATGTTATTTCATCAAAATGAGCATAGCGCTATCTAGTTTCTTATGACAAAATCTCTTTTCAATCTATAGATGTCTTGAGAGGCAATTATTGAAATGGTTTCGCCACCTACGTTGTTGTAACAAAGAAACTTTAACTTATTTTGGTAATGCCCTTGTTGTACCCAAAGCTTCAGCTATAGTCATTCTATCTCACAAACACCTATGTATTTGGTGACTTCTATCCTATATATATAAAGTTCAAATCTCAATAAGTTAACGGGCTTCGTAATATAGGAAGTATGCTTTGTATTAAAACTCACCTTATTCGAAACATTATCAATGAAGTCATTTACGTTTTTCTTAATTACATCAGGATTCATTACTTTTTCGATATTCGATTTCAATGTCTCACCAAAGTCACTAATGGTTTCACCAATTTTCTTCATCGGATCATCCTGTTCAGCTGGTGCTGGCGCATCACGCTTCACAAACGCGTGAACCTGTAATAATAATTTAAGAAACTGATTCGTCATAAATTTCAACTGGTATTCTACTAACGTTAATATAAACTTCAATTGTAAACAAGTTATATTGTAGTAGGGTCGAAAATTCACCTGAAAGTGACAATAAAATTAAGAGTAAGAGCAAAATTTATGACACTGATTTTAAATATGAACTATAGTATGTATATGTTTATTATTTCTTATGTATTATGTATTATGTATATATTTACAAAAAAAAAAGTATTTATGTATTATATCCATTGTCTAGTACCCATAGTACAAGCTCTGCTTAGTTTGGGACTAGAAGGTGCTGTGTAAAAAATGACCCAAAAATATTATTTATTATTTGTGAATTATGAAAATTGGCTTCGGTCCAATGTACACCCATAGTTCGCCAATATGTTTAGGTCTCATGTAAGGAGGGTGGAGCCTATTGCCATTAACCGAGCAAATCCAAACTCCTACCTACTACTTTTGCCGTCCTGACCTTACCTCTAGTGTAGCAGTCGCGCATACAACTGTTAAGCTAATGGCCACTTTTGATGGTACATATTAAGTACAGTCAACAGCCAAGTTACAACAAACTGTCAATTTTTCTCATTCGATTTAGTACTTAAACATGAACATCTTAAGGTTTAAAATAATTTAGAGAAATTTGACAGTTTTGTATTGATGTGCTGTTGGCTGTACAACATTACTAAGGTATCCTACGGGTTGTCTAAGAAGAGTTCCCGAATGTGGCCAAAATAAACGCGTCTCCCATAAGATGAGACCTTAACATACCGGCGAACTGTGGGCATACATTAGCACGTCTCTGCCTAACCCTTCAGGAAAAACAGGCGTGATGGTATGTTGTTTTAAAAGTCAAAATCAAAGTTAAATATTTTATTTCGATTAGACCATTAAAATAGCACTTTTGAAAAGTCAAAACCAGTTACATGGTTCCAAGCAGTGTGTCTTATGGAGAAGAACCGGCAAGAAAATCCATAGACACTTCTTTTAAAATAAAACATGTTAACAGTGTTAATCTTGGCTTACAATTTAGTTCTGAATAGTTCATGAGAACAATGCAGTTTGTTGTGAACAATACTAATTAATCCAGTATAACAATGAAACAGAAAAAAAAAATATTGCCATTGACAATAAGAGCTGACCAGCCCCGACAGACGACACCCGTTCACGAGAAAGTGGCTGTTTCAGCTTCCTTTCTATATTTAATACTTACGGCCGAATTTTAAAGTGGTTCCAATTTACATGGCATATTTATAGAACCAAATAAACGAGGGGCTCATGGCTAAGCTGATCAACCAATCGGTCAATCGATGATCGGTTGACAACCAGTCTATCCTTATAACGTAGTACCTATGTTAACTATTATTATTGTAAAACTAATGTATACATTAAATAAAAAGTAAATGTCAGAAATCAATATAATGTATACATTTTTAAGACCTTGCTATGGCATTAGGTAACAACCTGTAATGATAGCTATATGGAAAAGAAAGAAAGAAATAAATCCTCAGAATATCGGTATTACCCAGAAATTGGGTTTAGGAGGTCTGGAGCCGCTTCTGGTTAGACTAGACCATCACACAGGAAAAGGCTTGGAGGATGATGTAGGTATAGAACCAAAAAAAAAACTAGTTACAAATCATACTTACACTGATAAGGCACACAGCCAGAAGCACAATCAACAACTTGTTCATGTTTAGAGATTTTTGGTACGTCTTCACAACTCAACAGCACAGTGCTTACTGAGGTCTCAACACCGACAATTCCCTTTATCTTGGGAACCGTTGGGATCCGATGTTTATCCAACTTATCGTAATGACCCCGGGTCGTTTGTTCTGGCAAGCCAATTAATAATGTGTTTGCTACAAACTCTAATTGCCTAAGATTAGAGACTGACATCTTTCATGGTTTGTCATCCGTTTAAGCTTCTAGCATCGAAAAATATAGGTATCTCAGATCATTGTTGTTTAGTCGATTTACTGGCCCACTGCTAGGCACGGGACTAGTGATGGTTCATATAGCATAAAGCATTATAAAGTAGCGTGCTTATTATATATAGCATAAAGTAAATGATATCGCGGTTCGCACTTTATGCTATAAAGCTATTTTGCTTTATATCACATAGCACTCTCTCTCTATCAACCAACTGTCCGTCGGGCGTCGCGTATAGCGTTAGTAACAAGACATATAAATTAAGCATGCATAATAAAGCACATAAAATCATACAAAATTAAGCATATAGCATTAAGCAAGTTATTGATTTATAGCAACTTTGAACACCACTAACGGGACAGCATATTTTTTGGCTTACTTTTAATTTCTTCGTCTAAATACAAATTCTTTGTTAATATTCTGTATTAGGTAAATGTCACATTAGTCTATTGGTCCTAAGCGCGATTGCTGTGAGATCCTGGTATTATTTCCAGGTCGAGTTTTATTGGCTTTTTCTACGAAATTCTCAGTAGCTACTCCAAGGATTTGTGCCCTGTTAATGGCAATAGTCTCTTCCCCTATTACAAGGGACCTAAACTTACCGGCGAAATGTAAGTGTACATTGGTACACCTCTGCCTTACCCTTCGGGGAATACAGGCATGATGGTATGTTATGTTATTGTTTACCATGCATTCATTTCAAATACAATAGTTTCTGATTTCGTAAATATGTGAATAATTATGAATTAGGCAAAAGTAAGTTTATAAACTTAGAAATATTTGTAAATGTTATTTAGTGATCAATGACTAACCCGATCTATCATTAATCAGACTTGATTAATGGTTTAGATTATAATTATTATTGTTTATATAATTATGACATTCATAACACAATATTGTGTCACTTGTGGCCAGACTTCCCAACGAAATATCTACTCTTTTCAAGTCAATGCGGAAACCTAATAACCTTGCGGTAAAGAGTAATAAGTACATTTTTTTAATTTGAATTCACCCATTTTATCTAACTCCGTTAATTTGGGTATTTTCTTTCACATTTCGTTCAGAAAAAGTAAATACAAATCAACTACAGTGGTAGACAGCACTGTTACTTAGCTTACGTACTCTGATATGCTGGCTAAATATTATGATGTCATCTTTTTGTATTTTTGGCGTTTTCCATGCTAAGATTTTAAAGTTATTAGAATTTTTCCTTTGCTTAAAAACATTGTGATGTCATGTCAAGGTATTACCAACTTTTACGCTGTGCTCAAGACTCTGCAGCTTCAAGGCAGAATACCTAGATTTATACTATAATTTACCTATTTTTTCGAATATCTTGGCGTTCTTATAATTACGCTATTTTTTATGGGTCTTATTACATAAATTACACAATTTTATGAAATGAAGTCGACAAGAAAATAGACCGTGTTTGAAATTTTAATAAAAAAATAAATTCATACAAAAATAACTTCTAATACAATATCACCATATGTAGGAAATACGAATACGCTTAATTGTCATACAAGACAGTATTGTTTACTTCGGTGCAGATTTACCTTTCAACTCCTCCATCTGTGAAAAAAAAACATATCAAATAAAAATAATATCAACCAGAATGGAATTTAATTGTAGGGAAACAATTAATTTTCCTGTAAATTTTAAGATTTTGGTGGTAGGAAAATAACTGTCTCATTAACCTAGTGGTCGTGCGCAACTGCTACGCTAGAGATTCTGGGTTTGATTCCCAGGTCGAGCGGAGTGCTATAAAGATTTTCTATGATATTCTTAATAGCAGCTCGGAGTTTGGATTTGTGCCCAGTTATTAGCAATACTTAGTATACTTCTGCCTGAACTAGTGTGAACAATAATAATTAAACACTCAATTAGCACACACAATAGAAAGATGAAATAACAAAAAAACTCTTCGACCCTCGACAGGGTCATTGTGTTTCTATAATAAATCAACTGTTATACAGTCAATTTGGGTAACATTGAATAAAAAAATATTTAACAGTTTTTATTTTTTTCCACGCTTAAACGATTATTTGTTTAGGCACAATCTGCTAGAAATAGAACTTTTTGGTCCATGTTTTAAAAAAACATGAGTATGACAATGTTTCAAATAAAGTGTTAAACATTTGCCACCCTTTTCCGTCTGTACTTCAAAGGACGTGTGTATTATAAGAATTTAAAGTATTGTTTAAATATGTATAGTTGCTGTACACTTTGAGTAAATTTTATTTTTTACAGTATAATAAGATATTTAGTATATTAAAATACCAAATTTGGGGTAAAGTTCCCTATTTTAATTAATTTATAGGCGGGTAACTTAATAACTTTGAACATGTGAAATACAGCATTGTGAGAGTGATGAGCCTAAAAAGGAAAAACGAAGACAGCGTTAAGTTTTACAAAGAATGAATACGACATAGAAATATTTCGCATAAAAAACTGTGATATTTATGACAATGATAAAATATGATCAAGTTTATTTATGGAAGACATTTTATTTATGGTGAGAAAGGCTTCCAGTACTCCGCGAGGAAATACTGCCAACCCAAATATTCCTCTTCGGTTTTACAGGGTCGGCAACGCGCAAGTGATACCCCTTGTGTTACAAGCGTCTATAAGCTACGGTAACCGCTTACCATCAGGTGGGCCGTATGCTTGTTTGACACCTTAATGGTATAAAAAAGAAACAAAAATATCCAACATTACGACATTTAGAACTCACCGCCTTATTGACGCTTTCAGCAAGCGAGTTCAAGTTTTTCTTGATAGCTTCAGGATCAAAAGTACTGGTGATCTGTGTGTTGAAATCCTTGGAGAACTCTGTCAACTTTTTCTGAATAGTCTCCAGATAGTTGACATTAGTAGCAGCCTCAGGAGCATCGCGTTTGACGAACGCGTGAGTCTGTGTAGGATTAAGATGTATATATTTTTAATAATAGTAATCAACAACAAGCCAAGAGCCTCGAACACGCTCTCGTCGTGTTTTTATTTTTGTAAAGATATTTCAAAATATAATAAATAAATATTATGGGAAATTTTATGCAGCACCATCTAGTCCCAAATTAAGCAGAGCTTGTACTATGGGTACTAGAAAATGGGTATAATACTTATATACTTTTTTTGTAAATAAATACTTATCTAATAATATAAAATTCTCGTGTCACAGTTTTCGTTGCCATACTCCTCCGAAACGGCTTGACCGATTTTGATGAATTTTTTTGTGCTTATCGGGGAGGTCTGAGAATAGGCCAACATCTATTTTTCATACCCCAAAATTTTTTTGTTTTATGGCAAAACAACGTTTGCGGGGGCAGCTAGTAATATATAAGAAACACCCAGCCATAAATATTTATGTCCTGTGGGAATCGAACCACCTTATGATCAGCAGTCCGGCCGTAGTAAACTTTTGCGGATTACTGAAAAAAACTATCAGGCAGGCAAGTTTCTTCTGCCTTTTTCTACATAGTTTCAGGGAGTGATAACAGCTGATAATCAAAAATTAATGTGTGTCTTGGATTGAAGTTCGGGACCTAACTTGGCAATCTAAGATTAATCTTGAAGCTATAAAGCACTTTTGTCTAATTTCTCATAGGCTGGAATTTGTGAAAAGAAAATATTTTTTTTGTTATTTTTTTTTTAGCAGTTATTGCGTAACTGCAATAATATATTTTTTATTTTGTGAAAAAAAAAAATGCTTCGAGATGGATTCAACCCGTGTTCTCCGATTTTGTACACAGAAAGCTTTTAAGCTAAATCTCGGTAGCTTAAAGTTATTAAGCAAAGGAAAAATTCGACCACAGGCAGGATTTGAACCTGCGCATAACAAAAATACAAAAAGATTATATCGGTAGCCTTGGTTAGCTTAATCGTCCGATGTACTCATGAAATTCTGATGAAACAGTTCACAAAACACTGAATAATATATGAATATAATAATAATATTCTACAGCAATCAACTTAAAGTGCGAATGGAGAACATGACAGATAACTAACAAGTACACCGTGCTGTTGAGGCTTCATAGCGTGCATGTACTCGTAAGTTCGTGAAAAGATTTAATTACATTGTTGACTACGTGTGTCACATGGTATATTCAAATTTTTCAACCCACAAAATAGAAAGGGAACATACAAACAAATATTTTATTTAAATCCTGTTTTAATCCCTAAAATTTACATTGAAATATATTCAGCCGTTTCGGAATTTATTTGAGACAAACTTTCAGACTCACGGACAGACAAATATTCTAAAATCAGTCAATTATGATTAAGCATCATGAAAAGAGCATATTTTACTTAAATTTAGGCAAGAAACAACAAACACTTAAATTTTATTCATTGGTATAAATACTCACACTAGCAAGGCATACAGCCAGAAGGACAATCAACATCTTGTTCATGTTGGATATTTTGTTTGTACAACTTCGCGACTCGATATCTGAATGCACACTGCAATCTTTACAGCAGCAATGCCCTTTATCTTGATGTGAATCGGTAGGCAATCCGGTTCACCACAATGACCCTAGTTTATTTCTACTAGCTGCTGCCCGCGGTGTTACTTGCATTGATATCGATTTTCCAAAACCTGTGAGATTTCCTTACATGCTTTCAATAATTAATAGGCTTTTTCATGACCAGCAATATGGCTTATGGCTTCACCAAAGGACGTAGGTAATACTACTGACGCTAGTATCACACTTATTCATAAGGTCTTTACAAATTCCTAAATCAAATCTGAACTTTTCGACTGTTTGTATTTTATAGATAGTATTTCGGGGTTTAGCTTGTACCGTCTAAAATCACCGTGGCGTTCCCTTGTCCTATCCTATCTTGGTCTGATCATAGGACTGGTGGTCCCAATCACCACAACCCTTACAGGCGCGATGAATTAGGCTTACCATAACTCATATTTGTAGAACTAGGGACTAAGAATAACCAAATTAATATTACTTATGTAGCTTTACAACAAAATACTCTCAGTAATAAAAAATGCAAGCTCATTTAACGCATTTAAATCAAAACTTGCTAAATCGTCATCGAGAACTCTAGTATTAAAATTATTGTTTTTTTTTTATACTACTAAGGTGGCAAACAAGCATACGGCCCACCTAATGGTAAGTGGTTACTGTCACCTATAGACGCTTGCAATACCAGGGGTGTCACTTGCGCGTTGCCGATCCTGTAGTTGGGTTGGCAGTATAAGGGTCAAAGTCCCCCCCCACTGCTAAAAAAATGTTTCCTCGTGGAGCACTGGCAACCTTGCTCACCGTAAGAAACACAACACAGCTCAAAGCAGAGTTATTTCACTTCGATTTTCTGCTAGGTGGAGGTACAGCTCCAATTTGAGTGGAATTACTCCCACTATGCCCTACCTCTCTTAAAAATTTTAAAGTATTATCCCATCAAAAACATTCTGTAAAAAACTAACTAAGTCTCGATGGAGCTGCTTGTTTAGCTTCTAGCTAGACAAAGTCGTGCCAAGTCTAAAGTTCCTTACTGCGATTTCTTTATTATTTATAGTTAATTTTGTGTGACTTGGCCGTTGACTTGTACCCTTGTTGTAAATTCAAATAATATAAAGGTGAATGTTCAACACATTTGTACACAGAAGATTACGTAGTATGAATGTTCGTTGAGAATACAAATTGAACATTCTTTATAAGTTAGTGGGTATAAGTCAACGGCCAAGTCACACAACATTAACTATAAATAATAAAGAAATCGCAGTAAGGAACCTTAGACTTGGCACGACTTTGTCTAGCTAGATTTCATTACTTTTTAGAGATAAACAAGCAGCTCCATCGAGACTTGGCTAGTTTTTTACAGTATGTTTTTGATGGGATTTCACTTCTTTTTGTAGAAACGTGGGCTTATTATAATTATGTCGATATCTCTAATAGTTTGGTTGGGCTCTTGTGTTTTCTAATCAGGGTCACCAGATACAGTTTTTATAGTTTTCCCTTTATGTGGCCATTCAACCCTAACTCTGTACCAAATTTCAGCTCTCTGAGTTTATGGGAAGTACTAGTTCTATTTTGATGATCATGAGTGAGTGAGTGTCATAAATGCGAAACTTTGCTTTCGCTTAACTTCGGAACTAAAATGACCTACAGACTTGAAATTTTGGATTTTAAGTATGTAATTATAGCTTACTGGATGACGAAAATTTCTGCTTTCTGGTCTTATCCAGAGGTTCTCAAATAGGGGCCTGAAAATGTGGCGAAATGGTTCCAATAAAGGATGGTACGGCAGTGTTTGCTTCGCGCTCGTCTTGTCGTCAGATTGTGTTATGGTGTCATACTTATTACTAATTATGTTATTAACTCATGTGCATAATCGAACGCCTGTTATTTATGGTTAAGATGTTGGAGGTTTGGTACCGAATCTACGGAATCCCATGAGGCTTTACTATAAAATAAAGATAGTTATGGTACCCAATAAGTTCAGAAAGCATAATAACTTACAGTTTACTTAATGTTTTACATGAAGGGATGTACTTTCAAATCAACAGTATAATTAGTTTCTACATAGCACGCATAATAATTGCTTTATATCAATGTCCAAGGTTCAGTTTGCGATAGATAATATTCCATTTGTCAGCTGTTAATGATCATGCAAGTGTTCATAAGCTCTAGTTCATATTATGTAATGTGTTGCAGAAAATATTTATGATTGAACATAGCACGCTATCGTGGCTAAGTTATAATGATCAACCGATCTACACAGTTAAGCTGCGTTAGCCACGGTCAGTCTGTGGATGGGTGACCTTATTCTTAAACATTGAGACGCCCCCGTACCTCGAAGAGCACGTAAAGTACCTGGGACCGACGAATTTACGTGCTTCTTAACGTTTATCATTGGTGTTCGCATGACATGATAATCGTTAATAGTAGTCAGAATCCCAAAAAGCCTGACAACTAGGCTATTCTCAGGATATCAGTATTGCCCAGAAATTGGGTAACGGAGGTGTGATGGCTGTCGTTTCATGTAAAATACTGCTATTCAGCCGCATCGATGCGAGGGAAACAGCAGGCAATAGCTAATTATAAAGGAGAAGTATAAAATAATTACCCATTCATATTATAATTATTAGTTTGTGCTAACATCCTACAAGATACGCTATCTCCGGTCACTACAACATGTCATTAGAATGTAAACAATTTTAATGTAGAAAATAACAACAATATGCCTTATTGTGATAATTATGGGATGACAAATAGATTCTTGTAATTACGAGATAATTAAGGAAATACGTGTCGAATAAATTAATTACTGTTGTCATAACAAACCAAATGTACCCTACACTTAAGTACAGAAAAAGACATTTAACACGCTTAAATTAATGTTTAATAAGAACCATATAAAATTTCTCGACAGTGTCTGAATTCTGCCAACCCGCGTTAGCCAGCATGGTGGACTATCGCCTAATCCCTCTCATTCAGAGAAGAGACAATGAATTACATAAATGTTGATGATGACAAGGATAAATAAAAAAATCTACCGGAATAAATATCATACAGACAATTTTACAGATCAATTTTTTACATATTTTTTAAGCTAGATGTCTCCGGCATTTCCTAACCGACGACCTCTGAACAGAAACGCCGAAAAAAACTAATAGTAACAAATATGTGTCTTACAATGTAGGGCAAAGTCTGAAATGGCCTTTTGAAGAAAGAGCCATAGCGGCTTTGAGTAGACCAGTCCCAACCGACGGCACGCATGCATCAGTCATTGTGTAGTTCAACTGTTCAACCATAATTTAGGGAGCTCAACAACCTCAAATACAAATAATCGGTAAAATATACATTTGGAAAGAAAATATTTGCGTTCCTTAGGCAGTGATACTTCTGTCATGGTCGTGGCGAATTTCACGGATCCCATGGCCATGACAATAGGGCACGTGAAGGCAAGTGCGGTTTTTAGTCGGTACGAGTCCGACATGCCCTGCCACCTCCCCGGGTGGCGGAGGATCCATGAGGATTTTCTGTAGGATGGAATTTCTGTACTATAAAAAAATAAGCAATGTAATACAGTGACAAACAAAATAATTAATTTTGATAGAGGGAGCAAAGGAATGCTAAATTCGTAACTTGAATTTTTTTTTACTGATTTATTATATAGGTACATTGAAATATACATTGAATTATATCACCAAGACGCCCACCACCTGGACGCTGTAAAGGGTCGGAAACGTCGGGATTAATAATACCAATATAACGCGATAAAATCCGTAAAAAGTAGATAGTTTTATTTCAACATTTTTTATTGTTTTCCATAATGTGTTATAAGTATGTATTTACCAAAAAAAGTATATAAATATTCTATCCATTGTCTTTGTCTTATACCCAAGCTTAATATAATATTTATTATTTAAATTATGATAACAAGTTTCCATAGTAACAGCCAAATTAAGTGTTAAGCATTATGTAGGTTATTGAATAGTAATTCTCATCCAACGTCATATAGTTTCATATTCATAATTAAATAACTTGAACCATATACAGTGAGCTCTCATTATCCTACGATGCCCTTTCATGAAGATCCTTGTTTACTTGGGGCATAAAGCGTACTTTTTGTTATCAACGGATCGAAGGAGATTCAAAAGGGGTATTATATAATACTTAGTTATAACCATAGGTATGTGATATTTATTCATTTTACTTCATTTCATAAGAGCGGTTGGGTATAGAGGGAATAATTCCACTCAAATTGGGGCTGCCCGACTGGGGAAGTACCTCCGCCATGCAGAAAATCGAAATGAAATAACACTACTTCGTGAGGCGTGTTTTCAGTAAGCAAGGTTGCCAGTGCTCCGCGAGGAACCTACCAACCCATACTAGGCTAGCGTGGTGGTAGCTAATCCCTCACAATCTGAGAGGAAACGCGTGCCCAGCAGTGGGACAATATATGGGATAATGATGAGTCCGAAACCTAGACTAAGCTTTAGGCTTCTGACTACCAACCAACTGATTCTCGGTCAACCTTAGAATATCGGTATTGCCCAGAACTGGGTATGCGGAGATTTGACAATCGCTTCGTGTAAAATTCTGATATTTAGCCGCATCTGTATAGACTGGAAGCCGACTCCAAAATAAATAGTTAGACAAAGGAGTAAGAAGAAGAATATGATAATGATGAGTGATAATGGAGTAAGTAATTAATCCGCTTCCGCTTTCGCCCCGCTTTCTATCAGACCCGTACTTAAAAAATTGTACTTGTCGAAGTAAGGATTTTAATGTTTGCTCAGACCCTCATTCAAATTTTAAGGAAGTTTCTCGAAAAAGCGGAATAGAATGGGCACTTTTTTTTAATAATCTGTTTACGAGTCGTCGAGTTTAAGTAAACGGTTCAGCTTTTTATGTAGGTCGCTTAAGTGCTAAAGTTCAATGACCAATTTTGTTCTTCTAGCATACAAAGTATTGTGTAGACTTTAGTTGATTGTTTTGCTATTACAACCTTAATGGTTCGAGGTTAATTCCTAGATGAGAAAAAATGTTTTGTCACGACACGCTCCAATGAATTCTGATACAGCACTGTTTCTACAGGGTGACTTTAAATTCAAAAGTACTTCTATAATGTACACATTATTTATTACTTTACACTTATGAAATGGTAAAAGTCGATTTGCTAAAAGTAAGTATGATTAACAACGTTATTGGTTCGCATCGTTATTTTTGAAGACATAAAGTTGTAAATTGATTGAACGGAAGTAGTATTTTTGCTTTGTTGTTTCTTTTTTCAACGGTTTATTATTAGTACATAGTACTGCTAAAATAAAACAAAACAAAACAAACATATTTGCAGAATTTTAAACAGCACCATCTAAGCTCCAAACTAAGAGAAGACTTGTATTATAGACATAGTGACATCCAGCACCTATATCCTAATACCTATTTATTTATTTTCTCTTTTTTTTGTAAACACGTGTATACTATATTAAAATATAATACGTAAGAGACTTTCTGTGGTAGGTGGTGTCTGTGGACCTGGGGGAATCGGACCCACGGCCCCGTAATTGGTTCCGACCTTCGAACCACTTTTTTTTTATTCTACTAAGGTGGCAAACAAGCATACGGCCCACCTGATTAAGCGGTTACCGTAGCCTATAGACGCTTACAACACCAGGAGTATCACTTGCGCGTTGCCGACCCTGTACTGAAAGAGGAATAGTTGGGTTGGCAGTATAAGGGTCAAAGTCCCCAACACAACGTTTCCTCGTGGAGCACTGGCAACCTTGCTCACCGTAAGAAACACAACACAGCTCTACAGCTCTCAACACAGTACTAGACCACAGATATCAAAAATGTATATAGAGAGTACGAACTTAGGTTAAAAATGTGCTATTTTTAACCTAAGTAAGACAAATACACCCTATAGACAAAAGTTATAACTTAGGATTTCCTGAAACCGTAACCGTGTAAAAACACTTGGAAAAAATATATTGTTGACTGATTGTTTTTTTATAAACATCAGTCAAATTACCTTCCGAGTATAAATACTCTTGCGCTCTCAAAGGGAGCAGGGAGGACAGATGTACACAGGCCAGCACATCAAGCAACCCCAATATGTCAAATTTCTTTGATAGATTTTCAACTTAAATACAAACTCAATAAGGTAGATGTTCGATTGGGAAAATTTGACAGTTTAGGATAGCTTGACCTGCTGACCTCGGTACACTCACATTTCGGTGCTTTGAAGGCCCATTTAATAGGTGGTGAGTCTAAATGACGAAGATAAATCCAAACCTTGAGCTGCTACTGAGAATTTGCAAAAAACAACAATAATACTTTGTTGTTACAATAAATAAATAACCTGAGAATCGAACCCAGGATTTCTAGCGTAGCGGTCGTGCTAACAACCACTAACACTAACACAAAAAAATAATCTTCTTCAAAATAAAAATCCAGTGCTCCGCGAAGAGACGTGTCGGCAGTGGGAGGACTTTGACCCTTATACTGCCAATCCAACTACTACCAACTCCTCTTTCGTTTTACAGGGTCGGCAACGCGCAAGTGATGACCCTGGTGTTGCAAGACTCTATAGGCGACGGTAACCGCTTACAGGTGGGCCGTATGCTTGTTTGCCACCTTGGATTAAAAAAATATTTGTAAATTTATTTAGAAAAGGAAAAATTGGACCGCGGGCAGGATTCGAACCTGCGTCTTCTGGTTAGGTACACCAGACGCTATGACCACTAAGCCAAAATGTATGAATATATGTGTGAATATTTGTAAATAATAAAATTATCATCATTGCTTGATGATAATTTTATTATTATTTACATAGTTTTTAGATATTATATTTGTGTGTATGTTTTTGTTACTGTCGTTTTATCTACTAGATTTAGTCTTATATAGGTTTAGTAAACAAAAAATAAATTAAAATAAAATATTTTAATAAACATTCATAAAGAGGGTTCTGATGACTACACTTTATTATGACTGGTACTATAATTTTATTACAGCTATTATGCCAAAATAAAACGAAATACCGTTATTCTGGGATGCGAGTGGAACTGCGAGTAAACGCTAGTGTTTTAATAAATATCCTCACAGTACAGACGCCAGCAGGGCAAGTTATCCAAAACTGTCAAACTTACCCAATCGAATATGAACCTTATTGTTTTATGTTAAAGTTGAAAATCTATCAAAGAAATTTGACAGATTGGGGTAGCTTGATGTGCTGGCCTCTATACATTACTTAGGTATAAGATATCCATTTTATAACTTAAATAATTTCCTTTAGATATAATTTATTTAAAATCCGACGTGGAACTTGATTTTGGTGCTGCTATCTCCTCAAACTGAAAAAGAAAATAAAATTTTAGTCATAATTTTATTCATTTTATAATGCCATACTCATTTTATACTATTCATATTATAAAATGATAATTATTAATATTATTATTTATTTTATAATATTCATACTCATTTTTTAATATTCATTCTCATTTGAAGACGTGGTCTAGGGTGAAGACGTGATTCGAGTGCCAAATTGACATACCGTTGTGGACCTTTGTGAGTGTAGACCGTTGGGTTCGAATAGCATAGGACATATATATTGTTGTGGTGAACATAAGTGTTTGTAGTGGCTAGACGTTACTAATATACATTAGTATATATTTAAAAAAAAGACGTGTAAATATTATCCCTTGACTAGTACATATAGTTCAAGCTCTGCTTAGTTTGGGAGTAAATGGTGCTGTGTAAAATGTCCCAAATATTTAAACTCATATACTCCTGTTCGTTTTCAAAGACAGCACTGGGGAATTAAAATTCCTGTGCCGCGGGGACCTTACAAAGGTATAATTAACAGACACAAAGTACAACCAGATCAAAACAAATATAGTGTAAATCACACAAAGATTTGTCTTGGAAAGGGATCGAATTCATTCAGTGCAAAGGTTGTAGTGAGGTTTAGTGACGTGCAGTGAATGTGTGCAAATATGAATATTATCTACTTACTAATGTAGCATAAACCTCGAATTAATTTATTTGGCAACAGTGAACCCAAAAACACTTTACTATGAAAAAAAAAACTTAAGAGTGAGACTTATGAGAGAATATTCTCTCATTTCTTATTCGGGAAAACTTGGCGACTTTAACTTTAGGTATAATAATTCTTACCGCCCTAGAGAACCTATTCAAATGATCTCCAATAACATTAAATAAAGGTTGCAGTTGTTTCTCGTTCACTTCTCCCACGACATTCGTCAGGCTCTGGTCGATGCATTTCTTGAACTGCTCCATATTCTTCTTCAAGGCTTCGATGTTTAGAGAGGGTGCCGGCGAAGAGTTGACGTCTCTTTTCACAATTAAGGCTTCGGTCTGTAAAAGCAAGTACAATCACCCACTTTAATTACCTCTTCTAAGGGACTTATCACCCTTTACCTCTCAGTTACAAATTATAATGACGGGTATCCTCCATTGAGGTAAGTAGAGCACACAGATTTACCATACCATTTTACCCGCTATGACCCCGGATCACTTCTCCTATTCTATTTTCGCTTTATCTATGTTCGTTAATTTATCCCATGATTAACAAAACAAATTATAGAATCCAACCTTGTGAACTTTTTTATACTGAATGGTTCATTCAAAGACATAAATCAATATTTTCACTTATTCAATTATATATAATCGAATAAGAAAAGACTAATAAAGAAGCGTTATCCGGCATTTGAATTCAATTACGTCAGTGACCTCAAAATGTCCTCTGCTTATTACCTTTTATAGATCTTGTTAAATATCCTATTTCGTATAATTATATAAATAATCAACCCGAAATCCATGGTCGCGGGTAGACATTTTTATGTTGGTATATAAAAATGTCTACCCGTGACCATGGACGCTATAAAGGTTCCGAAACTTCGGGATTAATAATATCAATATAACGCGATAAAATCCGTAAAAAGAAGTTTTATTTCAATAAATAAACAATTTAATTTATATATCGTTTTATGAAGATGAATTATTGCAGATTGAAATAAAACTACTTTTTACGGATTTTATCGCGCTATATTGATATTATTAATCCCGACGTTTCGGACCCTTTGCATCGGGATTAATAATATCAAATCCGTAAAAAGTAGTTTTATTACAATGTATAATATTCGCGTAAGTATCAGAAATCAATTAAAGATTGGTAAAGAATATAGATAAAACTATAGGTATGATATTTATTTTCAGAAGTTTACCGAAACGATTCATTCTTTATCTTACCAAAGTAAAAAAAGTGGAACAAGCTTTTTTAACCCGTCGAATTTACATTTTAAACATGATTTATCTTATCTAGAAGTACTACTTATTGTGGTTTCTCAGTAATACTCACGGCAACAAACAATAAGATGACACAAAAAAACATTGCGTATTTAAAAAACATTTTTGGTAAAAACCCTAGTTGTCGTCTGTAGATGAAAACACACTGAATTGATGGCAAGGAAACGATACGTTTATGTACAAACGTTAATAATGCTTATTTACATAGGTACAGTCGTACGCAAATTGCAGGTAAACGATAAAACTATATTGTTCCGTCATTACCATATACGGCAATATGTTTCGTAGACTGTTTGATTTTATTTTTTTCTAAATCCCTCGTAACTTTGTCACGAATTTATTTTAATACTAGCTATTCTCACTCGCATCCCAAAGATTTTTTTTAAAATAAAAGGTAACTTATTCTAGCCTATGTCCTTCTCCAAATTCTAAACTATCTCTGTCCCGAATTCTATCAAAATCGGTTCAACGGTTAAGGCCTGAGGCACATTAATGGTATAAAAAAACCTTTTACGGTCGTGGTGAATGTCAGGAATCCCTTAGCCATGACATAATGTATAGGACAGGGGAAGACAAGTACTTACGGCTTTAAGTCGGTAGGAGTCCGACATATGACCCTTGAGTTTATCGTACCTACTAAAAATAGTAAAAATGAATATGCTATTACTATACTTAGGAGCTCACGTCTTTCCGTACCTACTTGAAAAAAATGTAGTAAAAATGAATAATTATGTAACTACCTACTATAATCTAGGAGCTCACATCTTTAAAGCGTTTAAAAAGGAAACTGGATCATATACTACCTCAAATATAAAAACTTTTTTGTAAACTGCGATTAATGTTTGAGTGTTTCAGTCTTGACCATAGAGACTATTGACCTATGACGAAATTAAGAGATATTTTTAATGAATGACTGTAGTTTATGAGCCTAAAATTAAAGATAGCCTGTGTATAGGTATTAACCTATCAAAGTTTATTATTTTATTGTTACTTATTTGATAATTCATTCACGAGAATTTATAACAAGGGAGGTTATCAGCTAAATTCTTTTTTTTATCTAGTTACTAGCTGTTGCCCGCGATTTCACCCACATCCTAAAGGATATCCTTTTTGAGACAAAGGGTAACCTATGTCCTTTTCTAAGGTCTAATCTATCATTGTACCAAAATTGGTTCAGCGGTTTAGGCGTGAAAGCGACACAGACAGACAGAGTTACTTTCGCATTTATAATATTAGTAGGGAAGTAGGGTTCACATTTTTAATAACTATACTAGTGTTACTCCCGTTTTCCCTAATCCCTGTAAGATTTTCCCTTTTTAGCATTATTAATGTGATTTGTGGGAATCAAACCCACGACCTCGTGATCAACAGTCCGACAGCCAAACCACTAGACCATAGACATTGTCACTATGGAAGAGCTGATGTTGCAAGACTGACACAGGGTTGCACAATGACATTAATTTCCAGTAAAAGATGACCTCGCATTGTACAGTCTTTTATTACATTTAGAGGTTAACTTAAACTGGTTATGTATGGCACGTTGTCTAGTGTTGTTCATCATATTTTGATTCACCAAACGTGTTCAGTTGGCTCCCCAGGTAACTGATTAAAACATCCTTAAATATACTATAATTATTATTATGAAAAAATAATTAAATATTAGTATTTGTGAGGTTTTTCATTATGCCATGGTACCTGCTTGAAGCTGGTTTCATTTGATTACTCTATGTGCGTGGAGCATATACTAAAGTTTAGATGACAACCAATACTGGGTAAAACGGGGTGAATGTGGATGCATGAATCGCGACAAAACTTCTTACTAAATTATAATAATGTAGTTCTTGTTGGCATCACGCTATGATGATTGAACGTCAAAACACCTTTCAGTTTTGTCCCCATTCATCCCTGCATCCCTATTCACCCCGTGTTGGCATCACGCTATAAGGATTGAACGTGAAAATCCCTTTCAAATTTTTGTCCTGATTCATCCCTGCATCCCTATTCACCCCGTGTTGGCATCACGCTATAACGTTTGAACGTGAAAATCCCGTTCAAGGTTTTGTCCGATTTCATCCCTGCATCCCTATTCGCCCCGTTTGACGTATTTTGGTCTAATCATCCAGTGTTATTGATTTTTACGATCTATTAGCGTATACCTACATAATTAGTTTCCGGCAATTGGTGCCTAATTAAGCGTTAAATGAGGATTCGATTAGATAACATGTAATTATGAAGCCGTAAGCCGCAGCTTAGTTTCAACAGTGCTAAGTCATGGGTCTATGTTCGAATCCGAGGCATGAATCTCTGACTTTTTTTAAGTCTGTGGTCTTGTGGATCGCGTATCGAACTATTGATTACGAGGCTCTGGTTCCTACAGGACGCAAATCTTTATGTAATCAACATAAGTGTTCTAGATATTTTATGAAATAAATTAAATTAAATTTTGAATTAAAATAATACATTTACAAAATAATACTTACACAAATGAGTGTTTGTATTCTTGTCTTTGTGTTTCTTATGTACAGTGTAGTAGTAGGTACAGACGCCAGCAGGTCAAGCTATCCAAAACTGTCAAATTTTCGCAATTGAATATGAACCTTATCGTTTTGTATAAAAGTTGAAAATCAATCAAAGAATTTGACAGATTGCGATAGCTTGATGTGCGGGCCTCTGTACATATATACAACAAGTATAGTAAGTATTATTATATTCAGTGTCTAGTATCCGGTCTATAAGCTCTGCGTACCTTGAGACTAGATGGTGCTGTGTACAAATACATAATTCATTATTTTTAAAATCGCACACCCATAGTTCCCCGATCTTATGTCTCATATAAAAGGGAACGAGCCTATCCAAAATCCGACTACTAAGAATTTCTTATTCCAAACTAATAACCACTTTTGACCAGGGAAGCGAACCCTACCAGGTTGTAATAAGACTACTTTTTACGGATTTTATTGCGTTATATTGATATTATTAATCCAAACGTTTCGGACCCTTTACAGCGTCCATGGTCACTGGTAGACTGGTAAACCTACCAGGTAATATACGACTTACCTTTCATATATTTACATAGAGTTATGTACTCGACTGTTCGGCATCAATTGCACTAATCTCCAAAGCGTTTCGTCCCAATTGTTTGAAGAGATCAAACTGCTTAGTTAATACCGATACCTAGGATCCAAATTCTAGGAATTCATATCAACTGAGCCGGTAATAGAACTCAATTGAAGTGCGATCTGTTGAGGAGTGATTATGTAATGTGTTATAATTAATATCGGAAATAACATACCATATTATCACGACTGTTTTCTTAAGAGTAAAGCAGACGTGTATAAAACATACCATCACGCCTGTATTCCCCGAAGGGTTAAGCAGAAGTGTACTAATGTACACCCACAGTTCGGCGGTATGTTTAGGTCCCATGTAGGGGCGAGCTTATTAATCTGGAGGCTAACAGTTAGCCATCAACAGGGCATAAATTCAAACTCCGAGCTGATACTGTAATTTTTTTTACAATTTCAAAAATAAAAAGATATTTTGTCAAATTCTAATAAAATATTTATTTAGGTATCTGTTTAGAACAAAAATATTTAAGTTTTGATTATTTCTAAGCTAGGTTTTAAAAATATTTCACTGGTTGATTAGGAAAAGTTTTAAATGAAAAATTCTTCAATGTTTATAACAATAAAAACTACACACTAAATAAATGTAGTCATCATTAAAATGGTCTATCGGTGCAGGTATTCTGTTCGTCGCATGTAAAATACTTGGTACAGTAATTTACCGTCTTCCATACTGAAAAGAAAATTAAAACTTTATTAAACGACTAGTTTTTGCTCACGGTTTCACCTGATTCTCAAAGAACTTTTTGAGATAAAAGGCCTATGTCCTTTTCCAACGACGATAAAAACATGTTTATTAAATCCACATTTACTATCCACATACAGGGTGGAAGGAACATCGACGCCCAACGGCTTACCATGACTTCAGTACATGATTCTGGACCCCCCTGCGTTGGAATTTTTTGTCGGCTTTTTCTTAAATTTTACGTTTTTTTTTGCAGTTTTTTCAACTTTAAACTGTATAAAATCACTAGTTTTCCGCCCGCGGCTTCGCCTGCGTCGAGTTCGGTTATATCGCGTTTCCAAGAGAACTCTTCAAAAGTCCGAGATAAAAACTCTCCTATGTTCTTTCTCAAGGTCAACTCTATCTCTGTACCAAATTTCATTAAAATCAGTTCAGTGATTTAGACGTGAAAGCGTAACAGACAGACAGACAGAGTTACTTTCGCATTTATAATATTAGTAGGGATTATTTCTATCTAACCCAATAAGAATTTTAATTAAAAAGTCATTAATTCACTTTTTTCACTAAAAACAACATTGTAAATTAAACTCGAAAGATCTTCTGGTCAGCTGTTTCCTTAGAGTTCACTTGCGAGTTGTAAAATTTAAGAAAAAGCCGACGAAAAATTCCAACACAGGGGCTCCAGAATCATGTACTGAAGTCATGGTAAGCCGTTGCGCGTCGATTTCCCTTCGGGTGGAAGCGACGGCGCAACGGCTTACCAGACTTCAGTACATGATTCTGGAGCCCCTGTGTTGGAATGTGTCTATAAATAACACACCAAAAAATAAAGCAAAAGAAATAAAAGAACTAAAGAAATATTGACGTCATTTTTTATCTACTCCTAGATAGTGATTTAATGATTGCTTTATTGTTAACATTTATACAATTGTGAAGTTTTAGGTAGATAAATGGATTTTTTTTTTTGTCAACATGGAAATTTGGTCAGGCAAAGATGTAGTGATAGCCTAGTGGTATGACCATTGGACTGCCAAGTCGAAGGTCTCGAGTTCAAACCCAAGGCACGCACCTCTGACTTTTCGAATTCATGTGCGTATTAACAATTAATTATCACTCGCTTAAACGGTGAAGGAAAACATCGTGAGGAAACCTGCATACGTTAGAGATTTTTCTCGACGGTTTGTGAAGTCTGCCAACCCGCACTGGGCCAGCGTGGTGGACTATAGCCTAATCCCTCTCAATATGAGAGGAGACCCGTGCCCAGCAGTGAGACAGTATATGGGTTGATGATGATGATGATGATGACATATTCATGCTAGTGACTGTACAGAGGCCAGCACATCAAGCTACTACCCCAATCTGTCAAATTTATTTGATAGATTGATTTCAACTTTAATACAAAATAATAAGGTTCATATTCAATTGAGAAAATTTGAAAGTTTTGGATAGCTTCAACTGCTGACGTCTGTACATGATAAATTAATAACAGTGGTAAATTAGAAGGATATTTAAACTATTATAATAAATGAAACAAAATGAATGAAATGTAAGTAGGCAATTTATTTATTTTTATTTTCGTATTCAATTTGACATAATGCAATCATATGTACTGTTTCTATATATTAAGTGTTACATTTATTTATCAGAGTGTTCATCTAAGAAGTACAGCGAATAAAATTCAATGGTCATCTAACTTTCTTCAACGTCTCTTGGTGTAGAAACTCGGAAATCTTCATCATCGTGTCTATAAGTTTCGTATTCTTGCTCTTGCATTAAGAGGAGCTGGAATTTTAGATTTTATTACTTTAGGTATTAGGTTTAATTTTTTTAAAATAAACACTCATGACAATCGTTAGTGGCAGTCAGAAGCCGAAAAAGCCTGACAACCAGTCTATCCTCAGGATATCGAGTCATCATCAACCCATATACTGCCTCACTGTTGAGATCGGGTCTCCTCTCAGAATGAGAGGGATTAGGCTATAGTCCACCACGCTGGCCTAGTGTGGGTTGGCAGACTTCACAAATCGTCGAGAAAAATCTCTAAGGTATGCAGGTTTCCTCACGATGTTTTCCTTCACCGTTTAAGCGATTGATAATTAATTATTAATACGCACATGAATTCGAAATGTCAGAGGTACGCCTTGGATTCGAACTAGAGACCTTCGACTTGACAGTCCAATGGTCTTACCACTAGGCTGTCATTGCTTTTTTATCGAGTATTGCCCAGAAATTGGGTTGCGGAGGTCTGATGGCAGTCGCTTCGTGTAAAATACTGATATTCAGCCGCATCTGGTTAGACTGGAAGCCGACCCCAATAATAATAATAATTAGAAATAACATTTTTTTTTTGTTTGAATGTAGTTAGGTAGGTATTCAATCAATGTAACAATATGGTGCGATATTTATCTTTTGCGTTCATCTAATTATTTAAGAAAGAACTTACCTACTTTATGAATAAAATTACAATGTACCTTATCACATGTTTTAGGTAAGTACGTCAAGCATTAGTCATAAAAATATTAATTCGGCGATAACAAATATTCAATAAAACTACTTTTTTACGGATTTTATAGCGTTATATTGAAATTATTATTCGCGACGATTCGGACCCTTTAGAGCGTCTGTTGTCACGGATAGACTCAAGCTAAAAAGTGGTTTTATTACAATGTCTAATATTCTAATGTTTCAATGTCTCTAAGTACGTGTACCAAAATAACATGCCACCATCACGCCTGTATTCTCCGAAGGGTTAGGCAGAAGTGTAGTAATTTTGTACTAAAATGTAGGCACATCAGCAATGCGCCGGTATTTTTAGGTCCTTTGTAATAAGGGTCGAGCCTATTGCCATTGTGGAGAGGCGAGGTGTATTGCCCCTCCAACGAAAAGGGAGGGTCCTCCAACCAGGCGGGTGTTGAGCCTGGCGGGCCACAGCCCAACGGTTGATGTCGGGCGGTTGTATATATGCAACTTTTCGTTGCGAATGTTGCTTGCGCGATTCAGGCCTTCGTAGTTCTATGTAGCGCGGTAGATGTCGCTACACCATTAACCAGGCACAAATCCACACTCTGAGTTTCTACTGAGAATTTCATAGGAAAAAATAACACTGCTCGACCTGGGAATCGAATCCAGGGCCTCTAGCGTAGCAGTCGCGTTTACGACAACTAGACCAAAGAGGCAGTTAGTTACCTATCAAATAAATTAATATTACCTAAGGTACGTATTTCAATCTGCTAAAGTAATTCCCGTGCATTTCACTACTAAGTTCCTAGTTGACATTTATAAGCCTCCGTCACTTATATTGTATCACTACTACCGGCAAAAGCCTTGGCTTCCAGCCTTCATCTTGTTTCAGAAGTTATCGTATACCTCTCGTTGTTATATTACATTGTTTTTTCTTACTTCTTACATTTATAATTTTCGGATTTTGACATGCAACTTTATAATAATACACTTATCTACACTACTTACTAACAAACTATAATAACGAAAACTACAGAGTAAACTAAAATAAAATTAGACTAAAAAGGAGCATCAAAAAACTCATCCGCAATATTTTAATATTTTATACTTTTAATTTTTTATCAAAAAAAGCGTATTATGCGCAGCCCGATGGTAAGCGACAACCGTAGCCTATAGACGACGTTATCATCTTATACCCAGTAATTTCGCTGGCTACATTGTCCTTCAAACCGGAACACATAAATGCTAGCACATTATCTGACAGCATATTAAGCAATGTAGTGTACAATCTGTCAAATTTCTTTGATTGATTTTCAACTTTAATACAAAATAAATAAATAAATAAAAATAAATATTTTTGGGACATTTTTACACAACACCATCTAGTCCCAAACTAAGCAGAGCTTGTACTATGGGTACTAGACAATGGATATAATACTGATATACTGCTTCTTTTTGTTAATACATACTTATAATACATAAGAAACACCCAGACAAACACAAATACGCATGTTTTACCCACACAAATATTTGTGTCCAGTGGGAATCGACCCCATGATCAGCAGTCCGCACTTGAACCGCTAGACCACATAGGTCGTCGTGATAATGTTCATGATGATAATGATAAGGTTCATGTTCAATTGGGAAAATTTGACAGTTTTGGATAGCTTAACCTGTTGGCGACCCCAGACGGATTCTGCAGCATGAGCGGAGCCCATACTTCAGCGTCCTTACTCAAAAATAAGGATTTTTAAGTAAGAACTTACTGACACTTGAGAGACCTAGCTTATATTGGCAGTAATTCCACTCAAATTGGAGCTGCCCGACTGGGGAAATACCTCCGCCTTGAAGAAAATCAAAGTGAAATGATACTACTTTGAGGTGTGTTGTGTTCTTTACAGTTAGTTCCCGCGGAGCACTGGCAACCTTGCTCACCGTGCAAAGTTGCCGGTGCTCCGCGAGGAAGCGTTGTGTTGACAGTGGGAGGGGACTTTGACCCTTTGACTTTGGTCGGAAACGCGCAAGTGATACCCCTGGTGTTACAAGCGTCAATAGGCTACGGTAACCGCCATCAGGATGGCCGTATGCTTGTTTGTCACCTTAGTGATATAATAAAAGAACAAAAATATACATGATTTCGCAAGGACTGATTTTTGGGATATTTGCCCAGAAATAGGTTCGCAGAAGTCAAATGGCAGTTGCTTCGTTTAAAATACAGATATTCAATCACACCTGGTTAAAGTTGAAGCCGACCCCAACAAGCAAAAAGATTAGGAAAATAATGATAGTATACTCGCTCGAACTCTAAATCAAACAAGAATACAAAACTTACAATCGTACATACAACTATTATAATTCTAAAAGGATAAACATAAATCGCTTTGAGTACATTTGGAGAGCAAACAGACCTTCGGTTCGTAAGTAACTAATCAAACATGGTAGTTTGTGTTGTCTACATTAGAATAGTCGTATTTACTTAAAGCCTTATTCGTATAGATCAAGTTAATGTTTGTGAGTAAACACAAAATTATATTGGTTGCACTAATCTTTATATGGATTGTGTCGTAGGACGTTTCTATTTAGAGCAACCTCAGATGAAAGTGTCAAAAATATTCTTTGAATTTCGAATTTGTGGACTTACAACACGTTTATGTTTCATGACGTACCACCCATCATCCGCGTATAATCGTCATTTTTATAGCATTTTTAATTTAGTTTTTTTTTTTTTTTGTGAAAAGTTGCCCCAAACTAGGATTTTCTCCTGTATCGTGGGTGCGTTTACAAACACAAACTTTCACATGCACAAACACCCAGACCCGGAACAACTACATGTAGATCATACAAATATCTGTTCCGTATGGGGATCGAACCCACAACCCGTGGCGCAGAAGCCGATCGCTCAGCCGCAACGCCAAACGTGTCGTCTCGCATATCGAATAATATCGAATGTAAATAGGTATTACCTCTTTTTAAATCAAATCAAATCAAATCAAATCAAATTGTTTATTGCATTCCACAATGTAAGAATAGATGATAAAAATTTATAAAACTGTTTTGTTTTCCTTTGCTTGTTTTTATTATTATAGTTAGTTGACAAACAAGCACACGCAACTGCAGTCTATAAACGCCAGTAATAACCTCGTACAGTTACATTACAGTGGTAACCTCGGGCCCCTCAGCTTTTGAGCTAGTCTATGAGACAGATATTGCCGAACAGCATCGTTGCAACCTAGTTAAGTAAGTTCTAATTACAAAGGACATTGTGTATATTTTGTATACACAAACTTAGTCAACTAAAATATGTACAGTGCTCATGTTGCCAATTATTTATGACTATTTATGATTTCTAGTGGTGCCATGGTGGCCGAAATTTGACTTTATTAAGTTAATATAATAGAGACTCTTTGGTCTAAGTCTAGGCATTAAAAAAACAATTGACATATTATTCAAATTCATTCAATTAATTGTTTGACATTTGCATTAGCATGAACGTAACCAATGTATGTTTTGTTTTAAAAAATTATGTATAAATTGTTATTTTCCTTCTTTTGAATCGAACCCATGACCTCGTGATTATTACACTAGACCATGGACATCGACATCAAAATCAATAGTATAAAACTAATGATTGCAGAAGTATTATGCCAGTTAAATCCCAGTTCCGTTTTTGCCATATTAATAGAACGGTTGTCATCAAAAAAATCTGCTCACACTACTTTTAGTGCAATATTTTTATTATTATTTATTTTTACCAGTTCCAGAAATTGGGTTCTGGATGTCTAATGGCAGTTGTTTCGTGTAAAATACTGATATTTAACCGCACCTGGTTATACTGGAAGCCGGACCCAATACAGGGTGTTACAAAACTACCCGTAAAGCCCAGAGGAGGCTAAATGGGACCTTATAACGAGTCCATTTACAATATTTAAGAACCGTAGCAACGCTGTATTACATACCCCAAAAAAAGGAAAACAACAACATTTATTAATGAAAAATAAAAAAACTCATAAAGTAGACAATTATTAGGTAAAATATGTACGTAGGCATTTCTGTTAAATAATCTGGTTCCCTGACATAACAGCTAACAAAATTTGTGGCTTTGATAATTAATTATATTTTTACGGGCTATTTTGTAACACGTTGTTTATTTTTTATTAGTTGGTATTTCTTTCGGAGAAAGAGTAGCTAGATCCTAAAAACTGCACAAAAAAGGCTGCGGTTTTAACGGTAACGCGCCTTAAGGCAGTTACTCATTCAAGTCATTAGTGAAATCAGGGACACTTACCATGTAATTAATATAGCTTGCAAATCCATCTATGCCCATAGACTTCAACCTATCCTGCTTCGATAAATCTAGTTGTGACGTCAACGGCGTCAAGTACTCGTCGACTATATCGCTCATCTTTACCATGAACCCGCCCAGTTGCTCCTGGTATGCCGAAGACTCCACGATTGGTATCGAAGGTGGAGCTAACATGGCGGCGATGTCACTGGGGGTATCTGCCATGTCCCATGCTGAGGACCACTGTGGTCTTCCATGGGCCTGAAAGGAATATTTTTAGGTTATAACTGATCAGGATATGAGAAGTAAACAGGAGTTGATTATTTGAATCGCTTGTTTAATATGAAAAGTAAAGTTTCTTCTTTTAATTTAGACTTCAATACCATCAGTAGTAATTATATAGTCATAGATAGAAGTTTTCTCTCATGTAACTGTTTCGTAACATTTACAAGCCCTTTCTATTTTTTTTTAGGTTTAGTTTGCTTATCAGTTTCCTCAGTTCAATATTTAATACATTGTATTACAAAAGATGGTTTGAGCCATGTCGTAACTAAACCCAGACTTATAATATACTTACTTATGACTGGAAATAAGATGGGATATTGAAAAGCCAAATTTTTTCATAGACAATGTTTTTTAATAAAGAGGTTTGTGTTTAAACATACTAAGTCTTTTCTCTTCAAACCAAAATAATTGTATAAAAAAACAAAAGTTGTTTGAAAGTTTCGAAATTTAAACAAAATTAAAGTCAAACGATTCAAATATGTCACTCCTTAGCTAGGTACTACAATTAACATACCTCTTGATGCCAAGAAGTACCATGTAGAATTACAGTCTATGACACATTCTATCACCTATTATAGTTTGAAACAATAATAGCCTAATGATACGCCACATTATGTATTCATTCGGATGCCGTTATTCTATTTAATTGCCTGATTATCATATAAATGGAACATCGTATTTATCTATGCTATCCTAAAATTTAATATATTCGCAAATAGTTTTATGTCAGCTGAAAAGGCAATGCGTTCAACATGCAAATATTTTTAAATTATATTTAAAATTATTTATAAATAGAACGTGTTTTATTCTTTATTCGAATTTAAAAAACACGCTAATATACACTTTTTTTTTATTTAAAGCATGACTATCTTATCCTATTCACTTTTTTTGTCCTACAATGACACAGTAGATGTCTCAAAAACAGATTTTTTTTTTCGTCTTGTTTAGTATACCCGAACAGAAGCGAAAGAAACAACGGTATCCAATGACATGAAAAATGAATACGATAACACACTCAATATACTCACAAAGTAAAATGCGGACGCAAATAACAATATTGAAAGAAACGACATCTTTGACTAACAAAGATTTAAAATAAGAAGAGGCAGGCTTGTAACCTTTTATAAATAGAACAGTTCCTTTATTACCTTTGTGTGAATCAGAAATGTCACGTCTGAATGATAAAGCTAATCTTCAAGTGCGGGTCAACCATTGTTTGGTAAAACTGGTGCACATTATCGGGAAATGCTTTGGAAGTAATATTCGACGTGAAATTCTTTGTTCAACGGTTCGTGTCGACTGTGCTTAGTTAATTCAGAGCATTATTATCCTATGGGTTAGAAACAGTCATAGGAGACAATTATTTTGGATTTTATCTTAGTCAGAATAAGAATTCAGTCTGCAGACGTCATGGCGAATAGCCCTGTCCGTAGGTAAAGGATAGGCAAGTTTGTTTTAGTCAGTAGGAGTCCGACATACCCTGCCCTTTTTTAAAGTATAGAAAATCTTGGATTGCCTGCACCTGACATCTCCCTAAGATGCCAGGGTAGCTCACTTGCCCTCCATTGCCCTTCGTAACATTCGCCAATACCGTAACAGGGACATACCGTGCCCTGCCATCTCCCCATGACAATGTTCAGCAATATATGCAACAGGAATAGGCCATTAACCTACCATGCTGATCTCGACAAAATCCTCCTGTCCTGCAGATTATGACAATCCTTTTTAGTAACCAACTTTAAAAAGAAAAGAGAATTTAATTCGTCCGCATTTTGTTGTCTAGATGACGTTATATTTTGGAAATTTCTCAATCGTTAAAATTATTCCCGGTTTATTTAAAAGGATTTTGCATCAAATTAGACAAAAAAATTTGGACTAAAAAACGCTATTAATGAATCATAATTATGATTAACATTAAATAATTGTTAAACAGCTGCTATGGATTCGAAATTTGAATGAAATCCAGAGGAATTGTTTAATTTTCCTCCCTGCAATATTCCGCTATCCGTAGCTTTATGTAGCGCAAAATATCATAATATTTACGCTGAAACCCCAAAGTTAGTAAAAACAATAACTCATCAAGCAAAACCAGATTGTTTCACAACACAAATGGAAAAATATCTGTCACGCTTCATATTACGAAAGTTGGTTTGAATTCGTCTCAACTGTGGTATTTTATTATAAATTCATCATCAACCCATATACTGTCCCACTGCTGGGCGCGAGTCTCCTCTCACTATCAGAGGAATTAGGCTGTAGTCCACCACGCTGGTTAGATGCGGTTTGCCGTCGAGAATATCTCTAAGGCATTATTATTATTTTTTTAAACGCGGCTAGTGATACGCTTGATGTCCTGGATGCAATTGTTTATACTACTAAGTTGCCACCTGATGGTAAGCGGTCACCGTAGCCTATAGACGCTTGCAACACCAGGGGTATCACTTGCGCGTTGCCGACCCTGTAATATCAAAGAAGAATAGTTGGGTTGGCAGTACAAGGGATTTGTGCCCGGTTAATGGCAAAACATACCAATGAACTGTGGGTGTACACTGGTACAGCCCTGGCTTACCTTTCAGGAATACAAACTTGATTTGACTTGGTATGTTATAACAACAGATAAAAATAACATCAATGTAATTATTTATGTTTTTTTTAAAGTAATATTTCTTTACCAAACTATGTTATATTTTCATTCACCATTACTGGGTTACAGCCCTGGCTAAACCTTCGTGGAATACAGACTTGATGGTATGTTACTAATAACAGATAAAAATAACATCAATATTTTAAGTTATTTACAATTTTTTAAGTTATGTTTCTTTAACAAACTATGTTAGATTTTCCATTCTCTATTACTGCGTTAGAAACGTGACCAGGGGACATTTTCTGTGCACTCACCACGATAGTGCGCCACGTGATTTAGACAAACACTACATTAGTCTTTATTACTTTATTTATCTCTGCGGCTTTAAGTACGGTTACTTTATGAGCAATGTGGTGCATCCACACCGCAGTCACATTTTGTTGAGCAACAGAATGCAACACGATAACATTAGGTTACATTCTTCAACTTTCACGGCAACATTACTAACAAAAAATAACGTTATTCGTTATTCGGATGTTGCCCACTAACACTTGGAAACGTTGCTCCACAAAAAGTAACTGCGGTGTGGATGCACCATTATTATTATTTAGCCGTTGTCGTCCCACTGCAGGGCAAAGGCCTCCCTGCCCTCCTTCCATTCCTCGCGGTTCAAGGCTATTTTGGGCCAATCCTTCCAGAAAAGGTCAAGCTCATCCCGCCATCTTCGTCTAGGCCTGCCGCGTTGTCGTCTGCCGTTTTGTGGGACCCATTCGGTACTTCTTTTAGCCCACAGCTCATTTGACATACGACAGACATGTCCAGCCCAGTTCCACTTCAAGCTAGCAGCTTTTTGGCCTATGTCAGCGATCTGGGTTTTGGAGCGCAGTATGCTATTTTTGATGCGGTCTGCTAATTTGACTCCCATCATACTGCGCTCCATGGCTCTCTGACAAACCCCAAGTGCGGACTTCTGATGTTTTGTCAAAGACCAGGTCTGTGCGCCGTAGGTGAGGATGGGGAGAATACATACATCCATGAGTTTCCTTTTGAGAGTGACGGGCAGGTTGCCTTTCATGAGATCTTTCATGGACCAATAGCTTTTCCAGGCGTTTTCGGTGCGTCTTGCAACTTCTTTATGATGCACCATTACATACTATTTAACTATTGAAGTAGACAGATATAGATTTCCACTTGCATTGAATGTCGACTAACCCTTCGCGGAATACAGGCGTGATGGTAAATGAATTACTTCCAGTAGCAATGACATCGACAGTATGCTGTTGACGTCATTGAGTCGTCAAATTAACGCAACGAAGGATTTAAAAAACCACAATCTTTTGTTTAGTTATCTGTCATAGTTTTATTAGTTTATCGGAAAACGAAATACTTTTTAAAAGGACAAACAACAAATATTTATATATTAATGGCAAGGAGATTCAGCGTAGTTCAAAAGATAGAGAGTGCTTGAAAGGTGATTCAATATTCGAAGCATGCTTGTTTATATGTATAATATAGAAAAATAAAATTTAACTAAGAAAAATAATATAAAAACATTTCAAGTAAAGCCGTACATTCACACCGTAAAATTTTGTAGTATTTCTGCACCGATTCAGTCGCAATGGAGTAAAAATATAGTCGACTTTAATCAGCAATACTAACGTTTTCCGTTTCATCATCATCAGCCCATATTCGTCCACTATTAGACGTAGGCCTCTCCTAGTGAACACCATAGAGCTTCGGCTTTCCACATCCAGTCACTTTCAGCTGCCTTCCGCAAGTCGTCCTACACTACGCTAACTTACCCTTGACGTGGTCTCCACTCATCAACTCGTTTGTTCTGTTTTCCGTTTATACCTATTTATTCCTTGTACTATTGTATCGATAATCATCAATCAATCATTAACATTAAGATTGATCGTATACAGTTGATAAGTAAGGAGTAAATATTTATTTATTTATTTATTTTTACTTTAATTAAAACGGCCGCTGGCCAATTACATTAATTAAAGACATAGCATTCATACACTGCTCTCACAATACTCCAAGCATACTGACAAAAATGTCTTCCATTCATCCGCAAACACATCACATTCAGGCTTGGCCTCCAGGAGAGCGTTAAGCGCAGACAGCGTGCGAGGAACAAGAGACTGTGCTCGCGAGACAGTTCGGCACGCGGGCACAGCGAACAATCTGTGTCTCCTGTTACGGGTATAGTTTAAGGGGGAAAACAGTTGAGACAATTCACTGTGCAGTTCAAAGGCATCAAACTTCCCACGAAGGATCTTGCACGCAGTTATTATTTGGTCCTGTTTCCTTCTAACTTCTATAGACCACTTAACATCTATAAAACTCAAAGGTCTCAAGTTCAAATCCAAGGAACGCAGCTCTATTTGAATTCATGTGCGTATTAAATTAATTTATCACTTGCTTAAATGGTGAATGAAAACATTGTAAGGAAACCTGCATGCCTTAAGAGATCGGCCTTTCTCGACGTTGTGTGAAGTCTGCCAACCCGCAGTAGGCCAGCGTGGTGGACTATAGTCTAATCCCTTTCAATCTGAGAGGAGATCTGTGCCCAGCAGTGGGACAATCTATGGATTGATGATGATGAACATGTGCGCTAGTATTCTATTGCAGCTGCAAAAAAACACTGTATGTAACAGCCCTTATTAAAAAAGGCTAATGAAAAAAAAAACAATCATGTTCAAATTGAAAGGCTGTTCAGAGTTAAGTACTAGAAAATTGCATGCTTATGTTGGATATTAGGTACTTGAAACCGTTACTGGAGTATAACATAATATGAGTTTTTTTTATTAGTCCATGGCTTTATTAATGCTTTTTTTCTAGTTTTGTGGGACTCGTTTAACTCTGCCGCCTCTTTTTTTAAGTTGGTAGCTGCAGTAACTAGGTTATTGTATGAAACCTGTGTTCGTCTGTTTTAGATAGGTAGGTACAGACGGCAGCACATCAAGCTACCCCAATCTGTCAAACTTCTTTGATAGATTTTCAACTTTAATCCAAAGGAATAAGGTTCATTTTCAATTGGGAAAATTTTACAGTTTTGGATAGCTTCACCTGCTGGCTCTGTACAGTCAGCAACGAAAGTCGCTGAACACGATTCAATTTTTATTATCTAGAAGTTACTGATTAGAGAAGTACGGGCTCTTTCTATGATTGGAGGGAGGCGGCAGGTATGTCGGACTGGTACCGATTAATAACCGCACTTGCCCTATAGTCATGGGATCCGTGCATTTGCTACAACAATGACAGAACACTGCTAGAACTACATGACTGGGATTGGTTTAGTCAAAGCCGCTGTGGCTCTTTCTTCAAAAGACAATTTCAGACTTTGCCCTGCATTGTGACACACATATTTGATATGAGGTATTATGTCTAGACTTTAAAAGAGACGATTCTCTGAGTTTCTTTCGGTGTTTCTTTTCAGAGGTCGTGCAAGAAAATGCCGGCATCATCTAGCATAAAAAAAAAGCAAAACATTGACTTATAAAAGATCTATTTACAAAAATAAAATATAATTTCATCATTTCACTGCTCGACGCAGTTTCAACAATAGGTAACAACCTTTTTTAATAATATTTAACAACTCCACCACAAAAACCACTAAAGCCTAAAATAGTAAATATGACCTAACATAAATCCTCATTATAGTGACGTCAGCACCGATAGGCCACGTACAGTTTATTAAATTAAACCCTCTTAATATTTCAGCTCGCTCTCTATTTACTTAGGATGCCAAGTCCTTATCTTTTAGTACATAATGTGGCGACTGAGATTATGAAAGCATTTTACGAGGGCGTTTTGCGAGTAACTCTTGTTGGCTTAGATTTCTTTGCTGGCCTTATATTAAAGTTACAGTTCGTTTAGCTCGAATTTTCTTATAGATAGCTTCTTAACTTGATTAGTTTTCAACGTCATCAGTTGTTCACAAAAAAAACTTACCATCTCGCTTGTAACGGTAGGCTTAGGCAGTTGTGTACTGGACTATGGAGTTTCTTGCCGGTTCTTCTCCATAAGACCCAATTTTAGAAACCGTGCAACTACTAATAACTTTAAAAGAGACTATGAAAGTGACTCGAAAAGTGCTACTTTAATGGTTTAAGTGAAATAAAATATTTGACTTCGACTGCAAAACGACGACTTTTTTTGTATCAACTCCGAGTTGCTATCCTTCCGAAAGCATCGTACAAATCATTCTGAAGTCACCCTAAGTACGAACAACCCTAATAAAACCTCCTTCCATGTGACACAATATCAAAATTTACTAACAAAGCTGCCTGTATCAATTTACCTTTACAACCCTGAGAACATCGCAGGGTTGTACCGATTGAAATAATATGGATGTTAAGGAACAAAGCACGTATTCAATATGGAGGGCATAGCGGTAACGGCATCATGAAACGCGCATTAGTTGCCATCACCAGCCCTGAAATAGGTTATAGGTACCTATGTGTTGGCTTAACTTCAATAGAGCTGTACTAACATGAACAGCATTTAAATTTCGAACCATCGAAACGATGAAGAAAAAGAGGAATTTAAATACATCCGCAGTATTTTTAGGTCCCATGTAATTGGTTGCGAACCTATTGACATCAACGGGCACAAATCTAAACAAAAAATTTAACAATGAAACAAAGTACCTACGGTGTCCTTATATCCTTAACAATTATAATTAATTTACATTTTGAGAAGCTTGATTGATTAAACGTCTAAGGAGACTCATTTTTTTTTCATGTAAATAAATTATACGGTAATATTTTCGGTAATAGATACAAATATCGGTTGGCCGCCACGTTGCATTCCAAGCGTACAATACATAGTAAATATATTTGACGTGGATGCTTTAGTATGAAATACAATGTACCCCAATAACAAAATGTTCTGTATTTAAAATTTTCTATTGTTTCATTTATAAGGCCTTAAAATAAATCTAGATACATTTATAAGGCGGCTGATTTAAGGCCAGAATATTGATAGGACTAGTTAGACTTTAAAATTATTTAAGCAAGATTTAAGAACAGTCATTATTTATTTACGGACGCTCAGTTTTGGATATTAAAAGCAAATGAATGTTCTAAATTTGAATCTTAAATGTATTCAACTACATTACTATGGCCAATGTTAAAATAATCAGTGCTCAAGACACGCCTCTGACTTTTCGAAATCATAATGCGTATTACTAATTAATTTTAAACGCTTAAACGAAGAAGGAAAACATCGTGAGGAAATCTGCACCTCTTGGAGATTGTTCTCGAGGGTATGTGAGGTCTGCCAACCCGCACTAGGCTAGCGTGATGGACTATACCCTAATCCCTCTCAACCTGAGAGGAGACCCGTACCCAGGATTGGGACAGTATATACAGTACAGACAGTATAGGCTATAGTCCACTACGCTAGCCTACTGCGTGTTGGTAGACTTCACAAACTGTCGAGATAAATCTCTAAGGTATGCAGGTTTCCTCATGATGTTTTTCTTCACGATTTAAGCAAGTGATAAACTTGAGACCTTCGCAGTCCAATAGTCATACCACTAGGCTATCACTGCTTAATTTATTTTATTATCATTACTTGTATGGTCCTTATGTCAAAATACTATCTCTAGTAAGAAAATAAGAAAGAAATATATTTATTGTCTGTAAAAACATGATGAAACATAACAAACAAAAGAAATAGTGTGCCCACGACTTCATCAAATAGACCCCAGTTCAGTTCATCTGGTAATCAAACCTACAGATTGATTTGTTATTGGGAATGCCCGTAACTAGGTAGTTAAAATGAATCAAGTCAATACGATACTTACCGATGGAGATTCCAATGCAATTAGTGTGGCGCTTCGATATGAAAGTGGCTCTACTTGAACAAACTGTCGATACGAACCGTGCTCAATTAACTTCCAAGTCATACACAGGTGTTTGGTTTTAAAACTGGAAGCATGTTTGATATTTTCGTTTAAAGTTACACGAGCTTTTGGCCGCGGTTTCACGTCTCAAAAGGACCTATTAGTAAATATTGAGATAATTAAGCTATCCTCAGCATGCAATCTACCTTTGTTTTTCTATAATAATAATAAAAACTTTATTTTGGGTGCCATCATCATCCTCATCATCATCATCAGCCTATATTGGTCCACTGCTGGACGTAGGTCACGCCTAATGTGCGCCATTTCACCCTGTCTTCGGCTTTTCGCATCCAGCTTCTGGCATAGACCCATAGAAATCTTAACCTTAACTTTAGAAACACATACTCTGACATGTCGCAAACGGCCAGTATTATGTTCCATTTAATAATCGAATTGGGGGTTTAAACTTTATACATCGACCTGTGTCGAGAGTTTAAAAAATTAGTTAGTTCTTATTTCAAATTAAACAGTATCCAATATTAAATCCCGGTGAACTCAAGTTCGTCACGGAAACGGCGCCATGTCGCAATTTTGTGAGAGCATCGGTGCAAACAAGTGGAAGTGTTCAGGCACCACTCACACACTGAACTATATACTGGCACCGATAGGTGAGGAACTAAATAAAACAAAACTTGTTCCTTGGAGAGTACAAAAAAAACATTTATTCATTAGACCTACATACAAATCGCGGAGACTCTTAACACCGCGATTCAGCCGGAGGGCACAACGCCATCTATCGAGCCTCGCGGAAGCTCAACACTAAACAGGAAGTGTTTCGAATGCTTGGCACAGGTGCGATTGCTTGTATTACGATATACAACTTACGTCAACAGAGTACTACGTCGGTGATCCTTATATGACAACACAGCCTTTCTTGTATTGTACAGAGGCCAGCAAATCAAGCTACCCCAATCTGTCAAATGTCTTTGATTGATTTTCAACTTTAAAACAAAACAATAAGGTTCATGTTCAATTGGGAAAATTTGACAGCTTTGGATAGCTTGACCTGCTGGCGTCTGTACCCGCCTCGTAATACCACATTACTTCGTTATAATCATTATACTAACTGAAGGACAATTGAATGTTCAAAATTATAGATCTGATTCTGGTAAGAAAGGGTTCATTTTTGGATATCACTTCAATCTAACTTGTTCGCTTTTGACGTTTAGTATAACGAGAGAGAGACCATTGATGATTTGTGAGACTGAAACTAGGTCGAAACCCAGAACGAGCAAAGTTATAGTAGAGTGCGGGGCAGCGGTAACGGTCTCCTTTCAGTTATTGCCAGCAGGTTGGACGGGCCGTTCATGCAGCACTGGCAGGCCTTACATGCACCTATATATCAAGCTTGGGGCAGGTAGTAAATGAATTAAATGATTCTGACATGATTTAATTAATTTACTACTTAATTTCGTTGTTTACTATTTATATTATTTAATTTTAATTTAATTGTAGGTATCTTTAGAAAAATATGGACTGATTTATTGTCTGAAATAAAATTATTATTATTATTATATAGATATATTATATAGCCCACCCCATCTGGTGGGCTGTACCCCACCACCACCACAAAACCACAAAGGCTTAAAGCACAACAAACCCAAAAGGAAGCCTCTGCCCAAACACCACTTTTCCGAGAAGTAGTACTGGGACAGTCACGTCAGAATTGTCCTGTATAGACACTACACACACCTAAAATGTTATAAACAAGATTTGTCGAAGAGTTTCAAGTCAAACACCGCACATTCCATGTTAAATCTCCAAGGATCGAACACTATTATGTCATGATCCCCGAGAGCTTCGGTGCAAACAAGTCGAAGAGTCGCGTCTCTCGCGACACAGCTGTGTTTGTGTTTCATTACGTCACACCAGGTGCTTCAGTCGTGAGGTTCTGTAAAACGTTTTTACCGGCGAACTTTTTAATATGACGTTCATTTTCTAACCTGATAAAGTATTTTTAATCAATTTTAAAAAAGGAACTCCTGGAAGGTAGCTGGCAGCGAATGGATGAAAAGAACTGAAGATCGGACTCAGTGGCGTTCACTAAAAGAGGCCTATGTCCAGTGGTGAACCAATACGGGCTGATGATGATGAATTTAAAAAAGGACTCATCATCAACCCACTTCACTGCAGGTCCTGTTCTTACTGGAGCACGGGTCTCCTCTTAGACAAGAAGAGGCTATATGGCCTATGGCACGATGGCCTAGTTCGGATTGGCGAACTTCACACACCATTGAGTACCCGGATTGGTGTCGTTTTTCTCAATTACTGTAGGAATTTCCCAAAACCACGTCTGAGTAGTTACTTGTTGGAGAAACTAAGAAACTCTTGTGCAAAATTTCATAGCTCGAGACCCAACGCGTCTTATGCTGTGCGGTGTCGGTAAATTAGTCAATGTTAGTTTTATCATCTAGCTCTGCATTTCCCACAACTATCTCGTTTTTGGGAATTTCCCAAAACCCACGTTATTTAACTCCTGTGATTTGTCTGTCAGTTTGTACGACGACGATATCTCTCGTGCTATATTGGAACTACGACGAAGAAATCCTGAATTGCATATATAAAGACATCAACCGTTGGGCCGTGGCTATTCAAAACACCCGCCTGGTTAGAGTATCCTGCCTTTGGTTGGAGGGGAAACATACCTCGTCCTTCTACAAGTTTATGTTAGAATTTTATTAAGTAGGTAACAAAGGTATAAGTACAAAAACAAGACCAAAAAGATGGCGTTCACTAAATAAATTTTCTCTAAGTTATTTATTTAATTAATTATCCTCAATGAACTTTGCATAGGGTGCTTTTTCCTTCAAAGGTCGGTCCTTTGACCTTCAGAGGTCGGTTGACTCACAAGACCAAAAAAACAAAGTGTGCTATTCAATTAAATTGGTAGGTCTCAAATGGAATTCAATATACATAACTGAATCAATTAACTATCGATGAGAAACCTCAAACCGAGTGCTTTATTAAACGAACTGAATTCATTTAGAAGCCGAATGTTAGCACCTAAATAAAACAAAAAATCCTATTTGAATCGGAACTCAATTTGGGATAGGATAAGTCTATAATGGACTTTTATCTCCAAACGCTCATTAGCTAAGAGATGGCTAAGTGCGAGGTTATTTCCACTGCTTTTACTTGATTTGGAGTTATTTTCAGTACGTTTGTGTACTGGAATTGTAACAAAGGTTGATGTAATATTCCAATATGTCATTAGTTGTCTGTTTAAACGTTTAGGAATAAGGCCCCTTTAAAGAATATTATAAGTTGTTATACTATCATGTTCTTTATAGTATAAGTACATAAATAAATTACTGAATAAACGTAACGTTATTTCTGGTAATAATTCCTTATTATTTTATTAAAGTATATTTAAAAAAAAAAGGTTGCCCCACTAGCATTTTTTCCTGTATCGTGGGTGCATTTACAAACACCCACAACCCGTGGCGCAGAAGCCGATCGTTCAGCCGCTACGCCAAACTTGTTGTCGATACTAATATTACAAATGAGAGTATAAATCTGTTTGTTATGCTTTCATGCCTAAACTGCTGAACCAATTTTGGGATATAGCTTGAATCTAGAATAAGGACATAGGCTAATTTATGTCTCAAATAGTTAGTACATATTTATAATCTTCATGAAACATTAATAACAGCCATGATTTTTAAATTTTTCTTTGGAACTCCTTGCTTACATGTAATCACAGTGTTAAAAATATAACTCACCAATGACACATTTATCAATGTAAATGCTAAGCTTCAACTTAAAAAATTTTAAAAACCATTTGTCAATTCCATTTGAAAACGACCGATGCCGCTGCCTCCTAAAATAAATGCTTTCGCCACTGTGCACTGCAGCGGCTGTCAAACTTTTACATAACATTTAATTTTGCACAGTATTTTCGTTTAGTTCACAGATAGTGACGCCGTCAACGTTTGCTTGCCATATTAAAAAAGTAATGAAAAACTCTCAACTCAACTCAAAACTGGGCGTTATTGAAAAACTATTTTTATTTGAAGCGAGAGAAATTTCTATACTGTCAATGTTTCTTTGACTACGGAAATTTCCTGTTTACGTCCCAATATTTTGTACAGTACAGTCTAATACCAAGATCTGATAGGAAATCATTTTTTTTTTTTCATATATGGCAGAGATGAAGATATGTATTATAATAGTTTTTATAAGCACTACTGCTACGTAAAAGGGGGTGATCCTATCACCATTAACGGGGGACAAAATCTAAACTCCGAGCTGCAATTGAGAATTTCATTGAAAACGCCGATAACATTTTGCTCGACCTTTTAATCGAACCGAGGACCTCCTAGCGTGCCAGTCGCAATTAAAACCACCTAACTAATGAGGTAGTCTTATCTATATGATTATGCAAATGCATTTTATTATATTCTATTTAAATGACGAACGTCGAAGGTCCTAAACGACTCACTTCACTTCAACACCACATCCGTGCACTTCACAAATACTTATTTTAAACATCTTGAACAAATCACAATGCTCCAACCATATACCGATTTCGAGTCTTTCATGGCTTTATTTGTTCTTCGTGTAGGAATCTCACAAAGCGATGCACCGAGAGCACTTGTGACTTGTGAGCCTCTCTCGATAGAGGGCGCTCGATCTCAAAATTCTACATGCAGGAAGTGACGTCAATTGCTGGAAAACTGTTACGGTTTAAAGGCAATGCTTGGAACTTTTTTGCACGTTTGTCTTTAGCCATATCTTATTTTTTTGCTCTCTCTCTTAGTAGAATAATACTTGGTGTACAACTTATTAAAGAACAATATTCTTTTTTGACCGATTTTGAAAATCAGTAGGGTTTCAATTCATCTGTACATCTTTCTATGTATAAAATTGTTTTTTTTTTTTATGTGATTGGGTGGGCAAACGAGCAGACGGATCGCCTGATGGTAAGCGATTTCAGCCGCCCATGGACACCCGCAACACCAGAGGAGTTTCAGGTGCGTTGCCGCCCTTTTAAGGGGTTTGGGCCTCCGGTATCCTCACTCACTCGACGAAACACAACGAAAACGTTGTTTCACGCCGGTTTTCTGTGAGGTATCAAGTCCGGTCGAGCCGGCCCATTCGTGCCGAAGCATGGCTCTCCCACGGTAAAAATGGATAATGATTAAACTCTATTATGATGTTATTTTAGCGAAGAAAAAATTCTGAAATTGCCAAATCAAAGAGTTCAAATCTAAGGCACGCACCTCTGACTTTTCAAATTCATCTGCGTAGTTTGTAGCTTTTTCGGGGCTATCTTTAATGTAAAACTGACGTTCCATAAATACTACCTACTACTACTACTACTAGTATACTTAGTCTATCTTGAATAAATTATTTTAACTTTGAATAACTAATTATCACTCGCAGGAAGACATTGTGAGGTAACTTGCATACCTTAGAGATTTTTCTCGACGGTGTGTGAAGTCTGCCAACATGCACTAGACCAGCGTTGTGGACTGTAGTCTAATCCATCTCATTCTGAGAGGAGAACCGTACCTAGCAGTAAGACAGTATATGGGTTGATGATGATGATTATGATATCAACGATAAATGTCTACAAGGAAACTAAATGAAAAACAGCGTCATCAGCCACCCAATCAGCCCGATCGTGATTAAGTCTCCAGTAATCCTTAACATTAAGGAATAACTTAGATCATTTTGACCAAAAGCTCGTTAAGAATTCCTCAATTCGAAGGAACAGCCACATTCCAATTTTAGCGAATATTTTTTTCGGTTAGCGACTAAAACTCAATTCGTCTACATCAGTCATTTGTCAAAGTGAGTTATTTCACGCCTAGAGTTACAAATCCGACGATATCTGGACATCTGCTTGATGGGGTTGCTTGTTCGTTTCGCTTGGTGATAATGTTTTATGTGGAAGTATTTGATTTTATTTATTTTCTTCTTCTATTTTATTTAACTTTGCTGATCAATCGATCTGCAAAGTTAAGCTGTGCTAGCCGCGGCTAGTCTGTGGATGATCCATTATTAACTCATCGAGGTCCTTCCGTGCCTCAGAGAACACGTAAAGCCTCGGTCCTAGTTGTCCACCTGTGACAGTCGTTAGTAGTCAGAATCCTAAAAAGCCTGACAACCAGTCTATCCTCAGGATATTGGTAGTACCTAGAAATTTGGTTGTGGAGGTCTGATGGCAGTCGCTTCGTATTCAGCTGAATCTGATTAGACTGGACTGAGGATCAGATGCGGAAAAGGCAAATAATACATTAGCTGAAACATTAGCTGAAACTAATCATGATGCATGAGTGTTTGTGCATGAGTGATGATTAAGTAAGAATAATGTTTATTAACCATATAAAAATGTACATAATTATTTAATACAGGTGTTATTAGACAATTAAGTTTTAGGAACGTACTTAAATTAACTTCCTCCACACTAGGTCGAGCCTGTTTCGTGGAAGCCTATGGCACTATATTAACTGCAGTTGCATAATTATGGTGTTCGATACCGTACAATAAACACATTATTTTTTTTAAAATGATAATTACATTCACAATGTTTTTTTTTTTTAATTTAGAACAGATGGAAAAAATACAAAATTGAAAAAAATAGAAGCCCATCTTCATTTCTTTAAATAAATTAAAAGCTATGCCGGCCGGATTGAGCTCCCACTAATATGGTCGAGCTACACAATGCAATGACTGATACATGCGTGCCGTCGGCTGGGATTAGTCTACTCAAAGTCGCTGTGGCACTTTTTTCAAAAGGCCATTTCAGACATTGCCCTGTGTGGAGAGGCGAGGTGTGTTGCCCCTCCATCCAAAGGGAGGATCCTCCAACCAGGCGGGTGTTTTGCCTGGCGGGCCACGGCCCGACGGTTGATGTGGGGCGCGGTTGTATATATGCAACTTTTCGTTGCGAATGTTGCTTGCGCGATTCAGGCCTTCGTAGTTCTATGTAGCGCGGTAGATATCGCTACACCCTGCATTGTGACACTCACATATTTGTTATTATTATGCCTAGACTTTAAAAAAGACCATGATTCTCTGAGTTTGTTTCGGTGTTTCTTCTCAGAGGTCGTCAGTTAGAAAATACCGGCGCCATTTAGCATTAAAAATTCAATACATTAATGTGATAACAGTGTCTTCAAAAGATCTATTTACGGAAAATAAATATAAATTATCATTTCTTATCGCATATCTCAGTCTACCTAAATGGTACTCTTTGTTGTCCACCTACACAATCAATTCCATCCGATTTTCGATTAAAACAATGGTACAGAGGTCGGCACATCAAGCTACCACAATCTGACAAATTTCTTTGATTGATATTCAACTTTAATACAAAAATATAAGGTTCATATTCCATTGGGAAAATATGACAGTTTTGGATAGCTTGACCTGCTGGCGTCTGTAGATGTTGACGTCACAACTATGGCTCCCAAGACACACACATAAACAGACATGACATTCTCCCCAAGAGATACAGAGTATGAACAGCGGGTCTCGGTATACAGAGTATGAAAGGGGCGAATTCTGTTTGTTATTAAAATTTTCATGAATTTCACTCAAACTGTGACAAATAATGCCGCTTTGGGATCGCTGTCGGGAAAGTAAAGTTCGTGGAGCGGTTCGTGTTTCGTGACTGTGCAACTTGATCGTTTTTAAAAATAATTTACGAATATTATCCGCTTCCTTATGGTTTAAAGCCCAGTTTAATAGAGCCTTTTGGCCTTTTCGAAGCTTAGGGGTTTTTTCTTCTAAAATACATTTTAATTCTGCTCTTTTTGTTGTCCATAGATTCGTAACATTTTATTTTTATTTACGACTTCGTTTTATCGGAATATCACCGTTTTTATTATACGGTTCTACTTTTTATTTAAGTATTTATTATTGTAATTAGGTGAATTCCTCAAGGTGGTTTTTTTTTACATTTATATTTTTGTTAATACACTCTTGCCGTTTCCAGAAATGTTTTTATTTTTACTAACATAGGTTATTTATGCCATTTACAATAATGATTAGAAAGAAAGAAAGAAAACTTAATGACGTTTTCCTACTGATGTTGGTCCTACAAATAACTTATCACATAATTCTTACTAGAAATTTATTCAAAAACTTTTTATGTAGTTTTTATAAAGAAAAACTGTTTTACTTTTTGCGAAAGCCCGTTCGCAATAAAACAGCTTTCATGAAAAGCCCATATATAACAATATTTTACATACACAATTTTTCAACGTAACCGCAATCGTAAATTGTAATTCAACTCTTTGTTCAGAGACGTAATAAATGAAGTAAGTTTACACATTCGAACTCAATATTCGATAAGGCGTGGTGGCTGAGTGAATAAGCCCCGCTGCGTGACATGCCTAATCCAACGCTTGTGTACATACCCTATATTGAAAGGTATTTTCGATGTATAAAGTGTTTTGGTGAAGATACATAATAATATATATTTATAGGAAACTTGACAAATATAAATGATATTTATATATGTTAATATGTCCTTTAAATTTTAATTGTTTTAGATTTTAGTTGAGATGGGCATTTCTTTGATATTAGGCACCATTTTTTTTTTCTTTTATTTTCTTTATAACTTCTAGGAAGACTATCAGCTAATTAACTGAAAATACAATATTTATGTACCAACATAAAGCTATTGAAAAGTGGAAAGTTTTTAATAGCTTTATGTGGCTACTAAAATATTGTTTTTATAAACAACTATCAGTGGGGACTGATAATGTTTCTTATAGTGGTTAATTTAACTAATATAGACTGCGGTTATTATCGTATTGTGATCTCCATCCCGTAGGATTATCCATTGTAATAAGCGAAAAAAAACCTTTTTACATTGTTCATACACTCCCAGAATGCGTGGGATGTAAGCCCCGAACATTTTTTTAACCAAACTGTCCCAAATTCCGTCCCGGACGGGGTACAGTACAGTCGACAAAAGAATTAAGTACACAGGCAGCGAACGACGTCTGTGTTTTGATAAAGATCAGTGTCTTGTTGATACTGATTATGACACTGCATTTGGACACTTAATGTTTTATTGCGATTTTGTCAAAACGAAGGCTGCATTCCTACATACCAAACCCTTTGAAGTTTAATATGATATAATGACATAAATATATTGCATTATTTGAGCTAGCATAAGTAATTATTTATAATATAATCTATGTCAAGATAGAGATATCGTGAGATGGCTGATACCAAACTTTTGCCGACTGTACTTATCAACGTTTTGAACTAAGTAGCCTTCCTTGACATTTTTTTCACATATATTCGTACGTATACGGTTATTAAAGCTCACGCCAAGTGTTATGTTAGTACTTAGACGTGCCTGTGAGTATATAAGCAGAGGGACCGGATGCTCATAATTTAATATTATACTAAGGAGGTTTTATAGTAGGGAAAAACAATAAAATGTTCCAATGAAATGAATAAAGATTATATACCTACTAAAAATGGATGTGGGGTAAACCAAACATTGTTGTACAATTATTTTCATATTTGATGAAGGTACACACGGCTGTATATAAATGTATTCATTCATAGCTGCTGACCTTGTATTGGCTTTCCGGATATTACGAAAACGCCCTCGGTAAACATATTCGGTACGAAATAATCTGTTACTTCATAATTGACGACGTTTGTGTTCTTGATGTTCGAGTTTCAGGCTGCTGAATAGGAGGCCGTCCGTTCGTTTCCCACTCACAGAAAAATATGTGTTGAACAACCAAAAAAAGTAAATAATTATTGTCATTGCCATTGTCTAGTCCCCATGGTACAGAGGCCAGCACATCAAGTTCATGTTCAATTGGGAAAATTTGACATTGGATAGCTTGACCTGCTGGCATATGTACAAGCTTAACTAATTTTGAGACTAGATCAACACTAGGTATGTCAGTCGCCGTCCACAGCTGAACGTAGGCTCTTTGGGAGCTAAGAGCGCCAACCACTAGACTATATGGTGCTGTGTAAAAATATCCCAAAGATTGCATATACAACGTGTTACAAAATACCCTGTAAAAAATATAATTAATCATCAAAGCCAAAAATTTTGTCAGCTGTCATGTCAGGGAACCAGATTATTTAACAGAAAGGCCTGCGTACCTATTTTACCTAATAATTGTCTACTTTAATAGTTTTTCTATTTTTCATTCATAAATGTTGTTGTTTTCCTTATTTTGGGGTATGTTATACAGCGTTACTACGGTTCTTAAATATTGTGAATGTACTCGTTATAAGGCCCCATTTAACCTCCTTTCGGTTTTACGGATAGTTTTGTAACCCTGTATATTGAATAATATACATTCTTAATATACTTTTGTTTTATTGTTTAAGTATTAATTATATTTATATATGTATTTATTATATTTATATAATATGTATATATTTGTTTATTACTATAATTATTATTATTTTACACATACATAATAGTACGCCTACACGACCCTCTGTGTTTCCTTTCTTCCAATCCATCCAAAGGTTGTCTGGAAGAGATCACATTGAGTGATAAGACCGCCCATTGTACCCACTCTTACTTTGTTTTATATAATGTTTATAATTGTGTTTTTGGTGTGCAATAAAGCTTATATAAATAAATAAATAATTTTGTTCTTCTTGCAGGTAAATTTGATACGGATGGCGTCCAGCTGCCCGGTACGGAATGCGACTACCAGTTCAGCAGGGCCAGCAGCCGACCGACGCACGGACACTTGTACAGTCCCCGCTACCCGTCCATCTACCCCAGCAACGTGCGGTGTTCCTACCATTTCCATGCCAGGTAAGAATTTTGGAATGTTTAATAAATAATAAATAAATATTCTTGAATAATTTTACACGGCACCAACTAGTCCCAAACTAAGCAGAGCTTGTATTATGGGTAATTGACAATGGATATAATATTTAAATACTTATTTTTTTAATACATACTTATAATACATAAACACTTATGTTCATCACATAAATATTTGTGTTCTGTGGGAATCGAACCCACGACCTCGTGATCAGCAGTCTGACAAGCGAACTGAACCGACCACAGATGTAAAACGTATGACGTATGACGTAAAACGACGTCGTCGTTTGTTCTGTAACTGTAACTGTGTTCTCTGGTATTGTGTATAGGAGCGTAAAACGAGACAAGCGAGACAAGAATACCAGTAGAATGTTTGAATGCAACTAAACTTAAAAAGACCGCGGGTGCAGCCGCACTTGTCAAACACACAAACACACACTCACACACACCAATGCATTATGCATTATATACTACATGCTTAGTCTGCAATATCATACATGTGTCCCTACAGACTCAAAGACAGGGGAGAGGAAGAAGAAAGAAAAAAAGAAAAATGGTTTCTTTCCTCAACCAAGGACCCACAGAGACAGATATAAAATAAACACAAAAAGTATACAAAAGTATCATTTTACACTGGCAACACTGTTGCAATGTCACACAACGCTGTGACACTGACACTGACAACAGAATGCACTTTTTGACGTGCGTAAAATTACTATCAACCAGGGGAAACCGATTTAAGAAGTTGTAGCGAAGCACATGGCCGCCGCCGTGACTATAGGTCTAGAGCAGTTTTACATCAATAGTCCGACATACCCTGCTGCTTACCAGGTGGTGATCCATGACAATCTGAAGATTTTCTGCCCTTCATACATACAAACACGCTATTAAAAAAAAAAGTTTTTGTAATTTTTCAAAGTCCCCAGCGACACAAGATTTCTTGCCAAGTGTATTCGTATATTCTTCCAAGTACAGTGGCCAGCACACGAACCTACCACAATCTGTCAAATTTCTTTGATAGATTTTCAACTTTAACAAAACATGATAAGGTTCATTTTCAATTGGGAAAATTTGACAGTTTTGGATAGCTTGACCTGCTGGCGTCTGTACTTATGTGTATTTATATGTTATTTAGCGAAGGAAAAATTCGACCGCGGGCAGGATTCGAACCTGCGTCTTCTGGTTAGGTACACCAGACGCTATGACCGCTAAGCCACCGCGAGTACCACCCGCCATGACGAATTTTGCCTTCACATTGAGAATTTACGTCTTTATGGTTCGAATCCTGCCCGCGGTCGAATTTTTCCTTCGCTAAATAACTTTAAAATCTTAGCATGGAAAATGCCAAAAAAATACAAAAAGATATTTATATTATGTTATTAGTAGTACATTGCACCCGTGTGAAACCGGGGCGTGTCACTTGTCTTATTCTATTTTACATTGGTCATTAAAAAGATCTTTCTTTTTCAGACCAAAGGAACGCGTGAAAATTATGTTCAAGGAGATTGCTCTTCAAAAAGGTGACATCAGGTTGGTATTCAGTGATATTTTATGATTACCGTCATCATCATCAGCATATCAGCCGGAAACTCTCCACTTTTGTACATTTCTTTCAGTCTCCCCCTGTATCATAAACTGCTATTATTATAGTCGGGTAGGCAACTGATAGCTTTAATTTGTTAGAGTTCTTTTACTTTTGATATTTTAACTCTCAGAAAAATGGTGTAAACTGGATCGTTCATGTAATTAAACAAAAATGTAATGTAGTTGTTAGTAAAATGAAGACAATATATAGACAATATGGATGATGTAAAACCTAAACCAAAATACTAATCTATATTAAGCTACTTACTTTGAATTAAGAAATAAAATCAAGTATTAAAAAAAAAACTATTAAGAACGTCATTATCCATAAAATAGGCCGCATTATAATAAAATGACGTAAAAAGCACCAGACACACTTAACCAAATTAAAGTCTAGTAAAAAAATATGTCACATAAAGCTACCTCTAAAATACTTCGCCAGCCGTAATTCTGAAGCTAAAAATCAACGTATAAAAATAAAATTGCACGTAAAATTATTCCATAAAGTCACCGACAATATCCGCAGGAGATGATAAAACTGGGGAGGTGAGCGTCATAATCGAATTTCTGATCGAAAATATTGAATGTGATGACGAGCGTGCAACGTCACACCAGCGCCAGATGCTAACGTATTTTAAGGACCTCAAGATTTCAGTTTTCGCGATCCGATGAGCTATTTTTTATAGAGTATAAAATCCGTATATATAGTCCGCCATTTAATTTTGGCAAGATGGCAGTGTGACTCGGTCTCGTACAGACAATTTTTTTAACTTTTAATTAACCTTTGGACCGCCACAAACGTGTATAGACGTCAAATCATGACGCCAACGACGGCATAGCACGTCAAAAATACCTTACTTTTTTTTAGTTCAAACTACATACCTATACAAAAATTTGTTGTTTTTTTTTACCTATTATTGAATACTAGACTATAATTTGTCACTTGGCGTAGAGAACACGGATTTTCGTTATTGACGTAGCGGTCAAAAGGTTAAATTTCCTTTCCCTATATTAAATCTTCAATTACACACAGTAAAAGAAGCAGGGATAACCTAGTGATATTACCATTGGACTGCCAAGTCAAAGATCTCGAGTTTGAATCCAAGAAACCTTTGAATTCCCGAATTCATCACTCACTTAAGCGTTGACGGAAAACGTCGTAAGAAAACCTGCATACTTTAGAGATTTTTCAACGGCGCGTGAAGTTTAACAACACGTATTAGACTATAACCTAATCCCTTAAAAATCTGAAAGGAGACCCGTGTCCAGCTGTGCGACAGTATAGTATGGGTTGATTATACATACTTAGTTTACATCTATGAACAGTGAAGAATTCTGCATGCCTGTTGGATTACCTCAAGGCATATGAAGTTTATCAAACATAACCCTCTAAGGGACCCGTGACCAGGCCGTATGACAGTATATCGGTTGCTGATGACACACAATCTCTGAAAGGTAATACACTTGTGTATTCATGTAGATCCTAAGTTCAGTACGTAACTAGTGACTTGTGTGTTTACACCAAAAACGTATGTTTTTTAAGTTTCATGTTTTTTCCGGCCATCATATCTTCAAAATTCCATCACTAGAAAACGCATAACCTGAAATCAAATTAAAAATATTTTTACCGATTTCAGAACAGACGATATCTTCTCAGGAAACATACAAAGATAAAAATCTATCCCTGCATCAAATTTCATCGTTACTTTCGCATTTATAATTTTAATAGGGATAGAGATTTAATAATATTATCGCACATAATACTTTACATCACATTGCTCATCAGAAAATTAAATTAAAGCCTACAATACAATGTTGCGTTAATGTACAAAGGAGTAAATTATGCAATGCTGACCGCCAAGCGATTTCGGTTTTCGGTTTTTGGCTTGCTTCGTTACGTCCCAGTTTTATATTTACGAAATTGTGGACTTTAAATGAAAATGTATGAGATTTTGGGAGAATAATATCAGTGCATTTTATTTTACTTTCTATGTTTTTACACCACTAAGATGGCAAACAAGCATACGGCCTACCTGATGGTAAGCAGTTACCGTAGCTTATAGACGCTTGTAACACCAGGGTATCACTTGCGGGTTGCCGATCAAATTTCTTTGATAGATTTTCAACTTTAATATAAAACTATAAAGTTCATATTCAATTAGGAAAATTTAACAGTTTTGGATAACTTGACCTGCTGGCGTCTTACATCCCCACTTGTTCGGTGTTTTAGGTCTCATCTAATAGGGAAGAGCCTATTCATATCAGCACATATCCAATCTCCGAACCGCTACTGAGAATTTCAATAATAAAAACTAATAACACTGATGCGGAATACTGATCACAAATTCACAAGCGCAGTGCTCATCTAAGGAAACATATCGTAAGCCCAGATGAAATAAAGGATTTTACCCCTAAGCAAATTCTGCAGCTTATAGTAGTCGCTGGGTTTAGCGATGAACAATTAACTAACGAGAAGCGATCACAATCGACCGACACCATCGCTGAAAAAAAAAAAAAAAAAAAACTGTTCGGCTTGAGAATCGACTCCAGAACATCTCACTTAGCATCTGCTCTTACACCTGCCAATGACGTAGTTCCTCCCCTCAAAAATAAAATCATGAATTCTGTATTTGCATAAAACCGGTTATCAAAAGCACCCAACAAATCCCTATAGCGCGTAGGAGAGTTGGCATAATTAAATTATGGTTGTAACGGTCGACTAGTGCTCACGTTAATGAGCTCAGCTCATAGACTATACGTACTTGTTTAATTAAGCGGATAATGCATGAATGGGCAGCTTTAGGTGCCTACGTCATGATGCAGCCTGAAGGTACTTTTGCATAATAGTTACGGTCAAGTTCCATGGACAGGAATTAAGTGGTTACCGTTGTTCATTTGTTTTTTGTTGTGCTTCGAATATGAAAGTACAAAATTGTCTGTTATCGACCTTTCTTTTTTAGTTAGTTTAGTTTGTCTAGTGGTCCTAAGCGCGACTGCTACGCTAGAGGTCCTAGGTTCGATTCCCAGGCCGAGCAAAGTGTTATTGGGTTTTTGTATGAAATTTTCAGTAGCAGCTTAGTTTTTATTTAGAAAGCTTATAGCTACTTTTCCTTTGTAAATACATACCTATATATAATACATATCAAACACCGAGCCAAACAAACACTCTATGTTCTTCAAATAAGATGATGAGTTAAATTTGTTGTACGTTCCGTTATATTGTGTAAAATTTTAATACAATGTTTAACGTACAGAATACCTATGTTTATGTCTAGATAACGGACAGGTCTACACAATCTCCCTGACCATCAGAAACTAGATATGCGCATAACATAACCTACTTCCCTGACACTCTTCATAACTAGGTCAACACAAATTATGTACACTTTATTTACCTGTGTAGTAATAACAACAACCTGTAGACATTGTTTTTAAAATGAGTACTGTCATAATTAGGTTGAATGGAGAACTTTTCTTAATTTAGGAAAAAAAAAAAAAAAAGATCTAAAAACAAAACAACCTATATACTGTCCCACTGGGTACGGGTCTCCTCTCACAGAATGACAGGGATTAGACTATAGTCCACCACGCTGGCCTAGCACGGGTTGGCAGACTTCACAGGCCGTCGAAATAATCTCTAAGGCATGCAAGTTTCCTCACGATGTTTTCCTTCAGCGTTTAAGCAAGTGATAATTAATTATTAATACGCACGTGATTTCAAAAAGTCAGAGGTGCGTGCTTTAGCTTTTACACATTAATACATTCATTACAACCAATTTCCAGCGTCATATTTCGAGTCACCAACCAGTAGTAACTAACTGCAATTTAAACAGCATAATACCTTTACTATTCCGAGTATATACTCGGACAGCCGTCCTTAACATAACTAGACCAAACTCAGGACATTCCTGCAAAGGAATTTAGTAAGTCCGGCCAGTGAAACTAGCTAAAATTAACCCAACCACACTATTCGTGGTGTAACGTTGTGTGGACTGTATTAATTAGCTGTGAATTTTTTGGTAACATAATTTTGAAATGTTATAACATCTACCAACTGTATTAGCCTTGTGGTTCTAAACACGACTGCTGCGCTAGAGGTTCGGGGTTCGATTTTCAGGTCGAAAAAAGTGTTCGACCAAACTTTAAGTCGAAGTTGGTATTGGATTTTTTCTATGAAATAGCCATTGTGAGAGTACACCCGTGCCCAGCAGTGGAACACTATATGGGTCGACGATAATGTTTAGTCACGACACTAGACTGCAACCGCAATGGACTGTTAGTGAAAAGCTGAACTAGTAGAGGTTATTGGTGTTTTCTTTCTATTAAATTCTTTAGTGCACCGGAGAGTTTGACTAACTGACCTCTGCCTCACCCTTCGGCGAATATAAACGTGATGGTGTATCAGAATACGGAGGTACAGTCAACAAAAGAGTTAGGTATACAGATAGCAAACGAAATATTTTCACGAAGATATTTTCATAAATCCTTTTAGCTTTATAAATCGAACACCTCAATTTGCCATAAACGAGAGTGTTCCATAAAATGTATAAAAGTACGACATCATGTACGTCAAAACCAGAAGCTGACGATAAATTGCGAAGGGCCCCCGACTTTACAGGAAAAGTTGCCCGCAGAAAAAAAAATGGTAATTGCTTCTAAGTGAGACAGGAAGAAATATTTCAGAAATCGACGAGATGTTCTTTAATATTTAAGGTTAAATGGAGAGATTTTCTCGGTCAGACATTTTAAGATTTTTATATAACCTTTCCATGCGCGTAAGGATAGTCCCCTTACGGTAACGCGCAAGTGACACACCTGGTGTTACAAGCGTCTATAGGCTACGGTAACCGCTTACCATCAGGTGGACCGTATGCTTTTTGCCGCCTTAGTAGTATAAAAAAGGCCTAAGCATTAAGTCTGTAGCAGGAAGTCAGCAGGTTGTGGATATCCACAAACTCCTGACTTCCTGGACGGGCGGTGTTTGACACCGTCATCCAAAACGTGGATTGTGGATTGTGTGAGAAGCAACACCTCGTAATACAGGTGCAATATATTATTATATAAAAAAATCGCTTTATATGTATACATATATAAAAAATATGTGCAATGAGCACTTATCCCAATTAAACCATACATGTCGTGTTAATTATGCAGCTACGGGGATACCTATTAACCACACTCTCCACTCGACCACTGACCGCAGCCCTGTACTACCTAGGTACTCATGGTCACAATAATGGTTACACCTACAGTTTAATGGATATAACAAGTATCTTTTACTTTTTTAAATTAGTTTCCATAAAGAAGGTATTACAGTACTTAGAAGAAATAGAAGTAACTTGACTAACCTAACTTTTATAGATGTGTTATTTTTTTAAATACACTTATATATCATCTTCATTTATATTTCAAAAGCTAACTGACCGACAAACAATGCTGAGCTTAAATCGGGGGCTATAAACATGAATAATTGCGCAGGAGTTCTTTATACAACGTCTGTGAGAACTAAATTGAAAAACGAGATCATCCCGAATACACCGCGAGTGAATAATAATAGGGTTGTTATTGATTTTTAATTAGAGAAGTGGATATCAATTTTAGCGAAAGAAAAATTCGATCTCAGGCAGGATTCGAACTTGCGTTCTTCCGGTTAAATACACCAATAAATATGGTTTACAGATAGTTTTACGCATTTTCATCAAACTTTTATGCATCATTTAAACGACACTACATATTGTATTTTAGCTGTAATAGAAATACTGAAAAAGTGGTAATAAAGATATTATTATTATTAAAATAATAAATATTCCTGGACAATTTCACACAACACCATCTAGTTCCAAACTAAGCAGAGCTTGTAGTATGGGTACAATACTTATATACTTTCTTTTTGTAAATACATACGACAAACACTTAATGTTCATCACATCAATATTTATGCCCTGTGGGAATCGAACCCACGACCTCGTCTGGATTTTTGTGTGATATTTGTGTTTCTAAACCACCACAATACAGGAGAAAATCCTAAACGCTAAATATACAATTATTTTATAAAACAATTCTTCATATTTTAGACCAGCGGGTAATACAGGTGTTTTCGTTCTCTCATTTCAGTTGCCTGCGACGCGCTGACATCATAAAAGTGTTCGACGGCAGAGACACAAACTCACCAACCATAGCCATGCTGTGTAACGAACTGACAGGTAATAAATACTCCTTAGATAGATATTGAATCTATCGCTAGGTTTACAGGGATACAAATTCAGTAATCTTAGCTATCTCCAGTAGAAAAAAATCCGTAGCAATTTTAGGTTGCAGTAGCTCTTAGCAGCAATCTTAAGTACCAGTAGAAAAAATCTGGAGATGATCTTGTCTGATGGAAAGCACCAACAAGGTCTAATATCTTTTTTTTCTGAGGCTTTTACACATACCTGTATTCCCCGAAGGGTTAGGCAGAGGTGTACTAATTGTACACCCACAGTTCGCCGGTATGTTTAGGTCCCATGTAATAGGGGGCGAGCCTATTGCCAATAATCGGGCACAAATCCAGACTCCGAGCTGCTACCGAGAATTTCATAGAAAAACCTAGTAACACTTTGCTAGACCTGGGGATCGAACCCAGGACCTCTAGCATAGGAGTCGCGCTTAGGACCACTAGACTAATGAGGCAGTTTTTTTTACCAACTATTATAATGTTAGTGGCTTCCAGTTTAACCAGATACGGGTGAATATCAGTATTTTACACGACGCGACTGCCATCAGACCTCCGGGACTCAATTGCTAGGAAATACCGATATCCTGAAGATAGGCTGGTTGTCAGGCTTTTGACCACCACTAACGAGTAACATAATATGTTCGTATAATAACAGAGACCGACGGCTTTACGTGCTTTTCAAGGCACGCAGCACCCAGAAATATGTATAAATCAAATTTAAAGAAACTCCCAAGTATTTCCTAGAACGTCATAACAAGATTTTATTTCTCGATTTTCCGAGTTCCCGCCACACAATACTAATATTAGTGACGTTGAGAAATCGGTTCCGAGATTTAATTCCACAGAATGCGACGATGCGCGACATTGCATTGCGCTTGTCAGCACTCACCAGTCTGTAGGTGTACCTACTCTCTTTTGCACAGAGTAAACAAAACATAGATGTAATAGACGATCCATCACAGAGGGACACGTGGCTTAGTAGTAACTACGCTAATCAAAGTCGGAGACAATTTCTTTTTTTATCTACTAAGGTGGTAAACAAGCATACGGCCCAGTACACGAAAGTGATACCCCTTGTGTTGCAACCGTCTACAGGCTACAGTAACCGCTTGCTATCAGGTGGGCAGGCTTGTTTGCCACCTTAGTGGTATAAAAAAAACTACTTTGTGTACTCCAAAGGTCCGTCCAAAGTCCAGACATCTTGGAAAAAGAGTAGGAAGCCCTTTGCCTAACAGCGGGAAGAACCAATTAGAAAAAAAAACAAAGACTGATACACAATACTATGTGATCTTACCTCCTCAGTTGCAAGTTATTTTAGTATGTATTCTACTTACATTTGTATCGGGCGTCACCTGGCATTTGTGACGTCCAACACCTACCTTTTTGAATGAATAATGCCGTATCAAAGCAGCAATGACAGGGCTGGCACGTTTTTGTTTTTATTATCGTCGTATCGTAAAGTTCTTTGTAATTATTATTTTTTTGGGATACGGGGTAAACGAACAGATAGATCGCCTGATGGTAAACGATTTCCGCCGCCCATGGACACCCGCAACACTAGAGGAGTCACAAGCGCGTTGGTTTAAATGGGAGGAATTAACACAATAATCCCAAATTACAAAATATACATAAAATTTGGTAAATATAGAGTAAGTTGAAATGTAATAAATATTAAGATACGATGGAACTGTCGTGAACTTGTGTTCAAAAGTTTAATTATTAAATAAGATTTAAAAAAAATGGTGTAAGAAAAACCTAGGTTTTAAGTTAGTCCTTTAATATATATATATATTAAATAAAATGTTATTAGTCCATTTATCGTATTAATTCAGTTCATAAATTATAGTTAATTATATTTTTCATTAAGCCTGTTATTTATAATAAAACAAACACCAGTCAAATACCCTAAATAACATTCTTGGCAACCCTACCGTAACCCAGTCGCTCGTTTCTCGCAGCACTGTGATTGTAAGACTCTCTATTCCTAATTCTCAGGTTTTACGTATTCAAACAATGGCTTCTATTCCTCCAGACTATATTCAAGACGTCTGTGATGAAGCATGAGCCTTTCCATTAAATTTTGCAAACATAATTAATCTTGTCGTACCACCCTTTCAGTGGAGGTTTCAATAGTAAATTCTAGTCTCCAATATTCAGCAGTTTCTGAAACAATAACATCGTACTAACTGAAAATCTAGGTGATGTAACCTTTAATTAAAAATGTTCAAAGGTTTACGGTGATTTTCCCAGAGAGCGCAACTGCTAAGCTTCAGGTTCAGGATTCGATTCCCCGGGTCGAGCAAATTATTGTTGGGTTTTTCTGTGAAATTCCCAGGAGCAGCTCGGAGTTGGGCCCGGTTAATGGCAATAAGCTAGCCCCTCATTACATGGGACCTAAACATACCGGCAAAACTGTGGGCATACATTAGTACACGTCTGCCTAACCCTTCGGGGAATACAGGCGTGATGGTATGGTATGTATGTTACTGCTACGGAAATTTATAAACCATAAAAGCACTGCCTGAACTAGATCGTGAGCTTATATCTGAGGAGACAGTTCCCTTCCAGTTCACATAATTACAAAATTCTTACAGCGTTCTCAAATAATTAGAACTAAACAAGAAAGCAGAAAAAATAAAAAATATTAAATAAGATTAAAGTATAAATCAATGTATAATCTCGGAATACAATAAACCGCGCATCAAAAATACTGATTGAGCGACAAAATTACTAACAAAAATTACTAGCAAAATACAGATATCGGTTAGGTTAGGTTAGAACTGTGACCACACATCGCACGAGCCGATCGAGCTAAGCGAGCTGTGCTGCGGCAGCGGCCGGCGAGTGCCAGAACCAAATCTGAATGATACCGAATCTGAAGACCAAGAAAGTGTATATAATAACAATACTTTGAGGTGACTATTTTGCTGCTCAATCAGTATTTTTGCTTAGGATTGAGAATTATTTTGTTAGGTATACAAAACGACATTTTTTGTTTTGCAGTTAAATACTAGCCTATAATCTCTAACTACATTTATAAGTATTCCTTGATAACCAACTACATTCTGAACAGAGCACAGGAATATTTTCAAATTGATTCATATCCCTCTAACTAAAGGATTTTCTGAGACAAACGGTATCAATTTATCTCTATTCCAAAATTCATCAAAATATGTTCAGTGGTTTAGCTGTGAAAACGTCACAAACAGACTTACAGAGTTACTTTCACACTTATAATATTAATAATACCAGTATTAGTATAGAACCATGGATTTAAGTTATTCCAAAGTCATAATCGTGTGCCCAGCAAATATTTATTTAGGTAGTTAAACATAATAGCTGCTGTTAATAAATATCTAAGCACTGATAAGCTATCAGCGACATTTACACTTGACATTAACGGAATGTAAACTGAACCTTGAACCTTTACAATAAGTAGGTACGTGTTAGTCACGCAATTCTTACGGTTGATCCAGACGCGATACTGTCGAGGTACAATACGACGACTAAAATGTCGCTGGGCAGTAGCTGTATGTGAATTGTGTCGTAGTTTATTAAAGTTGCATTTTAGCATAAAATAACTTTAGTTGCTTTTACTATAGTTTTATATATTATAGAAAGAAATAAATAAATATTCAGCCACAGCACTAGTACGGTATACAGTACAGTAATAGATCAATTCAACATAAATTCAATATATGAAAAGAAAAAAGCAATAGGAATAAACTAGGTTGCGTTGCAGCAGTTGTAGCCTAGTGGTATGACCATCGGACTGCCAAGTCGAAGGTCTCGAGTTCGAAACCAAGGCACGCACCTCTGACTTTTGGAAATGATGTGCGTATTAATAATAAATTATCATTCGCTTAAACGATGAAGGAAAAAACCGTGAGGAAACCTGCATGCCTTAGAGATTTTCTCGATGGCGTGTGAAGTCTGCCAACCCGCACTAGGCTAGCGTGGTGGACTATAGTCTAGTCCCTCTCATTCTGTGAGAAGAGACCCGTGCCCAGCAATTGGACAGTATATGGGTTGATGATGATGAGGTTGCGTTAGTGCTAGACCAAATAAGTATCCAGACCACCTTAATGCCACATTTCTGTCGCTTACGCATACTAACTACCATAGTTGGTGACAAATCTGAACAAACTACGCTTTTTTTAACAATTACAAATAAAGGTAGTTTTGACGTGATATTCAATGTGTCTTTGTCAATTAAGTAATTTTCACGGTTGGTCATATCTGTTAACACCTTTAACGGATAGACGTCTGAATACGTCAATAAGAATTTCTATTTGAGTTTTTGTTGCTTAAAATTGTCGATACTGTTTGCATTTTCAAGGGCAACACTGAGTCAATACCAACTATAATCTTACAAATGCATATGTTACGGTAAGAGTGAATAATTGAAGATTATTAATAATTATCTATTATTATTAATAATTACCGAAAGTCGAGGTTAAAGTGATAAATGTACATAAGTAACGCTCAAGGACCAAAAACAGCTCACAACGCGTTGTGGTCAATTATATTAGTTGAGCTCCAATATGCAAGGAATTATAAAAACTAAATAAAATTAAAAGTCGTACTTAGGCCAGGTTAGGTTGTTAGGTTTTCTTTTATATATTCAAAAACTAAAAGTAATAAATTTCGATCGTTTATTCACATTTACCAAAACATGTGGTTATTATTAATAATTTTGTAAAAATATTAATAATTTTGAATTAATCAGATTTACTGTAACACATATAATAAAAAAAATAAATAATATATATTTGGGACATTTCATACAGTAGGTACTATCTAGTTAAACTAAGCAGAGCTTGTACTATGAGTACTAAACGATGGATATATGTATACGTAAATACATGCTCATGTATGAAACACCCAAACAGATAAACTATTGTCCCTATGTTCATCCGTAAATATTGGTGATCTGTAGGAATCAAACCAAAGAACTCGTGAATAGAATTCCGACACTCGAGCCACTAGACCAGAGACGTCATCTTTATTTAATCAACCTGAGTATCGTATATGGCTAAAGGAAGTTTGATTTCGTAATGTTTATATTATATTTCAATGGCATCCTTTTGAACTAAGACTCTATTAATGATACTAATTACATTAGGGCTAATATTACGGAAATCAAAAATATTGTTAATGTATGTATGGAAACCGAAATAAATGATTAAATATATAGTAAGTCATATTATTGCAATAGGCTTTAATTTCAAATAAAAAATAAAAAAAAACAAAATCATTACTAAAATTATACCGCGGTGCGCGACAACTTGAAATTTCGTGTATTTTACCTACCTACATTTATTGTGTTTTCGTAATATGGAATGCTAATGAAATTAGTGTCAATAATAGTGTCTTAGTTTAAAAGGATGCCCATGAATTCAAATTCTTCCTGTATATTATGTAGATACAGCAAAAGCAGCTTATCACTTCTTATTGATAAGAGCTGACCAGCTCTGATGTCTCTTTCACAAATTTTATACAGCTCTAAGAGCATTAGATACTCAGTATGATCGTACACAAAAGTATAAAGTATCCACTTATCTATTTCCTTATCTCAGATCGTAATCCAATCCTATTATTCCCCTTCATTATGCTATTTTTGTACGAAATCTACTGAACCCAAGTCAGCAACAATGAGAATCTTTCTATCCTTAGAGCGCTCATCTTTTCAATACAAACCCGTCCTCAAAACCCTGTGTAACAATGGAAGCCCCGAGATGTTATTCAGAACATGTTACCTACATCTGTTTCCGTGCAATATACAAATACACGACGCGTATATCACGGAAGTGACGTGTTTTAAGAGAATTCCGTGCCTCATATTTCGACTATGCCTGGAGTTCCTTTGATGCCGAATCAGAAATTTCGCGACGTTTCGAAAATCAGTATAACACCATTCTTTTTTGCACGGAATCTTTTTTTTATATACCATTAATGCAGGCATACGGCCCACCTGATGGTAAGCGGTTACCGTAGCATATAGACGCTTGCAACACCAGGGGTCTTACTTGCGCGTTGCCGATCCTGTAAAACAAAATAGGAATAGTTCGGTTGGCAGTGTAAGGGTCAAAGTCCCCCCACTGCCAACACAACGTTTTCTCACGGAGCTCTGGCCATCTTGATCACCGTTAGGAACACAACAGAGCTCAAGACAGTGTTATTTCACTTCGATTTTCTGCAAGGCGGAGGTACTTCCTCAGTCGAGCAGCCTTACTGAAATGGAAATTTTATTTTAGCTGCGCACCAAAAGAGTTGTGTTGAATCCTAGCGAATAGTATTGGGGATTTGCAGCGTGATAGATTTTCAGTTTAACTTTTCATGGCTCGCAACTGTAAACCGTTAATACATATTAGACTGCACTATAGGAGATTTGTTGAAGTTTAAAAGTCGGTCACAGCCATTTGGTATCTAAAACTGGAGCTATTTAAGATATAAAATGTAGAGACCGCCTCATTAGTCTAGTGGTCCTAAGCGCGACTGCTACGCTAGAGGTTCAGGGTTTGAGCCCCAGGTCGAACAAAGTGTTATTGAGTTTTTCTATGAAATTCTCAGTAGCAGCTCGGAGTCTGGATTAGTGCCCGGTTATTGGCAATAGGCTCGCCCCCTACTACATGAGACCTAAACATACCGGCGAAATGTGGGTGTACATTAGTACACCTCTGCCTAACCCTTCGGAGAATACAGGCGTGATGATGGTATGTAAAATTTAGAAAAAGATAAATTCGATCTCAGGCAGGGTTTGATCCTGCGTCTCTCCGGTTAAGTGCAGACGCCAGCAGGTCAAGCTATCCAAAACTGTCAAATTTTCCCAATTGAATATGAACCTTATCACTTTGCATTAAAGTTGCAAATCTAACAAAGAAAGTTGACAGATCGTGGTAGCTTGATGTGCTGGGCTCTGTACCTACACCAGACGCTTTAGCCAACTAAGCAGCCCAGACCACTTGTTTTCGTTTCGTCGTTTTGTAAATTAAAGATCGTGTTATAATAAAAGGTATAATCGTAAAATAAATAAAAGTTACAAATGTTCGATATGAAATTGTATAGACGTTGTTCGTGTCGTGGTTGTAAGGCAAAGAGAGAGAGACCGAGCACCTTTTACTTGCTACAGATAATATAGATAGCTAATGCATGATTTTATACAAATCAATTATAATTTAAAGTTCGTGGCGTCATCTGTCTGCAGAACGCGCGCAACACCGCTAAACAACCGCGCGCCCCTGCAAACAGATGGCGCTGAACACCACTATTTACTTATAAGACCTCAAAGGGCCGTCTTAATCTTATTTCTAGGAATCAGCGTACTGCGCTAACGCAATTAAAGTTACGTACAAATTAAGACACTTCTAATTCAATTAATAAAGTCGAAATGAAGTCATTAATATAATTTTGGACTAATACTTGCGATACATTTTATAGGAAGGGCTCGTAACTAAGTAATACTGATTTACCGATCTGCTAGGTTAAGCTGCACTAGCCACGGTCGGTCTGTGGACGTGTGACTATTCTTAACACATCGAGACCCCTTCCGTGCGAGAGAACGTAAAGCCGTTTACGTAAACCACGAGTTCTCATACAAACATCTATGAAATTTGTCAAAAAACTGATAACCAGTCTTTACACAGAGGCAGAGGTGTACCAATGTACACCCACCACTCGACGTTATGTTTAGGTACTATGTAACTGAGGGCGAGCCATGTAACTGAGGGCGAGCCTATTGCCATTGACCGGGCACAAATCCAAACTCCAACCTCCTACTAAAAATTTCATACAAAAACCCAAAATCACTTTGCTAGGTGCCCTGGATTCGATTCCCAGGTTGACAAAGCGTTATTGGGTTTTAGTAATTAGTAGCAGTTTTACTAAAGAGGCAGTTAGTCTAGTGATATATAACCATCTCAACTTATTTAGCGAAGGAAAAATTCGACCGCGGGCAGGATTCGAACGTGCGTCTTCTGGTTAGGTACCTACACCAGACGCTATGACCACTAAGCCACCGCGAGTGACGCTATAACCACTCGCGGACCAGACGCAGGTTCGAATTCTGCCCGCGGTCGAATTTTTCCTTCGCTATATATAACTTTAAAATCTTAGCATGGAAAATGACTGGAATAGTCAGTAACACTTCGACCATGTGATCTGTTGTGTTAAGCCCTGCATGATACATTCCTTACTCTTCAAAGACGTGGTTAATGAAGGCGGCTAACCCACTAAGAGGAAGGAACCTGTAGTCTTCCGGCTTCGAGTATACGTTGCCGAGATGACTCATCCGTTTCGCCGCTAGGACATCACAATCACACAATATGTGCTGCATTGTTTCCTTAAATTCACCACCAAAAAGATAGTACCTATGTATTTAAACTTGATGAAATACATTCATAGCCATATTAAATTTCTTTTCCAGGCTACGAGGTCCTGTCAACGGGTCCGGCGCTGCTCGTTCAGTTCACCGCCAACTCAGCTACACCAGGCCGGGGATTCCAGGCCAGTTTCCTGTTCCAACCACCCTTAGATTCCACTGCTGCAGGTTTGTATTGTCACACGATAAATATTATGTTTGAATAAGCTACCGTGAAGACATTAGTCTGTGATGTTATGTTTCATTTGATGACGTCTGTGGCCTAGTGGTGTGCGTATCGAACTGCTGATCACGAGGTCGTTCGATTCCCAAAAAACACAAATATTTCATATTATTAACATAAGTTTTTCTGTTTGTCTGGGTGTCACACTTAAAATACATAAGATATAAACTTTAAAATCTTAGCTTGGAAAATGCCAAAAAAATACAAAAACACAACATACAAGTGTGTATTTACAAAAAAGTACACCTACTTAAAAGTATTATATCCATAGTATAAGCTCTACTTAGTTTGAGATTAAACGGTGTGTAAAAATGACCCAAATATTTATTATTATTCTTATTATAATCCTCTTAATGTCCTTTTTGGATTATCGCAGAACTCCCCTGTGCTATGCCTGGGCACATCCCTGGGGAGACTGTAGACGGATCTCCCCCAAAACGTAGCATAATACCTAGAGACATATTCCCACATGACCAGGACTGGATCTACCATATGGCTTTTTGGGCTTCAGCCCAGGGCCCCGTGGATTCAAGGGTCAAGTCAAGTCAAAGTCAGTATAAATCAAATATTTTACCGTCTCATTTTTTTCTTTACTTTGAGTAATTAGGTGGGCCCCTTAGTAGTTAGCCCAGGGGCCCCCTAATCTCACGGTCCGGCCCTGCACATGACGTCACGCTTTGCTATCATATCATAGGGTTAACAATCATGAAATTCAAATCAATACATCAATACGCTGTGAATATAATTAGTTATATCAACTCAAAGATACATCTGAATTATGGACAATGTTAATATTGTGGTACAATTCCGTGCCGCCATTGTATCCGCTAACGAACCGGTACAGTTCAAATTATGTTGGTTAGTATCAACCTCAAGTTGATCCACCCAAACTAACTTTGGACCGCAGTTTGGCCACTTAATATGGAACTCTGCTCTATTATCTAGCTAGTATTTAAAGTTCGTAGAGCACGGGCACGGTAATACTAGCTGACCCAACAAACGTTGTTTTGGTGAAAATTTAGGATTGTACGTACTTTTTAATGCCACATCATTAAAAAAAATATAATAAAAAATTTCCAAAAGATAAAAAATATTTTTTTGGGGTGGACCACCCTTATCACTTAGGGGTATGAAAAATTTATTACGACCGATTCTCAGGTATATGATATACCGAATATACGTATAAAATTTCATAAAAATCGGTCAAGCCGTTTCGGAGGAGTATGGCAACTAACACTGTGACACGAGAATTTTGTATAGATAAATATATTATGTAAGTATAGATCGTGTGGCAACACCCAGACAAACTTTAGATACATTTGGATATTGTGCCCCTATGCAATATCGATGAAATTCTTTCCTATTCCGGTAAAATTATTTTATTTATTGGAGAAAGCAAAGAAATACGTCACACTCAAATTATGTTGAAATATTAAGCAAAAATGTGACTTAAGTAATGTCACATTTTTGCTCTTCAAATTATAAGACGACGTAGAATGTTCTACCTACTCAATAAAAAAATGGAGTGAATTTGTAACGAGTGTCTCGTACGTAAATGCGTTGAGCTCCAGTTAAATTTGTGAGTGCCAACAGTACCTAGGTATGAATTGGAATTTTGGCGGAAGTCCAGCCGACCTCTAGGTACCGCTTATTTAGATTGGAATCGGAAATTCGGAATTCTTTCCTGATACTGTTGCATAAGATGCAAATGGGGCATAAAGCTGCCCCATTGGCAAGGTAAAAATAGGTCTTAAAGTAGAACGACCAAAGATCTATAATAATTTTTGACGATAAACTTAAGAAAGAAAGAAGCAGAAGAAAGAAAAACAATTTATTCCTTGCCTAAAATGAAGCTATCACTAAACAAACAAAAAATAAAATAAAAACAAAATTACCTACTTAATTTGACATAAATAGTGCGTCTCATTCCCGCAAGGAAAAAGGGTAGCGCTTATCTATAAATCTGAATTCAATTCATATTTAGAACTCATAGCAACTACCTATTTGTCAATTTTCTAATAATTATGTATCTTATGATGAATTAAATTGCGGCCTTCTTCGCCCAGCACAGCTCTCCTGAGAATGATAACATTCTTTCTGAAAATATTTGATGGAATCTATGAGGTAAAGATTTTTGTTAAAGCTATATAGTAATAGATCCAGATAAAAACCTATTCGCATCGTAATAGCAAAAGCATTGAAAAGTCCACTACCAAATTAGCAACTGCTAAAAGCGCCATCTAGCGAAATTTATCCTAACTAAGCAGCCTGTTGACACGCCATCCCATCTGAACGTTTAAACAACCGTCGCGGCCCGACTTGAGCGAACTCTGCAGTAAATACCTAGATGGCGCTGTTTTCAAAATAGAGTTTTGAATCAAAAATATTTGTTTCAGATTCCGATCGCCTACTTAAGCTAAGTTTTGGCAAAGCTTTCGAGTCTCTGGGGCCTGAAGTAAGCGCCACAAGTAAGTAGAACCTTCTTTACCTATCACTTATTCAGTACTGTTCAATATTACATGGGTAAGTGCGTGCAAACAGCAAGGTAGATACCTACCTACGTAAAATTGACTGGCTGTACTTCTCGGAGTTTTACGTTTAAGAGGTGCTACGATTTTATGTGGATATTATTAATAGGAAAACGTTCAACCAGTGAAACGGGGAACCAGCAATACGTCGTGAATTTTTAAGATGTTTTTAATCAAAATTTCCTGCAAAACAAAAACAAAAGGTTTTGTACCTGCTTACTAAATTTTTTAACACTTAACATTGATTTATTTTATGTAAGACACATAACTAGACTATTTTATAGATTAAGTATTTGGAAATGAATAGGTTACATTTTAATACAGTAAAACAAATATACAGAAAATTAACATAGTTAGTAAGTAGTTAACTTTCAAAATTATAGACCACTTTGAGGCTAGAACATGCTTGTTTGGAAGTACATCATTATTATATCCTATTCATCATCATCATTTATCAGCAACTGGAGATCCGCTGCTGAACAAAGGCCTCCCTCCCTCATAGAATTCAACAAGGACCGGTTATATGACTCCCAACGACTCCCAGGGACCTTTACCTGGTCCTATGTCCATCTCGTTGGAGGTCTTCCTCCCTGCGCTTTCCGGTGCGTGGTCTCCACTTGAGAGCCTTTTTGCTCCAACGGCCAACATAATATTCATTCGACACTATTTTGACTATACAGAAACAGTTTTCAGCTTTGAAAACCTAATTTAACTTGTATTAAGTAGTAGGTAATTAGACACATATACTTAACATTACCATCTTTGGATCATTGGAGCGCACGGCTTATTCCCGTGCGCTCCAAATCTAGTGTTCTCTAAAATTATTTTTTCCATACATTCATTACCAGGAGCTCCCAACATTTTTAAATATAATAAAATAATAATAATATTTAATTTTAGTTTTGGAGCGCTTGGGAACAAAATCGTGGAGCGGGCGGGAATAAGCCCATGACACCTATACCTAACCCTTCGGGGATTAGTACATTTACACTCAGAGTTCGCCTATATGTTTAGGTCCCATTTTAAAGGGGCGAGGCTAATGTCATTAACCAAGGACAATTTAAATCTAAGCTGCTAGTAAGAATCTTATAGAAAAAACCCTATAACACTGCTAGACCAGGGAATCGAAATCAGAAACACAAGCGTAGTGGTCAACCTTACGACCACTAGGGCAATGAGACAGTACGAATGCATCATCATATTAAATAAACAGATTCTTCACACTTGTGTACGAAGAATATCTATTAATCCATATAAAAGATACAAAAACAAAGTCAAAGTAAATGTTTTATTTCAATTAGACCAATAAAGTAGCACTTTTGAAAAGTCAAAACTAGTTTGCACGGTTCGAAAAAGTGGGTCTTATGGAGAAGAACCGGCAAGAAACTCCTTAGACACTGTTTTTCTAAACAACATGATTACCATTTACACGGCTTCGTTATCCTATACTAACCTTCCAACGAAAGTTTGTGAGGACGGATGGATTGATGTTTGTTACTTTTTCACGCTAAAACTGCTGAACGGATTTTGATGAAACTTTACAGTATTATTATTTATACATCAGAATATCATATAGGCTATAATTTATAACAATTTTGAGTTAATTACCAAAATTACAACAATAATTAAAAGTAACTTTTCAACGCGGGCAGAAGCTAGTACTTCCATATTCCTTTGAGTTAAGTACCTACGTAGAATATTTACGTAATATCATAACTTATACACGGCTTCATTATACTTCCATATTCCTTTGAGCTCATTAATATCTCAGACTTACTCGAAGAGTGCGCTTTATAAATAACTAGGTCCAAGTTAAGTAACTAATCGAGTTCCATAATTATCTTGAAGTAAGTACCAACGCTGTATACCAAAGTTATGAATAAATTTCGCGACGAAAACCTGAAACAGACTTGCAAGTTGTTAGTCAAGTTTTTTAACCCACCTTAATAGGTACCTACACAATTTCCTAGCTTATTTATCATCATCAATCCACTAATAATCCCACTTGCACTGCTTGGCACGTGTCTCGTCTCCCAATGTACAGATGCCAGCATATCAAGCTACTCGTACCACAATCTGTCAAATTTCTTTGAATGATTTTCAACTTTAATCCAAAACGATATGGTTCATATTCAATTGAAAATATTTGATAGTTTTGGATAGCCTGACCTGCCGGCTATAATTTATAGGAATTTATAATGCCGGATTTATAATTGACCACAACGCGTTGTGAGTTGTTTTTTGCTCAATGAGCGTATCTTTGAGCGTAACTTAAATGAGAATTTGTGTTTGTGAACCTTAAATAAGAAAACGACGGAATTGCCTACTGGACTAGGAAATCGGGTATAGGATGGGAAACAGCTAGTCTTTCCCTACAACACAATATTCCCAGACTTTGATTGAACATCTTTAAATCTCAAAAATGACACAAACTCGATCTTTTTCGAACAAACATCCAACCAACAAACGTTACAGAACCCGTAACATTGCGAATGCAACTCTGTGCAAGTAGCGATGCATAAAGTATACAGCTGACGGTTAAATAAATAATCAAACAAGCTGCAGTGGCCAACGTTACTCACACCGGGAATGGGGGCCAAGGATTTGTGGCACAACAAAAGCCTGAATGTTTTATAACAACTCTTGTAGCTTTAAAAGAATACTACTTGAATTGTGTGAAACGAGGTTGATTGACTGAATGTTTAACATTGCTTACATTCTTCCTCCGAACCTTTTCCCAACTATGTTGAAATGCGGCTGAATATTTGTATTTTACACGAAGCGACTGCCATCAGACCTTAGTAACTCAATTTTTGGGTAATAATAATAATGAGTTTATTTTTATCTCCACAAATTAATCATCACTACATAGTATAAAATAAAGTCGCTTTCTCTGTCCCTATATCCCTATGTATGCTTAAATCTTTAAAACTACGCAACAGATTTTGATGCGGTTTTTTTTAATAGATAGAGTGATTGAAGAGGAAGGTTTATATGTTAATACATGTATTTTATTAGTAGCTTGCACCCGTGCGAAGCGGGGGCGCGGGCGGGTCGCTAGTAAGAGATATAGTTGACAGGTAGCTTGACAAACCTTTGTAATTTGTGAGAGATCTGTAGTCTAAACTAAGCCAAGGCCTATATTTCAGTACTCCAGCCCACTCCTCCAGGGTAATAGCGAGAGGGTAGACTGGTTATCAGGATTTTTGGGCTTCTGACTACCACTTATATTTGTCATAGGAGGGTAACCCTATTATATATCTACTGTCCCACCCACACACTGGGTACCTACGTGTCTCATCTCAGATTGAGAGTGATAAGGCTATAGCTAGCTCTCAGTAATTATATCATCAAGACGCCCACCACCTCAGTCTACCCGTGACCATGGACACTGTAAAGGGTCCGAAACGTCGGGATTAATAATATCAATATAACACGATAAAATCCGTAAATAAAGTTTTATTTCAATATCTATTATTCCACGTAAGTGTAATAAATCAAAATTTTACAAAACTTTTTACAAAAGGCTATCAATCTATCTAATTCTTCTTAAACATCGAAATACCAGTATTTTATTCTCAGATGTTGCATTCGGTTTGAATAAATAAACAAGTAGGTACCTACAGCTGAAACCGTACTCTTTTTGGAGATGAGAACTTTAATCTGCAAGTGGTGTTAAATATTACAATGAGGTCTGTGCCAGCAGACAGGTGGAATGCCAACGCCTCCGTAAAACCGAAACTGTTCAGCCAGTATATCTTTTGTTAAATTGCTTCATTTTGTTAAATTTTTAGAGGGGCTCGTGGCTAACTAACGACTACGTTGATCAATCATACTCCAAAGTTAATCTAGATAGGTATATTGGGTGATAATTGTTAGTACATTAAGAGCAAGAAGTCGTCAGTACCAGTTATCAAACGAACACCGGTCTATGACAACCGTTAGTATCAGTTAGAAGCTTGAAAACTAGTTATCCTTATAGATTTCCCAGAATGGCAGAAGTCTGACGGCTACCGCTTCGTGTAAAACACTGATATTCAGTGGAAACCGACCCCAACATAGTTGCAAAATATAAATAAATAAATAAATATTTTTGGGACATTTTTACACAGCACCATCTAGTCCCAAACTAAGCAGAGTTTGTACTATGGGTACTATACAATGGATATAACTTGACTTATATACTTTTTTTTTTGTAAATATATACTTATAATACATAAAAAAGACTAGTAAGATGATGATGTGTCACTTCATTGCAGTGTAGTGGAACCCTGGTGACGTTAACACAGAACCCTCTTTAGGAGTTCGTAATTCCGTATTTAAATTAATGTCGTTACAATTAAATTACAATGCCGCCGCTGCCTGTTCGTGTACTGGGAGTTAGGCCTATTCCAACCGTTGACCCAATACTGAGCCAATGCTATTCGCCCAAGGACCAAGATCAGCAAATTACGTTGGCGCCAAAGGCACGTCCTTGGTTGACACATTTTGATTGGATCGAAACGCCATTATTGGTGGAATGGTTGGGCCAACGTGTACAGCCAGTGTTAAGAGTTAAATAAAACATTATTTACAGGCGTATCATTCTGTCCTTCTGTCATTTCCAGGAATTTTCTTTGTTAAGAATTAATTAGCAATAGATTTATGAGGAAAATATGGTCTAAACGTGTTTTATAGAAATAGATATAATTTAAATTTAAACCTAAAAATATAGTATGCAGGTATAACCATCATCATACTACCATAGGATTTCTGAAAAAATATGTATATAATTATGATGTTCTTCCAATCATAACAAACTACGCCTGTATACTACACACCACACAGTGATACTTTAAAGGACCAGTGAACGTCTCAGCTTCATTTGAGAAAGGTATACTAAGTATAAATATTAGGATACGAATTCCATTCTTTATTTTTATACCACTAAAACCGAAGACCCTGTGAAACGAAAGAGGAATAGTTGGGTTGGCAGTATAAGGTTACCTCGCGGAGCACTGGAAACCTTGCCATTAGAAACACACCGTTAGGAACACAACACAGCTAAAAGCTGTGTTATTTCACTTCGATATTGATTATTCCAATATAATGTAAACGTACAAAAAACGCATAGAACAAGCAGGTTTGGTAAAAAAGTTATAATACAAAAAGGAATAGTAATATGAAGTTATAAACATAACTAAGTAACAAGAACAAACGCGGAAGTAAATGGTTACTCATCTTCATTTGCGATATCCGCCCACTGATTAATAGGTATGTTTCTTTTGCTGTGCCATATTGCGTAGTGATGTGGTGCTTATTGGATCTCTATCCGACTTTTTACAGCTATATCCGCATTTAAGATGAGCAATCTTTCATATTATTTGAGCTTATCTTGAACTGCACCTGTCTAGTCAAGGTCACGAGCGGGCCAGCAGCGGGGAGTTTTGGTTTGTGCTTAATAGTATCAGAATCAGAATTATTTATTTGTAAAAACAGGTAAATACAAGTATAGGTCTTACATGGTAAAGAGTCCGCTATGTTTTGTCAATAAGACATACAAATATTACTTTAAATTTACTAAAACAATACTTTGTTAAATTACAATTACAAATTGATTTCTGACATTTACGCGAATATTATACATTGAAATAAAACTACTTTTTACGGATTTTATAACGTTATATTGATATTATTAATCCCGACGTTTCGGACCCTTTACAGCGCCCATGGTCACGGGCGGGTAGACTGAGGTGGTGGCTTTGTTAGGTTACAATTAAAAATTTAAAATTAATACATTAACTACTATTCTTTTACTACTTAATTTAATTTTAAATTAGTAAAAGAATAGCTCCATATTATAACATAAACAACATCAAAATACACAAACAGTGTAAATGTGCATAATGGTATGGGTGGTATGCCGAACCTTTAAATTAATCAGACCTTTACCTCTTTTCAGCTTAGATATCAGCTGTGCAAAACGTCTATTAATTACAATATAGTTGGGAAAAGGTTCGGAGCATGAGAATTATGGTTACCTACCTACACGGTGGTTACCGTGAATAGTAAAATACAGAAATAATACATTTATGTATGAGTAGGTACATGAATTCGTAGATATGGCGTATTACCAGCCGAGATACACAACTGATAAGCTATTTATTCGTAGATATCCGCAATACATTGCCATTTGTACTCCATATCCGCGTCTCAATAGCGCTACATCACTACTCCCAACAGACCTCTCGTCCACACTTTATTTTTGTTCTATTTACCATTTCGTACATAAAACGAAACGTGTGACTGTCCGTCTATTTACGACCTACGGATCTTCAATTTTATTAGAAATCTTACACGAAACCCTAAAACGTCAAAAGTGAAGTTTGAATCTTTACATATTTTTTTCACAGAAGTTTAGGAAAAAGTTTGTTCTTGAAATGTAGGAAACATTTTACTCGGCAAGATGTTCTTGACTTAAAATTAAGTTTTGTTTAGTAAAGGTACACAGAATAACGTATAGCGTAGCTACGTACAGAACGGACACCCCACCGCTCCCACACTGGTCTCCACTGACGGAACTTTTTCATTTTTCAAAATAAAGAGTCAACCCTTTTTGTTATAGGGACTATCGGACTCTCTCCGACTAAAAACTACACTTGCCTTCACCTTCCTTATAGTCATAGCCAAGTACAGGCAAATACAGTTTACCTATTCACGCATACATTTGCGTGTGCACAGACGCCAGCAGGTCAAGCTATCCAAAACTGTCCAATTTCCCCAATTGAATATGAACCTTACTGTTTTGTATTAAAGTTGAAAATCAATCAAAGAAATTTGACAGATTGTGGTAGCTTGATGTGCAAACAGGATCCTTTTATGTAGTTGTTATAGACATTGGTAGGTACTGGAAAGTTTCTATGTAACATCATGGGTGTAGTTTAAGCATTTCTTTCTTTAGTCTTTGGTACGAGGAAGTAACTTCACTTGAAGTATACGTGTAAGATAAACGAATATATTTTAGCTCGTATACCAAATTACCTGCATTGTAACTGTCATAATGTATGTGCATAAATCACATACACAGACTGAACAAATTTGTTTATTTTGGACGTCCAAATGTGGCCACGACCACGACCCAAAGTGGTAGAAAGTATAATTTTGTCACTTTAAATGTTCATATTTTAACGCCTCTATTCCCCTTACGGATTAAGTAGAGGTGTTAATACGTGCATAAATGTGTACTAAGCAGTAATAGCCTAGTAATATGTCGATTAGATTGTCCGTGTTCCCCAAGGGGCTAAACAGCGATGTACTTAATGTAAAGACGCCAGCAGGTCAAGCTATACAAAACTGACAAATTTTCCCAATTGAATAATAACCTTATTGTTTTGTATTAAAGTTGAAAATCTATCAAAGAAATTTGACAGATCAGGGTAGCTTGATGTGCTGGCCACTGTACCTACATACATGCTGTTAAATTTTAGGTCCAATGTTATATGGTGCGAGTCTATTGTCGTTAACTAGGCAAAAATAAATCAATACTCCAGGCTACGGAGCATTTCATATAAAAATCTGGGAATTGACGGATTAGATTGCCTCGTCAAAGGTCTCGAGTTCGAATCCAAGTCACGCAACTCAGACTTATCGAAATGATGTGCGTGTTAATAGTTAAGAATCATTCGTTTAAACGGTGGTAGAAAACATTTTGTGGAAACCTGCATGCCTTAGAGATTTTTCGCGATGGTGTGTGAAGTCTGCCAACCCGCACTAGGCCAGCGTGGTTGACTATAGCCTAATTTCTCAATCTGAAAGGAGACCCGTGCCCAGCAGTGTGACAGTATATGGGTTGATGATGATAAACTAAATACGCATACAATTAACTATTACACCAAACTTGCTGTCCAATCTGCTCACCGCTTATAGCTTACCGCGGTCAGTCTGTGGATGACAGACTGACCGCGGTAAGCTTAAATGTGCAGATCAATTCATCAGCATAGCAATTACTTAGCTACGAGTACTTTTGTAATGAAATCAACCAATAATGCTGCACACATTAAAGTTTTAAAACTCAACTTGTAATTATAAACTGGCGAGTTTGAACAGTTAACAACAATCACAGTGCCGTGTGGGTTTTCGTTTACGTTGTTAACTAGTAAAAACTAACCGCAGAGCAATCGAGTAACCGCAATGTGGGCAAAAGTTGTGTAGAGGCAAAGTAAAGAAAGATATGTACACAAACTATAGCTAAAAATAATAATAAAATTGTTTATTTAGAAAAAAACTGCAGTACAAATTACAATAAATATGTCTTACAATTAAAAATAAAACCTAATTACATATATATGGCGGAACTATTTTGTACCTGTGTTTCAGGCTAGGAAGTGCATACTTAACATAATTTATAAATAAACAACTAAAATACACATTATTACATCTAAAAAGTATCTACTGTATATGAAATAACGACACGTTTGGCGCAGCGGCTGAGCTATCGGCTTCTGCGCCATGGTTTGTGGGTTCGATTCCCACACGGAACACATCTATTTGTAAGACTTACAGGTAGTTATTCCGTGTCTGGATGTTTATGTATATGAAAGTTTGTGTTTGTAAATGCACCCACGATTCAGGAGAAAATCCTAGTGTGGAGCAACGTTTTTTTTAAGAAAAATAATAAAAATAAAATTTATGAAAAATGCTAAATTATTTCTACTGAAACAACTTCTGTTGAACTATTATGATAGTGTGAACATAGCGCTATTGTAAAATTACATACAATACCATCACGCCTGAATTTCCCGAAGGGTAAGGCAGAGGTGTACCAATGTACACCCACAGTTCGCCAGTATGTTTAGGTCCCATGTAATAGGGGACGAGCTTATTGTCAGTAACCGGTCACAAAACCAAACTGAGCTGCTACTGAGAATTTCATAGAAAAACCCAGCTCAGAATCGAACCCAGGACCTCTAGTTTAGCAGTCGCGCTTAGGAACACCAGATGACTAAACTAACGAGGCAGTTATTGTGAAATTGATATATAATGTAAAGTTTCTGACCTAATTAGGGTTGATCGTTTTTTTTTAAACCTAGCTATACTTAAATTATCCTTCACCATCATCATCCACCCATATTCTGAACTACTCGTCACGGGTCTCCTCTCAGATTGAGAGGGATTAGGATGTAGTCCACCACGCTGGCCTAGTGCGGGTTAGCAGACTGCACAAAAAAAAAAATTAACTCTAGGCATAGAAGTTTCCCCGCCATGTTTTCCTTCATCGTTTAAGCAAGTGATAATTAATTATTAATACGCATATGAATTTCAAAAATCAGAGGTGTGTGCCGTGGACTCGAACTCGAGATTTGAGACTTGGTAATCCAATGGTCACAACACGTTACATTTCATGTTACTAGTATCTCAGCTGTATCGTAATGAATTTAAATATCACTTAATTTGTTTTTGGTTTGGCGCAAATGTATAGTATTAATGTGGAAACTGTTTTGGATTATGTATGGTTTACTATGTATGTCTTTTTTTATATAATGTATCTGTTTGTTTCCTGAATAAAATATAAATAAATAAATAAATAAACACTAGTCTATCACTGCTTTTTTCTGTATTTTAAGTACAAATTCTTAAAACACTGTTAGCAGCTGAAAGTTCTTACTAATGACCACGAAGATTACCTGGACCACAAAAACAGTTGAACGAAGATCTACGAACTACACATAACTCACTATTAAAACCTACACGATGGGACTAGTCTTGAGGAGAACACACTAACATAGTTATACTATACTAAACTACTCCTACATAAAACATAAACGAAATTCATCTTTTGTTGTTGTCAATAGGGAATATCCATACGATTCAAATAAGAGTCAAAATATTTTTTTAAGAAACTTTATTACTTCAGAATTGTGCCTTCATTAATATTTTTGATTAAAATTATTTTTTTAAACTAGGAATTTACTTTTTTAAAGTGCGATACTGAGGAAGGAATTTCAAAAATTTGAAACGTGACGAATAAAAGTCTATGACACCAAATGTCAATATCACTGATTGCGTAGAGTTAGCCTGCAATTAACTGTTGTAGGACCAGGGGCGTATTATGGAATTTGGCGCCCCGGGCCAATAAGTTTCGCCGCCCCAGAATTCTAGGAAAAAAGTGATATCAATGTTTTTTTTTCTATTATTTTAATTATAAGGAGTACATAAGGGGTACATAAGGAGTACATAAGGAGTACATAAGGAATACATAAGGAGTACATAAGGAGTACATAAGGAGTACATAAGGAGTACATAAGGAGTACATAAGGAGTACATAAGGAGTACATAAGGAGTACATAAGGAGTACATAAGGAGTACATAAGGAGTACATAAGGAGTACATAAGGAGTACATAAGGAGTACATAAGGAGTACATAAGGAGTACATAAGGAGTCCATAAGGAGTACATAAGGAGTACATAAGGAGTACACAAGGAGCACGAAGAACTTCGAGAACAGCTCGTTGAAACACTTGTCAAGGTTGAATTATGCCGACACTGCGTATGGCCTACGTTTATTGGTCGAACCGATCGTCTTATCCCGAGAGTGCAGAATGCTTGCACTCGTTAGATCCCTTATAGAACACACGTAAATCCATTTCTTAATATACATTCAATCCTCAAAATGAAGTCGAGACGATAATTGCATCTGGCGTGTCTCCTCTTTGGTGTAATCAAATACCAAAAACCGAAGTATTTGTACGTAAGGCTGATCACCCCTGCCCCGCTCGCCACGCCGCCCCCACCTCGCTCAGCGCCCGCGCCCCGTGCGCGTTATATGCGGAGCAGTACCTACTTATTTATTGTGTACCTACTTACTTACAGACGCGCTCCGTAGATATTGGCGAACGTGTTTTCGACCAAATGATTTACTTACTGATTCTTGTTATTATTTTTTTGGTTAATTTTAAATTGAGATTGACAAGAAAAAATTAAAAAAGTCACCCAACCTGACGCCGCCCCTGGCGGATTGGCGCCCCGGGCCATGGCCCCGATGAAACTAGGGTAAATACGCTTTAAATAGGGTAAATAGGACTATTTGTAGGAGTAGGAGTGTAGGAGAGTTATTTATTTTTTATTTTATTGTAGGAGTGTTAGCGATTTGCGATAGACTATGACGTCACTAAGCGCGCCAAAATGCAAAACAAAGCGCCTGCCGCGTTTAAAGTGTCAGGTTCGATTGGCTATTCTTTTTTTTTTAATACTTTGTATTCCTTTTTTGGTGTTGAATATTTTTGTCATTGTAATGTAAATAATATTCTATATTATAGGGTATGATATGAGTACCTATGTATTATGAGTATGTTGTTCACACCTCCAAATTTATTGACTTCTGACAGTGACATTTAAGATATCCTAATATAGCTTCTACATCCACGAAAGCGAAGCCTAAATCTGTATAGAATTAAGGGCATAATAAGTAATTTATACTACCATTAACTTTGTCAGTCGCTTACAATTTGTCTGCATACCGAATTATCATAGTCTGTTCTTACATGAAAGATTAATAATATGGCATAAATTTCAAACATTCTTCCAACTGCATACCCTCCGAGGCACTAGGAGGAAGGGTCTCGATGTGTTAAGAATAACCTATCCACAGACTAACCGCGTCTAGTACTACTTAACCTCACAGATTGGTTGAACAGCGTAGTTATTACTTACAAATCTACATCTTAACATATAGCCAAAGATTAATCAAGCTTAAACAGACGGTATTAGTCTCAGTATTGCGTGCATTAGTTTCGCTAACGAAATGAATATAACTTGAAGCATTTCTGACGGGAACACATGGGTATCGCTTGGAGGCAATTAGGTAAGACAACATATAGGATTTGAACTAAGCGTTGCGGATGCACAGGATAAAGCGAAGTACTTAGGATGTGGGTTAGGCCGCTGACTCACTTAGATACTAGTGCCATACTTATCCCTACTAGGAAGTAGGGATAAGTATGGCACTAGGAATAGGATAGGATAGGAATCCTATCCTATTCTATTGTATTATAAACTAGGGACCCGCCCCCGCTTGGCACGGGTGCAATGTACTAATAACATACATGTATCTAATATATAAAATTCTCGTGTCACAGTTTTCGTTGCCATACTCCTCCGAAACGGCTTGACCGATTTTGATGAAATTTTTTGTGCTTATCGGGGAGGTCTGAGAATAGGCCAACATCTATTTTTTATTTATTTTTTATTTTATTTTTTTATGGCAAAACAACGTTTGCGGGGGCAGCTAGTCTAATATATAAAATTCTCGTGTCACAGTTTTCGTTGCCATACTCCTCCGAAACGGCTTGACCGATTTTGATGAATTTTTTTGTGCTTATCGGGGAGGTCTGAGAATAGGCCATCTATTTTTTTTTTTTATGGCAAAACAACGTTTGCGGTGGCAGCTAGTTATACTTATAAACCTTCTTCTTAAGTCACTCTATCTATTAAAAAAACCGCATCAACATCCATTACGTAGTTTTAAAGATCTACATAGGGACAAACAGCGGGAAGCGACTTTGTTTTATACTATGTAGTGATGAAGTTTGTGAGGATGGATGGTTGGATGTTTGTTACTCTTTCACGCTAAAACTACTGAACAGAATTTAATGAAACTTTACAGTATTATTATTTATACATCAGAATAACATATAGGCTATAATTTGTAACGATTTTGAGTTAATTAGCCAAATTACAACAATAATTAAAAGTAACTTTTCCACGCAGACGAATTTATAAATACGAAAGTAACTCTGTCTTTTAAGCGTTCACACCTCAACCGCTGAATCGATTTTAATGAAGTTTGGTATAGCAATAGGTGGAGCTTGGAGAAGGACATAGGCTACCTTTTGTCTGTAAAAGCCCTTTGAGACGAGGGTGAAAACGTTAGCAACAGAAACTATCTAATAAAGTGTTTAAAATTATGTAGACATGTATTGTATGAGTGTGTTTCTAAATGTTTTCAGTAGACTAAACATCAGTTCACAAACTTCAAACAACAGCGAAAACTAGAAACTTTAAAATTAAATCCGACCACTATTATTAAATGAGTACAAATCTGCGCCAGCCCTAGCTACGTAAACAAGAGGAATCGTTGCAAACTTCACTGTTCATAACTAGTTTGTTTAAGAGCACATGCCTAGTTTGTTTAAAAGTATATAACTTTCAAGTACGTGAACATGTTAGTACAGTTTATTTAAAGTCATTGAATATGAATGGTTAATATTATGAATAATACCCGCTTCGTGTGAGCTAGGGTTGGCATTGAAGTGGGGTGCAAATCATAGTGATGTATGGGCGATAAATGACAGTGTTAGAGACTGGAGTCAAGCTTGAAGGTCGATGTAGGAAATATATGGGGCTTCTGTTTGTTTTCTGGGGGAGGACAGGAAAATGTTTTGTATTTTTGAGAAGCGGTGACAGTACTGTAGTTAGGGAGTGCGGAAACGCGGTTACGAGATGAGGGTTCGATTCCCACAGGACACAAATATTTATGAATGAATGAATGAAAACATTTATTTCAGAACCAGGTTCCATGTTTTGTTAGAAACAGTACTTACAACTAGTGTTAGTAAATAAACTTATTAAACTACGTGTGTACCAGCTTGAGACTCTCCCATCCTATTCTATTTAACTGCATGGAGTCGTATCCAGCGTCCTAACATCGGAGAGTCCCAGCGGTCGGCCAATCTCATCAGGATAGTATTGGGGCTGGCGCGAAACCGATGTAATAATGATGCGCATCTTTTGCGCATGACGGTAGAAAAGCTGTCAACATTGGCGTCTGCAAACATACCGGACGCGCTGCAAAATCGCGGCAGCCTCAACAACACCCGGAAAGTGTTGTTGTACTGGATACGCAGGTCGCTATATGCCTTCTGCGTAAAGTTCACCCACAGGCTGCACGTGTAAAAGGAGGATTTATGTGATAAACATAAGTTTTATGTTGGTCTGGGTGTTTCTTATGTATTATAAGTACCTATGCATTTACAAAAAAAATATTATGTGTTATCCATGGTCTAGTAGGTACCCATAGTACAAACTCTGCTAGATTGGAACTAGATGGTGCTGTGTAAAAAAAAAAACGATATAATGTGCGTATTAATAATTATGACTCCGTAGAAATTTTTCTCGTCGATGTGGTAAGTCTTACAACCCGCACTAGGCCAGCGTGGTGGACTATAGCCTAATCCTTCTCATTCTGAGATGAGCCCTGTGCCCAGCGGACAGTATATGGGTGGTTTATGATTTAAAAAAAATTCATAGACCATTTCCAAATAAAATCATTAGCGCAACGGAGGAATTAATTCAGACCGCGACAGGTTTGCTTACTGCCTATCTGTCAGCGAATCAGCTATCTGGGTGAAACTGCCGCGGACAAGTTAAATAATTGAAATCACTTTGACCGGATATTGATATACTGTTGTATATTATACTGTGGCCTGCATTGTGTTCCAAATGAGTGGAATATAAACTATTGATACGAAAATTAATTTTGAGGTTGATTTATTTAATATGATGATGTAAATTTAAGGGTAGGCGTACACTGAATTGTATTATCTGCAATTATTTTATGTCAATTATTATTTATAATATCAGCGTAATTCACTAAGTATTTTTTTCTGTAGTATGTAATAGACACAAATCTACACTCCGAGCTGCTGCTGACAATTTCTTAAAACAACCCGAAAACGCTTTGCTCGACCTGGGAATCGAACCCGAACTTCTAGCGTAGTAGTCGCGCTTAAGACTACTAGACTAACGAGGCACCTTAACTTTATCTGCCTCATTATTACAATAAAAAGCTTCTTTTTTGAGGTCATGCATTTTCTTCTACATTTGGATTCCCTGTTCTTCCATACAACTGCGTTACAGTTATGCAGTAAAATTTGTCCTGAACCACATGTCTGGGTAAACAAATAATGGCCTAAACTTGGCATGCAGACTCTGGTATCCAGTTGCTGCATTCCACAGAACATAAGTACTCTTTTATCTCTGTAGTAAATTCTCAAAACTTAACCTGTTGGACTTTTGTAGTAAGAGTTGTATAAAACCTGCATAGTGTTTAGGCTTTTTGCATGACATATTTTTAGGTATTACGCATGTGGGATGAACACAGGCCAGCACATCAAGCTGCCACAATCTGTAATATTTTTTATTGATTTTCAACTTAACTACATAAGAATAAGGTCCATATTCAATTGGGAAAATTTGACAGTTTTGGATAGCTTGAGCTGGCGTCTGTACAGTCACGAGCATAAATATGTATACACTTACTAAAAGTCAAAAGCGTTTTTGTTTTCAATATCATTATAGTATAATTTTGAAAATATTAATTATATTCGTAACACAAATAACAATGAATAAACTAAAATAACGATGAAATAACGACAGTTATTGTGTTATACTATATACATTCGACCTCTGTGGTCTAGCGATTCGAGTGCCGGACTGCTGATCATGGGGTCGTGGGTTCGATTCCCACAGGACACAAATATTTGTGTGGATAAAACATGAGTATTTGTGTTTGTCTGGGTGTTTCTTATGTATTATAAGTATGTATTTACAAAAAAAAAGTATATAAGTATTATATCCATTGTCTAGTACCCATAGTACAAGCTCTGCTTAGTTTGGGACTAGATGGTGTTGTGTAAAAATGTCCCAAAAATATTATATTATATTATTATACTAAATAAATTATTGAATGTTATGTCATATAATACATATATATTTATTTGTAAATGGTACTTAAATAGAATAGTATTTAGTATTGTATTCGTGAAATAACGTAGCTTATTAATAACTATTATCAAAATAACGCTGGCGTTATAACCGTTATTTGTTTAACGTTATAATGAATGAAGTATAGGTGTATACAATATGTGAATGTACATATAAACTGACAGACGTTAGCAACTCTACAGGCATTTACTCATTACTCGTTGTCACCTTGAGACATCAAATTGCCTTGTAATTATTCTAGCTATAATAATAATAATTTATTTGTCATATAAGTACGTACACAAATATCGGTGACAATTAAAGTAGGAGTTCTGTAGGTACACAAAGAAATGTTCAATGACCCCCGTGCTAAGAAAATCCTGTGTTACAGGGGTCATACATCCGTCCATTAGGATTGATAATAGTTTGAAACAGAATTAGTATTTGTACATTTTAAACAAATATTTGATATTGACAAATAAAATTTAAAAAATAATAATATTAAAAGAAAAATAGGTTAATAGGTTATATTACCATTAAAACCGAGAATGTTAACATATTACTGCAAGCAGTTAGCATGGGGATGAATCAGTTGGAGATCTAGCAGTAGCACAAGTCAATGAGGGCTTTCAGGCAGAAGTAGGTACAGAGGCCAGCAAATGAAACTACCACAATCTGACAAATTTCTTTGATCGATTTTCAACTTTAACACAATACGGTAAGGTTTATTTTCAATTAGGATAATTTGTCAGTTTTGGATAGCTTCACCTTCTGGCGTCTGTACTAGATTTTTTTATTTAAAAGACCGAATTGTATTGGGGTTAATGTAACATTGTACATTATACATTTAATCTGAATTACAACACAACATTTACATGTATAATATGCGTTTGAAAAATATGAAAGACAATTTGAAATAAAACTACTTTTTACGGATTTTATCGCGTATATTGATATTATTAATCCCGACGTTTCGGACCCTTTACAGCGTCCATGGTCACGGGTAGACTGAAGACTGAGTCTATATACGCGATAAAATCCGTAAAAAGTAATTTTATTTCAATGTCTAATATTCGCGTAAATATCAGAAATCAATAAGACAATATACGTAAGTATAGAAATGTCAATTAAAAAAAAAATTAGGTTTGTCAGTTAATCAATAAATTATAATGTCAAAAACAAAAATTACAAAAAACTAGTGGTTGTCACCGTAAACAAGATATTCAATTTAAACTTTAGTTTCCACGCGCTTATAATCTAACATATATACTTTATTTCTTTCCTAATTGAAGTTACCATTGCAAGTTGGACGTAAGCCATGTTTTGATTTACTTTACAACCACGGAAAATTCACGTTAGTTTAGTTTTGAACATTTGACGTCACTCACCGGGCACAGTTTGTGATAATAAAGCGGGTTGTTAAATTATCCAGTGGATTAATTACATTATCAAAAAGTTTACAAAGTGCTTAGTGGGTATAACTAGACGATTGCCGGGGGGCGCTTACAGACCTCTGGCTTTCAGGAACTTTGCCCAGACAATGACCCCAGTAGACCATAGGGCAAGTTAAGGCAAGTGTAGTTTTTAGTCGGTACGATTCCTCGTTAGTTTACCCACGATCCCAGGTCGAGCATTGTTTATTTACTCATAGGAAAACAAACAGTATTCATAATAACATTTAAACAAGTTACATTACTGTGACACAAAAAGCCAATAAAGATTTCACTATTGTGTATATACATGGAGTGAAAATAACTTTGTATAGACAAAGGTGAGAAAAAGTAATAGTTTTTGACAATTCCTAGATTTAAAAAAAAAAAGAAAAAAGCAAACTACTGGAGGGGTAAATTGTTATTGGGTTTTTCTATGAAATTCTCAGTAGCAGCTCGGACTTTGGATTTGTGCCTGGTTAATCGCAATAGGCTCGCCCTCTATTACATGGGACCTGGCGAACTGTGGTTATACATTGGTACACCTCTGCTTAACCCTTCGGGGAGTACAGTCGCAATTGTATGTAATGTTATGATTCCAAAAATTTTCGGTAACAAACACATAGACAAACACCCAGGCCTGAAACAAATACGTCTTGTCAAATTTAATTAAATCTTTTCCATTAAAAATATGACAGTGTAAGCAGTTGAACATTATTAGTAGTCAAATTAATCACTTTTATATCCAAAACACGCTGAAGTTCACAGTGCACACTATGCAAATAGGCTCATTTAAAAAAATAACTTGCCAACCACCAATAAATAGTCGACGTAGTTAAAATGTATGAGTCAATTCCGGCTTAATTTCATGTGCAAACTTTTATTTGTTCTGAATCCGCATATGACATAACACAGGGTTGCAAGACCTTTACGTAACCCTGCAACGTACCATCTACCTAGCTTTAGGCTGGTTCGCTTAGAAATAGGTATGCGGCAAATGGTGAGTTAGACATAAAATTCTCAGATTAATGTGATTCTTTGAAGGTACGGTAGTTCGATTGCTGAACCTATCTAGGTTCAGTAATCGAAATTCTGTTTGAATCGATCGTTAGAAAGAGATTTAAAGGGTTATAGAATGGTGATTAGGAACATCCAAATGATCTCGATTTGATTTATTTTACAAATCCAAACTTCGAACTGCTCCTGAGAATTTTATAAGAAAATCCAATAACACTTTACTGAGGAAGACCTCAGTAACGTATAAGTCGCGCTTCCGACCACTAGTCTAATGAGCAGTAATTGAATAGGTAGTGCAATTTACGGTGAATGACCGTAAACGTTGTATTAATATGGATAAGCCTTCTGGGAACCGGGATTTTATGATTTGTTATAAATGAAATGTTTTTCTTCTGACAAAAATAAATATTTACTTCATTGCTATACTTTGGAATTCTTTATTATAAACATAATTTTGCGACTTCATACAAGTAAACTTCTAAATACTTTCTGAATAAAGCTGCATCAATATTTTTTTAAATAAATTTACTATAATTAAATCATAGATTAAATTCCAACTAAGTGGTATTTATCCATAATTGAAGATAGCGTCACGAAATTCCAATCGCTGACCGATATCACTGCTAATGAGACAGTTAATGATACCAACTTGTAAAACTCTACTAGTACTCTTTTACTTTATAAAACAAAAGGAAGTTACCGGAAAAACTGGCGTCAAATAATAACACTAATCGATCTGAGAATCGAATCCAGCGTAGCAGCCGCGTTTACGACTACTATACTAATGAGGCCAAGAAAGAAAAAGTATTTATGCAGCCAATAAGAGTAAGCATGTGTGAACATCGCCTTCCGAAACCGTTGTATGTGGTACATACATGCGTATACACACTAGTGTTTTACACAAATGACTTTTGCCTGAGGCGGGCTTGAATTTCAGTCGTAATTCCACTCTACAGCACACAAACGTATTGCTGTGTTTTAAGTAATTAACAGTCCGTTAACATTTTGCTGAAATATTCTTGTAAATGTCGGGTTACACTGTTCTAATATAAAATATATTAATATTATTAAAGCGAAAGTAACTCTCTCTGTGTGACGCTTTCACGCCTAAACCGGTAAACCGATTTTGATAAAATTTTGTACTGAGGTTAGACTTTGGAGAAGTACCCAGGCTAGATTTTTTCTCAAAAAGCACTTTGGAATGCGAGTGTAACTGCAGGTAGCAGCTAGATTATTAAATTTTAATTCATTGTTCATTCATTTGTTATTTGACGCCACTTTTTTTCGCTAACTTGTTTTACAAAGTAGGAGGTAGGAGTAGAAGTTTTAAAAGTTATCACCAACTGCGCCATTAGTCTAGTGGTCGGAAGCTCGTTTGAGGTCTTTGAATCGATACGCAGGTCGAGCAATATCATTGGGTTTTTCTATGAAATTCTCAGTAGCAAGTTGGAGTTGAATTTGTGCCCCGATAATGGCAAATTGACTCGTCTCATAACACCTAAACAAACTGGCGAACTGTAGGTGTAGTGTAACATTAACACGCCACTACCTAACCCCTCACAGAATACAGACGTGATGTTATGTGTATTTTTGTGTGTGGACACGGTAAAAAACACTACATTTATATCCTCACATCATAATCTCGGCAAAAGTGACGACATTGATATACTGCAAATGTAGAAATGAAAGGTTTCTACATTTGCGCGGCCAAAGTCCCAAAACATGAATCAAATCTTATTACCTAATACGAACAAGGCTTTATATAGAATTTAAAGTAACCTCAATATGTCGAGAGTCATATAACAATGTGTCAAAGAGATTTTGCCACTTCAATAGACCGAGAATTCATGTCAAAAAATCGCGCGAGAAAATTCATACCATTTTCATTGATCCATATAGTATAATCTTACGAGTCTACTAATACATGAAGCGAAAGTTATGTTCCCCCTTTTTAAGAGGGGTAGCATAGTGGGTGTAATTCCACTCAAATTGGGAAAGTAGCGCCGCCTTGCAGAAAATCGAAGTGAAAATAACACTGCTTTGAGCTGTGTTGTGTTCCTAACAGTGAGCAAGGCTGCCAGTGCTCTGCGAGGAAACGTTGTGTTGGCAGTGTGGGGACTTTGAAAGAGTCAAAGTCCCACACTGCCAACACAACTATTCCTCTTTTGTTTGACATGGTCAGATACCCGCAAGTGACACCCCTGGTGTTATAAGCGACGATAACCGCTTACTACCTATCAGGTGGGCCGTATGATTGTTTGCCACCGTAGTGGTATAAAAAATTCAGAAAAAAATGCGCGCACGGTGTAGCTTCTTTTTCTTAGTTTTTTCAAAACGGTATAAAGAGTCTTGAGTAAGATTTTTAAAGATTATGTCACCCTCAACGGGAAACAAAAAAGAGGTGTCTCAAATTAGACACATGAAAACTTTATAATGAAGAAGTACACAATACCAGTTTATTCATAGCAATTTATTATTTTAAAACGATGTTAGATTTTGGATTAAAAAAAAAACCTTTTTTATACGATCGGCTCAAATAAATTGGCGTTTCACCGGTCACAAACAAAATGAAACAGTTTTACCAATCGGGCTATCAAAGCTTAGAGAGTATAACACAATCGTGTCCAAATCCGATAACAATTTTATAGATCCTCATTACAAAAACATACCATCACACCTGTATTTCCCGAAGAGTTAGGCAGGGGTGTACTAATGGTACCTAGGTAACTAACCTACAGTTTGCCAGAATTTTTAGGTCCCATGTAATAGGGGGCGAAGCTATTCTAAACTCACTCGCTGTCTTTTTATCTCACTCTCTCACAGCTGCTACTCAGAATTTTATAAAATACCCCAAAACGTAAGAGAAGCTGCGAGGTGGTACACAATTTTTTTTTTAACTTACTGGGGCAACCTCAATTTCGGCATTGCATTACAATGTATGAGATACTGTAAAAACATATTTTATTTTATCTTAACACTGCTCTACCTGGGAATTTAATTCTTTTTATTAAGACTGTATACAATAAATAGGATGAAATGGTAAGTGCAAATGATTTAATAGATCAAGTATTGTTGAACTTATTTATAAAGCTGGACGCTGTTCTTTATAGTTTGTCTTAAAATGTTCATCTTTCCAATTGACCAATTAGCTTTGGGTCGAGAAAGACCAAAAACAAAAAAAAAACATTTATTAATGGCCAGTTTCAATAACGAATCTATCAGTAGATTTCCTTACTATGGATAGGATTTTGACATAACGTCCATACAAGTAATGTCAAAATCCTATCTCTAGTAAGCTAATCTACCGACGGATTTGATATTGAAAACGGCCGTAGATCAGCATAAAATCACATTAACTATTAATGATACTATAAAAATAGTTATAAAAACCAAAATATAATCGTAATTTCATTCAGTGTGATTTTCTCTTCCAATTTGCAATACTTTACATACATAAACATGTAATATATATGATGCAAAGTATAATACAGAGAATAATATACCACAGTATAATATGCTAAACGTATATCTTCGTATCAAACTTCTGCATACGACTAAGTCAGCGCAGTTAGACGCTTGAAATCTATTCCTTCTCTGAAGCGAGGCATCGCTATCAATTTATACGATCAAATACGAAGTCATGCCTTCGAAGTAAACTTAATGCATCAATTCAAAGTATAAGATATAACTTCGGAATCGTTCTTAAGTCAGTCCCATCTGGGCGCCACAAAATGATGTTGTAAATATCACATCCATAACCTACACATTCAAAATATTGTTTAGACAAAATTGTAAATATGAGTAAACGAACTTTTTAATTTCCAACCACTCAAAGCATTTTATGCAAATAAAAAGCCGCGTCAACTAACGAAATTCCAGCACTAACCTTGTTTGAAATAAAAAATACACAGCTCGACCCTAAGCCGGTGTACTGCGCAGTGGTCCATTTCTCCCGTTCTAGTTAGAGGGACCTTGCTCAGTCGGTGCTCACGTGTCGAGAGCTCTCGACCTTTACCGAGCTGCCAATCGACACGATTCCAAAAGCGCATTTGAAAGTGCAATATACAAATAAATAACAACACAACGGGCAATAAAAAAATATAATGTGAACAGTGCAGTTTCAAAAAAATTATTATAAAAATAAAAATGCAAGAGTTCGCATATTAGTTTTCGGGCGCCAAAAGTGAGGAGCAATGATCAAGAAAAGTTATCAAGGCGTATTTTTGAGCTTTGTTTCCATATCCTTCTGCTGTCAAATCACTGAAACTATAGCGAAGAGTGCAAGTAGATTTATTGGTGAGTTTCCAAATCAACTTTTTACTTTAAAATGTTTCACGAAGTTCTAAAAGCGTGTTGACGGGATTTATTTGTCGAAAACTAACATAAATCGTGTCGATACATGAATAATAAATTGTCAGGTGCTTTATACTATGGCCTGAGAAGTGTCAATTATTTATTAACGCACTCCGTACGATAGCTAAACCTTGAATCTCGCACTTAAGACAAGATTTAACTACTAAGACTTTGGAGAGTTTGTTTTATACTGCAGTTTTTAGTATCAATTGAAAACGTTAGTACGGTAAAAATGCAATAAAATGCCTGTGCCAAAACCCCGTATGGCACATTGAATGCGTTATTTCTCTGTCCAACGTAATAGTGGAAATAATTCTATTTTGGAAAGCCAACAACGCTGCAGTTCAATTATTTCGCATTCCTTCCGGTACAATATTTTCTTAATGCATCTCCAAAGAAATTGTCCAATATGCTGCTTATGTTCTTATCCTTTAAGCCTTGTACTGGCTAACTAGATCATGTTGAATATTATACGTTATCTCTTTAGGAAATTGGTATCTCTTGGGTCATAGACGCGACCTGGTGCTTTCAAAAGAATAATTTATCAAGTTTAATGAAACGCGCTAAAAGTGATGGATTATGCGTTCATGAGAATAGAGTTTGATTTTTATGATATAAGTAACAACTGAACTTTATGCGAATGTTCAAAAAATATTTCGGGTCTAGTTTCAGTGTGATAACAATCACAAATGCCGATTTTAGGACAATTTTCTTTCACATTAGAATAGAATGTAGGTTGAATAATGTATAATGTTTGTTGTTTTTTGTATACACCGACACCTACGATATTGACACCAACCCCTTTAAGCGATACGAATAAAAAAGAGCAATAAGAATATCATAACATAAACATATTATCACGCCTGTATTCCCCGTAGGGTTAGGCAGAGGTGTAATAATGTTGTACCGTTCGCCAGTATATTTACGTACCATAGAATAGGAGGCGGGCCTATTGTCATTAGGAACACAAATCCAAATTTTAAGCTGCTGCTAATAACTTCATAGATAAACCCAATATCATATGGTTGCGGAGGTCTGATGGCTGATCATCATCAACCCATATACTGTCCCACTGCTGGGCACGGGTCTACTCTCAGAATGAGAGGGATTAGGCCGTAGTCCATCACGCTGGCCTGGTGCGGGTTGGCAGACTTCACACACCGTCGAGAAAATCTCTAAGGCATGCAGGTTTCCTCACCATGTTTTCCTTCTCCGTTTAAGCGAGTGATAATAAATTATGAATACGCACATGATTTCGAAAAGTCAGAGATGCGTGCCTTGGATTTGAACTCGAGAACTTTGACTTGTACAGTCAACAAAAGAGATTGGTATACAGGTTGCGAACAAAATCTGCATCTTTAAATAGGTTGTGATTTAAATAATTACCCGTCAAAGGGTTTGATGTGTAGCAGCTAACAATACCTGCGTTTTGACACATATTGCATGACACATTATTACACAATCTTGAACAAAACACAGATTTTAATAGCTGCCTGTATACTTAATTCTTTTGTCGACCGTACTTGCACTATGTAACTAGCAACTAAGGGAAGAAGTGAGGTAGTCCCAACACAAGTATTCTTTAACTTAGGTACTGGGGCCGCCTCAATTAATGTAAAATGATCATGTTTGAGACACAATTTTATGATTATTATTTATTTATTATTTGACTTGGCAGTCCAATGGTCATACCACTAGGCTATCACTGCTGATGGCAGTCGCTTCGTGTAAAATACTGATATTCACTAGACTGGAAACTGACCCCGACATAGTTGAGACACAGCTCGGAGGATTATGACTTAATAAAAGCTAATGAAAACATAATTGGTCATCAAAATAAGGTATTAAATGATGCGATGACATCAAAGGCCTACGTAAGGTCATTATTATTTCAAATACTCGGCAGCTCGGCCGATTTTCATGACGGTTTAATTACCCCGGCGCGGAAAGCATCTCGCTTCATCTAATATGTATACTTTGCACAACATGCATATACTGTTAGGCTACTGTGACGTCATCGGGCTGTGTTCTAAATTGGACATTGTCAGTTTTTTTAAAGGATACTACAGTTATTTAGCGAAGGAAAAATTCGACCGCAAGCAGGTTTCGATCCTGCGTCTTCTGGTTAGGTACACCAGACGCTATGACCACTAAGCCACCGCGAGTCCCATTCGCCATCCAGCATCATTCGACATTGAACTAAATGTAAAGTAGCGCGACCACGGACAGGTTCGAATCCTGCCCGCGGTCGAATTTGTTCTTGGCTAAATGACTTTAAAATCTTAGCATGGAAAATACCGAAATATACAAAAAGATAGATACTACAGTGTCTTTGTAATATCATGGCTGATCAATAGATCTACATGGTTCAGTTGCGCTTATCGCTGTCAGTCATGGATAGGTGATCATTCTCATCACATCGAGATACCTCCGTGCCTCGAAGAGCACGTAAAACTACCGGTCACGGTTGTTATATGAACACCTATGACAATACTGTTATTGACCTTCATCAGCCCGAAGAGCCTGGTACCTAGTTTATCCTTATGATACCAATATCATTACGATAATTTTGATAAAATCGAATCGAATTAACTCGATCGAATAACAGTATCTTAGTGTAAAATACTGATATTCAGCCACATCTGATTAGACTAAAAGACAACTCCAAAATGGTTGCGAAAAAGCTAAGAGGATCCACTATGATGAAAAAAGATGTCTGGTATCTCGGTAAGCAGCTATTCTGAGATCTAGATGAGAAAATGGTTCCATTATGGTCTATTTTAGTCTATTTGTGTATCACTTATCGATTATCGATACTACACTGCTTCTGATAGACACAACAATACGTAACGTTTTGTATTCGATACTTTTTGGACCTATCTTTAAAAAGGTTTGACATCAAAGTACCTACGTCAAAAGAAATGTAGTGTAACACACTGGCGCAGAGTCGAAACGAAGCGTCGTGATATTATACTTACACTTTAACAGTATAATGAATTCTATCTCCATTAACTAACGTATAAATTTGTATAAAAAAAATATGTAAGCAATCCGATTACGATGAAACTTTTAAAAAATATAGAAAAACTATTAAATAACAATTGCAACTTATGCTACAGAGGCCTCCACATCAAGCTACCACAATCTGATAAATTATTTTAATTAATTTTCAACTTGAATACAATACAATAAGGTTCATATTCAATGGGGAAAATTGGACAGTTTTGGATAGCTTGACCTGCTGGCTTCTGTACAACTAGTAAATGATAAAAAATCCATAACAACCGATAATTCCCTAGACTTCGAACATTACCTTAAATTTCAACTTCTTGGAGAATGTCCAGCATTTTTTTAATAAATATAACTGTGACTTTGGTTGGTTTAGTTTTCCCAACTTCCCCCAGTGCAGTATGCCTGACTTACTCGCAGGAGGCAACCCTAACGGTCAACTAAGTGAACACATCGCTTAATTGTGCTTGTAATGATTGTGCTGACAACTTATCAGTACATTGCGCTAATGCAGGCGACATTTAGCTCAGCTGCCTTATGAAGCTAGATCTACATGAGGCCGACCTACACATCTGAGACGTCTTCAAATGTGTGAGCTGTTTGTACATACCAGACGTACACGTGTCTTCGCTGCTTCAGTCTGCAATACGAGATATACATTATGAAACGTATATCCTGCTGCAGAGCTGCTAGTGTCTACGTACAATTATCGCATATGTGTACAGATATCTCAGACGTGAAGGTCGTACTAATGTAATTCCTGCGTTAGTCTACTGGTCGTAAGTGTGACTACTACACTGGGTTCGATTCGCAAGTCGAGCAGTGTCATTCTCAGTAGCAGCTCGGAGTTTGAATTTGACCCCTGACAATAGCAATTGGCCCCCTATTACATGGGATTTAAAAATACCGGCAAACGCGAGTGTGCATTAGTTCACCTCAGCTTAACTCTATAGGGAATACGGGTTTGACGGTATATGTACTGTAGTTCAATCAATGACGGTAAAACGGCGATACGTTTCAATCGGAATCCTGTTCATATTTACCGTTGACGAATCTATTGTGCGATCGGCCATCGATCGGATTCCAACAGCCTCTATAACGTTCTGGTGGGATAATAGTCAGTGCCTCTATTTTCATTAATGCATTTTTGTTCTTGGAACCAATGCGGTTCAATAAGTAATTGAAGCACTTTGAGGAACAACAGGATGAATACGGGTTGATGATCGTCATTAACCCATATTGCTCCATTTCTGGGCACGGGTCTCGTCTTAAAACGAGAGGGATTAGTCTATAGTCCACCACGCTGGCCTAATGCGGGTTGGCAGACTTCACACGACCTCGAGAAAATCTCTCAGGCATGCAGTTTTCCTCACGATGGTTTTTCAGATACATATTAATGTATCTTTATTAATTATTATTAAATAATACGCACATGATCTCGAAAAGTCAGAGGTGCGTGCCTTGAATTCGGACTCGAGACCTTTGACTTAGCATTGGCAGTCCAATGGTTATAGAACTAGGCTATCACTGCTTTTGGACTGGGCTGATGATGAGCAACAAGAGTGTTCAGTACCAAAGGCCCGTTTTTATGTTATTTTGTTTATTTTAAAAAGTTAGCTCCCGCTCTAGGTAACAAAGCCCGTAGTCGAGGAGGACTTTACAAACATAAATATAATTAACGGACATAAAGTACGTCCAGATTAGCAAAAAATATCTGTGCGCTACGTCAAAATAAGCTATTTTCTAAGGATCGACGTTTTCTCGATATATCAAGCTTCTTAAATACAAAATCTTATTTCAATCTATTAACTATAGATGTCGTGAGAGGCATTTATTAATTCGCTACGTCGCGTCGTTATTTTACATCACAGAATAGTATCTTAAAATTATCTTGAAACTATTTTTTGGGTAGCGCCCTTGTTGTAACAAATGCTTCCATTTCAACGAATACCATCACAACTGTATTCCCCGAAGGATTAGGTGTATTAATGTTCACTCCCAGTTCACCAGTTTATTTGGATACCATGTAAAACGCCGTTTACGCTCAACCGAGCACAAATCCAAACTTTGAGCTGCTAGGTACTGAGAATTTAATAAAGCGCAATAACATTGCTCCACCTAGAAATTGGACCCAGGAGCTGTAGCGTGGCGTTAGTAGTTTTAGAACCACTAAACGAATCAAAGAGGCGGTCCAAAAAATTAATGCAAATATAGTTAACACAGTAACTACTTTCAACCACTTGACCAAAATCCATTCATATTCACACCACTAATATTCGTTCATAAATTGGGCGTTTCAGAACGAATATTTCTGTAGAAAAAGAGCAGTTTTAGTTCAATATCCATTAATATTCGTTCAGAAACGCCCAGTTATGACTGGTTCTCGAATTGTCGGTGCACTGAAATTATTCGTTTCCTTGAACAAGAAGATTGTCCGAATTTACCTCTAATTTAAGCAGACTTAAAAAGAACAGTGACAACAGAACAGTTATGACCATGACTGCTAAGTCAAAGGTTTCGAGTTCGAATTCAAGGCACTAACTTTTCAAAATAATATTGCGTATAATTAATTATCACCCGCTTAACGGTGAAGGAAAACTTTGTAGGTGCCTTAGAAAAATTCTAGATGGCGTGTGAAGTCTTCCAACCCGCATTAGGACAGCGTGGCCACTATAGCCTAATCCCTCTCATTCTGAGAGGAGTGCCCATGCTGGTAGTGGGACAGTATATAGCACCATTTATGGCACCATCATTTGGTAAGTTTGGCGTGAAATAATTTGAATGTTGCCTGTTTTCGTCCCAGTAAAACTAGTACGACTTACAAAGATGATAGTTACCCAGGTGGATCATATGATCCTACCATAGTTACTTACGCATTTATAATACTAGCTGTTGCCCACGGTTTTATCCGCATTCTAAAGGGCTTTTTGAGACAAAAGCTCCTTCTTCAAGGTCTAATCTCAAGGTCACTCAGCGAGCTATGGAGTAAGCCATGCTTGGTAGTTCCCTACGTGATCAAATCAGAAATGAGGAGATCCGTAGAAGAACGAAAGTTACCGACATAGCTAAAGACAAAGCGAAAGACTTAGCAAGCTTAAATGGCAATGGGCGGGGCACATAGCTCGTAGAACTAATGGCCGCTGCGTCAAAAAAGGTTCTCGGGTGGAGACCACGCACCAACACGCACGGAAAGTGCAGCGTGGGACGGCCTCCAACGAGATGGATGGACGACCTGGTGAAGATCGCTGGAAGTCGTTGGATGCATACGGCTTGTAACCGGTCCTTGTGGAAGTCTTTGGGGGAGGCCTTTGTTCAGCAGTGGACTTCCTGTGGCTGATATGATGATGATGATGAATCGGCGGTTTAGGCGTTAAAGCATATTAGGCAGACAGAATTACTTTTAGGGATTTGACTACTATAGATAATCCTAGTAAAGTCAGTTGACCACCAAATTTAGTTATTCAGCCCCATCACAATCATTTCCCTTCTCAGTTCTACTAAAACCCAAAACCGAAATTCCACAAAAGCATTGTGGAACAAAAACATCTCATCACAATATTCACGACGGTTTACCTTTGTTTAGTAACTTCGTTACCTCAACAACTTTTAAAAGCATAAATAATGGACATGAATTAATCGCTTCAGAGACCAAAGTTGACTTAATTACCACTAGGAAGTTACGGAGAATCGATAAAGTTTCCCAAGATAGATATAAAGTAGCTACTGACTATACAAGATTAAATTGTCTGTAGGATGTTTGTAGGGCTTTGTTACAAGGGTAAATAAGCATATAAATATGCGTATGCTGGATACTAATCTAAGTAATGAAATGGAACCTCTTTTGCATACATTGCTTTTAGCTACCCATAAATATTATTATTAATTCTACTGCTATAGTTGAAGACTCCTTCTCTAAGGAATAATATGGGTTGATATTTATCACACCATTTTTATCTTCTAGCTGTTGCGCTCCGTTTCACGCGCATACCAAAGGATTTATTGAGACAAAAGGTAGTGTATGTTCTTCTTTGAAGTCCAATCTATCTCTCTACGAAATTTCATAAAAACCGGTTCAGCAATTTAGTCGTGACAGCGTAACTTACAGACAGAGTTAGAGTTACTTTCGTATTTACAGGGATTAGAAAATCAGATCCATAGATCCATCAGACAAGACCATACGCACACTTCATCATCATCAACCCATATAGGTACTGTCCCACTGCTGGGCAGGGGTCTCCTCTCATATTGACATCGACATAGTTAATAGTATAACTAGTAACTAAGTTAGCTTTACTTTTAAATTCATTTTGACGACCTCTGTGGTCTAGCGGTTCGAGTGCCGGACTGCTGATCATGGGGTCGTGGGTTCGATTGCCACAGGACACAAATATTTGTGTGGTTATAACATGAGTATTTGTGTTTGTCTGGGTGTTTCTTATGTATTATAAGTATGTATTTACAAAAAAAAAATACATAAGTATTGTATCCATTGTTTAGTACCCATAGTACAAGCCCTGCTTAGTTTGGGACTAGATGGTGCTGTGTAAAATTGTCCAAAAATATTTATTTGTTATTGTGCAGTTTGATTAAAGTCCCTTCTGATTTCCTACAAGTAACTCGAACCTCTATAACAATACTTATTACTTTGTGAAAATAATTATAAATTCAATTTCAATTAAGATTTGAAACAAATAAATTTCTTCTTTTGTTTGTACTTAATGCTTTTTAATATCTTTAATTTCTTTGAAAGTTTCGATTTCCAGGTGGATCAGTGTTATTTGACTTTTTGACGGAGCTCTAAAGGGCGTCACACACGGCGAAGATACTGTAATATTTTATGTTAAGATAAAGTATCGCTCACTATAAATTGTGTATGAACTATCACAAACGGCTAAGCTACTATATATTTTCATAATACAGTATCTTAAGCTATCGAGCGATATGGAAATTTTATGTTAAGATGCGAAATATATCTTAAATACTACTCGTATCTTAACTAAAATGAGAGAATGATTCGAGGATCGAGGGATTATAGTAACTTAACCCTTTTACTGCAAACCGCGTTAAGGAACATCGTTCCAAAAACAATTTTGAAGCACTTTCGCTGATGACGATTGCTTGTTCTTCAAACGTCCTCGACCAAGTACTCATACGTTACATACAAAGCATGAATTAATACAAGTGCCAATCTTGCGCACCAATAAGTAATTTCACATCTGCGTCGTCAATATGGCGCTTCCTCCCCGTGACGTCACTCGAATGAAAGTCACATTCGGCGTCGTGATTGATTGAGTTGTGATGACATAACTCCCTTATCTTTGGTACGGGAATATCGAGAAAAGCTACCGTTTCTCATATAAATTAGGTGAATGAAATAGCGCTGAATCGTAATAGAAGATGGTACAAGTTTAGAAAACATACAAACACTCCTGTATCCCCGGTTAGATAGAGGTGTATTTTTATACACGAAGCAGTGATCGCCTAGTGACATGACCATTGGAATGCCCAGTCAAAGGTCTTGAGATCGAATCCGAGGCACGCACCTCTTACTTTTCGAATCCATGTGCGTATTAAATATATTGTTGAAGGAAAACATCGTCGTGAGGAAACCTGCATGCCTTAGAGATTTTTCTCGACGGCGTGTGAAGTCTGCCAAACTGCAACTAGCCCAGCGTGAGGGGCTATAGTCTAATCCCTAACAATCTGAGAGGAGACCCGTGCCCAGCAGTGGGAGAGTATATGGGTTGATGATGAATGAAAATGGTTGAATTAGGTGTTAGGTCCAGACAATACGGGGAGAGCCTATTCACTGGGCACAAATACAACAGTAACAGTAAAACCTTATTGGTATCTAGGATACAAGCCCAGATCTTAGTGTAGGAACCACCGAAAACCATACATGTAATTGTGAGAGATAAATAAATAAATGTAATGTAAAAAAAAATAGCCCAGCTGCCACTGAGTCTACCTGTGTTCTGGGCAATTTCAATAGTGTACACCGTACGTACTTAATTCACACATGTACAACTACCTCTGAAACAGATAATCCTAGTGAGTCAAAGGCTTAAACTGTCATTTCATAATTATAATTATTATTAGTTTCCCATTTAATTACTGTTAATGCTCATTGGATAACAAAATATACTGTTCAATTAGTGTTCAATGATCGCGTCGATATCGAAAATGATGACAACGACTACGCGGGTACAAAATAGAATTGATTATTTTGGCATAACAGAAAACACTACAATATAAGGGATGTACTACAATATTGTCTTAAAATTTTCTTTTTCAAAATTGGTTAGCATAACCTCCCTAAATCAGCAATACAAGTAAAAAAGCGATAAGTATTTTTTTTTTTACCTAAGTAAGGCGAGGTGTTATTGTGACTTCTGTATTCTGAAATACTCTAGTTATTTATCCATCAATATCACCAGCTCAACTGAAATAGGATTAGAAAAAACATTGAATGCAAGCGTATTCCATTCCAGTCTAAATAATAAATACATTCTGGTAATACCTAACGTAACGCGATTGTGGTGTTGCCATGTTGTTATGAAAAATGTTTTGAAGTAGCATCATACTATATGAGTAATTACAACTTCACAGTAACATATTGATTTCTGACATTTACGCGAATATTATACATTGAAATAAAACTACTTTTTACGGATTTTATCGCGTTATATCCCGATTATTAATCCCGACCGGGTCCGAAACGTCGGGATTTATAATATCAATTTAACGCGATAAAATCCATAAAAAGGGGTACTATTTCAGTTCACAGTAACATGTTTGATTTAGATGGAAGACGCTCTTGTCAGTATGTATAGAGTCCTTACGGATGCCCCCGCTTTCACATACTTCCAAAAAATACTATTTAACATGGAATATGTAAGTGTTTACAATAAGTAACATTTAATTGAGTTAGAACTTTTCTGTTGTGATTTTATAGATTTTGATGTGTGGTCTCAAAATGACAACGCGTAAATTATACCAATTACCACTGGTGTTTCCACTTATCAAGCTGCACAAGCACACGAGCAGTTTTTTTTTTATTGTTGGATGACAAACAATTGTCATCCACCAATAAAAAAAACAGTATTTTAGGGACGTAAATTTTTTTCGAAATTTGTTTAGCGGTTTAAGCGTGAAAAGTTATCAGACAGAGTTACTTTCATAGTTATAATATTAGTATAGATAGTGTGAGGAGTATAATATGTTTAAACTTAACCGGCCTGTCGCCGTAAAAAAAAAGAACAAAATATAAAAAAAGCGAAGGGATTCTAAAAAGGTTTCTTTATTCTAAAGGTTCTTTAAACAGAAAGAACCAAAAGAAATAGACTACAGAAAGTTTTATGAAAGAAGTGTATCGACAGAAACGATCTGCGATGTTCGTACGCGATCAGGATGCAATCTGTTACCTAGCACACACTATTAATCTCCAGCAACATAATAAATTGCTCCTATGCCCCGAGCAGCACAATCCCAGTGTTCCAACGCAATTCCTGATACCTATAATGTTTAGATGAACTGCCTTAAACTGTGGACTGTAATATCACATACCATGACACCTGTATTTGCGGATTAGGTAGAGGTATACCAATGTATACCCACAGTTCGCCGGTATGTTTAGGTCCCAATCTAATATATCCTAGTACTGGTTGGCAGACTTCGGCGTTGAGAAAATTATTTGGACTTACAGCTTCTCTCACGACGACTAAATATTGTGATACATCAGAACGCCTAATAACAAAAATTTGTGCACAAGAAAACTTTTTTATCTCTAAAATGCGCAAAGTTCTATTGGTAATCTTTCCAGTTCATTGCTAATTAGTAATCAACGCCTCGTAGATATTGTAAAAAATATTTCAAAAATAGAACTTTGCGCAAAATTTAAAAAATCATAAATGTTTGAGGCGGGTGTGTATGACAAGATGTATGAGTGTGAAAGAAACAAAAGCAGTACGCAAGAATCGTAGTAAGTGGCAATCTCTGGTTTCTGCCTGCGTTGTGATAAAATGTGTGAGTATGTATATACGTATTTAAAGAAAAATACTGGTTTCCCTAAATGTCTGATATAATAACCATATATTTTTGTCTTGAATGTCTAGACTAAAGCAAAATAATTTAGCTCAGTAACATCAAAAGATTTATCTGATTCAGAATGTCCTCTACATTTTATGCTATCCATTAGCTGATTATAAAGGGCCGTTTTCTTAAAACTAGAAAGAATGAAGATAGATGCAGAGGGATTTGCACTTTAATTCCAAATGAGGGAACGATATTTTCCAGTTTTTGGGAAATCTTAGTTTTGAAATTTTTAATTTTGTGAGAAGACGAATAAAAAGGATAAAATAGTAACACACAATTTAGTGTAATAATAATTATAACACAATATTATCCGGAAAACTACATAATTTAGCCTTGTGATAGTAGAAAAACAAATAAAAACAAAGCAACAACGTTGCGAGTTATTCATTATGTTACTTAGCAGGCCAAGTTAACTGATTTCAATTGCAGAAAACAATATTCACCGATAGTTATGGTGAAGTATTACTGCTATTACTAATATTTTTGTTCTCACTCTCGTTTCTGTACGATCTTTCTAGAATACAATATAGACTAGAATGATAGAGTATTATGTATAATTATTAATCATGTCAACTGGCAACTGGCGTGTGTATGACAAGATGTACGAATGTAGATAGCAAAAGAGATGCGAGAGAATGGAAGAGATGAAGTAGCAAAAGAAGTATACAAGAACGGTAGTCAGTGTGTTCTTTAGTTTCTGCCTACCCCTAAGGCTCAAACGGGCGATTTTGAATGTTTGCTGAGGGATAATAAACTAAGTGAACTAGGGAATAGGTTTCATCTGTGTGTTGTACGGACCTTGTCTGAATAAATGTGTTTTTCTTCTTCTTCCTTCTTCATGCACTGAAATTTATTGCTGTTGTAAAAACAATAGCCATTCAGCTGGGTAATGATAGCGTAGCTCAGCCCAAGATCCGGATATTTTTAATCAATTTTTATAAATTAGAACCTGCAGAAAAAGTAGGTAAGCGCACAAAAAATATGTCCCTCTTTTAATTAATCATCCAGGATGTCGTTCAAATCGAGAATGTTCCATTTAGGTGCTCCACTACTTTCGACACTGCCAGGCAATTCATTTCTCGTTCCGTCTCAAAAAAATGCCGGGGTAGCAGCGCCTATATTACTTTTTAAATTTACTAATAGTAATCCCGCATCAAATCACTACTAACTCACTTCTTCTCCATCTGTGTATATCAATCCTCACATTTTCAGGTAGCAACACAAAGCAACATATAGGGTTGCTACACTTTACTATTTGCGAGCCCCGGAGTACGGTAGCAAAGCATCGTTTGGACCGCTACAAATCCTTCCCTTGTCTTCTGCATCGATGTGCCAAACAAAAGGAATTATGTTGTTTGGGTTACTGGAAGCGACGGAACCAATTATTGCCTCTTGTTTTTACTTGACCGTGGAGAAAAGCTGTCTAGTATGGATTAAATAATTATATTCTTTCACAGAATAGACGTTTAATCGATATTACTATCGCGTGTGTTTGCCACTACTTGCATTTATCGTTCTACCATTCTGATTTTGTTACTAAATAAGGCATAGAGATTTTTTATTGTATTCTGATTTCTATGTGCAATTAACATAACACTGGCATTTGGTTAAAATATCGTTATACCTAAAATTTGGGATTGTAATATTTGTTTGGTTGGCTTCATTTGAGAATCCAAAAAGGAAAATGAGCTAAGGAATTTTAAATTAAAATGCTAATTACTTTGTAATTACTTGAGATAATTTTCAACGCTCATTTTCATTGAAACTTCCATAACATCATTTAAAAAAATATTCAATAAGGCCTGAAAAATTAATAAGTACTTATAACCGTTGAAATGAGATCATTATTATCAATGACTGCGCCCCAGTTGAATCGGATCTAATGGAAGTAGGTCGGCTAGTCAATGATTTGTTAATTAATCTCCCGTATCTTGAACCGTGTCTGTATTGGCAGTAGTTTCTGTTAGGACAGTATCGCATCTGTTAGTCCATTGTTCTATGTTAACCCTGTATCTTTATATTGGCAGACAATCTTGGCCCCTGGCAAAGTAGGGTATATCGTTTCTGAAAACGTTGGCATACTAGTGTTGCCGAATTCAAATTCGATTGAGGTGCTGCGTAGCGTTGTACCTAATAGAAGGATATCGTTGAGTCGGATGATGACGTCACGTGGATTTAGAGTCTGGATGTACGAGTCTAGTATCAAAGGATCGGCCGTTGAGCTTGATGGCCTGGATTCCATTACCAGGTCAAAGTGTTATTGGTTTTTTTTATCAACAAATTCTCAATAACTGCTTGGAGTTTATATTTGTGCATTGGCAAGACCTACCGATTATATAGGACCTAAAACATACTGGGTAGGTACATAAAGAAAGAAAGAAAGAAAATTTTTATTCTGACAGGCACAAAACAGGACAAAATACAATTTAACATAACAATTTAATAAGTCTTAAAACTAATGAAGTACGTTATCCTGTGCGATGTCAGAATAGGTCCCTATCTCAGCACTGTGCTGCAGCAAAAAGCAAATCAAGCTGCAGCGCTGATATTCTGGGTACATATCTCAAAGGAATACTCTCCCTGCGTCAATATTCCCGGACTCATATAACCCTAGTGTCGGTGGCGTTTTCGGGATAAGCGTGTTTCACCTTCGACCTCGTTGACGCTTACCATCAGGTGAGACTGAGGTCAATCGCAAAACCATAAATATTTAAAAAAAAAACACTTCTACCTAAACCTTTACGGAATACAGGCGTGAACTGATCCATTTAGTTGAAGCTGTTCGTAGTGACAGCCGACCCTAAAACACTTGGGAATAGACTTGAATGATGAGGAAAAAAGTTCGATGAGTCTATGAAATTCTGGAACACCCATTTATCTTTATACGGCAAGAGATATTAATACTAAGAAGAATTTACCAATGTTTTTACTACAAAATCGTAAAGAACCTGACCTTATCATGACTAACTTCTCACAATCTACTTATAACATTTTTATCCTATACTTAGCGTTGTCTTAGTACCTACGTATTTAAATTAAATTTAAAAAAATACCAGTGATAGCCTACACGTATGATCATTGGAGATCTGCAAGGTCAAGCAAGATGGGTGACCATTCTGCACACGTAAAGCCGTCAGTTCCGGTTGTCATGCGAACACATGACAATCGTTAGTGGTAGTAACAAGCCCAAAAATCCTGACAACCAGTCTATCCTCAGGATATCGGTACTGTCCAGAAATTGGGTTGCAGAGGTCTGATTGCAGTCGCTCAGTGTAAAATACTGATATTCAGCCGCATCTGGTTAGACTGGAAGCCGACCCCAACATAGTTGGAAAAAGACTAGTACCGATGTAGATATCTGTTAAAGTCACTATGACTTTAACTTGATATCCACAGGTACCCGGCAGTCTATCGTCAAGTCACTAGGCTTTCCTTCCTAACTTTCTAAACATACTCTTTATTCAGGAAAGGCTTTAAATTCTTTACAAAAGTATAACTGAAAGCAGAACTGTATTCTGAAACACTTTTCTTTACTAGATATGCTTACGTATGCGGCCAAGCTATTTGCAGAATTGTATATCGACGTATGAATACTTCACTAGAAATGTGGTTTATATCTTCTTTGGGTGCCGTTTTTCCTTATTTCCAGTGCCTACATTCTTTTAAGTGTATTCCAGCTTTCAATAATCTTGTAAAATATCGATAAGTATTAGGTACTTCGTCGTTCTCAATACGTTTTCGCTTCGTTACATTGTAAGAAAGAATTCTACTTTTTCAGTCCAAGACAAAGGTGAGTTAAAGAAATGTAACGAGGCTATCATTATTTCTTCTTTAAAATGTTAAGCGTATTATTACTGATTGATAGGAGACTTGTAAAAGTTGAACAAAGAAGTTGGATTCGGCTTTCATATTAAAATCTATGAAAATATATACGAACATCGGGCAGAGAGCAGAAAAATATATTAGATAATATTTGTAATGGTATCGGGTTGTTTCAAATATGATAAGTTTATAAAGGATACCTTTATCAGATGAGAAAAAGAAGTAGATCCTACTTCCTACTAATATTATAAATTTGCAAGTTTGTGAGGATGGATGGATGGATGTTTGTTACTCTTTCACTCTAAAACTACTGAACGGATTTTGATGAAACTTTACAGTATCATTATTTATACATCAGAATAACATATAGGCTATAATTTATAACAATTTTGAGTTAATTAGCCAAATGACAACGTTAATTATAAGTAACTTTTCCACATAGACGTATTCGCGGGCAGAAGCTAGTAAAATAGAAGAATAGACATGCTAGAAAAAAGATCTTTAAGAAAAAGAAGTTAAAAGATTTTATTTCAAATATTTATGCTTTCACAAACACTTCTAGCGTTTAATTTTTAAAGAGCCACTATAAACAAAAAAAAATGTACGATAATCAATTACATACGGAAATCTATAAAAATAACAAAAAAGATTATCCAATGTCAGGTGGCAACTTCACATAGCTTTATCAAATGCCATGCGGTTATTAAAATAAATAAGGTCTCATTATTAAGAATAACCCGCAAAAACTTCATTGAACTTTAAAGCTTAATAGAATGGAATAGCGTAAAGTATCCACTACCATTTTAAATTTTAAAATAAGGTCTGCAAAATCTACACAAACTCCCTGGTGAAATGCTACTAACGCCAAATGTCTAGAACTGTATAGACATTTACATGTTTATACAGCTTGACTATTTGTAAAATACATTTAGAATCTATAATTTGAGAAAGTACGGTTTCCTAAAACTTTATTGAGAATTCAAGCAATACTCGTATTTGCCCACCATTTTATTTGGAAATTGAAGATTTCTGTACGTTTTTTTTTTATTCTACTAAGGTGGCAAACAAGCATACGGCCCACCTGATGGTAAGCGGTTACCGTAGCCTATAGACGCTTGCAACACCATGAGTATCACTTGCGCGTTGCCGACCCTGTATTGAAAGAGGAATAGTTGGGTTGGCAATATAAGGGTCAAAGTCCCCCCACTGCCAACACAGCGTTTCCTCGTGGAGCACTGACAACCTTGCTCACCGTAAGAAACACAACACAGCTCAAAGCAGTGTTCGATTTTCTGCAAGGCGGAGGTACAGTCGCCAGCAGGTGAAGCTATCCAAAAATCTCAAATTTTCCGAATTGAAAATGAACCTTATTGTGTTGCATTAAAGTTGAATATCTATCAAAGAAATTTGACAGATTGTGGTAGCTTGATGTGCTGGCCTCTGTACTTCCCGAGTCGGGCAGCTCCAATTTGAGTGGAATTACTCCCACTATGCCCTACCTCACTTAAAACGTTTTGTTTGATTGAAATGCTTTAAGTATGATATTATCTCAAATAATGTGCACAATTAAAAGACGGAAAAGTCTATCGGTAAGCTATAAAATATTTTCTTTATCATTAATTATTTATTAATGGTTAACTAGTGACTTGCCCCAGCTTCGCACGGCTGCTATGTACTAATAACACGCTTGTATTATACATAAATATACATTCCGGAAGAAATTATCTAAAATAGAATTAGGATTTATTTTACCAAAAAAGAGTGCAGTTTCTTCAAGCTAACATTGTTAAGAAAATGATAGTGAAAACCTTTAGAAATCGATTGGGCAGTTTAAAAGATCTCCCTTGAAAATGATAGTGAAAACCTTATAGAAATCGATTGGGCAGTTTAAAAGATCTCAGCGTATAGAGGGACAGACAGCGGGAAGCGAATTTCTTATATAGGTAATACGAGTATGTATTTAGCTTTAGTCATTTTCGGATTGAAGAATTTTATTTTTCAAAAGTACATTTAGATAGTTCGCTTAATAAATGATGAACTTACGTAAATTAAATTTTCTACCAGATAACTTTAATGGGGTCCAGTTATTAAACCGGACATTAATCTGTGATGGCCAAGAATCCCAGGGCCATGACTATAGGGTAAGGAAAAGGAAGGCAAGTAAGATTTTTCTCTGTACAAATCCGATATATCCATCTCCCCATGTGGTAGATGACGAATGAGGCTGTTCCGCATTCCAAAAAAAATACTCTGCAAATATTTCTTCAGGGCGTTGATTAAATATCTCAGCGAATAGCAGCTACTGAGCGAAATCTCTACTAACATTATAACTACGAAAATGACTCTATCTATAACGCTTTCACGCCTAAACCGATGATCCGATTTTGATGAATTTTTGGTATAGATAGATTAGAGCTTGGAGAAGGACACAGGCTACCTTTTATGGCAAAAAGCCTTTTTGGATGCGGGTCAAAACCTACTAACTAATACAACACACTGCGAGTCGATACACTATTTGGACTTAAGTACGGTATTGTGGTTGGTACTGACATGTTTATGTCTCTAAACAATTTCCAGAGAAGCCTTAGATTTATCAATGTATCGTTGGAAGATCCATAGTTACCAAAGGTCTTGTTTACGCGTACAATACAATAGGATAGAATATCGTCGGTATTTCAAATACCTATTCATTTACGGTGATAAAGACATTGGATTGTTCAAAGATCACCAGGACTTCTTCTTTGATATGGATGGTAAATTTAATCAGCATTGTAGTGTATCTATTAAATAGATATGTACTCGTAAACACTGTCTCACACACACAAGTCGTGAGGTAGCTAATGTCACAAAAGTCAACTGTCAGTCACTGCGAATGGCGGGAAAGTAGCTGACTGTGAGAAAGAGTGTGGCTACACAGCTTAGGAACTTGGTGTGGTAGTGAGCCAGTGAATACGCTTAAGTTGCTTACCAGCCTTACAGGATCGACCCGACGGGATACTACAAGCATAAACCTTTATATCTTTTTTTTTTGTTTTGGCTATGCTTAAGAATACATATATGGATAGCGAATTTTTTCTTCATATCCTCAATCCTCGCTTCTAAAACAAAACCATCAGCAGAATCTTGCTTTTGACTCTTTTTCATTATTTCTTTCTTTCTCTTGACTCATTTGAAGTCAGTACTGAACATAAAGAAATCAGGACTACCTACCAGTGAGGACACGTAGTGTGTAATTTCCAGAAATTGTATATCAATGTATAATTGCAGAGTCCATAGTTTACAGAGGTCTATAGGGGTGGCTTTAGTTATGCATGGGCCGGTGTCCCAGCCCTCCGTTAATTATGACGTGGCTCGCACTCCACTTGAAAATTGGATATTTAGTCGTGAATACCAGATTTCATGTTATTTTATAGACACTGGCTGAACCCGAATTGTTCCGTTTTTTTTGGACAAAGAATTTGTATTTGTATGGATTACTTTTTACTTTGTATCAGTGAAATATAATTGTAGACTTGCAGCATGTCTTACATAGCTGAACATGTAGCTACATATAGGACAAACCCCACACTATTACCACACTAACCAACAGTCAAAATTTTCTAATCCGCGTTCCATTTCACTGTAATAGCTTATAATTATATGCAGTTTGCAATTAGCCGAACAAAGAGATTAATTAAAAGCGTTTGCAATTCATTATCTAACTGTCACTATTTTGTCATTGTAATCTGCAACATAAACATCAAACCAATTAAGTAAAAGGCTCAGCAGTATATTAATACTGATGATATACAATTGAAGTCTTGTTACGTTCATCAGAACGTAATAGGACTTCAAATGTACAGACGAGGTAAATCTATCCATAAGTGTCATTTTTTCCTAATTGAATGTGAACCTTATCGTTTTGTATTAAAGTTGAAAATCAATCATAGAAATTTGACAGTTTGTGGTAGCTTGATGTGCTGGCCTCTGTACATGTTGTAAATTTGTAATGCGTTCTTGATTGTCCAACTTTCTAATGTTTTTTATTTATTTAATGGAATTTATGGATAATTTATTCGTCTCAAATATTTTTTTATCTATATAAATACATGAAGCGAAAACTTTGTACCTTTTATAAGAATATTGCGCGCACGGAGGTGTGTGAGATTTGGCCATAGTTAAAGTTTATATTGGGGACGAGTGCAGAAAGCTAAAATGTATCTATAACAAGTGTACAGTTTACCCGTGACCATGCTGTAAAGGCTCCGAAACATCGGGATTAATAATATCAATCTATCGCGATAAAATCCGTAAAAAGTAGTTTTATTTCAATGTATAATATTCGCGTAAATGTCAGAAATCAATATAATAAGTGTTACGAATACCTAAATATTCATTGTTTACGTTTGTGCTGTCAATGTCAAACTGACACATAAGTGTATGTGTCAAATATGTGAATGTGTCAATTACTTTTTATTTTGACTTGACAAAAGTCTATGACATAAACACATTGCCACTCCTTTGCATCTCGCGCAGTCGGGTAATTAAAACATAAAAAAGTTGCATTTCGACGACCACGGGACCACTCATTATTAGTACTTCGACACAAGCAAAGCAGTGAGCAATCTATGTCGAATAAACTAGCTATGATCTGTTACTTGAGACTTCGTTCTCGCGGAAATGTAAGCTCCTGTTTGACACTTCTAAGGATAGAATTTGGAAAAATCCTTTCTTAGCGGATTCTTACTTCGAATAAAGAATCTACTTTACTTACGAGTACTTCAAAAATAGGATTTATATTTACCTTCGTGATTGTGTGCTGCGTGATGATGCGTGTGATGTTTGTTACCCTTTCACGCTAAAATTACTGAACGGATTTTGATGAAACATTACAGTATTACTACTTATACATCAGAATAACATATAGGCTATAATTCATAACAATTTTGAGTTAATTTGCCAAATTACAACGATAATTAAGAGTAACTTTTCCACGCGGACGAAGTCACCGGTAGAAGCTAGTCTTTTATATATCTAACTCCCTCATTAGTGCTCGTAAACGCTATCACTACGCTAGAAGTCCTGGTTTCAATTCCCAGGAGCAGTGTTATTGAGGTTTTCTACAAGATTAGCAAGATAGCAGCTTGGAGTTTGAATATGTGCTCGGTTAATGGCATAAACTCGCCCCATGTTACATAGGACCTCAACGTCCCGGCGAACAGTGGGTTACAAATAGTACACCTCCGCCTAACCCTTCGGGGAATACAGGCGTGATTGTATGTTGTTATGTTCTATTGTGTCAAGAGAGTTTAATATGAACCTTATAGTTTTGTATTAAAGTTGAAAATCAATTAAAGAAATTTGACAGATAGTGGTAGATTGATATGCTAGCTTCTATACATAAAATATTTCATGCCCATAATCTAATTATATTTATACCGATACTCATCAAGTTTCTTTTAACAAACCAAACTTTGAATATGCAATATTTTCGAATAAAGAATATGATTTCATCATATTTCAAGTTTATGCTCCAATATCTCTCACTATGATGAATAATTGGGTATCGCTTTCATATAAAATTATCTGCTCTTGTAAATGTGAGACGATATGCGGAATAGCTTACTCGGCACTATATTCTTCGGCCCGTTTAGAATCGACCATTATTCGTGTCGTTCCTCTATGAATCACAAGTTAGGAGCTCTTTTCTATATATTCTAGGCGAAACTATCATACGTTATTGTAAATCGCAGCTAAAGTTATGTGCTAGACGTATTATATACCAATGCCAAACGAGCATATTAATAAGAAATCAACTCGGCCTATTGCACTCCAATGCTGGACATAAAGCTCTCCTAAGCTGAATCTTAATACGGTCCACCGCCTTCCACATCTAGTCTACTTCCGTTACCTTCTTCGGGCCTGGCCTTGCCTCGCCGATCTATGAGCATATTAATAAAGCTTATTATTTATTTGTTTATAACCATAACTTACAACTATTATTACAGGTACGACCCAATGCAATAGTGAAGTAAACAACTTATTTTCTCTAACTTATTTCATAAAATATTATCCTTGTGAATTTACACAAAATAATAATTAAATATAACTAATAATAAATATAAATAATATAAATTCAACAAAACTCTTGCGAATTCACTCAGATTGCACGAAAATATGTCAATCCTTATAAATGTTGTGAGTGAAAGAAGCTGTGCGTTCTCCTTTTTTTTTTTGTATACTACTAAGGTGGCAATCAAGCATACGGCCCATGGTAAGCGGTTATCGTAGCTTACAGACGCTTGCGTTACCAACACTGTAAGATGAAAGAGGAACTATTGAGTTGGCAGTATAAGGCTCAAAGTGCCCCCACTGCTAACACAACGTTTCTTCGCGGAGCACTGGCAACCGTGCTCACCGTAAGGACACAGGACTGTTCTAAGTAGTGTAATTTAACTTCGATTTTCTTTGTCCATTACTGGATCTAAGAGCATGTTAGATTGGTCAATTTCGGATCATTAGGTACTTAGTATTTTTGCCAACAACAAAATCTATTTAACATTATCTAGGAAGAAATAATCAGTTTCACCTCAAGACTAGTCTAGACTAGAGTGTACATTTATTACAAGAAAGAACAATAAAGCAAGATTAATCTAAAGGTTCATTTACGTCGGCTATAAGCCTGAGTAATATATTCCGAGCTAGAAAAATGTCTTTAAAACGGCTACGCTTTACACTCCAGCTAGGAATACCTGAAGGAGTCTGAAAAGTGCTTGATTTACGTATAAATCGCTACCTAGTCTTTCTAAACCATCTAAGTTTCGACGGCGAAGGTATCAAATATTTTCAAGTATACTGTTGGAATTGATTTCATAACTACGTTCCTGATGTAAATGAGGTTGAATTATTAAGATTTAAAGGATGTATGAATAATAAAAAATATTTTTTTAAATTATTACTGTGCTTCTCAACGACAGTTACGGTCAACTTTGATACAATTGTACAGTCAACAAAAGAGTTTGGTATACAGGTAGCAAACGAAATCTGCATCTTTACACAGATTTTGATTTAAATAATTACCCGTCAAAGGGTTTGATGTGTAGCAGCTTGCAATACCTGCGTTTTGACACATATTGAGTGATACATAATTACATAATCTTTAAAAAAATACGATGTTTAATTAGCTGCCTGTATACTTAACTCTTTTTTCGACCGTACCTTTTCTGCATAGACAAAAAAGATACAAATGAATCACATTTGACTAATAATAATAATCAATTTCTAGTTTTGCGTCCTTTACATTTTTAATGGAAACATATTATTGAAAAACTATAAGTATAGAAAGTCTGTAGTAGTCAATTTTAAGGAACTGATGTCGATTACAAGCTGCTTTATAATTACGAAAATAAAGTATCTTTAGTATTATATCCATTGTCTAGTACAAGTCCTGCTTAATTTGTGACTGTGTGTGTGTAGACCAGATAGTGCTATGTAAAATTCCAAATATTTATAATATGTTATATAAAAATCATGTCTATATGATACACAAAAATACTCACACTATTGTAGTGTATGAAGGTACAATTCTTACTTTAGGTACCTACCACAGGTAACCTTGCTTCGGAAACTAACATGATTGAAAACCTAAAAGTAATTCTAAAAGCCTAAACAAACTAAGCCCTAAATAAACTCTCCTAAACTTTGGAAAACCGACTTTTAAACTGACAAACCGAACACCTTTTAAGTAAGCGTCGTATATAAATAAAAATGTTCTTTGTTCAGCTATTGAATGGCTTCAGGGAAATTAGGCGCTTTTATAAAGCTGTAAACAGCAAAAAGCCGCTAGCTGGTGCGACGTGACTTTGCAACTTTGAGAATTTTATATTAAACTAGCTGCACACTTGCGGATTTTTCTCATTTCTTCACCCTCAACTTTGCCATTGTTTTCCCACTGTTTTTCTATTGCCATGGATTATTAAACTTTGCCAGATGGTGAATGAAACTTGTGATTCAAAGGGTTTCTTTGCCTGTTTATTTTGGTAAGTAAAGTTTGCCTTTACATTTCCGTTGAGAATGATTCTGTTTGTATTTTTAATTAGTGTTGGGATTGCGAATGCGTTTTACAGACGTTGCATATAATTTTACTTAATTAAATTTAATTTCGTTTCCTGCTGTGGATGGGTTTAGGTGAATGTTGGTATGACTAATGTTAGTTACTTGATCATGTGGATGTCGTGTTGGATATGTGTGTTCTTTTTTAATATATGTTTTTTTTAATTTTATTTTTTTAATATACATTTCACAGCATACCGTCACGTCTGTATTCCCCGAAGGGTTAAGCAAAGGTGTACTAATGTATACCCACAGTTCGCGGGTATGTTTAGATCCCATGTTATAGGGGGCAAGCCTTCTGCCAATAACTGAGCAAATTATAGTAAATAAATAAATAAATAAATAATAAAATTTATTGCTTCAAGAATAAAACAGATATATAACCATTACGTAGAGGTATTACAGAGTAATCTTATAAACAATTGGTGAATTGGTAGGGCTTGCGTAGGTTAGAAAAATCTGTATACAAAACTGATAAACCCTGCCTCTTAAACTAGGGTATCCTGTATCTTAAGAGACAGTGTTCGGCTAAAGATTATTACATTTTAGTTTTACAACAAGCAGAGTGTGTCGATCTACCTTTAAGTTTATAGATGCTTACAGGTTAAAACTGGTTTAATGGATTAGTATGTAAAAATAAAAAAAAAAGAATTGTAGCCATGCAGTAAGCGTTTGTGTGTGTATGTGTGTGTGTATGTGTATGTGTGTGTGTGGGTGTGTGTATGTGTGCGTGTGTGTGTTTGTTAGTAGTATATTTGGGCGTGTGTATGCGAGTGCGTGTGTTTGTGCATTTAGGTATTTTGGGAGATTTAAGATGAAATTTATGCGATGAATGTAAGTAAAGATTCTGTTTTTGAATAATCCTGTTGAAGAAGCCAGTTTGTTAATTTCGATTTAAGTTCATTCTTATTAAGGTCTATTATGTTTAGTATTTTATGAATTTTTTTGTAGATGTATGTACTTAGTATATAATACTGGTGTTTAGCAAAGACTGTTTTGTGACTGGTACCCAGTGGAACATTGGTGCGCTTGTTAGGATTAGAATTAGAACGGGGGACAGAACGATGTCTTCTGAGAATGGATTGAAGCACATAAAGTTGCCGAACTGTTAGAACCCTACAGTCCAAATAAAGTTGAGAAGTAGGATAACGGTATGGCTTACGAGTCATTACCTTGAGGATGGCTCGCTGAGCTCTTTCAATTCTCAGGAAGTTGGTTTTTGTTTGGGGAGGCCAAACAACAATGCAATAGCTGAGGATCGATTGGCACAAGGCGAAATAAACCATCCTTAATGTATCTAGGTCAGCGGCGCTTCTAAGGGATTTAAAAGTGTGGATGAGCCTCAAGGTCCTGGTAATAAGTACATTAATTTGTTTGTCCCATCGCAAGCCTGCATCAATTTGTACACCCAGATACCTCACATCCTCAGATCTCGTAAGCTTCGAGCAAGGGCAAGAAGTTGATAGTTGTGGGCATGTATGAGCTATAATTGAAAAAGTGTGATCTGGCAGATTGTTTTGCCGTAAAGCGAAGGGAATGTAGCAGGTTTTTTTAAGATTTATGGTTAATAGATTTGAATTCAACCATTTTGTTATCTTAGCTAATGCTAACTCTGCGCTATTTTTGACACTATCCCAACTAGGTCCGTTAACAATAATTGCCGTGTCGTCGGCGTAGGCGTAAATCTTGGCGTTTGTGAGGGTCATATTACATAGGTCATTTACATAAATTTGAAATAAAATTGGGCCCAAGATGCTTCCCTGGGGAACGCCGTAATATACTGGTTCCTCATCACTTAGGTGCTCCTCAGCCTTTACTCGTTGGGTACGGTTCTGAAGGTAATTTTTAAAAATTTCCAGGGTTATACCACGGATCCCCACCAGCTCCAACTTTGAAATGAGTATCGGAACAGAAACTGTGTCAAATGCCTTAGAAAGGTCCAAGAATATACCTAGACATTTGGTTTTACTATCAAGATTCTCAGCAACTACCTGCGTCAGATCTAATACTGCATCTTCCGTTGATACACCCGAACGAAAACCGTATTGATTGTCTGCAATAATATGGTATCTATCCAAGAATTTCCTCAGTCGATTGTAAAGGACCCTCTCAAAGACTTTCGAAAGTGCAGTTAATACAGAGATGGGTCTGTAGTTGTTGACACAGTTTCTGTTCCCCCCCTTGTGAATTGGATGAACTAAGGCTCTCTTCAGTGCATCCGGAAAAATACCCTTTTGGAGACATATATTAATGATATGCGTTAAAGGTGGGACTAATATAGAACGAGATTGTTTCAATATTTTGGGTGAGATTCCGTCCCATCCAATCGCACAATCATCGCGTAGTTGGAGTATAAGGGACTCAACTTCAGTCTCATCTACCTCAAGCAAAACGAGAGAGGTGGATGGCGGTAAACGGGGATTTTTTTCGGTCATAGTGGTAGGACTGCCATCGAAAGTTAAGGGTGTATTGGTTTGCGATAAGATTTTATCCGCCAGGTTTTTACCTACATTGCTAAAAAAGTTACAAACACTATTTAAAGAGGATTTGGGGTTGTCTTTCATTTTTAATAATTCAATTGGGCTAGATTTTAGTTTATGACTGTTGGTTATTTCTTTAATGGTTTTCCAGAGGGCTCTTGGGTTATTTTTTGCTTTCTCAAGCTCATTTTTCTCGTATGCTATTCTAAGTTTTCGAAGTAAACCATTACAAAAATTTCGATAGCGAGTGTAGGTTAATTTAAGGATTAGATTGTCAGGTGCATTTCTTGATTTAACGTGTAGTTTATCTCGGTTTTTAATACATTTTAAAAGCCCTGGTGTCATCCAAGGCTTTATAATTTTTAGTTTTCTAGGTGTTTTAGTTTCTACAGAATGTTTAGCGATAGTTGTGCGTACTATGGATATAAATGTGTTCATTAACAGATTAGGCTCGAGGATGTTATAAAGGAGCGAGAAGTCTGTGGTTTCTAGCTCTATCTTTAATGCGTCGCAATTTACTCGAGTGGAAAATTGGTAAGTTTTGGGTCTGTGATTAGTGTTTTTAATTGCCAGGACTAGTGGTCTGTGATCAGTTATGTGTGACTCCAGAACCAGGGTGGTGACAGGTAAGTTACTTTTCACAAGCGAGTGGTCAAGGCAATTGATAAAGACGCGTGGGAAACAGGTGAGTTGGAATCAGCCCATGGGATAGGTTTAGGGTTAAATATTCTAAGCTGCGATCGCTTCTACAATTTGATTTTATATCGATATTTAAATCACCAATCAGGACAGTATAGTGGTAGTTATTAACTAACTAACCACTTAAATTGGAGCTGCCTGACTATAACTAATACTGCGTTGAGCTGTGTTGTGTTCCTTACGGTGAGCAAGGTTGCCAGTGGTCCGCGAGGAAACGTTGTATTGGCAGTGGGGGTAATTTCACCCTTACACTGCCAACCCAACTATTTCTCTTTCGTTTTACAGGGTCGGCAATGCGAAAGTGATATCCCTGGTGTTGCAAGCGTCTATAGGCTACGGTAAGGGTAACAGCTTACCATCAGGTGAACCGTATGCTTGTTTACCACCTTAATAATTTGTGTAATCTATAACAACAACAATAGATAATAGTTTCTGCTAACTACTTTTCTATAAAATGAATCAACCGTCGTTCCACATCTTACTACGTATAATATCACTATAAGTATAGCTACGACCCTCTCCTCTCATACAAACAAACCGACTAACACAATACGCTACCTCGGTTCAGGGGGGTGGGTTTATAGATTGTAATAACAGAGGTGACAGGTTGCCAGCACAACGCTTCCGAACTCAAGATTACCTTGTTTTCCTTTACCAATGACTGAAACTACTGAACTAGATCTAAATACATTTTTTTCAACACACTTGCTCATAAAGAGGCTCTAATTTCACCGCAATTAGGCACGTAATGACATCTATAATCAAACTGTGACTTTTTCATTGCTATTATTCACAAGTGAGTTATAGGGTTTTTTTATTTTATTGGTTGAGTTGTTCTTAAAAAAGTTTCGCTACCAAAAAGATCGTGTTCAATAGTACAAATAAATTAATGTACCTATTGATTGCTCATTTCATGCAACTTTGTATTTAAATAGATAATTTCAACTTATGTACGTTTTTAATAAATAAAACTTTCACTCAAATATAACTTTTGTTTTCGCTATAATAAACACTTTGGTCGACTTGGGAATTGAACCCAGGTAGAGGTCCTAGGTTCAAATCCCAAGTCGAGCAAAGTGGCGTAGCAGTCGCGATTAGGACCACTAGGCTAATGATAAATGATATTTACTTTTGTAAATAGATCTTTTAAATGCATAAGTCGATGTTTTACTTTATTTTAAGCTCTGTGAAGAAACATAGCGGCTTTGAGTAGACCAGTCCCAGCCCGTAATGACGTAGTTCTATTTATAAAAATGGAATGTGAAAAATACTTTCATATTAAAAACTTTAGGGAGAGTTTATTTATTTACTACAAAGGTGACAAACAAGCATACGGCCCACCTGATGGTAAGCGGTTACCTTAGCCTATAGACACTTGCAACACCAGGAGTATCACTTGCACGTTGCGGACCCTGTAAAACGAAAGAGGCTACCAAGAATTTCTTAAAAAAACACTGCTTGACCTGGAAATTGAACCCAGTTCCCAGGATAGCAGTGGCGTTTAGGACTACTAAACTAACGAGGCAGTTTAGTTTCAGCTAATACTGTAATTATCAAAGACAATTCTAATATTATTCATCGATTTCATAATCTTTGCCTTCCGCATATCACTTACACAATTCGTGGCAAAAAAAAAATACAAAATATGTCTATTTTAATTAATCGATTTTCACCACAATTTATTTAAGTTAGGGTAATATTTCTGAGATGGTTTGAAATAGGAAAATTTCGCTGGTGTCTATCATTTCTGAATATACAAAATACATCTGCTAAAATCCTTGAAATCGCTATTCTACTTATCTCTAGAAAGTTATCAAAGCTTCAAATGCGCGAAACACACAGCAACGACAAAAAAATTTAAAACAAATTATGTAAAGTGCACATTAAACTTTCAACATACACGTAAAATATATGAACCTTGCATGAGAACGTATTCTTAGCTTTTATATGAGTTCAAAAGCAAAATTCTAAGGATGGAGCAGGATAAATAATTAACCAACATGACACGGGTCGTGTTAATTCAATTTATTTGTATCGTCCACACGACTCTGCGAGAAAGACTCCATCATGTTAGCGCTGGAGCACTCTGAGTGGTCCTTCATTTAATTAGCACTTGCAGAAGCAACGTGTAGTAGCATAGCGCTGGTTTATCGAAATAGTCTGCGTTTTTTTAAACGTAGATGTTTGTACATATACATAAAAGCCGCTACTCAATCATACTTGTCCCGTAGAAGCCGTGGCTAATAATAACTAAGCTGATCAACCGATCTGCAAGGTTATCTGCGCTAGTCGCGGTCAATCTGTGGATGGGTGATCATTTTTAACACATCGAGACCTATCCGTGCTTCGGAGAGCATGTAAAACCGTCGGTCCCGGTTGTCATACGACACGGATAATCCCATAAACCTATTAACATAAACCTATCCCAGGGTATCGGTATTACCCAAAAATTGGGTTGCGGAGGTCTGATGACAGTCGTTTCGTGTAAAATACTGATATTCAGCCGCATCTGGTTATACTGGGAGCCGACCCCAATATAATTGGGAAAAGTATCGGAGAAAAAGACTCAATCATACTTGTATGGATCATGCCTCAGGGAATACAGGCACGATGGTATCCTAATCCATTTATTTCTACAGAATATTATTCCATTTAATTCACCACTTTAATAAAATATAGAGAAAATATAATAAACTTTATTGTAAAGCAGATAGTTTGTTCAAACGGAATTTAAAAGCGATTGTGGAGCTCGCTGCCAGTTTTATCGCCAACGACAATCTCCTACAGGCAAACTTAGGATGAACCGGAATTGTTCAGATAAGACAAAGGCCGTTGTAGTACGAAGAATAGTATATTGAAAAGCTGGCCATCAACGAAACGGTATAGTAAATAGAATGGTTACTCGTACGGTACGAAATATTCATAGGGCCCATGTCCTAGAAATACATGTATTTTTGAACAGCGTAGTTTTAGGTTTTATATGTATTGACAGATTTGAGTGTGAGAAATGTGTTTTAGACCTATGAGAAATTGACAACGTTCTATTATCTTTTTTTTGTATTTTTTTAGCATTTTCCATGCTAAGATTTGTTGTTACTGACGTCACCATGAAGTTTAAGGTTTTCAGAATTTTAAATTTTATTTCTGGGAGACTGGTGCCTGAACTAAGCCGAAGCCTGTATTTTAATATGAAGGCAAAATTCGACATGCAGGGTAGGACTCGCGGTGGCTTAGTGTTCATAGCATCTGGTGTACCTAACCCGAAGACGCAGGTTCGAATCCTGCCCGCGGTCGTATTTTTTAACGTTCTATTATCCATCCTCCGAGCCTTTTCTCAACAGTGTCAAGGTCAAATTCCAGTCTAACCAGATGCAGCTGAATATTAGTATTTTACACGAAGCGACTGCCATCAGACCTGCGCAACCCGATTTCTGGGTGATACCGATATCCGGAGGATAGACTGGTTGTTAGGCTTTTTGGGCTTCTGACTACCACTAACGATTGTTATAGATATTAGCATGACAACCATGACCAACAGTTTTACATGTTCTCCGAGGCACAGAGGCATTTTGATATGTTAGTAATGGTCACCCATCATCATAGTGAACGAGACTAGCGCAGCTTAACCATGCAGATCGTAAGGTAAGTAAAGTTCCTATCACATAAAAAATACGTTTACAAACCCAAATGCTACATTAAATGCACTCTCCTTTAAATCTATCAGGACGAGCTTATCTGTGAAGTACAAATTAATTGAACATTTATTTTACGTTGAAATAAAACTACTTTTTATGGATTTTATCGCGTATATTGATATTATTAATCCCTCTATTATCGCGTATATTATTATTAATCCATCTAGTTTTAATTAATAATTAGTAATAAATGTAGTGTAAAACAATAAAAAATGTAGGGTAGCTGTCAGTAATTATATCATCAAGACGCCCACCACCTCAGTCTACCCGTGACCATGGACGCTGTAAAGGGTCCGAAACGTCGGGATTAATAATATCAATATACGCGATAAAATCCGTAAAAAGTAGTTTTATTTCAATGTATAATATTCGCGTAAATGTCAGAAATCAATATTTATTTTACGTGTTAATACAAAATCTCGGAGAATATCATCAGCCAAAGTTTTAATTAAGGTTGGCACTAATTGAACATTTGGCACGGATAATAATAGAGACTTTAACACTTAGAAAATTCAAACTAAGTATGAATACTTACTTAACAAGATAATAATTATTATGACACCGCCATCATATAATTATGATCCAGAAACTAACATCCATCATTTAATGTAGGTACTGTAGGTACTCGGTGACTACGCTCGAGTTGATCTGATTGGCTAATTTATATCTGCAATCCCAGATATTGAAATAAAATTTCATCACACAGAATGATTATATTTTCTAAACCACCTTTCATATAATTAAGAAGTTTCAATACAAAAAATTGCGAACTGAAACTAATATGTATTACCAAGATCTGAAAATAAATCCCAATACATCAATTAATTATACCAACAATCCAAAGTTCTTTCAACATCACAATAGTTAATCAAAATAATCTACAGTCTAATATCTAATAGTCTACAAGAAATTACATTGTCTCAAAGCCATATTAAATGCACAAGACTATCATAAGTTACAATAAGAACGTAACTAAACACTGCAGATGTAGCTCGAAAACCGCATTCACCTAACTTTGGTCCCGAATTGTCACACAGAATTCCAACGCTCGGGGAAAAGTCCAAAACTTGTGCCGAAGTTGAGTTTTCTAGCTCGTTTGTGCCAATTGTACAAACGTTGTGGTTGGGAAATTACGTTTTGTTGAGATACGACCCAGACGTGAGCCTATTAGCGTATTGATGGATTCATTTGGAGAATTAAGTTGGATTATTATTTAGGAAGTTTCTTTGAGCGGTATAAGTAGTTTTGCTAAGTTCTAGTTCGTTTTTAAAGGAATGTCGACCAATAATAACGAAGATTTGAAATGAAGAGTTAGATATCACCTTACTTATACCGCTCAAAATCGTGTCCATATAGAGATGAGTGAATGCACACATTCCGTATCAAAGACATAGAACGACAATGTGCAATATTCAGTATAAGTGAACGAGACAATAACAGATTCGATACTTCCGATGTCAACCAGTTTACTTACGGAAACGTGACCATTATTTGACGCGGTAGGGCGCATCTAATGATTTAATTATTTGCCTGAAAACCTATTCGTCAGTTTCTTCTAGCTTCAGTCAACGTGTTAGTTTTACATCCGATAAATTTACGATTTACTTTATTTTAATCTATTTACAAGTGCAACACTAATATCACTATCGTCATATCAGTCATAACAGGCCCACTGCTGGAAAAAGGCCTCCCCCATAAACTTCAAAGACCGGTTATATGTCGCCTGCATCCGATGACTCCCAATAAAGAACTAAAAAAATGTTCAATAAGGTTAGCACTTATTCTTTGGCCAATGATACGACTCTTTGAGTAACACTTGAACAGTAGTAATATATTTATTAACAAGCTGCACAGCTGCTTGCAAACAGGACACGTTACTTTGTTTTCGTGTGATGAATGAGGGAAAATTCATTATATAGTATAATTATCTATAAACAGAGCTGTAGGTAATGTTCATTATCAATATCTGTAAATAGGCCGTGAGAACGGCCACAGCCAGCGCCACCTGTCATGTTAATCAGAAAATAATTGCGGAGTAGAAATGACGCGTAATATGAGCTACATATTTGTCGGCAAATTACCACGTGGTCGACTCACATGACAAACAAAATATTTGCACTCGTATACTCGTGGCCAAGTAATAACTAGGCTGTGATGAACAGTTTCAGTGCTTCTTTAGCATTAGAACTATGTATTTCAAAATAAAACTATAGACGTAATAAATCCATTATCGAGGTACCCATAGTACTAGCTCTGTTTAGTTTGGGACTAGATGATGCTCTGTAAAATGTCACACATATTTATTATTATTAATGTTATTAACGCAGCCTAATCACTTTTTTATCTGCCTACCTAATAACAACATCCGATGACAAGTATGTTTTTAAGAAAAGATTATACACAATGGCCGCCACGAAGCTTTTAAAATCTAAATTCATATTTTACCTTCTTGCTTCTTGCTTCCTGCCTAAAAATAACAGCACCGTTGAAATTTTATCGAACGATGTTTATCAATATTCTGACTGCGTACACCAATTGATATAGTATGATATGTAGTTATGTATGCAATGATATGTAACTTTTGCGATCGAAAAACCACGCTTTTATTTTTTCAATGTTGGAACATAGTCAGCATGCAGACTTTGTACAGTTGAAGTTGGTGGAGCTACCCTACAAATATTATAAAATGCGAAAGTAACTCTGTCTGTTACGCTTTCACGCCTAAACTGTAGAACCAATTTTGATGAAATTTGGTAGCGAGATAGATTAGACCTTGAAGAAGGCCATAGGCTATACCTTTTGTCTCAAAAAGCCCTTTTGGGATGTGGGTGAAACCGACGGCAACAGCTGGTGAAAAAAAAATATGCCTAGAGGGTGCAAAGGTTTTTCGATCAGGAAGTTCTCAATGTTAGTATTAGCCTCACTCTTTTTTAAATTATTTATTTGAAGCTTTAGTATCACTGCGACCGTAATCAGTATATTGTGATCGCCACAGGCCTATGTAAGCCTCGCCCTTACATACGACCTAAAACATATCGGCGAACCTGCCGGCGTACATTAGTACACCCACAGTATAGGGGACATAGTAGGAGTCACCAAATGCTATATTACTGATACATCAAAATCAAACCTATATCTAACTACTACGGGAACAAGAGATGTAGGGCATAGTGGGAGTAATTCCACGCAGAAAATCAAAATGAAATAACGCTGCTTTGAGCTGTGTTGTATTCCTATTAGTGAGCTAAGTTGCTAGTGCTCCACGAGGAAACGTTGTGTTGGCAGTATGGGGAATTTGACGCTTATAATGCCAACCCAACTATTCCTCTTTCGTTTTACAGGTTCAGCAACGCGCAAATGATAGACCCCGGTATTTCCGGTTGGTGGGCCGTGCGCTTGTCTGCCATTTATTGTCATTAAAAAAATAAGTATTATAATAAAATATTAGCACTTCCAAACTGCAGATTTTATGTTACAAGATTGTTTTTGATGCTTCGGTTGAGAATCTCAAAGAAACATTCTTGAATTTTGCTTTATGCAGATTGTCTGTCGACTAGCTTTTCAAAATTTGGCATTCGCGTTTCCGCGATAATTTTAACAATACACCGGTACAGATTATTTTTTATATCTGCCCACACTTTTTGACGAATTTTCCAATGACAACACAAATTTCAAGTAAAGAGTGCGCTTTTTATTATTTCAATGAATATTTCGTTAAATTATTTTCAAAAATATAATAGATAGTAATAGATAATTCTATTGTAAATAATGTCAATATTATTTACAATAGAATTATCAAAATAATACTTACATCATTCTCCTACTCTTATCCGAAATTACTTAAGGTCGGCGTAATAATTAACTTTAACTTTTTCTTCCATACATCTCTATCAGCAGTCATCTCATTCAGTCATATCTTCACTTCCTTTGTAAATTGTTTTGCAGCCATTATATCTCTCACACAGTCCATCCATCCTTACTTTGGTCTTCCTCTTCCCTTATAACCAAAATAATAATACATTACTATAAAAAATCCGACTAAACGTAAAAGTATTCCTCGGCATTGCTGTCGTTAGGGAACGTGCCCAGAAGACTGGCAGTATTGCTACGTTGAATGGAAATGCTTATACGTTCCGCTAGAAAAAGACCAGTTTTCTGGTCACACGAAGAGTCGATCAGTCTCTTGATATTTCTTTGAAAATGAGACGGGTACTCGGACCCAAACGGCTCAAAGATATAACTAGTTAGGTTTCTATACTTCGCGGGTTTGGGAGTCTCAAGTAAATAAATATATTGCATTCTAAACTCATTTTCCTCTCCTTCAACTTCATCATTCATTTCAATTAAAATTTACTCCTTCAGTTCTTAGCAAAAAGTACTGGATGCAAGCGAAAGGGGTGTCGGAACTCGAAACTTTTAAAATCCTGTTTAAAATTTTAAACAACTTAAATATCAGCTTCATCTAGTTCGCAAAGTTTGCCTCTGTGCTTCAGTTCTGAAATTATTTTAATTGAAATTAAATAGTAGTACAGGTAATTAATTTAAACAAGCTTTTTAATGCGAATTTACATAGCATACCATCACGCCTGTATTCCGAAGACTTAAGCAGAGATGTACAGCTGCTAATGTACACCCACAGTTTTCCATGTAATAGGCAGCGAGCTTGTTGCCACAAATTCAGACTTCGAACTAGGAAGAATAACACTGTTCAGCTTGGGAATCGAACCCTCTAGCGTAGCAGTCGCACTTAGAACCACTAGGCTAATGAGACAATAAAAGCCTTAACGTAGAATTAATAAGGCAAGGCAAGCTTGTCTTATGGTCATTTAAAAGATTTGTCGGTTACAATCAAACTAAGGATACAAGCAAAAAAAAATTGGATTGCTAAATGTTGCCCGCATTCACCCGCATCGCAAAGGATTTTTTTTAAACAACAAATTTTTGGAGAAGGACTTAGGGTACCCTATGACCTTCTCCAAAAATCAAACTGGAATAGACAGATAGAAAGTTAATTTCGCATAATTTGTAATATTAGTAGGAATAGTGAAACAAACAATCGCCCTCAGGCTAGTTTCCAACCAGCGTTCTCAAGTTAGGTATACCTACGTCTGTTATGCTTTCACGCCTAAACAATTGAACCGATTTTGATGAAATATGGTACAGAGATAAATTCGACCTTGGAGAAGGACATTTTGTCTCAAAAAGCCCTTGAGAAACATACTTTAACCAAATAATCAAAATCAGGCAAAGTCAACTAACTAACTCGGAACTAATTATTGCACATTGCCAATGAATAAACGGTGCGTTACGTCGTTAATTGCTTATCAAATAACAGTTGTTCTTAATCGAAGAATAGCTTAGTGATATGACCATTGAACAATCAAGTCTAAGCTCTCGAGTTTTAATCCAAGGCACGCACGTCTGTCTTTTCAAAATCATGTGCGTATTAATAATTAAATATCACTCGCTTAAACGCTGAAGGAAAACATCGTGAGGAAAACTGCATGACTTAGAAATCTTCTTGACAGTGCGATCTGTGAAGTCTGCCAACCCGCACTAGGCCGGCGTGGTGGGCTATAGCCTAATCCCTCTCATTCTGAGAGAAGACCCGTGCCCAGCAGTGGGATAGTGGGATAGAATATGTACGATGTTTGATGATATTATGATGTTATTCTTCGAATAGAAAGGACCGCCATTATCATCTATTTATACAACCCAGCCTTCCGCTACACCGGTACAAAAGCGCGTGACTTAAAAATAAAGCGGCCAGCTCGTTCTATTAGTTGTCAACTAGCCAGGGAGAGCGATGGTGCGGGTAATCCAATTTGAAAGTTGTGCCCACCGAACCGCTCCACGTCATAATTAACAAGTAGCAGGGGACAATATCATGAATAACTAAACTCGCTCCGTCGCGCGAAACAACTGGCTATTCTGCGTATGTTTGTGATCTCTGGCGGAATGAAAGAAAAATATCGCTAAAACAAGGTTGTTACCTGCTGATGAAAGGAAAACAACTTGTGATTGTGTTGAGTAAAAAAGAATCGCATGACAACCCTCAGCCTCTGTTCCCACGATGTATTTTGATGAATGAATCAATGGGTAATGTTGCAAGAATTGAAGACAGTTATTTTTATAATTTTGAACTTAGAACTCTCAAAAACAAAAGAACATAAAATTCCTTTTTTTTTTTGTAATGTGATAACTAACATACATACGGGCCAATTGATGATGATGCTTGAATGACAAACACAGCCTATTAGACGACAGCAAGACTAGTAGCGTGTAGTCAGTAGCGTGTTGTCATAATGAGACCTCGTATGTCCAGTAATTTCACTGGCAACTAATAATATTCTAATGATCAGATTTCCCATTTATCCTCGAATAAGGTATATCTACAAAGTTGTGTCGTACAATTCAAGTGTCTATCATATTCTTCTCACAATATCAACGGTAGCAGCTTTAACTGTATCTCCGTTTTATGTTACCACACTTGCACACAAATACCCTATACTATGTATAAAGTTGTTACTTTGCAATAATAGTGCTGTAAACTTGAGCTGCATTGGCGGCACTTAAATGAACATGAATGTATTCATGCTATTGCCTGTAATATAGCCTATTAATACTTAGCACACTATAACATTTTATGTGGCCTACGCAAATATTACGCTGATTTGGTATCGTCGTACGAAGGGTTGTTGGTTGCTCCCTAAATATTGGTCGAGCTACACAATGACTGATGCATGCGTGCCGTCGACTGGGACTGGTCTACTCAAAGCCGCTATGGTGCTTTCTTCAAAAGGCGATTTCAGACATTGCCCTGCATTGTAACACTCAATATGTCTGGACTTTAAAGACCATAAATCTCTGAGTATTTAGACGTTTATTTAGAGGTCGTCAGTTAGGAAAGGTGGGCTCCACTTATCTTTAAAAAAATGTAAAACATTGACTTATAAAAGTGTCTTTAAAAGGTCTACATTTCACAGAAATAATTATATGATTTATCATCTTTTATAACTATTGTAATAACAGAAATGGCAAACCACGACCGCTTTGACCGCTTCATTATACTAATACAATAAAACTAAAGAGATTTTTTTCTTTTTGTTTGAATCTCTGGAACTACCAACTATTCTGGAAGGCCCTAAGGAGCCGGGTAGAAATTAAATGGTGGGTGAAACTGAGGGGCATAGCTAATAAGAGATAATACATTCCTACTTATAGTCCCATGTCGGCTATTAATAGTCCCACGGTCCCACCAAAACGTAGATTTGTATTTCGGAATATAATACTCCCAAATGACTATTAGCACTGTCTGTCTGCAATAGAGTTATAATCTATGCAGGTTAGACCACGAATGCATGAAAATTCTGCTCCAATAAATATACAGAAAAGTTCGTGTTACATAGTGTTATAATTTCATAGACAGTTTACTGCAGTACAAAATTAATTCTGAATACGAAACAAAATGTTAGAAATAACTGTTTCACAACAGATAAAGGATATGAACACCGGAATGTTTTCATTTTATTTTGTATTCAATGTAGGTACTTTAATGTTTTCATCTTCCTTTTGGGAATTGAAGAGGATCATACAATGTATTGGATGCCTATTGTCTCGTGAAAGTCAAAGGCATTTAATCCTTTGGGCAAGAAGTTTAATATACTCAGAAGTGGATTGTAGTGCCAGTCTAGCAATAAAAGTTTTCTTGCCTATTGAAGCTCGATGTCTTTAAAGCCTCGTGTTCTATTTTAATTGTCAAAATGATCCTGTGAACTAAATACGATCACATCTTATTTTAGAGAGGTAGGGCATCATATCAACCTATTGCTGTTCACTGCTGAACGTAAGCTCCCTCAAATAACGCCAACCTTCCCGGTCCTCGACAGCTCGTATCCATCCGCTGCCAGACACTTTCTTCAAATCGTCTGTCCATCGTGGGAGTCATTTCATTCAAAGAGCTGCCCGACTGGGGAAGTACCTCCGCCTTGCTTAAATCGAAGTGAAATAATACGGCTTTGAGCTGTGTTGTATTCAGCCTATCGATGAGCAAGGTTTCCAGTGCTCCGCGAGGAAACGTTTTGTTGGCAGTGACTTAGACCCTACTGCCAACCCAACTATTCCTCTTTCGTTTTATAGGGTCGGCAACGCGCAAGTGATACCCCTGGTGTTACAAGCGTCTATAGGCTACGGTAACCGCTTACCATCAGGTGGGCCATATGCTTATTTGGGTTTGGGTTGGCAGTATAAGGGTCAAAGTCCCCCACAACAACGTTTCCTCGTGGAGCAAGCCATTATGTGTTGATGGCGAACGTGCTATTGGGAATCGATGAATTACACTAAGTTCAATTACCTTCTGTTACAGGTTTTAATTAAAAAATCTTTTAATAACAATTATTTTAGCGAAGGAAAAATCGATAGCGAGCAGGGTTGGAACCTGCGTTTCCTGTTTAGGTACACCAGACGCTATGACCACTAAACCACCGCGAGTCCCACCCGCCATGTCGAAATTTGCCTTCACATTCTGGATTTATGTCGTTATGGTGACGTCAGTTACAGCAATTTTCCTTTACTATATCCAAGAAATAGTCTCTTTCAAAAGGATGCCCTACATTTTACCTTGTAAATCTACTTTATTATAAGCCTTTGATGCAGTAGCATATTTAGCTGGCTCTACTAAGAATTAAGTGATCTTCTTCAGGAAAGTAGTTGCATTTATATAAGAAGTTTCATCGTTTGTTACACCTAGTTACTTGACAGTCATCTTGGAGAATATTTTTAGTTTTCTTGTCCACAAAGACAAAAGTTTTTCTTCACAATTATATGCATGTCTGCTCTTAGTTATTCTACTGTCAACTTTCACGTCTTATTTTCTGGCTGTGGAAAGCAAGGGAAGGATAAAATGTTACTTTACGAAAAATTAAATACGAAACTAGCGATAACTTCGACAGTTGATCATATTGTTAAGTATATTATTGGGTATCGATAATGAAGCTGATGTGTTGATTTTTTTCTTAAATAATTTTATACATATATACACAAATAAAAATACGGTCAAGCCTCTATCCCCTAATTTGGATTTTTCTATCAAATTCTTTGTAGCACCTCGGAGTTTAGATTTGTGTCCGGTTAATTACAATAGGCTCGCCAATATTAGTTGGGACCTGAACATACCGGTGAACTGTGGGTGTACAATTAGTATAGTATAAACGACATGCTCCATAAAATTAAACTGGCTTTGAATAACGATTGTAGAGTTATTAAGCAAAGGAAAAATTCGACCGCGGGCAGGATTGGAACCTGCGTCTTCTGGTTAGGTACACCAGACGCTATGACCACTAAGCCACCGCGAGTCTTACCCGCCATGTCGAATTTTGCCTACACATTCTCAATTTACGTCTTTATGGTGACGTCAGTAACACCTATTGAAAAGCAAGTTTTTGCTCCTCAACCGACACAACTTACTTTACAGTTAGTTCAATGTGCCACCTTACCTACTAACTAATATATGTATAATGTATATAACGTGCCTACCTTTATAACCGACGTTCATTATATAGTGTCTACAGTGTCATATCTTTTGACTGAGCACTGTCTCCCAAAATACAGGCTTCAGCATAGTTTGGGTACCAGTTCCAGTACCTCTTAGTACATTATACAAGACCATAGATTATGCTTATTCGATTGTAATTATTCTTTGTGACATATAAACATTTTCTTTATTTATTATTTATATACTTGGTCTGGCCATAAATACTGTTACAATTAAAAACAAAATATTACATTTGAATTTGGAATCTGTAATTTTTATATGATTGTTCATTGTGTTTTCTCATTTTAGCGCCAATACCTACATTGTACAACATCTAATATATAAAATTCTCGTGTCACAGTTTTCGTTGCCATACTCCTCCGAAACGGCTTGACCGATTTTGATGAAATTTTTTGTGCTTATCGGGGAGGTCTGAGAATAGGCCAACATCTATTTTTCATACCCCTACATTTTTTTTTTATGGCAAAACAACGTTTGCGGGGTCAGCTAGTTTTGCTATAATATAATGGAGTGGGGTGATAAAGAGAACCGAATCGTTGTGATTTCATTACACAAAGTAGGTATGGAGCCAAATGCAATTTTTAAAAGTCTCCATACGCTTGGTATTAGTCAAATGTTTGTGTACCGGGCTATTAATAGTTACAATGAGACCTCGTCTGTTTGTGACAGAGAAAGATCTGGCCGTCCACGTAGTGTTCGTACGAAAAAGGTGGTTAAAGCAGTAAGGGAAAGAATTCGAAGAAATCCTGTCCGAATGCAAAATATTTTATCTCGGGAGATGAAGATAGCACCTAAACCCATTTCGCGTATTTTAAAAGATGACTTAGGACTTGCAGCCTTTAAGCGATAATTTAAAAAAGAATAGGTTGGTAAAATCGAAACAACTACTGAAGCGGTACGCAAAGGGAGGCCACAGAAAAATTTTGTTTACGGATGAGATTTTTTTTACAATTGAGCAACATTTTAACAAACAACATGACCGTTTTTATGCTCAAACCTCTAAGAAAGCTTCCCAATTAGTCGACAGAGTGCAACGTAGGCATTATCCGACTTCAGTGATGGTTTGGTGGGGTGTTAGCTATGAAGGAGTGACTGAGCCATATTTTTGTGAAAAAGGTATCAAAACATCGGCACAAGTGATAAATAAATGATAAATGAGCCCCTTAACAACACCATGTTCAATAACCAAGAATGGTCCTTCCGGCAAGAGTCGGCGCCGGGTCATAAAGCTCGGTCCACGCAGTTTTGGTTGGAAACGAACGTTTCGGACTTCATCAGAACTGAGGACTGGCCGTCGTCTAGCCCCAATCTTAATCCGCTGGATTATGATTTATGGTCAGTTTTAGAGAGTACGGCTTGCTCTAAACGCCATGATAATATGGAGTTCCTAAAACAATCCATACGATTGGCAGTGAAGAATTTTCCCATGGAAAGAGTGCGTGTTTCTATATAACGTTTAAAGGACTGTATTGCAGCCATGGAGACAACTTCGAACAAGCTTTTTACATTTTAAATTGTTTTATATTTATATATTCAACTAACACACTGTAAAAATTATAAATGTAATTTGCAATAGAAAAAAAAATGTTTACTTTGTTACAATATTTATGGCAAGACTAGGTATTATTCTAACATCACTGTTCTCATTAAAATAATAATTATTACAATCAACTCTGTTATATTGGTGGTTGACTGGTTGTACTGATCTCTAAATGCTGGCCACATTCATCAGCGGATATTTACATAATGTTTCTATTTCCATTATACACGTGCAGCTAGCTACCGTGGCACCACACTAATCTGTACTAACTGATAGGGTTGGGATTAAAGTTCACGATTTATGTGACAACGTAGCCAGTATAAGTAATTTGATACAAAACTCGATGTGGTCGGCAAATTGATTACTTTTTCTGGACCACAAATGCATTACATAAACAACTTTGATGCAACATTCCGCCACGCTTGTATTCCCCGAAGGGTTAGGCAGAGGTGTACTAATGTACACCCTTCGCTGGTATGTTTAGGTCCCATGTAATAGGAGGCGACCCTATTGCCAGTAACCGGGCACAATATATCCACACTCCAAGTTGAAACTGAGATTTTCAAAGAAGAAAACCAATTACTCTTTACTCGATCTGGGCATGGAACCCAGAATCTCTATCGTAGCAGTCGCGCTTACATGAGGCATTAAGCATAAAAATAATTCATTAAAAACGGTAGTCCTCCAGAGACTTTTAATGTTTATCTGGCAGAGAATCGTAAAAATTGCTTTTATTCGATGGTGGCAAACTAGCATACGGCCCACCTGATGGTAAGCGGTTACCGTAGCGTATAGACGCGTTGTAATACAACGTTTCCTCGCGGAGCACTGGCAACCTTGCTCACCGTAAGGGACATAACACAGCTCAAAGCAGTGTTATTTCACTTCGTTTTTCTATTTTGTCTACTGTTAAGGCGAAAACATTTGCTTGGCCTTCCATAGTGATAATTATAATTGTTTATTCAAAAATCTAATCAAATTTGAATTTGGCGTTAAATTTTTTTATAGAACGACTTGTATCTAACTTTTACTCAATGTAACATTTCTTGAAATACACAATTAACCCGTCATGTACAAAAAAAAATACAGACACTGCATAATCATTTGTTTTCCCGTTTACGCGAATTGCTGAATCAAAGGGATAAACAATTCGCTGATTAATCCATCAGAATTCTCATAAACTAGCGTATTTTTGACGTTTGCTCACACCACACAACAATTTGCATAAGTGCAGCAATGAAGGTACTCACATGCGTTATTATAAAGAGGATATGAACTCTCCAAAAAGTCTCCAATCTCATGTATCCATAAGAAAATTGCATCGCCGTATTTTAGAACACGTTCGGCAATTTAAAATAATGTTATTCCACTATGTGTATCGTATGCAGACGTGAACGGGAATCTCTTATAAATATTTGAATACAGCTGAGCCGGGATATTTGCTTGCCTTCGCCAACCAACAGCAGTTCGAGCAATAACGTCGAAATTTCAGAGCCTACCTACGGCTAATAGAATTTTCATTTCAATAGCAAATCGTTGAAGAGGGGACGGTCAGGTATAAATGGTAGACAAAAGTGTGGAAACAATGTAGGAAAGGTAAAGACGATAAGATTGTTACCTGGCTTGTTTCACTGCTCACGTCCCTTATAACGTATGAGTATGTTTCAATGAACACATAGACAGTGATAAGGTACGATGCCAAGCTGTTTTTACGGTAATGTAGCAAATGAAAAAATACACACACAAATGCAAAACTACGCTGATTAGAGGAAAGTGTAATAACCCTTCAATACACAGCTTCGTTTCAAAGCATTCGTTCCCTTTCTTTGCTTAGTTAAGCTTTTGCAGGCGAACATAAAACACGACACCAATTAATAAAACATCAAGCTGTAGGGTAGAAGCAAATGTAGGTGCGTAATTAATATTTAAACTTGTCACCAAGTTGCGCAAACATGAGTAAAGTCACGTTTAATAATGTATTCTGAACATGTCCCTATGCGAATGGTTTAGGCCCTAGCGCCCTTTCGCGTCGGAACAAACATTACATTATGGCGGGAACAACTAAAATCAAGGGCTTTGTTGGTGCATTGGTAATAAGGTCATCCCTAAATTCTGTACTGGAATACAATTTGGACAACATTATTCAAGTAACTGTTTTCTTTTTAATCAGTTCCTATGTTTTTGATTATATTCCGAAGGATTAGTCTCATAACAGGATTGAAACAATCTCGTACGGTTTCCTTCTTTATGTTCTTTTGATTTGTGTATCGATGATTGCCTTAACCTTTTGACCGCCACGGACGTGTATAGACGTCAAATGAAAACTTGCTCACGACGCCAACGACGGCATGGCACGTCAAAAATACGACTTTTTTTAGTTCAATTTCAATATATACAATTTTTTTTTGTTTTTTTTTACCTATGTATTATTAAATACTAGAATTTGTCGCTTGGCGTAGAGAACACGGATTTTCGTTATTGACATGGCGGTCAAAAAGTTAAAAATATAAAATATAACCACAATTGAAAACAAATAATAATAATAATAGAAAAAAAAACAAAAGGTTTGCGATTTCGTTTCCGTCCATTTTGAAACGGAATCGCAAAAGCTTTTTTGTAATCACAGCAAAACATCATTGCCGTTTTTTACGTACTCATTAAATTTTGTGACGAGTGCTTTTTTAATTAGCTATTTTTACAATTTTTTTTTATGTTACTACATTAAAGCAAACCAGATTACTTACGTTTTAAGTTTAGAGATTTGTGCAAACAGTGGTAGTAAAGAAATCACTCCAGTCTGACCTTTTTTTATGTTTATCTATGAATAAAAAATCAAACTCGATGTCCGGACAGAGCATAGTTTACCAATGAAAGTGCCCATTATATATACTATCACCCACATTGTCAATTTAATAAGAGTCCAGCATTCAATTGATTAAAATTAGTTTTTTCAGACAAGAATTCCAAATAGGTACTATTATAGTATCAGGGACATTTGTCTGCCTTAACTTTATTTTTTAAATATTTTCAACGTACACAGCTTAATGACACAGACACAGCTTTTTTTGGAATGTTACCATACCTTAATTAAGCTGTCTTTCGACTCGATATAAATTAAACTCACCATACTGCACGCTCTGAAGAAAATTATCTAATATTTAAATGTTTTTCTCTAACATATCGTAATTTTTATTAATTAATTACAATTTTTATATTAATTGTATGCACGATTCTTAAAACAGTAATTTAATAAAGATGCCCAGCTTTCGTTTTGGGTCAGAGGATCAAGTGGGCCGTACGCTTGTTTGCCATCTTAGTGGTATAAAAAAAAACCGGCAATGTGCGAATCGGACTAGCGCAGGAAGGGTTCCTTACCAGAGCCCCCTTAAATATTGTTGTTGTTATAAGGGCAACAGAAATACATTATTTGTGAAAATTTCAAATGTCTAGCTATCACGGTTCATGAAATACAGCCTGGTAACAGACGGACGGACAGCAGAGTCTTAGTAATAGGGTCCCGTTTTTACCCTTTGGGTACGGAAACCCAAAAAGTTGTAGTCACTTTTACTTTTACTCACTTACATCTAGCGTATTCTTTTACCCCGGTGCATATCGGGGTAAAAGAATACGCTGTAAGTCTCTACGGTATTTAGGCGATTGTGCAAAAATCGCGCGTTCCGTCGGTCGCGGATCGCCTCATATGTACCAACCTTTATTGGAAGGCAAAATCCAGCACTTACATTTTATGTGACAATCGTTTGACTGGGTATTTGGTACCTAATATATGACTGTTTAATTCTTTATAAGATTGTTAAATATTTTAGGTCTTGGAATTGGAAAAGTTTTAGCACACTAAGGTCCTAAAAACGGTACAAGGTTTATATATCCTCCACTTTATTGTTTAGAAAAACTAAGCTTACGTAAGTGTTTATAGAGAAGTGGCAGGTTTTTCCCTCTTCAATGTCGACAGTTGATTTTGTAGTTATAGCATTACTGTCAAAGGTAGAAGCGATACCAGGAACCACGAGTATTAATTATAGGTGACATCTGCTTTGTAATTAGAGTGATGAACAATATTAATAAATAAATAACAATTTTTAGACATTTTTACACAGCACCATCTATTCCAAATCTAAGTAGGACTGGTACTATGGGTACCAGATAATGGATATAATTATACACTTTTTTAGAGACTTAAGTACTTATACTTTTTAACAATACTATTACTACTAGTTTTAATCATATTTTTTTAAAGAAAGAATAAATCATTATTTTCCTCCATTTAACGACGCACAATTTTAATAGTATAAAGAAGCGTGAGTGCTTCGCTAGAAGTCCTAAGTCCGATTCTCAGTTCAAGCAAAGTCTTATCGGTCTTTTCTATGAAAATCTCGGTAGCAGCTCGGGGTTTGGATTTGTGCCCTGTTAATGGCGATAGGCTTCCTTCCGTTACCTAAATGTACTGGCGAACTGTAGGTGTACTAATGTACACCTATGCCTAATTCGGGTGTGATGGTGTATATGTTAATACTAGCTGTTTCCTGCGATTTCACCCACATTCCAAAGGGCTTTTTGAGACAAAAGCCTGTCCTTCTCCAAGATCTAATCTATCTCTGTACCAAGTTTTAATCAAAATCGGTTCAGCGGTTTTAGCAGAGCATAACAGTCAGACAGACTTACTTTCGCATCAATATTAGTTATAGGGATTATTTTATTTTATTCTTAGGACTTGTGACTATAACACAACCCAGCTTGCTGTCTTTGTTTGGGCTCCAAATATTTTTTTCTTCATAACAGCTAGTTACGTATTTAAGGAAAATACCATAACTAAACGCCTGTAATAAATTCTACCGTAAATAATGTTCTGTTACGGCGATAAAAAGCTCTCTTGTCACTTTAAGTATGAAATATAATGTTGTAGTCAGAGAACGTAGCTAAGGCAATCTTATAATTGACTAGTCTGACGTCAGGCGTAATAAAAATCTATTTAGATATTTGTTTTAACTGATTTGTATTGCAACATACCATCACGCCTGTATTTCCTGAAGGGATAAAATGTACAATGTTATAAACGTATACAATGTTTTACACTTAGACGCGACTCAGAGTTCCTTATGATCACGGTAGCACCCAAAGAAAATTTTGATGATTAAAACGAACTATGGACTACCTATGTAGTATTTTAAGTGACACACTGCACATAAGTCACAAGCTGACGAAAACTAGTAAAATCGTCGTAGCGCCAAATCCAAACTATTACTGTAACGCAGGATTCGTCAACGTACAATACTTGGTGCTCCACAGGCAATGTAAATACGTACACTTGCCAAGCACTTTTTTTTTATTTCAGTGCTTCCAGAGCTTGATAAAGTTTATTTTATTCTTTTTTTTATTATATGTTTGACTTTCTTATTGAAGGTCTTGCGTTTATAAGGAAGCACCACTTGTCTACAATGGTGCAAAATTATTATACATATGTTTAAGTAATTGTCTCATTAGTCGAGTGGCCGTAAGCGCGACTGCTACGCTTGAGGTCCTGGATTCCCAAGTCGAGCAGTGTAAATGTTTTTTTCTATGAACTCTAGCAACGTGCAGTTTGGATTTGTGTCCAGTTAATGGCAATAGGCTCGCCCCCTATTATATGGGACCTAAACATTCCGGTGAAATGTGGGTGTACATTTCACCTTGCAGAAAATAACTTGTTATAATGAAGTGTAGCCCACCGTAAGATGGGCAAGGTTGCCAGTGCTCCACGAAGAAACGTTGTGTTCGCAGTGGCTTTGACCCTTATACTGCCAACCCAACTATTCCTCTTTCGTTTTACTGGGTCGGCAACGTGCAAGTGATACCCCTGGTGTTGCAAGCGTCTGTAGGCTACGGTAACTGCTTAATTACCATCATGTCGACCGTTTGCTTGTTTGCCACCTTAGTACCTACTATTAAAAAAAACGTTAGCACACATCTGCCTAGCCCTTTGGGGAAGACAGGCGTGATGGTATGTTATGTTTTTTTATTAAACACTGCAATAGAACAGTAGTTGTGCATTTCAAACAATATAAGATACAACGAACATTAATCACTCCTATTCACTACACAAGCAATGAACAATAAACAGGTCTTATATTTTCTGTTTTACGACGCGGATGTGTTGGAAATGTGGGAAACATTTATTGGGAGATAAATCATAAACAGGAATAAGAAAGAAACAAGTACGAGTCGGACTCGCGCACGAAGGGTTCCGTACCAATATTTGCGAGCAAAAAACGGCAACAAAATCACGTTTGTTGTATGGGAGCCCCCCTTAAATAACTATTTGTGTTATTCTGTTTTTGGGCAACAGAAATACATCATTTGTGCAAATTTCAACTGTCTAGCTATCACGGTTCATGAGATACGCAGACCTGACATGAGATATCAGACTACAGCCTGGTGACAGACAGTCGGATGGACGAACCGGACCAACAGACAGACAGACGGAAAGCGGGTCCTTAGTAATAGGGTGCCGTTCTTAACCTACATTAGTAACTTCCTCTCTCTCCTATGTTGCTGTGCCCGACGGGGTTCACAATGAACTTTAAATGTAAACCTACCATTTAAATAACTTTGTGGAATACAATAAATATTGAGTATTGAATAACCTTTAGGTACGGAACCCTAAACAGAAATATAAAAGTAAATAAAATCGGTATCTATATTGTTTTAACTATTGACCCTTCAGAAAAAAGAAAAAAATCACGTCGTTTTTTTTTATAATCGCTTCTTGTTTCTCCTTAGGTTAGCCGCTATATTTAGGTCCCATGTAATAGAGGGTGAGCCTATTGCCATTAAACCGGGTACAAATACAAACGGAGGAGATCCGTGTGTCGGACACACGGATCTTCTCCTAAGATTGACATGGATTAGGCTATAGTCCACCACCTGCCGGGTCTGCGGACGCTTGCTACAGCGCTCCCGTAGTCCCGGCACTAAAGTAGTAACGCGAAACACCGAGGTTGGTTTTAGTCGGTAAATCGCTCTTTTCAGAGCGGAGTCCGACACACCAGGTAGTGCATGTCCAAACCCTCAAAAAAAATAAAGAGGCTATAGTCACAAATAATGTGGCTTTCTATTGGTAAAAGAATTTTCAAAATCGGTTTAGTAGATCCAGATATCAGTAGTTCAATAAATTACCTCCTACAACCTCTCAAACTTTACCTCTTTATAATATTAGTATAGGTATAGATGTATAGGTAATCAATAGGCTGTTTCGGTTCGCTTTTTGGTGTCCTAACTAAAATGCAATGTATAGGACATAGTGAAGAGCCGAAACTCATAGTATGGAGTCGGTTTCCAATTTACCAATGGACATCACGCGTTGCAGGTGTTAAGTCAACCATACAGATTGGTTTCCAATTGGATCGAATGTCCGAAACATTACTAACTTTAGGGAGAGTTTTGCAAGTTGAGTACTTGGAATGCTAGAAGCTGGACGTGGTGACAAAAACGTTCCTAATTAAGTTCTTTTAAAAAATTCATTAGTACCTACCTGTCTTAGTTAATTTATTAAAGCCTAATTAAGACGTGTTTCATTAGAATACTAAAATTAAATTGTATTGAATTTTAACTGAACTTTGTGTTTAATAGTTTTTTATTTAAGTAATTTTACTTATTTTTTTTTAAATAAATTTTAATGTAACTATTTCAATTTTACTTTAGTCTAATTTACTTAATCACATGTAATGTGGATAGACTCTGTCTGAAATAAGAATAACTAATACGTAATTAATATGAAATGTACAGTCGCCAGCAGGTCAACCTATCCAAAACTGTCAAATTTTCCCAATTGAATATGAACCTTATTCTTTTATTATAAAGTTGAAAATCAATCAAAGAAATTTGACAGATTGTGGTAGCTTGATGTGCTGGCCTCTGTACATTTTTAATTTAAGTACCTATTTCAGTTTCTTGGATTTAAGAACCATCTTTCCTTTTTTGAGGCGATTCATAATACTGAACTATATACATGTATACCTATTATAAAGTATGAAATCAATTTTAAACTACAACTTGTAAAACTTTTTCTCCAGAAAGAAATATGATGGTAATATTTACCTGTTTTTGTATAGTTATTTAGAAAAGGAAAAATTCGACCGCGGGCAGGCTTCGAACCTGCGTCTTCTGGTTAGGTACACCAGACGCTATGACCACTAAGCCACCGCGATTCCTACCCGTCATGTCGATTTTTTCCTTCACATACTGAATTTACGTCTTTATGGTGACGTCTTTATGGTGTTTTTGTATACTTAGCTATCTAATTTAGTTGTACTGTACTGTAGTAGTACTGGGTGTTCATGAATATACATTTTCCATTTTGAATTAAAACCGAGAAAGAACTAATGTAACTATGTAAAAATAATATTATGTACTATATAATAATAATTACTGATATATAATAATAACACATGATTAATATATAGATTATTATTTATAATAAACTAATAATAATAAAAAAAAACATAAATAATAAAAAATAAATTAATATAATAATAAAAAAAAACAACAATAAATAATAATATATAATAATAATTAATATAAACCTTTTAGTAATTAATACGGCGATCTACTTCTTTTACTTATCTTTGTATGCTCTCTTTGCATTAATTACTGTAACAATTTAATTGTAATACCTTCAACGTAGACTAATAAAATTATTAAGCTCTCAAATTTTGCAGTGCCTGAAAAAGGCGAAAGTTTAAGAGAACTATGTTATTATATAACACCTATAATGTAGTAGTTTGGCAAATAAATGTCTCGTTTTTCAATAAGCGTATTTACAACTTCTTTTGCATAAGCAAGCTGAAGGACACGATAAATTACTTATATGATTATTGTTTTGATATCTGTAAGCATAGCAGCAGTAAATAGTCACGCAATAAATTATTCTAAACGTCTCAATAAAATATTTAGTCCGAAGTAACTTGTTAGTCGAAATTGAAATTAAAACAGAAAGAAAGAATGAAAATGATATGTTTATTTGTCTGTTGTTTCGCTCAGTTAGTACTAATTATAATATTACAAAGACAAAATGGTCTTGGAATCAGCATAATGGTCAACAGAATTGAGCATGTCCACCGTTGGTATTCTGCCCAAGCCGGTAATGCAGCTATACAATATATGCACCTTCATACTCGCAAACAGTAATTTCAGAAATTCAGAAACAGTAATTCAATACACATAATTCGACGACGTCTTTGGTTTAGTGGTTCGAGTGTCGGACTGCTGATCATGGGGTCGTGGGTTCGATTCCCACAGGACACAAATATTTGTATGGTAAAAACATAAGTGTTTGTGTTTGTCTGGGTGTTTCTTATGTATTATAAGTATGTATTTACAAAAAAAGAGTATATAAGTATTATATCCATCATCTAGTACTCATAGTACGAGCTCTGCTTGCTCTCTAGTGCTGTGTAAAATTGACCAAAAATATTTATTTTTAATTATTTTATAATCTACTTAACAACTAACAGTTAACCTAATACTTATATTTTTATTTATTGGCTACACCAGTCGAGTCGTAACAGATGGGTTGGGGAGGTCTGATGGCAGTCGCTTCGTGTAAAATACTGATAGTCAGCCGCATCTGGTTAGACTGGAAGCCGACCCCAAAACAGTTGGTAAAATGCTCGGAGGATGACGAGGGACTTGTTAGTCGAATCGCTGATTACGTCAACAGCAGATCAGGCTATACAGAACTGCCAAAATTCTCCAAATTATTTTAAACTTTAAAATGTTGATGGTTAAGTTCAAATTCGAATGAGGATATTGATATACATAATGAGGATACAGTGTATTAACTTGACTGTAGGTACTTAGGTACGACTGAATGTTGTATAAATTACGATAGTTACACTTTATTTTTATAATTTTCCAGCGTTTCAAGCACTTCAAAGCTAGTCCTTAAAAACCACAAGCGCTGTAAAGTGCTGAAAACGTTGGCTATTTGAAATGTAAATGGGAAGAGTGGAACTTTAAAAAAATACGTTAAAAATATGTAAAAGAATTTTCATTCAATTCTGCAAATATGACGGTGAGCACCAGCTGTTATTCTGCGCTTATTTTAAAAGATTATGATAGTCCATTCCATTCTCGTTCGATGTTTGGCATATTGCAGCAGTAAAATATTAACGACTTTTTGCACTAGTAGCTAAATGGCTAGCCACTGTAGTGAAAGCCATGTGCCAGAGTGCCGATTGCCTTGTGACCTATTTGTTGGGACATTCACTATCTGTTACTATTATTACTATTTATCTTATCTTAGACGTGGGGTTGCCATAGCCAGCAACACTTAGACCAAATGTGATCTATTGTGTTGCCCTTACTCTTCAAAGACGTGGTTCATGAAGGCCGCTAGCCCACTAAGAAGAAGGAACCTGTAATCTTCTGGCTTCGGGTATCCGTTGCCGACGTGACTCATCTTTTTCGTCGCTAGGACGTCACAATCACACAAGATACGCTGCATTGTTTCCCTGAATTCACCACAAGCTCTACAATCATTATTCAAAGCCAGCTTCATTTTATGGAGCATGTCATCCGGGTTTTGTCCCTTCTGTTATTGAGTATGAATTTGGAGATGCGTGTGGTGCTGCTGCCGAAAATTTTTCGTAAGTGTATTTATACAGAAACGTCTAGTTGGGACAAGATGTTTCTGTACAACTCACACTCTGCGTAGCTTGAGAACTAAGCAGAGTGTGAGCTATGGGTAATAGGAAATGCAGTTATTACTCATATTATGTAATTTTTTTTGTAAATACGTGCTTATAACGAACACGAACGCTTAATTATGTTCGTCACATACCCACGACCTCTTGAACACCAATCCGACATTCGAACCACTAGACAACAGGCGTTCAATGTTGTTCCTAACTACCATTTATCTTTATAAATAGCTAGGTTACCTAAATCTTACAATAAGACTTGAATTTCAATTTCGTTCAAATTTGCCTTCATAAATTATCGAAATTGTTTGCCAGAATATTTTTTTTAGAAATAAGTATTTTGAGAAAAATGATTTTGTTATTGAATATCTAACAAAATAATTAATTTACTTAGTATCGGCTCTAACGATTCTGCTAACTTTGACGTCAAACTCAGCCAATCGACACGCGCAGGCCTGCTGCTGCAGTAAGCTCCAATGTTATTTAACTAATCCATTTCCACATGTGTTGGCCAAATAGTTCCAACGACATAGTTGGGGCGAGCTTTGACGCCAACATTAATTTGCTTTGGCCAAATAGCGCTGGCGAAAACATTTGGGCGTAGAGGCGGTTGCTCTACCCACGTTGGCTGTAATGTCGTGTCCCGGTTTTCCAGCTAGTGTACAGCAAGATACCAAACTATATGACGTCCCCTGTGTATTTATTTCTGATATGCTGCTCCAAGTAGGCACAATGGGGCATTCTATTAGGGGCCTACAATTACTGTAGCCAGACAGCACATGTTCCTTTTGGATATTATCGCCAGTTCAACAATAGCCGCCTCCCCTTTGATGACACGTCCGCCGCCTACCGAATATCAAGCAACCCTACATGCTAGCATCCCTACGTCTATTAATAACAACATAAAAATATCTTTTGAGAACAGTGTCGCAGTGAATGTTTGGAAAAATGACATCCCTATATCATCTTAACTTATAATTCTCAATTAATTTATGGAAAAGCATTATTCTATATAAATAAAAATGGCTAAGTTTAGAAAAAGTCTACACAATGCATATAAGGCCCCTTGCATGTCGGTGAAGCATTGTGATTTACCAAAAGAGGCCATATTAGTCTTTACAGAAAGTTACAAAAAGTAAGAATCTTATAAAGATATTTTAATATAATTATAGAGAAAGAAAAATTCGATCTCAGGCAGGGTTTGAACCCGCGTCCCTCCGGTTAAGTACATCGGGCGTTTTAGTCAACTAAGCTACTGAAACTACTGCCTACATGATGTCGATTTTTTCTTCTTCATTTTTTCACGTCTATAAAAAGGTTAAGCATACGTCATTGCAAAATATAATAAAAATCTTATAAGTTCTTATTAAGATATTACAGGCAATATTATAACAGTAATGCTAGATATGAAAGTACCTAGGTATTATTAGTAAAATATACAAGCTACTGTTCTATCTCTAGGTACTATTTAATTTTCATTTCAATCTGCCAACGAATAAACAAGTTGGAACATAATATCTGTTTCAACTGCTTTTCATTCCGTGCAGGCTTTTAAAGTCAGACTTTGAAAGCAGATACTTGAAGTCTTGAATATTATGCTTATTACATTTTATTGTTATGACTGTGAAAACTGAAACGCTTTAGTTTGAGATTGAGTGTCAAACATTGTTCACGCATTTACTTTTAACTTTTTTATAACACGTGTAATAATGACTAATTACAATTTTTAGACCATAACAGGAGTTTTTGAATTTCCATAAAAAAGCACAGTTCTAAATTATGGATTTTGTGGAGGAAATCGGCAGGAAACTCCGTAAATACTCCTTCAAATAATAATCATTAAGTACATTGTTTTCGTAATCCTCATCAAAATGTGTACTTTTTAACGTTTGTGAAAACTTCACTTGTTACATAATTTGACACACTGTTTTTTTCTGATTGTACGTACGTTACACGTATATGAATACGTGTGCAATCGTTCTTGACATAGAGATACCGTATTTTACTTTAAATTTGAACTATCAACACGAGATAGTAGAAGAATATCATCAACTCTTATACTGTCCCACTGCTGGGCACGGTTCTCCTCTCAGATTGAGAGGAGATAGTCTATAGTCTAGCACGCTGGCCTAGTGCGGGTTGGCAGCCTTTACACGCCGTCGAGAAAAATCTCTAAGGCATGCAGATTTTCTGACGACGTTTTCCTTCAACGTTTAAGCGTAATAATTAATATTTGTTTGAAAAGTTAAGCCTTAGATTCGAACTTGAGCCCTTTAACGTCCAATGGTCATATCACTAGGCTATCACTGCTCAACAATTGAAGAAGTAGGTAGTAAAAGAACTTGCAATCAAAAACAATGTTCTACCATTTACCCTCAAATTACCTCTTCCATTTAGTTCCTGTGGTGCATATAAAACACAAAGCTTTTGGTATCTGATAGCCTTTATTGTTTAGCCATAGAATCTTAGACAACAATTCTGGTGCAGCTGCTATTGGAGCAGAATTTCATAACCTCTTAAGGAAGCCATTTTAGCACAGGCTAAGTACTGACTCTACTCTGATCGTAAATGTAGATAAACCAGGAGGTGGGTACCTTTTAAGTCCGCCTTCATTTACTTATATGAGATATGTATTAATAAGTAAAATTGAAAATAGTTTTTAAGCTTATCGATCACCACAAGTTCTTACATGATATTTTTTATTTTTATTTTCATAAAACTTGGTTTCTTATAATATTTTGATTGTTTTACCTGAATACGGAGGGTAATGCGTGTCTATGTAACTATGTATGTATATTATGTCCGAGCAAAAAAACTAATGATAATAACATCATCACGCCGATATTCCCCGAAGGGTCAGGCAGAGGTGTACTGTCGTCAATCGCTCAATGCACTTGGCCCTCTGGGAGGGTCCATCAATGGACGTCCGCGGTGGGATCGCGGATCATGCGAGAGCGGTTCCCTTGGTCCCACCATCATGTGGAAGGTGGTAGTGGTGGTGGTTTTAGTCGGTGTGCTGGCCACCTGGCCGGAGACTCCGGCATAACCGTCCCGCATCCCCGAGCGGGGCGGCATGCATAAGGAGCATTACCCCAAAAAAGGCAGAGGTGTACTAATGTACACTCACAGTTCGCCGGTATGTTTAGGTCCCATCTAATAGAGGACGCGTCTATTGTCATTACACAAATCCAAACTACGAGCTGCTACCGAAAATTTCACAGAAAAACCAACCAACACTGGTCGACCCGGGAATCGAACCCAGCACAACAGTCGCGCTTCAGACCACTATACTAACGAGACAGTGGTGAATTGTGGAACCTTTACAAAAAAAAATATAAGTCTAGTTACCAATAGTACAAGCTCTACTTAGTTTGGGACTAGATGGTGCTGTGTAAAATTGTCCAGAATATTTATTTATTTCTTTACAACCATCACGCCTGTATTCCCCGAAGGGTAAGGCAGAGGTGGACTAATGTACACCCACATTTCGCCGGTATGTTTAGGTCCCATGTAATAGGGGGCGAGCCTATTGCCATTAACCGGGCACAATTAATCCAGACTCCGAGCTGCTACTGAGAATTTCATAGAAAAACCCAATAACACTTTGCTCGACCTGGGGATCGAACCCAGGACCTCTAGCGTAGCAGTCGCGCTTAGGACCACTAGACTAATGAGGCAGTTATTTATTTCTTTCAAAATAAAAATCCAATTGCCACAAATGAAACGTTACTTAGCTGAAGGGAATTACGATGTTCAGCTAAAAGCGTTATTGTATTAAAACTTTTGTCCACCATTCCTTTAACTTTATACGAAAATCCAATTTCTAAGCGCTCTCCGTATTCCATACGATCTTGCAATGGCCATATTTTTCATTTTTAATACAATATTCCCAACATCGAAGCAACGTTAAGTGTTTTCTTGTGCTCGTGAAGATTTTTGTGTTGTTTTACATAATAATAATAATGCTTTATGTGTTTTATTACTACATGGGACCTAAAACATATCGATTTGTGGGTATATCAGTACCTAAGTAGGTACATCTCTGATTTACCCTTGGTATGTTTTATAAACTTAAGTAAAAAACATCGATTTTAGATTATAAGTTATTAGCGGTGCAATGTACTAATAACATACATGTATTATCCATATAAACCTTCCTCTTGAATCACTCTATCTATTAAAAAAACCGCATCAAAATCCGTTGCGTAGTTTTAAAGATTTAAGCATACATAGGGATATAGGGACAAAGAAAGCGACTTAGTCTTATACTTTATAAGTTATAATCTAAAATCGCTAATTATAATTTATAACTAGCGATCCGCCCCGGCTTCGCACAGATGCAATGTAGGTAGGTACAGTCAACAGCATAAACAGTCAAATTTTCTCATTCGATTTTGAACTTAACTATCAACATTTTAAGGTTATAAATCATTAGAAATTTGCAGTTGACATTGTACCGATAGCATATTATGCATTTACTGCATTATACATAGATACCTACACATAAAACTTTAGGATGAAATTCTCTAAATGATAGTGAGAGCCGTATCAAATTTTGTTGCGTAGTTTAGAAGAAGTAGATAAGCGGATAAACAGAAAGAAGACGGGGACAGCGACTTTGTTTTGTACAAGTTCAGAATGACTAATTTGATTTTGGCCATCTGTTATGAGATGCCCTGAACCTCCAAAGCAGCTTTAATATTGGGAACATTCCAGAACAGTCCAGAAAAGTAACTAAAGTCAAAGTATTTTAATGCTTCATGTGTAAATATACATAGGTGTTTACATTTATAAAGTAACAACATGAAACCCTGTTAGGGCACAGCATAGTATACCTAATATTAATTATAATATTATTAACATAAATATATTATAATTAATAATAATATTAATATAATTTATAAGAAGAAAAGTTAAATAAAGGAGATAATAATATTTATTCTTAAAATATGAAGTTCATAATTAATAATAATAACTGTTATTAATTAATAATAATAAGTAATAATAATTATTATTTTTTTTTATTATAATAATGTAAGTAGGTATCTAATTATTATTTATTTATTTATTTTTTGGCTTTGTATTTTTAAATATTTCATTTATTAATTATTGTTGTTTCAAAATATTCATCTAGAGAATAAAAGCATTTTTTTACTAAAAATGCTTTTTATTTTCTATTAAAATGTGTTAATTTTATTTCCTTTTTTATATCTAGCCAATAGGTTGGACATTAACAATGTTCTGGACTATTCAAATCACCTAAGTAACCTCAAAGTGATTTAATTTTGTTACAAAAAAGATAGGTACTTCGAAAAAAAGACGCCTACTACTTTCAGAAACGACAGAAATATTTACAACGTTTGTAACATAAAATCTAACGCTTCAATAAAATATAACAAGTACCTATTTCGCGAATCATGCCTAGTGCCTTACAACGGTTAATCGTAAATATTTTTTATAGCTCAATTATGTACATTGCCAAACTTACTTGTAAATCTACCACTTACTTAATATATCTACCTACCTGCGTTCTCGACTCGTACACGATAACGGGTATTATGCTTAAACTGAAATTCACGATTATAGATTTATGAGAACCGATTATTATTAGTTATCTAATTATTATTATCTTCACCTGTGAAATACCCAAAAACGGGAACACAGCGTTCTGTTGAGTTACAGTGTTAACGAATGGGAAAAAAACGTTGAATTCAATTACAATGTTACATATCGGGAAATTTTCTCCTAATGGGTAACAGTATAATACAACATGGTGTGAATCAACGAGAACAAACCTAAAACGAATAATTACGATTCTTAGGTCGCGCAAACTGTTTTATTGGGATTTTCTTTGAAATTAGTACTTACGGAGTTTGGATTTTTGCACGGGCTCGCCCACTGTTACTTGTGATCTATATAACCATATCCCCTTAGGTATTTTGTTTTGTTTCTTTATTAAGCAAGGTAGCGGTCTAATTTCGCTTTAATTAATTCCGGTAATTAATTAATATTTGGTTATTAAAAAATAAGAGGGTATAAATAAATTAAAGCATATTATAAATTTGAATGGTAAATCATTTCAAACATAGCCGACTGAGAGATTATTAGCAGGCACGTATGCACTTGAGTACTAATACCATCACTATGATTCCACTGCCAAACACTGCAATGGTTAATTTTGTCCGCAACGCCTCTACACACACACAGACACACACACACACACAAATGTGATTAGATTGGCAGAGTTTCAAAGGCTATAGTTTCATGAACGCACCTAGAACTTCGTCTGCCTTACAGAGAACAGCAAAGAAAGTAGCACTTTATCGATTTCATGATATTGAAAGGAATAAGGTTTCTTCGGAGAACAACTTTAATTTGTTCGTAATGTTGGTCTTCTTTCGATTCCTTACCAAGTACCGTTTCGCTAGTTTTACTTCTGGCCTGTTTTTCATCTTGACATATTATTATATCCAGTCTTTGATGAAACAAATCTTGAGATATTTTAATGGTTTCACTGTAAAACGATTCTTTATTTTCGTCAGAATAAATAGGTACCTACAAGTTACTTTTTATACTTTACTGAATAAATTAATTTGCCCAGGTCGAGCAGTGTTATTGGCTTTTTCTATGAAATTTTCAGTAGCAGCTCGACTCGAAGTTTGGATATTTACCCGGCTTAATAGTAGGTAATAGGCTCGCCCCATATTACATAGGACTTAAACATAAGTAGCGGTGAACTGTGGGTGTACATTACCTCTGCCTATCCCTTCAGGGAATACAAGGGTGATGGTATGTAAGTATGCATATATGTAAATAAGTATATGTATATATCTACATATCTCGAAGCAGATTCAAACCCAGAACCTCATACTCTGCAGCCTCACTTGCAACCAGAAGATTACGTAACTATCATCGAATAACTATAAAAGTCAGAAGAGTTTTGTTATATTAAGTGGAAAAGTAAAACCACATAAATATTTAATCAGAATCACACAGCAAATTAGCTCAAATCGGCTTCCACGAGTCGCAATTAAAACAGATTAGGTTGGTACCTATCTTAATTGTGCAAAGATTAAATGTATCGTGGTCCAGTGATATTGTGTGAAATGGAGCGGCGAATGATTTGAATCGATACTATCGATACCGGGAACTAAGCACAGCCCTAGGCAATATAATTATATCGGTAGGTAGGTACGGTCAACAACGAAAGTCAATGAACACAACCAAATTTTGAAAACATCACAACACCAAAATTTTTAATTAAATTCTAGTTAAGGTAAAGCTTGTAATTATCTTATAGACAAAGAACTCGTGCTACCTTCTCGGGTCAGTAACTTCTAGGCAATAAAAAATGTTATAGCGTTTTAAAAAAATGCATCGTGTTCAGCTACTTTCGTTGCTGACTGTACACTAACTTTGATAGGTGAATTTTGGACATATACAATTTTGCTTAAGTATCTAGTTATGTGACACATATTATCCACATATTATATGTTGCAACAATGTCTCATGGATAAACAAAAGGCCATAACATTTTCTTATGAAATTAGTTCCACATTACTTAGTTATGCTTGACTAAGTTTTATGACTTCTTTAGAAGTAGATAAGCTTTGACAATTACCCCCAAGATTGGATTACCCCTTCCAGTAACTGTGTGGTATATGACCCAAGCATTTTCCGAAAGAAAATCCTATCCTACTAATATTATAAATGTGAAAGTTTGTGAGGATGGATGGATGGACGGATGTTTGTTAGTCTTTCACGCTAAAACTTCTGAAAGAATTTTGATGAAACGTTACAGTATACATATATATTGTATATGTGTATTCCCTGTATTCACTGAAGTATTAGGCAGAGTTGTACTGTCAGGATACAACTGTTTGTATCCCGACAGTTCGCCGGTATGTTTAGGTCCCATGTAATAGGGGGCGAGCTTATAACCATTAACCGGGCACAAACCCAAACTCGAAGCTTCTACTAAGAATTTAATAGAAAAACCCAATAACACTGCTCGAACTGGGAATTGAACCCAGGAGCGTAGTTGCGATTAAGACCACTAGGCTAGTTAGGCAACTGCCTAACATAATTATAGAACTCTATATGTCTCATATACGAGTATACTTACCTATTTAAAGAAATATATAAAATATTTTATAAATACCTCCCGGGTAGCCGCGAGGCGTTACCTAACAACCTACCTAAGTATCTATAGTAAAACAAATCAATTTAACTGACTATGAATTCCCAAGTGAGATATCTAACAAACTTAGATAAGTAATACTTACTTACTATGAGAGACATAATTGAATTAGGTTTTGAGCTGCCGAACACATTAATCACTTTTACGACGGTGGAGTAGGTATCCAACGCTGACCTCCCGAAGCTACCTATTTGATCCCTTAAATGAGTTTCCAGGCTAGACTGAAACAGAACTAAATAAGTTTCTACCTTACTTAATTATGTAGGATTAATTTGTTATGAAATCTGCCAGCCTAAAATAATATTGAATATTAAATTTGTTTTAGAGAAACATTCACGCAGGTAGATACCTTGTTTCGAAGAAAAAGGGATTGACTTGTTATGAAAAACATAGTTACATTAATATAGATATTATTATTATACTTGCGGCACGCTATGATGGCCCTACGTTAACGGACGAAAATAAAAAAAAACAATACAATCATATACATTTATTACCGTGGGAGAGCCATGCTTCGGCACGAATGGGCCGGCTCGACCGGACTTGATACCACGGCCTCACAGAAAACCGGCGTGAAATAACGTTTTCGTTGTGTTTCGTCGAGTGAGTGAGGATACCGGACGCCCAAACCCCTTAAAAGGGCGGCAACGCACCTGAAACTCCTCTGGTGTTGCGGGTGTCCATGGGCGGCGGTAATCGCTTACCATCAGGTGATCCGTCTGCTCGTTTGCCCACACTATCACATAAAAAAAAAAAAAAAAAATACATATTGTATATATTTTTTGTGTAGTAGTATCGTTAGATCACTATAATATTGATAATAAAGAACAGCAATTTACTCTTTCAAAAGTAATTACTAATTAATACGAAACTTCATGAGTGGACAAACGTCAAAACGGCCATCATAGCGTGCCGGTAGTATAATTATATTTTTTCAGCACTTGTCTGTTAATTAGCACTTCTAAGAAAAGCTGATAATGAAAACAGGACACAGTGATGCCTATGACCATTGGACTGCCAAGTCAAAGATCTCAAGTTTGAATTTAAGATACGTGTCTTAAAGTCAAGCCAAAGTCAACAGAGGCGTGTAGGTACCTCTGCTGACGTTATCATTTGCGTATTAATAATTAAATTATCACTAGCTTAAACGGTGAAGGAAAACATCGTGAGGAAATGCATATCTTAGAGATTTTCTCGACGGCGTGTGAAGTCTACCCACCCGCACTATGATAGCGTGGTGGTCTATAGCCTAATCCGTCTCATTCTGAGAGGAGATCCGTGCCCAGCAGTTGGACAGTATATGGGTTGATGATGATGAATGATGAAATGTGTGAATAGCAGTGATAGCCTAGTGATATGGCCATTAGACTGCCAGGCTAAAGGTCTCGAGTTAGCATTCAAGTCACGCAACTATGACTTTTCGAAATCATGTGCGTATTAATAATTATCACTCGCTTAAACGGTGTAGGAAAACATTGCGAGGAAAACAAGATGCTTGCCTGAGATATTTTCTTGACGGCGTGTGGAGTCTGCCAACCGCATTAGACCAGCGTGGTGGACTATAGCATAATCCCTCTGATTCTGAGAGGAGACCCGTGCCCAGCATATTGGGACAGTACACGGATTGATGATGATGGTGGTGTGAAATCGTTAATGTACCCATCTTTGAATAACTTTCAATGACAAATTGCATTAAAGAAGCATACCGATATTATTAACTTAATAAGATATTCATCATCATCATCAGCCTATATTAGTCCACTGTTGGACGTAGGCTCCCCTAATGTGCGCCATTTCACCATGTCCTCGTCTTGTCGCATCCAGTTTCTGACTACCTTTCGCAAATTATCATGGATTGATAATCGTTACCGGAGGGAGGACACTACGTTTGCCGAGTAGAATAAGATATAAAGTAAATAAAAATTGTTTCTAATATTTAAGCATAGCATCATAAGTCCTTGATGACCTCACATTTGAGGTAATCATCTGGGAGTAGGCTACTTCTAGAGATACGCCAACTATCTCATCTTATTCTTTATCTTCACCTCATCTTTATTCATTGGACTGTTCACATAGCAATTTAATACGCACAGCATAGATTTTTTTAACTATCATTTTATATCCTATTTTGTAACTTTTGACCGCCACGTCAATAACGAAAATCCGTGTTCTCTACGCCAAGCGACAAATTCTATTATTTAATATTAGGTAAAGAAAAACAACAAAATTTTTGTATAGGTATTTTGGACTAAAAAAAAGTGGTATTTTCGACGTACCATGCCGTCGTTGGCGTCTTGAGCAAGTTTTCATTTGACGTCTATACACGTCCGTAGCGGTCAAAAGGTTAATTTCTGACACTTACGCGAAAATTATACATTGAAATAAAACTACTGACGGGGGACACGTGACAATGGACGTTGTAGTGTCCGAAACGTCGGGATTAATAATATCAATCGCGATAAAATCCGTAAAAAGTAGTTTTATTTCAATATCTTTTTGTATGTTTTGGCATTTTCCTTGCTAACATTATTTTAACGAAGAAAGTTATTGTAGCGAAGGAAAAATTCGACCACGGGCAGGATTCGAATTTGCGTCTTCTGGTTAAGTACACCAAACGCTATGACCACTAAGCCACCGCGAGTGGCTTAGTGGTTCAACGCAGGTTCAAATCCTGCCCGCGGTCGAATTTATCCTTTGCTAAAATATATTTTTGTAATTTTCAAAAATGAAAGCAAAAACGGTTACCACAATTATATAAAAAGAAACAGCGCCATAATAACAGTGGATTTGATCTCATTTATTCTTAAATACGGAGTACAATCAAATGTAAATAGACTATCACAACACTACGTCACAATACGAACAGTAAATTTTGCAGTATCACAGAGTTTCACATCACGGATACATAGCATTAACCAATCTTTGTACACATGCCTAATGTTTGGAGGTACTTTCTTTTTTAACATTTGAAAATTTTCAAACTCTATGGTCTTATTATTATGAAGAACAAAATCTACATCCATGGATCGTATTGATTTGACGACTATACCTCCATACGCGATCCAGTGCCTTTCAAAATGCCTTCTTTCCTCCTCAGAAAAGCTTATAAAATCGGGGTAAAATCCTAAACGTTTGTCTTTGAAAACGTCCGGTAGTGGTGTCTCTGGTATAAATAGGAACTCCTTGCTATCTTCTTCGTCTACACTCATATTACTTTCTTCTTTAATATTAATATCTGTTGACATGAAACTGTTACTTTTTTCTGACGAACTAGAATTATTGAGTTTTATTTTTGGCTTAACCTCCTTTTTCGTCAAGAAGGCATCCATTGTGTTTTTAATTTTGGTAGGTTTTGGGCTGATTTTCGTTTTGGATGGACTAGGTTTGATTTTCTTTGCAGGCGGTTCATCAGATGCTGTGGCCGCTAGTTTGTTTAGGAGAGACACATCAGTTTTTTCTTTTGAAGTTTTGTATAAATGCTTCAGTTCATCCAGATTCGTTGCAGTTTGCCAGTCCTTGTCTGTCCGAATCCTGGTTACTCTAGGGAACCTTACTGATATACCGTCGGCTGTGTGTAAATTTGCCTTTGTTAGTTCCGTACCTGAAATAAATGTATGCATGATAAATAAATTTATAACGCACCAAAATTACTGCAACGTTTTAAAACAAATTGTGGTTTCAGTGTTGAACTGCATTCAATATTAATATCATGATTGGGTCCATTTACATGCGAATCATTTAAAAACATTTGCAATCCCTACTCATATTATATTCATATTACCCTACTAATAGTATAAGTGCGAAAACAACTTTGTATATTAGAGCGATTTCGCATTACATCCGAATCCAATCCGAATCCGTGAAAATACAGTGAGAGAGAGAGAGAGAGAGACATTCAACGGATGACGGAAATCGGATCTATAGTGTAAACTACCATACAAATTAGGAGAAGGACATTGGCTACCTTTTCTCTCAAAAAAACCTTTACGATGTTGGTGAAATCTTAGGCAACACCTAGTGTGGATACAAATAAAATTAAAAATATATCTGCCTCTCTTTAGAACTCAAAAAAGTTGAATATAAACTTATTTCTAGTTACTTATCAGAGTAGTGGGCAGAGTAGTAGTATATTAGAAATTCCAGTCAAAAATAAAGTCAACTACAAACTAAAATAAGTCTAAAATTATATTTAAAAAAGTAATCTACCTGTAATCTCCCAAACAGGTTGATTTTTAGGGTCTGAAGCGACAAAGTCAGGGACCATTCCTTTATTACAATCCAACCACGATGGTACTTTATTACTGTCCTGCGATATCTTCACCATGAGTGGAGCTAATTCTTTCTGAAGTCTCTCCAACGTGCTATCGTCATGGCCTGTGTGGACTTTGGTGACGGTAACCCAACGGTTGCGGCGGGTATCATGGCAACCCATCAGGAATACAGACATCATACCACCTTTTTTACCTGTACCTGTAATTGACATAGTTATTTAAAAAAAACCTGATTTTACAAACATTCAATTAACGGACACAAAGTAAACCCATACTCGAAACAAATATCTGTGGATCTCGGGTGGGAATCCAACCCACGACATCCGACGCAACGGTGGCATCGAGGTACCGCCACACCAAACGTGTAGTCAATAATTTAATTGAAGTTGTGATAAACACATTACCCTTCTTTGCGTGGCGCAGTCGGGTAATAACATCCTCAGTGCGCAAAATAAGCCTTTAAGTAAAAAGGTACCATATTGTCTAGTGGTTGCGAGTGCGGCTTCTAAGAATTGGTATCTATAGGGGTACTAAATGTAAGACCACAGTACTGATGGCGCCTATATGTAATATGTACATATAAATATTTATGTGAAGAACGTAAATATTTGTGTTTGTCTGGGTGTTTCGTACGTATTAGAAGTATCTAGGTATTTACAAAAAAGTACTTTTTTTTATTTAATCTGTAAATTTATAGATCTTTTATAGACATTTTTACAAGTAAATGTTTTGAATTTTCAAAGCTAGATGGCGCCGGCATTTCCTAACTGACGATCTCTTAGAAGAAACACCGAAACAAAGTCAGAGAATCTGGTCTTTTTTAAAGTCCAGACATAATAGTATCAAATATGTGAGTGTCACAATGCAGGGCAATGTCTGGCCTTTTGGCAGTGGCTTTGAGTAGACCAAAAATATATATAAGTCATTGTCTAGTACCCATAGAACAAGTCAGGGTCTGGATGGTACTGTGTAAAAATGAGCCAGGTAGGTATTAAATAAAAATACATAATTATGCATATGGTTCTTTACAAGTATACATACCAAACCAAGCTCCTAAAACAACAAGGTCAGCGGTATCAGCCATTGCTCCATCAAACAGATAGTCTTTCTTAACTTTCAGCCAGTGCCGCTTGCCTGGCTCATATGTAGACTCCAAGTCTTTTAATACTAAACCTTCTAAGCCCAGTTGTAATACCTGGAATGTATAGAACAGAACATTTTTTTATTGTGGTATTTTAATTTTATTGAATGCATTGACTTAAAACTCCTTTTTATGGACTTTATCGCATTATCATGGACCATGGCCATCCCCATTGACCATGAACACTGTATCGGGCCCATGGGTAGTCATGCAAAAATGGCTAAACAGATTTGTATGATATTTGGCACACAGATATTTTATAACCCATACTAACACATTTCCTAAATCCATGCAGATGAAATCAGGGGCAGAAACAAGAAATATCCATTATAATATAATCATTAGTAACTTGTAAAGTTTGAATTTTGTTGATAAAAGTGTGCACCAATATACCAATATAACCTGTAATAAAAATATTTATTTACTGTGTTACCATACCTCAGCAATCATTTTTGCTAAATCTGATGGCTTCTCAATCAGCTTCTGTTCAGAAAACATAACATGATTTGTAACTTCCACCATATTCTCATGCAATATCTGTCGTCTCTTTCTTATAGGTATATCTATGAGGACTTCACCGTTATAGTACAAACAATCAAATACAAAAAGACAAACTTGTGCATCTTTAAACTCAGATTGCTTATGTATACCTAATGTACCGAATGGCAGTGGCTTCCCTGTGTTTACATCTACCATCAATACTTCAGCATCCAGGATTAAATCTGTGCCTTTCGGGAATGCTTGTGGCAAATACTCTTTAAAATGACTGACTTTGTGTGCCATAACTGGTTTTAATGCTCTAGAAAAATATTTAAACTCATTCCCTTTTTTATGAACTTGAACTCTTTCTCCATCATACTTGATTTCAGAGAACATTCCATTTGGACATTTCTTCATTGCCATTTCTACTGATTTGCAAGCTTCTGCCAACATTGGTAATACGGGAGTCATGAGTGTCAGTTTAGCATCAAAACCTTTTTGGATTGCATCTTTATGTTTTACGGTACTGCTCTCTGACATTATTCTGTCCAGCACCATGTTTAAATCTCTGGACGTTTGGAAGACACTGTAAGCATCTGGATGGACACCCTCTAATATGTGTTTTGGTCCAGCGTTTATCCGCAAGTCACCCTTTATTAGCCTGATCAGCATTTTCAAGTCACCGGCTGTACACTTCTTTATGATTTTCTTAAAATGGTATATTTGTTCCTCCTCTTTGGTTAATTTAGAGAGGTCTTCTAAAAAGTCTTCTACTTTTTGTATTGTAAGGGTGCTGTCCGATGCTGGTTGAACAACTTTTGATTTTAAAAAGAAATATTGTATTGTATCGGCAACATCACCCTGTTCTAAATGTGTTAACATGTCATCATGATCTGTATTAAATATTCTCGAAAATAATTTCACCAATTGTTTACTTTTTAAATTGTAAACTCTTTTAATCACTTGTGGAAGTAATAATTTGCACCACAATGTTAAATTGCCTTTGAAAGTGGTTTCATCAGTACCTTTTCTAAAAAAATTATTAACAACTGCAGTTTTTTCAGTATAAGCATCTACTTTAGATATTCTTTTACATAATTTGAAGAATGTTACAAACTTATCATCCTCGGTTTCCACTTCTATCTTTTTAATACTGTCGGTGCTGTCTTTAGTTGGAGTTTCCATGGGACTATTTTTTGAAGATGCAGTTGAAACATTTTTAATAACCTTTGCTGTATATTTTCCACTATTTTTGTCAGCATACAATTTCTCCATTTCATTCAGCTTCTTTAAAATAAATTCCTGGTCCTCTTTATTCATGTTATCCCAGTTACCAACGTCATCTATTGAGTCTACTCGTTTGGTAGCAGGTCGTTGCTTTAGTAAGACGTTCATGAAGCAGTCTACATGATACCATGATTTCATCTGTTGGCCGTCTCCATATGGGCTTGCAACAAGCTTCGCAATACGTAGCTCACCACTAGGGCAGTTTGTTTTACAGCCCTTACATGAAGCTCGGCCACCTTTAGCTCGATCTACGAAAAACGGTGTGGATTCTGCCATTGCTAAAGTAACACTTGATTTTAAGACATGTAAACAACAAAAAAGTTACACAATAATGTCCGTGCACGTTTTCTTACATAAAAATTTAACCATAAGTGAAATTTATATTAATGACTACGTTTTATTTACTTTAAAAACAACAAATATTGGGGACAGCTAGAAACGAAACGAAAACGATACGTATTAAACACGAAAATGACATTTTCATGACGTGTGTCAAAATGACAGATATAGAGATGTAGTGTAGGTTGGTACTGTACACTGTGAAATCACTTTTACCTAATACAAAGTAATATATTATGCTATTTTTTCACATTAAAGCATACGTAAATAAAGGATTCCTGCTGGATCTAATCAAGTCAAAACACTTAAATGTCAAAAAATATTTGTATTATTTTATTACAGTATTTGGTATGCTTTTACAATTCACCACTGTTCCCTACGCGATCACAGTTCTGTATAATATGTTAAAGGTCAGTCCACCTCTATTGACGTTTCCAGTCACGCATGCGTAGATCTATAAAGGAGTTTGAGTTTCGTAGCTAAATACGCTGTGATAAAACTATCGTTGCCACTTGTTTTGGCTAGTATTAAGCTGATCAATTAGTAACATTATTAACTTATTAAGGCAATTGGATAAATGTCGCTAAATGTAAACGTGAGCGGCATCAGTCTGAACCCCTTCAAAAAAATCAACTTTCAAAGAAAATAGAAATTGAGAACCATTCCTTTTTAAACACAACCATCACTCCTGTATTCCCTGACCGGGAAGGCAGAGGAGTACTAAAGTACATCCACAGTTCACCGGTATGTTTTGGTTTTTTAAACTGTGTGAAAAATAACTACTTACATACTTTAAGTAGGTATGTATGTAGCAAATACTTTAATAATTTGTATTTTTCTTGTTACAGCGTCGTCATGTCATCAAGAATTCAGTAGCGATGGCACCAAACACGGCACGCTAACATCACCTCACTATCCATCACCGTACCCTTCGAACACTCACTGCCACTATGAATTTTTCGGGAGGGGCAAGGAGCGAGTTAGATTAATTTTTCAAGACTTCTACTTATATAAATCTGCTGATGGATCTGTTGAGTAAGTATTCAATTATAATCTTTAAACCTACATAATTATTTTTAGCAATATCTATTGCACTCTCGACGACGTCTGTAGTCTAGTGGTTCGAGTGTCGGACTGCTGATCACGAGGTCGATTCCCGTTGGTTCGATTCCCACAGGACACAAATATTTATGTGAAGAACTTATGTGTTTATGTTTCTATGGGTGTTTCATATTATAAGTACCTACACTTACTATATTTACTAAAAAAAGTATGGTATTATATTCACTGTCTTGTCCCCATAGTATGTACAAGCTCTACTACTACTAGTTTAGGACTAGATCGTGCTGTGTAAAATATTTAAGAGAAAAAACGTAATTGCTACGTATTGAAAAAAGTTTCCTTCGTCACCGTAGCAGGTCCAAGTAGGTTTTTCTACTATAATATTATATCTTTTTAATTTTTTTTTTATCAAAATGTATCACTAATGTAATCATGTATGTATTTTACAGTTGTACCAGCGTCGATTCGTTGCAAGCATTTATCAACGTGGATGGACGTTTAGAAAAAGTGGAGACGTTCTGTGGAATCGACCTCCCCAAGCCTATTATGTCGAATGGGCCGAAACTAATGCTGGAATTCCGTGGAACGCAATCATCGAGATACTCTAGAGGATTCAAAATATCTTATTCATTTGTAGAAAGTAAGTACGAATTAGCTACGAAATTATTCCTAATGCAATTTTTTGACTTATCGAATTCATTTTTACTAAAACGCTTATGAATTAAAATATAATTATTAATTTCACAAGAATCAATTTTTTCACAAGGTAAATTATTTATCAATTTCAATTTAGACATACAGAAGATTAAAACAGGATGCCTCGCGCCTGGTTAAATAAAACTATAGTACTATAAGTTAACGTGACTACATGTTGATAAATTGTTTTTTCTAGGTGAGAAAAATGTGCACAGTTTGATAGTTCATGACCAGTGTTTTTTAATCATTGTTAAGGTACAGAATAAAAAAATATGTTCTATCAAAAATATTTTACTTTATAGGTTTACGCGCAATTAAGATGGTTTTAATAACTTTATAATGGATAGGCTTTTTCAAAAATCTTTTTGTTATAGAATATTAGTATTAAGTATTATTATTTCATCCATTTACGTGCCTTGTATATCTAGGATAATACCAACTTTGATTTGAGATTTGACTTCACGGACAGAGACCCCAGAAGCTTTATATGCTAAAGCGTGTGGTGTACGTAACCAGTAATTACAGGCTCAAGACTAGATTGCGATCGAGGTTTTTTTCTTTAAAAAATTATAGCTTTAGAAAATTACCTAATTACAATACAAGTAATGCATAATAATAAAGTTATGGTAATGTTTTCAGATTTTGGAATAAACACAGGGAGGCAGCTGAAGGAGTTTCCATGTGCGTTCGTGTACAATAGTAGTGAGGCGCGCAATGGCACATTTGGGTCACCTAACTCGCCAGGACCATATCCTAGGGATACTGAATGCACATACTTCTTCCACGGCGGCGAGACTGAGAAAGTGCATCTGCATTTCACAAATTTCGACGTTGAAGGAGTTTTGCCGTAAGTATTTGTATTGCTGCCCCGAATTTGATCTCGCACCATCGAAAATGCTAGTCTATCATAGTATAGATATAGTGGTTAATGTATTACGAATTTTACAAGCAATTTAAATTTTACGTCTCAACTGGCTTTTTAAATATAAACCAATCCTAAATTAAGTAACATGATGAGCATGTTCTTTGTTGAACCTACTATGAAGAACAAGTTCTTAATCAAAATAACACTAATATTTTTGTATACCTGTTACAGATGCGAAGCAGTATCGGCGAGTGATTATGTCGAATTTTCAAATTATATGACTGAAGACAATAGATTCGGTAGATATTGTGGACAAATGAAAGAGTTCCACGTAGAGTCTGACAGGAATTTCTTCAAAGTAACATTTAGGTCGAACGACCGCTTAGATGGTACAGGTTTTAAAGCAATATATCAGTTTTTAGAAGCTACTGACGAGTATCGAGCGCCACCGGTACAAGATAAGGCTTCACATTCTTTGTGTAAGTATTTAAGTGCACATTGTTCATTTGATTTCAGACTTGCCATGATAAGTAGTTTAAACTCAACAATTGATAGAATTTACCGTAGGTACTAATAATTGGAAGGTGGAAGCCCGTGAAAAGATATCAACATTGTGAAAATTGTAGTGAACAGTTTCCATTATTATTATAGTCAGTTTATCTTGAAGAATGGCTACACTACATGATTTTGCAACTGAACGCTTGAGTCCAGGGTTGCTCAGGAGGGAAAGGTTCGAGATTCTCAGTCGAAGTCATGTAATTTCGCTGCCTGGTGTGACTGTAACTTCTACATCATAAACCATAACATTGTATTCCCCGTAGGGTTAGGCAAGGGTGTGCACTAAGCCACTAATGTATTCCCATAGTTCGATAATATGTTTACGTCCTATGCAATACAATAGGGAGCGAGCCTATTGCCATTAACCGGATATTTATATCAAAACCTCAAGCTGCTATTGAGAATTTCAATGAAAAACCCGATTACACTTTGCACTGGGATAATGAGAATGAAAATATGGAAAGAAGGGAACAATGAGGCACATAAATAAAGAAAACCGTTGTAATAGGTGTAAAGGGACTTTTTGAATATCGATCACGAATAGTGATGACTGTGACAATTCGAGTCTTCTAGTAAAATTTCTGTGGATCTATAAAATATTTAAATTGTTTATTTTGCTTTCAGGTATATTTGAACATTTTCTAATGCTGATCATCCTTGCAATACCGCAGCTGCATCATCAACTATATCATTAAAATAAAGTGATATTAGATTTAAATATTAAATATTATTATAAATTAGTCTAATCCTGTATATTTTGTATAATAGTATGTGCCATACACCTGTAATTACGTAGTTATGCAATATTTTCTATAAAGTCGCATTTATGTTTTCCTCTAATACCTACTTACCAACTTAAAGCAATACCATGCGAGACACAATAAAGATTTATTCATAAAGGCACGTCGTAAAACGAAATAAATTATTTGAATTAATGGCGAACATTTTATTTATAAACTGACTATTATTTAACATCTTTGTCATCTTTGTATCATCTAATATGACATTGTGGAATGCAAATAAATGATATGAATATGAATATAACAGATATCATATTAAATAGAAATATTTTTTTACCAGTCTATATTCGGACTACCTTCAAGTAAGTTCAGGTTTAGTGCTAAACGTACTGTCGCATATCGTTGGGGCTAAAAATAAGTAGACAGTTGCGTATTTACTTGATTTACAATCACAGACGTAGAGGATACTAATTACAACAAACGTAAAAAATAAATTATTTGTGTAACAACCCATTTTTAACACTTAACTTACGTAAAAATAACAAATGTATAATTAATTGAGGCGCAAGTACGTGTTTTATATTACTTTTATTGGTCGTGATGATGATATCATTTGGGGGGCTAAAATCGCCACTCGATGCATCACAATAATAGACTTTAGAGGTCAGCTTACACTGACAATGATGCTGCAACTTCCCCCAGCAGAAAACTATTAGGTATGATGTAAGTACGTACTACGTGGTCGGCAATGTTATAGTTTTACTGTGTATTTTTATTGATGTACTTAAGTATTACTTCTAAGAAATCAATTTTTGAAATTAGAATCCATGTTGAGCGTTTGATAGTCTACGGCAAAATAATCTAATTGTACATACGTAGATAACTAACTACGAGTATCTTCCGCTTTGCAACCAGCGCTGTTTCTTCAATTTTCAATTTTCAAATTCAAATCAGAATTTGTCTCCGTAATACGTCGATTCTTTATTTGCTGTAGCTTCGGTAAATTATAAAATAAATATTGAAATTTTAGAAGAAAATTACTTAAAATCCATCTTCAGCTCCATTACTCATGTCATTTACGCAGCTGTATTGAAGTAGTAGGTACAACAATAACAAATTGGCTTTACGAAGTTTACGGCATCCCACAATGATATTCATTACACGTATTGTCAAACAGATATTAGTGAATGTTGCGCTAATACCAGTCGTCGTCGTCGTAACGAAGAATTTCAATTAGCCAGGTATTGTGGTGCATAATAATTCTCGAAGACATTATCTTCCTGCCCCTGCACCCGGCTAAACTTTATTTCTGCTAGCACTAGTTGCATAATCGGAGAAATGAATAGGCGCTGTTTGTGTAGTGATGCGACGAGATGGCAAGTAAATGCACTTTCCAATATCTACCTATTGGAAAGTAGGTATCTTATAGGTACATTATAGTATATACTTTAGTCTAAGTTAAGTAAGTATTATGACTGCTTACTCTCATAGGTGTTCACTTTACGTAGGTGCGTCCCTACCTGTATTTATACATACAAATATACCTATAATTCCTATAATAAATATAAAAAATCATTTAAAAAAAATTGACTCATACCTACGTCATTTAAACACTAATACGATTGATAGCTTTTCCTACTATTATGATGCATTTAATAGCATATTACCATGCATGCCATGCATAGCATATTATTAAGATTTCAATCTTTGACCTATACTTATAAATTTAAATTGATATTAATGTAGATAAACATATTGTTTACCTACTTACAACGATAGATCTATTTATTAGACCTACGTACGATTTCACACCAACTCATTCGTTTCGAATTATTTAACTACAGCATTCATAGTCACACTGTAAAAAACCCGAATCGTTGGTATTCAATAATATTAATATAGGTACCTACCATGTTATAGTATAATCAGTAAAATAATGAGGTATAAAACAGTTGATATAATAGGTTTCCCAAGCCCATATCTAAATATTAGGTTCATGCTACTGTTATTTATAATTCGTTTCAGAAAATATTTGACTTACAAAATGAAAGAAATATGAAAAAAGTTGAGAGGTTGCACCTCTACTTTCGCCTCGCTCGGTTCATTGCTTTGCTTGTCTTGTCGCCGAGTTTTAGACCGCGCGTTGACAGGTGTGGCGGCGCCACTGTCGCGTCGTTTAGTTCGCTACCTATTCACGCGCGATCCCCACTCCACTTTTACGTCAATTCGAGTTCGTTCGCCGCTCTCTTCGGTGCCGGTCGGCAGGCTGTTCGTGGTTGTTTCCGAAGTCCGCGAAACTTTTTTTCTGAAGTAAAGGGGTGACAATAAATAACGTTGTTTCCGTATTTCTGTGTGTATTAATGTGTGAAAACGTTGTTTTAATTTGTGACTAAGTAAAGTGTTAGGTCGGAGTGGTACTGTGAGTGTAATTGTGGTCACAGGTGTCGCATTCCAGGGGGGACGCCGACGCAGCCTCTGTACCCAATACAGTAGGCAGGTGGACCGCTAGACAACCCTATTTATTTGTAAGTAATCCACCCGGCTGATGCCGTACTACTAAAGTTATTTTATTATAAATTATTAATTCCTAAAATCTCCCCAATTTCACAAATTGAATGAAAATAATACATCCTTCTTAAAAATTAAGTAGGTAGGTACTCTACCTATACGTACCTAATAAAATATGCGCGAAAAGAAATTTGTTAAGTAGGTAGGCAGGTAGAATAGGTAGTAGGTATTGTAGGTACATACTAATAATATGCCACCTGGCATCTATGGAGGTAGACCTTGTTTCTGGCAAGTTAGAATGCCAGAAACATTCTAACTTACCTGACATTTTTCTGATAGGTACCTAGGTAGTAGGCACGCACCTCTGACTTTTCGAAATCATGTGTGTATTATTAATTAATTATGAATCGCTTAAATGGTGAAGGAAAACATCGTGCGGAAACACCTTTTTTTATAGTAAGTACCACGGAAAAACGTGTACCTTCACATGGGATCCGTAAAATTCGCCACTACCATGACAGGTAGGTAAGTACCGAAGGTATGCTATAAATAACTGACAGGAAGCAGCTAGAGAATAAAATAAAAATGCAGTGGCAAAGTTAAGGCTTTGTCCTTAAATAGACAAGAGTTCTGTTCTACAAATATTAAGCAGGTAGGTGCAACTTTGCAAAGGTGAGCATTGTGAAATGATAGAACAAAACCCCGCGCTCGCAAAGGTTATGAGCCATGTTTAATTTTAATTTACACGTGCAACAAAATAAAATACCTACCTATGTAGGGTTGCCAACATTTCTTTAGCGAAATATACTTACAAAGTTGTTTTCAAATGAAGGTATAAAAAAATATAGGTAGTAGCCTACCTACAGTTCAAAATAAAATAGAATTATTATTGTGAATTATTCAGTTTTAAAAAACTATTTAGGTAGGTATTTGCACTCCTTGCATTTTTAACAATATTTTGAAAGATTTGTCTGTTAGATTTTGGTTTTGAAAATATACCTACCTACCTAGTATTTTTGTGTAAGGTAGGTATATGTGTTTCTTCAACAGTACGCAGACCCGAAATACAGTAGGTATAGTACTTACCTACTTTATATTATAGTACGGTTGGCAACCGTACTACCTATGATGATCAATTTTGACGGCACGTTTGGCGCAGCGGCTGAGCAATTTGCTTCTGCGGCACGGGTTGTGAGTTCGATCCTCACACGGAACAAATATTAGTATACAGGTACTTTTTCCGGGTCTGGTCTGTTTATGTATGTGAATATTTGTGTTTGTAAACGCACCCACGACACTGGAGGAAATTCTAGTGTGGGGCAACGTTTTAAAAAAATGTCTAGATTCTAAAGAATGAAACCCAGGACCTCTAGCGTAGCGTAGTAGTTTTAATGTCAGAACCTTATCTTTAAACATTGTGACAACCTATGACTAACAACCGATTCTACCAAATACATTCACCCTGTCATTATTTGATTTATTGCTAAATATACCTAAATGGGACTCAAGTTTCGGCGTTCTAGACTACTTAGGTACCGTTTACACAGACGTTAAAATGTTATAGGTAATCACATATAATATACTACTCTAGCTAAATTAGATCGCTGCTACCATTTTCTAATATATAAAATTCTCGTGTCACAGTTTTCGTTGCCATACTCCTCCGAAACGGCTTGACCGATTTTGATGAAATTTTTTGTGCTTATCGGGGAGGTCTGAGAATAGGCTAACATCTATTTTTCATACCCCAAAATTTTTTTTTTATGGCAAAACAACGTTTGCGGTGGCAGCTAGTATTTTTATAAACAGATATCCCCGCACTAGGATACTATGCCTGTGTCGCGAGGGACTTTATAAATTCTCGAGTGCGAAATAAACCCACGGCATCCGCCGCTACGCCAAACGTGCAGTAAAAAACAGTTTTTTAATGTGTTTATAATTTGTTACTTCATTGAAGGGTTAAGTGTTATGCAAAACATTACTTGCTATAAAATGTCTTAGGTACAGAGGCCAGCACATCAAGCTTCTCCAATCTGTCAAATTTCTGTGATAGATTTTCAACTTTAATACAAAATATTAAGGTTCATGTTCAATTGGGTAAATTTGATAGTTTTGGATAGCTTGAACTGCTGGCATACTGTACATACTCAAAATTGACTTCCACATCTACAATTATTCACAATCTATTGACATATAATATGTATTTTACATTTTAACTAAGTATTAAGTAAGTACCTGCCTGGGTAAGTTGAATATCAACTTACGAGTACTTTACGGAACAAATTATGATGGAGTAGTTCACCTACTCATTTTTAGAACATCGTACCACGCAGAAGTTGTCAATAGGGAGAACAGCACAACCGACTCTCAAATCTCTAAGGTCTCTAAGGCATGCAGGTTTCCTCACGATGTTTTCCTTCACCGTGATAATTATTTAACACGCAATTTAATTTGAAAATGCAGGTGCGTGCCTTGGATTCGAACTAGTCGAATTCGTACCTTTGAGTTGGCAGTCCAGTGTTCATTGCTTTAACAACCAAACATAAATAAAATTTCTACTCATCGTAAATCTAAACACGTTGTCACGGCTTCTGTATTGCTGATGTCACGTTTCAAAACAAAAATTGGCGATTAATTGATACAATCATAATTAACATCGTCAATATCATGCATGCCATTGTTTCAAGTTTCTACCACTAACAATGGCTATCTATTTAGCACTATTGTGTAAAGATAATAAGAATTGTACACGATTTTATCATAAGGTATTGTTTTGGTTTTTGTCAGCTCAGTGTTAATGATACGAATGGGTTGGGGAATGTAGATTTATAAGAGTGAGGTATACCCCTGTGTGTACCCTTTTGTGGTACGTCCACCCCTTCGTGGTTGACGTCAGTTTCCACGTGACCTCTGTTCCCTATTAAATAATGGTGAAGTAAATGCACCTTTTATCTATCCACAATTTTCCTACGAATATTATATATGCGATAGCTAGGTACTTTGTGTCCGTCTATTGTGCCCTCACATCGACACCGCTGAATTGATTATGATATTTGGAACAGAAATAGATAAGTACCTTGGAGAAGGACATAGACTACCCAAAAGGCCCTTTGGTATGCAGGTTAAACCAGGAGAAACGACTAGTATAATATAATAATTACTTGTCCTGACTGATTTACCAACGCAGAGCCTAATCCGCTGGCTACAAACTTGAAATTTTGGCAGTTGATGCCTTTAATGTTGTACTAGCCACCTTTTTTTTTTGTTGACGGGGTTGGAAATGCTTTATATTATGCACTATCCACCGCTCCAAAACCCGGAACAAGTACCTGTAGATCATACAAATATTTATTCTGTGTGGGAATCGAACCCACAACCCATGGCGCAGAAGCCGATCGCCAAACGTTTCGTCAAAGAATTTGGCAGATACTTGTGTTCGCTACCGGTGGGTGGTCTTATTCAATATTTGAGCTAGGCAACATTTTACATCTTTTGCGAAGATAAAATAGAAATATTGCGAACGTAGCTGTTTGCTCCTGATTCCTATGGGTTGACCCTAAGACACCTGCCCCCAGATAAGATAGATTCAGATTTCGCAAGCTTTTGTTGTAATTTTCTTGCATAAACTTACCTATCTTATTGTCCGAAACCGTTAGATTTATCTGTTAAAGATAGCACTCGGAATTGGCTTTTATTGATTGTTGTTAGTGTGCGGTTAGCTACAGTTTCAAATGATTGGTAATAAATTTAATTTTTCCGGAGACCTGTTCAGACCGCTATAATAATCTTGTAGGTAGGTACTAAGATATCTACTATAAAGATATATTTTACGTTTGGAAGGCATTTTAAGCAAATATGGTCCTGAATATTAGATGAGATTGAAAGGAACAGGATCGCCTTTGCCAATCGTCGCATTGAGTCTGAATAACGAATTTACATCAAACGAGAATCAATCATACTATAGGTACTTACTTACCTTTTTTGTTTTGCCGTGGTTGGAAATGCTTTATGCACCACCCACGGTGTGTCGGACTCCGCTCTGAAAAGAGCGATCTACCGACTAAAACTAACCTCTGCGTTTCGCGTCACCACTTTAGTGCCGAGCGCTGTAGTACAGATAATATTACCGTGGCTGTAGCATTCGTCCGCATATACTGTAGGTACCTACAATAAGTAAAGGCGTTGAATTTATAAGCGAAAAAATTTTGGCCCAATATCAATAACCCGTCAGATAATACAGAATTACAAATGCAATTAGCTCAGAAAAAAAAATTAACATAAACACCAGAAGTTCACTTAACTAAGAAAACTCAAATTTAATATTCCCACGAGAATTCCGCGGCTAAATACGGACAATTGTGCAAACACAAGACATTCCACTTGCCTGATAAATATTTAATTCGAGCCGAGTACCCGTTTAGGTAATTCTCTATCTATGCAAGTTCTATTTTAGAGCATTTAAAATAAGGTAAGATATCTTTTGTAAACCTTTTTGTTTGTCCTAGTGTGACGATCGATTTATTTGCCTTCTCAGCACTTAAAGTATCTCAATCATATTGTACAGAAGGCATATTTGTAGACAGTAATGTTTGCCATGTGAAATTGAGAGCCCATTTACCCAAGTAACTGCTTAATGCACTCGTCGGCCTCAAGATGTTACTTGATATTGCTTTAAAATGACGTTTAGTTTTTTAAAGAAAAGAAAATAATGAATACCAACGTAGTACGTTCTGTCACGCAGCTCCGTGTTACAATTCCATCGTGGATCGTACCGTACGTACCTACTAAGGGATGAAGCCATACAACACACAATTTTGTTCTGTCACTGTCGTGAAGCCAATTAGTTTAGGCGATATTTATTCTTGTCAGTAAAATACCTTCCAAATTTCAAGTGAACAAGAAAGTGTGTTCTGCCAGACAACCTTGGGGTGATGCAGAGACGATAAAATTTTATTATTTCGCATAATCTTCACAGGTCAGTAACTTTATATTTACTTAATAAAAATCATATTGAAGATTGCAACATGTTGTGTCTTTCGTTGCTGACTGTACATTGTACAGAGGCCAGCACATCAAGCTAGCGCAATCTGTCAAATTTCTTTGATAGATTTTCAACTTTAATATAACGTAATAAGGTTCATTTTCAATTGGGAAAATTTGACAGTTTTGGATAGCTTGACCTGCTGGCTTCTATACAACCACATTGTTAAATAGTCTGTCTGCATCCAAGCACATTATTGGTTTCCAGTTTAAGGATAATGTAGCCAGTGAAATAACTGGACTGAATTCTCAAGATGACAAAGTGCGATTTATACCACTGGTGTTGCAGACTATAAGGGGGAAAGCGTATCATTTGCGCGTCGACCGTAAAACGAAAGAGGAATAGTTGGGTTGGCAGTATAAGGGTCAAAGTCCCCCCACTGCCAACACGACGTTTCCTCACGGAGCACTGGCAACCTCGGTCACCGTAAGGAACACAATACAGCTCAAAGCAGTGTTATTTCACTTCGATTTTCTGCAAGGCGAAGGTACTTCCTCAGTCGGGCAGCTCCAATTTTAGTGGAATTACTCCCACTACGCCCTACCTCTCTTGTTAGGTCTCACCGGACCCAGGTTAAAACTGAAAGTTCCGAAGTAGCTGCTCAACAGGATTATGTTATCCCACGCCTCATCTAACAGGAGATGAGTTGTTCCCATAAAATCGAGTTATGATCTGATCTGTAACCTGTGATTACGTATCCTCCCTAGTAAGGACTATGGCTATCGTTACAATTAACCGGCGGAAGCAACTAACAAGAACTCAAGTAATAAATGTTGAAACTACTTGCATTGCATACTTATAATGTTCAATACATTATTTCATGAATACTTGTGTATAAACGGGTGAGGTCGAAAAGATTTCTATTAAGATTTCATCAAATCTGTAAAATGAATAGGCTGAGTTTTGCGAATTATGATTTTTACGATCATAAATACAGGATGCAAGCTTTTTTTGCAATGGTTCGGTCCGTGTTTGGCCATTACATTGCCTGTTGGTAAGCAACAGTGCGGTCGATGCAACAATGGAGCACGCTTACCCAGCTTACACCTGGTCACTTGAGCCTAGAAATACTGTCAGATTGTAATTATCCGGAAACACATAGATAGGGTTGCTAGAAACTGCCGTCTGCATCGCAAAAAACTACATGCTAAAGAGGTATTGTAATAAAAAAAAATAGTTTACCGTACTTTTTACAGCTCAAAGATTGATTCTTTATGACCAGTTAATATTCAAAGAGACATACTGATTTCACATGAGTCTTAGGCACAACGTTAACAGCTTAAATCCTTTGTTTTGTTTTTAAGGTTTGTTTTTCTATGAAAACAAATTTCAACAGTCTTGTTATGAAAGAACATTCGTGCTCTCCATTATAGTCCATTTTTTTGTCTGACCATGATTGCTCTACTATCCAAGCCTTATTTGCCCTACAGCGTCAAAATTCTATTGCACCGCTACAATAATCAACTTTTCTTTAATAATATTCGCAAAGTGTATATGACCAGTTCCGGGCTGCGAAAAAAATACTTATAAGACATTATAGGTTCGCTTTTGTAGCTGGCCGTTGGCCCCAAGCAAGAAATCGGTCGCCACTTATTTTTTTGTTGAAACAACTGTGTTTGCCAACCGGCCACAGAGTTAAAAGTCAATATTGTGAACACCATGTCCAAATAGTTTTTTGTTGAAAGCTTGATTTTGTACCTTCAGATTAGTTTATGTGGGGTTATGCGTGGCCAATGCATTTCACACGGATCTTGGAGGCAAAGAAATCTCAGCAGGTATGGTTCGCGGTTTTTAGCCGCCTAACCTTGAATTTTTTTATGTTAGTGTCACTACGTGTTCATAATGCAGATGCAGTTGCCATCTGAGAAAAAGCCTCTAAGACAAGACAGTCGAAATAACACTACCAAAGTTTACCCTTGGACTTTAAAAAGCCAAGCTTCTCCCATAAATTTTGTAAGCAATGACAGCGGGCCCTGTTGTCCTTTTTATAAGTAAGGTTATAAGAGACTAAGTGAAATTAATCATCGACTACACCGAATGAACAGAATTTTGTGCACAAGTGACTGAGGTGTCATCCAAATTACTTTCCACGTATTCGTCTAATAAGCTACATTCTCTTTAGCCGCATGCAGTCCTAATGATGCGAGTATTACTGTTGAAGATAATGACGAGTCTGCGCCATTTTGGTCTGCAGTTTCTACACATAATGACGCTCGAATACCTCAAAAACCAACCACGAAATCTTCAACAGACGAACAGAAAATTACTCTGACATAATTATAACAGTAATAAATTGTACCAATAAATCGATACATTGTTATTACATGATCAATTATAGTTCAGTATTCCAAGTCTTCACAAGTGTATTGTTCTGTCAAGTTAAGGTCAGCACAGACTTATTCGTCGTCGCCCTTGCACTATATTCGTCGCTTCGCAACCGAACAAGTTTTGATATTAACAATGCTGGTGATTATGAATTCGTTACTAACATTTACGTATTGGATACGCGTAGTTCTTTTAGTGGTTATGTTTGATTCGCATTACTTGAAACATCGTACGTCGAGACTCGAGAGCTTTTGTACGGGGTCAAAGCAAAAGTGGAAGTTATTTAGAATTTTGTTTAATAGAAAGTACTAAGTAAGTAGTTATCATATTTTATATTATTGATTTCCTATAGTTAGATTACCAATCTTCACTTGGATAAATAATAAGTACAGACGCCAGCAGGTCAAGCTATCCAAAACTATCAAATTTTCCCATTTGAACATGAACCTTATAGCATTTGTTTTAAGTTGAAAATCTATCAAAATAAATTTGACAGATTGGAGTAACTTGATGAGCTGGACTGCTGGCCTCTGTACCTAATAAGGTTAGTGTTTTTATCAAAGATAATTCCTATCTTTGATAAATATATTACCTAAATACGGTAGAATATATTTACCTAAACTTCAAAGAAATAAGTATCATAGTGAATAATTCCTCCCTTTGTATTAACCGTTAGAACAAAAAAAGCTTAAAATGACTTATTATGCTTAACTCCATCATTTCCAAGCTAGCTATTGCAATTATAAACTAAGATTATCACTAAAAGCTGATATCACACGAGCACGTCATACATTACAGAAATTACGCGGCCGAGTAATAAGTTTTCCGATATTATCAAAGGATAGGGATTCCACAAATCTCCATTAAGTCGACTATCTTACATAATGCATCAAGGCCGAATACATATGATACAACCTTTATGATAATCAGCAAATCAGTTAATAAAACGTATTTTATAATAGGTACTTTGTAGTGAGATGTCGGATAAATACTTGGAAAAAAATATCATGCGTAAGCACACGTCAATCGAATGTCATGAACATGACTGTGATGTGACGTAAGATATTGTTAGAATCGAATTCCTTTTCAAATGGCAACGGTACCTAGACCTACTTATTCTCGTTAACTACTCTTTTTTTTTTTAAACCGTTAATGCGCACAGGTAGACAGTACCATGAGCTTTTCTTGTCACAGTTAATGATGTAGTTGTCTATAGTGAGCATTTCAAAAGATACTTTCAATGTTGAAGTAAAAGCAAATATCAATAAAAGTCCTTAACTTCTAGGGAAAGAATTTTTATTACAACAAAAAACAAGTTTTCATAGAATGTCCATTAAGTAATATAAAAGGGTGAGATAATCTTTGCTTTCTTGTATTTCTTGAGCTTTATTACAAGACTATAGAGGAAGTTGATAAAGAAAGATGATGGGCAATTCTTTTAAAATGTTTTATTACCAGATAATAAGGAAAAAATATCTACAATGATTCATCTTTAAGATGCGAATCATTCGCAGAAGCCACGTCTGTCTCAAATATTTCAGTATACTATTAACAATTTATTATCTCTTCGATGCAAACATCATGGAATGTCGCAATTGCATTGTTTTATCTGAGCTTGAAATACACTAATCTAACCTGTTGAGGAATGTAAGGCCGTGTCTAACCGCCTTTTGAGGCACGTAGGACCTCATTTATCTGATGTGACAGGTATGAGAATACAGCATGACTGTGACCATGTTTGGATACGCAAATCATAGGGTACAGGGTGACAAATAGGGTAATTAGTTTGGAACCACGATCTAGTAGCTGGTCGTTTTGTTGCAAAATTCTTATAGCATTACAAAACAGTCACGGATTAAGTTCTCATGATTTTAAGTATTGTAATGCTTATTATGCTGTTGTGAATAATTTGATACTTTCTATATTTTAACATTATACGTGTAGTGCAACTATGTTGGTTTTAGATTTGTGGTTAATAATTAATTTATCATATTTTGCCTTAGCTTGCTGCTCCTAAAAAGTTTCGTTTTCATAATGTCCTGTTTTTAAATATCTGAACTTTTTTCTTCACCATTGGGGACTTTTTGAATATTCGAAAAACTACCATCCCTTCTAATCTATTGATTAAAATATGATTCATAGAGAAATGAACGCTAAGCTGAATAATGCCTTTACAGCAGCAAGACACGACTTCTGATTTCAACTGTAACTATAAATCTAATACTTAGAACACGGCGTGTGTTGGGAGCGGCTTACCTTTGCCTGACGAGGTCGAATAATGTTAGTACCTTTACAACAGACTCTGTATGAGCATTATTTATATTATTTGTCAACACACATGCATCTGAAGTGCATTTGATATTTTATAGTTTTTCAGTGTCAGGAACTTCACAGTGAGTGAAACTACACTGTTGTGTGTTTTAGAAAGCATACGAAGTAAAAGTGAATAGTGATTCGATTGTATCTTCTGCGGAGTCAGGTGCTTGATTGGTGTCAGTCATGGTAAATGATGTGCACGTTTACGACGTTCAACACGGTAATAGTAGTAGATGATGTGATGAAGAAAGTAGATTGATGAAGGGTTTCATTTGTACAGAAGCCAGCAATCTACTGTGTGTAAACGATTGTGGTAGCATCAAGCTACCACAATCTTTCAAATTTCTTTGATGATTTTCAACTACACAAAACAATAAGGTTCATATTCAATTGGGAAAATGTCACAGTTTTGGATAGCTTGACCTGTTGGCGTCTGTAAAATTATGGGAAATGATATTAGATAGAAGGACAAGGATCACTGCGTAAAATTACTAACAATCATAATTTCTGTTAATAGCTTTATCGTTCTCTATAGAGTTATCAACCGGTCCATTTCTAGGGCACGAGTCACGTGTAGTCTTCTATCATGATGTAGCGGCGTTCTGCTTTCAAGTACTGTCTGATGTTATCAGTGTCCAAAACTTTATCAGATCCTACTGAGTAGCCTCTACCGTACAACTTCCAACTAATTTATACTTGAAATTTCGTACTAACTTTTCTGGTTTTTGTTTTATTACTTTCTTCAGATCACTGGATCTTCCTTGATCGCGATTAGAGTTGCAGATTTTCTGCAGATTATTTCTCTTTGTTGTAAAATCCCTGGTTCCTGTTCCCCTATATCAGTTCTGTAGATATATATAATTATAATTATGCTGATGCTGAAAAACAGTTAAACATATCTTAGCCAATTAGTGATCAAAATTTTAGAATTGTGAAAAGATTTTTTGAACTTACTGGTAAATCCAATTATTATGAAAATTATTATCAGTTGTCTATCACACATGTAAATTCTATAGGTGTTGGAATCGGTGTTAGCAATTTGCATCAACTGTGGCGCAGTGTCAACATAAGCGCGAAATCTGTCACTTTTGTCACAATATGGCTCTCGTGACTACGGCTAGAATATTTTACGTAAGTTTAACCTAATACAGAGACAATGGCTACCAAGTTTCGCTGATAAATTATTTTCAACTTATAGGGTCATAATGGTCATAATCGACTAACCGACTTTGTAGGTGGTGGTTGCTATCGTTATGTCAACTAACTAGTGTTATGAAATGCACTATACGTTGTGTTTTCTTAACTTTCTCATAGCGTACCAGGTAAATAAGCTTTCGCAGTTCCTTGATGCATAATTCATTAATCAGATTAATACTGTGAAGTGTTTTGCTCAGGATATTATTGCAGTTCATATTTTTAATTCATTTGATTGATAACCAAATTAAAAAATAATAAATTTAAATAATAATATTAGCATTAGCAATAGGATTATTTTTTGACATTATCTAATGTTAAAATTACATTAATGTTTTTTAAATTTTTGATAATGTCAAAATGTAAGTAATTTATTTTCTCAAGCATGAAGTAACTGTTTCTTCGTTACTTTGAATTAAACCAATATTAAATTATGCGTGTCTGAAACGTAATAAAGTGTTTAGAGGCTCTAATGATCTGATAAATAGTATTAGACTAATAATAATTGGTTGTGTGATTGGAATGTATTCTAGATAGTAGTCGACCTCAACACCACGCGAGGACACCAAGCGGTGACGACCGCACTTTTACTAGTAATTTGTTTTTTTTTAATTCAGTATTAATACCTAGCCATTATGATATTGAAATGTACCGATTTTTACGTACTGCAGGAAATATAATCGGCGTAAGTAAGTATATTGATGTTATAGATCCTAAACTTTGTCATAACGTTTTCGCTCTAATAAAATTACCGGCAACCCTTGCTCACGGCGTATACTAAAACCAATAATATCTATGAGAAGAAAAATAATTAAATTAACTTCGATTCCTGACCTTAAACAAATTGAATGTCGTATTGTCTTTCTTAGAAAAAAAAAACATATTTATTTCTTCGTGACTACTTTGACCTTGTCCCCATCACACATGTAGTCGGCAAGTGTTTTATAAACTGTACGATGCTATTGAATTGGAAACTATAGATAAAGATAAACAAGTTGGTATTTTGTATGAGATATTTTTTGTAGACTAGAACCATTCACTTCATTTTATTATCTGTTACTAAGAACATAACATACATAAACTAACATAAATCATTATGCCTGTATTCCCCGAAGGGTTGGGCAGAGGTGTACCAATGTACACCCACAGTTCGCCGGTATTTTTTGGTCTCATCTAATATGGGGTCGAGCCTATTGCCATTGACCGGGCGTAAATCATAACTCCGAGCTCTTACTGAGAATATCATAGAACACCGTAATAGCTCAACCAGGGATTGAAATCAGGACCCCTAGCGTAGCAGTCGCGTTTAGGACTACTATATTAACGAAGCAGGCAGACAAGCACTAAAGAACAACATGAAGAAAATTAGGTAAGGATTACACTGTACCTACATAAGCCAATTATGTTAATAATGCTTTATCAGGATTGGCCCTTACTTACCTATCTTTATTAAATTTAAATACGAAAAATAATGGCTTCCGAATTTGATTGATTCTTAAATTTTCATAAATAGAATAACCTCTATACCTTATAAAGGCTACAGAAAAAAAACAATAGTTTTTAAGTGTGCAGCTTTACACACGATGCAGTCAAAGATCATTGGTAACAAAAATAAAATAAAACGTCAATTCCCTTGCACGTTTTTTATATAATCAGATATTATTTCACGCGGTTCTTTTGTACGCTTAGTTGTGTATTTTTTGCCAAGAAAAACCTTTTTGCACAATCGAATTCTTTAATGGCTAAAATTAATTATTAGTATGGCACCTCGATAGATAAGATATAAGTAAGAAAAACCGAGTTTCTGGCGGCATTAAACCATACCGGCCGCTTATTCTCTCTACCTAGTAATAAAAAAAACTTGAACTGTCAATTTGGATCGTAATGCAACGGTTGGTATCATTGCTGCTTCAGCAACATTTGCCATCCCTTTTCTTATTACTGAATCCTATTATAGCTATCTCCTTCTCATATCTAAGCGCAACCTGCCTCTTGATTGGAACATCAACCTGTTTGTGTGGTGTTCCATCAATCGACACAGAGTATCCTGTGGACATTTTTTCAAGTCCATTATAAATAAAAATGTCGGAGGCAATAGAAAAATAAGGACGATACAAATGACACGGTCTTTTGAACGTAACTATTTGAAAGGCTTTGTTAAAATGTTTGTGTGAGAATCCAGAGGTCATAATGACATTTTTGTGGCTTAATTAATGTCTCGTCTCGAGTTCAGTGTGTTGCGTCCCTTTGTTCCCATCCCAAGCTTGCCTATTATTCAACTTTCAAAGGCCTGTAATTTCCATTGGTAGTGGTTATAACCTTTACATGTGTTAATTAAATAAGCATTTCGTTTTTGTCGTACCTATTTCTTATCAAATAAAGCTTTTTTCTTCCTTTCTGTCTAATAATTCGTTGATAGTCTAATATTTTTATTTAAAAAATGATTATTGTGAACTATGTCTTCTCGATTTATTATATTTATTAAATATCTATCATAATAAAATATCCCTATTAAATTATTAATATAAATCGTTACTGCGAAGTTCTATCTGTTACGCTTTTACACCTAAACCGCTGAACCGATTTCGATGAAATGTAGTATAGAGATAGATTAGACCTTGGAGAAGGACATAGGCTATCTTTTGTATCAAAAAGCCTTTTGGGATGCTGGTAAAACCGAGGGCAATATCTACTTAGTATACAAAAAACATAATAGAAGTTCTACATAAAATACTCAAGTAAGTTCTTTCATGATTGTCATATATTTTTAGAATGCATCCAGTACCTAATCTAAGAAATACATACATTAATCATTACAATGTACAAGGTGTTCAACTTTGTTTTATTAATATAAACATAAAAAGTACCATCGATACACCTGTTACATTTCCCGATTCGGACCCAAAGAATGTAATTAGCCGTTGCTCAACTGTTCCGCTCGATCAGTCTTTGTTTTGGGATTCCAACCTTTTTTGTTTTATAATCATTGAACGTCTATATTACGTGTCATTAGAGTTCACAAAATGGAGTAAAACGATGGAAATCTTTCAATTAACGCTGACGTCAAATGACGTTTGCGGTTCATCGGATTACGATCGTCCATGGCATCTATAGAATTAAGAAACTTTACCAGATAAATCTGTGAGATAATGTTTTAATTACATGATAATAACATTTTATCTTCTGTATTAGCTATATTATTTTACTAGCTTTTAAATTTAGCAATGTAGCTGATACATATCTATTTTAAAACTATAAAAGCTTGGGTTGATTAACCGGATAGCCTACTTACATGAGTCAATGATTTCGTAAGTTTTGAAATTTAAGATGATTCACGTAATATCCTCAAAGATAAGTCACGTTTTACAGAATATTGTACTGGGTATTTATTCTACTTATAAAACGCTAGTTTTTTTTTTCTGTGCCGTGAGACGAAATCAAGTTTCCTCGCCTCGTCTAACCGCACAGGGCCTATCCTGCGGCTTCTTTGAATGTGCCCGTGCACCGTATCGTATCCCCCTCCCGACCCTCCAACCTGACCACCGACCACTGAATCCTCCTCGGAATCACGGTCAATCGTCTTTTGTTGGTTTAACGCGGTACAAAACCAACACGTACACGGAATAAAGCAGTGTCATATTTAATCTTTTTCTGTTTGCCTGGTTGCCTTCTCTCGGCCTTACATTAAATAAAACGTGGTCCAGATCGATATTTTGTGTGTGAGCTATGATTACTGTCTTTATGTTGCTATTGTAACTTGCAACAACGACGAAGTGATGTAATACTTTTATAGCTAAAACATGACGAATAGATAACTATGGATTTCTATGTCCAAGCCTAAATGGGATCTTATTTTATCGATGTTTAATATCAATGGAGTAATAAGTTTATGTGCAAAATATTTCTTTATTGGAAACCATTAAATTATATTAAGACTTTAAATTGCCACTAGCTTTAGCAATAGTTAGTAACAGCATTTTTTTATGAAATTTACCGGTGTATATTAACGGGCTTTGGTCGATAGGCGTTGAAGCGGATAATCGATCCGAAATGAAATAACTGAGCAATTGAATGCACTTAACAATATCTTTCTTACTTTTTGGGGCTCTGTCTCAAGCGAATTGTCCATTGCAATGAGAGAGAGCTCATTAGAAATTGGCCACATTTAGACTGGTTTTAAGATCGATAAGACTCAAGCGATTTTGTCAGGTAGGTGTTTTTAGGCCTTAAACTGTAACTGTCTATCGAAACTAGTTGTCTATAAATGACAAGAAGTACTAGTATATTATAATGTTGGACAAGACAAGAATTTTTTTATCTGCGTATTGAAAATAAACTATCTATCATGAACGACCTAATATTTTCTGTTTTATTTCGAAAAGTGAGCACTCTTTAAAACTCCATTAAAATTGATAGGTTCCATTTAAAACATTTCAGAACAGTCAATGTGCAATCTAAACACCTGTAAGATTGGCTAACTGTTCTCTGATGAAACGATCGAATGACATCACTTTAGATGCTTCCGTTGATTTCTGTAATTCTTCTCTTTTTGTCTAAAGTTCATTCGCCGAGCTTTCCTCGCTGCTGGGTACACAAAGTAACAACAACGGTTACTCGGGCAACCCAGATTGCTCGTTACTGGTTCTAAAGCCTCCATAAACTTTGGCGTGCCCAAAACAGCACTTAAAGTTGGGATCGGTAACGTGTTGCATAGACAAGCAGGAAACTTGACGTCATTTAAAATATTTTACCTGTGTCTACGCACCAAGCCTTTATGTGTTATTCTTATTTCAAACTAAACGTAATTGCTTAGATCCCAATCATTATTGTGAGCTCGGCGGGATGGCTCCCGGCGAGGGAACTAATCTTGCCTTGACTTTTGGTCGCATAAAAAAATCTTGGGTCTTTCTAATCGTGGGAAGTTCCGACATTGTTTTCGATCACCTCCATTATGATTCGGAATAACTTAATTTTTAGAAAGAAAGTGATTCAAACTCTTTTTATTATTTAGCTACTGTTTGCTTTTCGTTTCATGCAATTTGTTTGGCACTTCTTGTTTGGACTGCGATGAAAACATGACCATTTACCGTAGTAGTAAGTTTCTTTTTTTTTGTTTCTCTCGTCAAATATTTTCGATAAAATCGGCAGCTGTATATTATGTCTTAAAGTGCTGTTTTATTTTGCAACATCATTGTTCCCTTATCGATCTAGATAGTGCTATACCTTTCTCAAGTCATCATCCTGGAGCCACCGGGACAACACGGTGGTCGAGCACGAGCCTCGAGAGTTCGAGCCACGAGCCCCCCTATACTAGGGTTGCCAACCGTACTACAATATACTATATAGTATTGTACTGTATTTCTGGTCTGCGTACTGTTGAAGAAACACATAGTACGCAAAAAATACTATATTTTCAACACCAAAATCTTACAAACAAATCTTTCAAAATATTGTTAAAAATGCAAGAAGTGCAAATAAATATAGTTTTTATAAAAATAAATAATTCACAAATATATCTTTGTCTACTTTTTGCGTTTTTCATAAAATATTATTTTATTTTGAAGTGTTCTAATATTTTTTTATAGCTTCGTCAACGAAATGTTGGCAACCCTACCCTATACCTTACTGAAGTCAGGGTCACAATTTGTAAAAACTGGACCTGTTTGTACATTAAATTCGATATGCACTTTTATTTACCCATCGTCACACCAAGTACGCACAAACCAACAGACACCCGATACATGCGTCATACCTCCGGATGTGGTACCTTTACATCGGTAGAACCAGTTTTTGACAACGTAGTACTTTTTGTCTCACTATCTGGAACATTTGTTTGCCGTCGCGGTTGGCCATTAGCCGACTGTTTGATGTAAGATGTCTTGATAGAGGAATGGGTGCGGCTTAAAACAATATGTGGCCTTGCAATTTCGGGGAAGGTACGTGGTAAAAACTTAGATTCGCAACGTTTTTAAAGATTTTAATGAGTTGTTTGTCGTGTATTTTGTTTTGGGATTCGGTGGTCAGTTTCTTTTGTAAAATATAAGTTGTGAGTAAAACACCAAATGTTTTAAATTTAAAAAGATTTTACTGTTACAATTTTCGCTGCTTCGAGCTTGTATGTGTATGTAGCTTCTGCCCTCGGTTTCACCCGCATCCCAAAGGGCTTTTAAGGGTAAAAGGTAGCCTATGTCCTTCACCAAGGTCTAATCTATCTCTTTACAAAATTTCATCAAAATCGGTTTAGCTATTTAGGTGTGAAGAAACAGACAGACAGAATTACTTTCGCAGTTATAAAACATTTACACAATTTAAATGGCCCTTTGACCCTTCCTATGATAATACATTAAAAAGTGAGTGATGTTTAAACCATCTTTTGGAATAAGCCCTAACCCAGCCGAGGTATGGATACACAACCTTTATATTTAAGTATGCAGCAAAACACTACAGTAAAAGACAACTTTAAATTTTCACAATCCAACGCATGGTGATTAAGTAGTACACATCAGTACTAAACATCTTTACACTGTATTCACTACGATGAGAACAGAACGATACTATAAAGTTAAATTGCATATAAAGCATGGTTCACATGTCCCATATTGCCGTTCTCCCACGTAGGCTCCCATTAAGTTACTACACGCGATCATCAATCTAAGGCCGGAACAATGGGCATCGGCGACTTAGCGCCGCGAATTTTTCGAACCGAATCGCGAGACACGTGTGAAATGGCGTTTGGAATCGCTGATGTGTGCATGACTTTCGATTTTAGTGTTGTGAAAGCTTCATGTATTGGTAATGTATGTTTTGTATGAATAACGAGGAAGTTATTGACGTTTTTACCTATTGTTCTGTTTTAATGATATGAGATATCTAACGTCAATTTTTTGCCACGGTAAGTGATATAGAATATGGTGCATAAATGAGCGTAAATGTTCGTTCGAAAATCAACTGTAAGCTTAAATTAGTAACTTTTTATTGACCAATCGTCTTTTTGGTTGAATGGTTCTGTATATTCTGTATCTACCAAAACATTATTTGTTCGTTTTGTTGAATTTGCAGATTGCTATTATTAACTGTGTACAAAATAATATCTGACAGCGCCATTACGAAAACCTGTTGGCTGATGTCATTCTCCAAAAAACCTTTATTGCAGGTTCTAGAGAAATACTAAGTCTGTTTTTTTTTGTTTTCCATGTTGATTTGCCTCTTGCTGTTCACTTGACGTGAAGCTAATGACTATTCGTTGATTAAAAGTTGATTTCTATTAACAGACCCATTGAAAAATCAAAGGTATTATTCCAAATTAAGTACTTATTTATTTGTGAGCAGCTTTTCGATAGTGAATAACATCAAATGTGATTCCACTATGTGCTTATGACAACAGGTTCCATCATTTGTATAGATATACCTTTATAATAATAATACTTAATAATAAATAAATATTTTGGGACATTTGTACACAGTACTATGGGTACTAGACAATGGATGTACTTATAATACTTATATACGTTTTTTACATAAGAAACACCCAAACAAACAAATACTCGCGTTTTACCCACACAAATATTTGTGTCCTGTGGGAATCGAGCCCATGATCAGCAGTCTTGAACAACTAGACCACAGACGTTGTTGTCTTTGTTTAATTCTCCCATGAATTGCCATAACGGAACTAACAACACTAAATGGTAGTTAGGTACGTGAACGTCACTACTCTACTACGTGCGAAAATTCGATGCGTTATTTGTTCGTGAGAGAGTAAATTGAAATTTATGCCAAGATGTGACAGTTCAATGAGCCATAGTGTATGCGAAACAATGTCATTGACAGAAGCTGTACTTGTTTGGTTTATCGGCAGTTTTTGTTTGTTCAGTCTGTTACTGTATTCATTTCTGTAGCGCAGTATAAAGTATTGGTCTTAGGAGAACGGTTGATGAATCCGTCGACGAACAGTCCAATGGCGAATCGGTCTTAGGAGAACGGTTGCTGAATCGTGCTCATCTTTCAGCAAAAATAATACTTATTTTGTCTGATTATCTTCATTTATAATTTTTGTCAGTTCAAAATATCTTCGCCTAACATAACTTTTTAAGATTATTACAATAATCCACAGAATCGTCAGCCATTTTGTTTAATTAATCATCGATAAAATCTTTTAGAAGTTGAGGTTTTCACCCAAACAATATTAATGGAGTTTAATAATTTCAAAACGTGAAAGTCTTTTATGCGATATGGGATTGTCATGAGCATAATGGTTTAAAATAATATAAAGAAGTTAAATCACATCCCATAATGTCCGTCGTAAATTAAATAAAGGTTGCATAAATTGTATCTTCGACCTTTTTATTTTTTTTTCATTCTCTGACTCTTTTCACTTTTCATAATTCGAATGGCATTTACCGTTGAGTAGTTTTGTTGGTTACTTTTTTATTAACCCGTTTTAGTTATGCATGCGCGTGCGACACGTACAGAGGCTAGCACATCAAGTTACCACAATATGTCAAATTTTTATTGATCCATTTTCAACTTTAATACAATAAGTACATTAAGGTTCATATTCAATTGGGAAAATTTGACAGTTTTGGATAGCTTGACCTGCTGGCTTCTATACATGTATGTATTTTATTACTGAAGTCGGGGAAGGATATAATAGTGCCTAAGTATGTATAAATTGTAAATGATTTCCTAGAAATAACTCTTCAATTGTTATACCTACTTATTAAAATATAGAATTAATTAATCGCTCTTTGCGCGTTAGAATCGACTACTTACAAGTATTAATGCTTTAAATCTAGCAGTATTTACTATAAATGAGCAGGTAAAGGTTGGTAACCGTTAGGGTCAATTTATATTGCCACGGAATGGAAGGAAATTTGGAAAAAAATAGTATTATCCGTCTTTACCCAATTTCATCAAAATTGGTTCAGCAACTTAGGCGCGATAGCGTACAGACAGACACAGTTACTTTAGCATTTATAATATTAGCCGTTAGGGGATAATTTATTTCCTAAAATCTTAGTAACATTTTAGTTCGTCTAAGATTTAAATTGCTATGATTTTAGTTCATTACAAGAACTACTTACGAGAAAACAGGGATATTCAAAAACCGTATCAAAGTACCACATTACAGCGCCGACCGCGCTTCTAATAAAGATATCATTAAACATAATTTACGTACAATGTTGCGCACATGTAATGAACGAATGAATGGTTCGATCGTAATTTCGTTCGTTCTATCAAAATTATAGCATCGATCTTTCATTCATTACCAATTTCGCAGAACCCGGTCGGTGTGTCATTTCGTTGAACACACATTGTTAATTTCCCTTGTAAGCATATTTTAACTCTGCTTACCTAATATTTTTTGTTTCCTGTCCGGATTTTAGCACGAAAAGGTGCGCGAAACCGGTGAATTCAGTTTTTGGTTTAAAAGTTGCCTTAAAAATTATGTTTTATTGAGTACCTAACGATATCTCTTTATAATTGTTACAGGATTAAAAATTAGGTACTTACAGTAGGTAATGTCAGGAAAGTTAAAGTATACTTAGGTATATGTAAGTATGTAAATATTTTATGGTAGTCACTCAGAATCAGGCAGAGGGGCTCGTGGCTAAGATATAACTACGCAGACCAACCGATCTGCAAGGTTAAGCTGCGCTAGCCACGGTCGATCTGTGGATGGGTGACCATTCTTATCACATCGAAACCCCTCCGTGCCTCGGAGAGCACAAGGAAAACACCGTGAGGAAACCTGCATGAGTTGGAGATTTTTCTCGACGGTGTGAGAAGTCTGCGAACCCGCACTAGGCCAGCGTGGTGGACTTGCCTAATCCCTCTCATCCTTGGAGGAGCTCCGTGCCCAGCAGTGGGACAGTATATGGGTTCATTATTCAGCCGCACTGGTTAGACTGGAAGCCGAACCCAACATAGTTTGGAAACGTCGGAGGAAGATGCTTCATTAATTGATACATAAAAAACTTTACTATAGTTACATAATATTTATTCTATAGTAAACTATAAAATCAGCGCCTTAACACACCTAATTCATTGATTACCCCTTTATGTAGAAGGAAAAGGTCAGTGCTGTCAAACAATAATTAATAACTAATTCGTGTGTACGTTGAATAATAACATTAATTAACAATGGAATAAAACACATACTTAATTATTTTGTACTAATGAAGGTTTCATAGTGAAGCGTATTAAGAGCGTATGTATATTTTTGTACTTACATGTAGAACATAAGTAAACGATTTCTATAAATAAACCTTATTGTTTATTTCTTACTACTTAAATTACATCTTAGGCTTAGAATAATAACGCCGTTCTTAAATTACCATCCTATGTACATACCACATTTTGCGCAAATAAATACTATTACCACTTGAAATTCTACCATCCCATAAGGAAAATCCTGCATGGCATGTAGCCAACCAGTCAATCAACCAATAATATGCACGCCACTATTGCTCTATTCTCGTGCCAATAGATGAGGTGACGCCACCAATCTGATTCCCTCACGGCTGGCAACTTTATCGCTTCCGCCTGCACCGGCGCGGGCGCCGCGAACGCGAGTAATAGCAGACCTTATCTGAGACAAAAGGGCCGACGCCACTATACCATGTTTTGGTGCGTTTACCCTATTTATAGGATGTTGTCTTTGAATGGTCCTTAGTTCCGATAACAATATCCATATTTATTTAACGCCCATGTCTGTGGCAGTCGTTTTCATTTCCTATAAAAGCTATCTCTTACAGCCATTATATTATTTCACGCAGAATTGACAGAACAGTTACTTTATGATTATGATATTCACTAAGTCCAAATTGTGTTGTTACGTAAATTAATTGTTATTATTTTTGTTTCAGGTGAGTATTTAATTTACCAGTCCTCATAATAATTATACGTTTGGTAAGCAACTCCATTTACAATCCTGGTACAGCATCTATTCATCTTTTTAATCCTAGTATTTTCTCAGCAAATTGCCAGTATCCGCGTTCTTAAGGGAAACTGGTCCTTGATCTCTTTAACAGCCGCAAGACTTGTTCGTGAATTGATGATTCGAGTTAAACAAATGCTGTGGTTTGAACTTCGCTACCATTAGATAAATTGAGGTTTCTTAGAGCCGTATTCTAGAATAGCACGAAAGCGATAATTTATACTTTAGGTCACCATTGAGTGACTTACTCAAGCTTAAGCTCAAATCACCGTGATGCTGCTGTTTTGTGTGAAGGCTTTAATCCTTAGACATGTAACCCTCTTATACATAATTCCAGAAACAAAAGTTCAAAGGACCATTCTTAAATCAATTTTCGTGACGTCATTTACCGGTACTTCGTTCTCTCCGATTCTCAGGCTGCTTACCAAGGTTTTATTCACAGCTATTACAAGCATTACGAGCTATATTATGCAAGCAGAAACCAAGTCAGTCACATCATCTAAGTTCGAACAATGTCAAGTGTTCACTTACATGCTTTTTCCCGTTGCGTTCATTGCTATAACGATCAGCGATTCACCTATTTCGTCTAATGTTTTTATGCATCGCGATGGGTGCATAAACTTCCATGCATTATTGCTACTTTGGTATTCCTAACATGATTTTTAAATCGTTTCTGATTATATGTAGGTAATTTAAATTGCTGATTTGATATCATTTTCTTTGTTACGATTTAAAGTAATACGATATTATATCTGCCTAATCGAAATTCCTAAAGTTTTTTTTTTAAGAATCATCAGCGTTAAATGTTACAAGAAATATTTCCTCAAAAGTGTTAGCATAAAAACTGCTAATAGGTTACTTTAAATATTTTTTTTTGTTTACGGACTCTTCAATATTTACCTTATTTATAACAAAAGACGCATCGCAAATCATGTAATGTAATTTTAGTATATTATATAGTAGTAGTAGTTAGTATAGTAATTTTTTTTGGTTATTCTTATAAACTAAAACATAAATAAAACATTATTTTACTTTATTAAAAATACTATTAATTGCCTATCAATGTGATATTTTCTGTCAAATTTTGACGGACTCGAGGTTAGAGTTTTGATGTAGGCAGGTACCTAATCAATAAATGACATGCAAGCTGCTACTAAAACGTAGGTATCTCGCACTAGGCCTGCGAGCGGTTGAATTGGGGGATTCCACCGCCAGACCAGACATTGGCACCAGTAGGCGGCACGCTTGCGGCGTATATCAGTATGCGACGAAACATGTCGCTAATTGACGGGGTCCATCGACTCTTGGACCACAGCCTGTCATTAGGCTTGCCACCTCTCCCGGATTTCCGGGAGTCTCCCGGAATCGTACCCTAAAAACAGAGATCTCACGTCTCCCGGAATTATTTCAAGATTTTATTTATTTATTTATTATAAGGAAAGCTTACAGACTACTAGATATGTAACATTAATAAAAGTAACATAAATTGTCGCTATTTACAAGCTTCCACAAGTTAAATATCTTAAGATTAACTTATTTCCTTAATTGAGAACTTAAATAATATGATATTGAAAAGATAATCGAAATTATCCCGGAATTTGAATTGTCATTTAAATTATCGATCGCTGTCGACTGGACTAGCGGGCGGTGGCAGAAGTTCGTAAATTTTCAAATGGATTGTAATGCGTTTTTTGGATTTGTGAGTTCCAAACCAGAAATTTTGAAATCTTTACGAACAAATTAAAAATTTAAGTTAAAAAAAATGTGTTAAAAAATTAGGTACTTGCTTTATTTTGAGGTTTTTTTCCCTATCTCCCGGATTCAAACGGCCAAGAGGTGGCAACCCTACCTGTCATGGTCGTGGCGAATTTCGCGGATCCCATGGCCATGACTATAGGGCAAGTAAAGGCAAGTGCGGTTTTTAGTCGGTACGAGTCCGACATACCCTGCCACCTCCCCGGGTGGCGGAGGATCCATGAGGATTTTCCGTACTATAAAAAAAAAGGTATCTCACACTAGGCAAGCACTTTCTCTCAATATCTACAAATATGTCCACAAAATGACCTGCACAATTTTGCATCGCACAGTTTGTCACACAACATAATCTGGTGTATCTGGCAGTCGGCGCACGCGCACGTTGACATGCATGCCACGCACGCATCGGATAGCATCGCGAACATTGGTCCCTCGTGTTTACACGGATTAGGGTTATCAATATCCTATTTGTTATTATTTACTTTTTTTTCTTTTGTTAATGTTGGTATGTTCTATCTTTGATGGACAAGCCAACAGAATATTTTCTTGTCTTAAAGTTGAACAAAGCATCAAAACATTACTTGCGCTTGTGTTTTATAGTTACTGAGCATAAAGACCAAACGACGGTCATTCTGCGTGAAAGAACCTGACATTCCTGACTTATTTACAATGAATTCCTTAAGGTGTAGGTAATATTTATCAGCTATGATGGATATCAAAGCGTAGACCACACACTAAGACACTTTCCCCCAAGTTATTCAATAATCTTGATACGAACTTGATCAGCAATTTAATTTTACTTTCCAAACTATTCTTTTGTCCAGTTATAGATTTCTTGATCTTTGTCAAATTCACGTCAGTCAAACGTCAGTTTTGGTTGAAAACAAATTAAGATATTGCTGTGGCGTGACTCATGTCTGTCTTCAACATAGAGATACGATTCGATATCGAGTGAAAAACCAGTTGATTTTCAAAGTTGAAAATTGAAGTAACCGGTCATAATTTTAAAACAGGGATATGAATTTCATATGATGTTAAATTAATTTCCTCAAATCGACTTCCAAATCTTTGTACTATTGAGCTTTGCATGTGATTTCGCGATAATCGTAAGAACAATACATTAAGGCAAATAACATTATAATAATCCAAGTTTACAAATGGTCCTTACAAAACCCAAGATGAAGATCGCCCGTTAAATATGTTTTTTTTAAACTAAGCAAATTATAATTTAGCAGCAATTACACTTTGTTAGGTTCCATAATAACAAAGACATTTCAATATTCATGAAGGTTTGTTAACTTCAAATCAAGGTTTATCGTCATAAATTGCTATAGTTAAACCTGTCGAATTACATTCAAAATTATTTAAACTTTCCGCATTCCTATGCGAAGTAGCGATTAAGGTACTAGAATAATTATGAACGTTCAAATATTTTAGGAACGGTTTTTAATGTAGACAAATTGTGTTCCATTGCCATTTTTGGTCCTTCAGCTACCAAATGACGTATTTCAAAAGTAGTTTAGATGAAATCGTATGGCGTTCGTACGTCACGGTACCTGACGGTTGCTCGGGTCACTGCCCCTGAACTCGTCTGCATTTCCTCTATTTACTGGTGTACTAACCTCATGTTCGGGCTTATTTAGGGCGTGAATTGAATGAAGGTGCATTGTTTAAGTAGTCGCGTAACAAAAAGTAGGGTCTTTAAATGAAGAATATTTATTTATGCTGATGGTTAATTTTGTAGGCGACGTTGGTGTCATCTTTGATAGTATCGTAGGAGAAAAAGGTTTGTTTTGAATTGAACTGCGCCTGATATATGGTGTTATTACTATAAGTAATGCCAATCTTAGTAATAACCCGGAAGAACATTCGCCAGAAAAGTAAATGATTTACAATGATCCATGTCGGCTTAATGTTAAAGATATTATGTTAACGAAAGTGGTTGCAGTTCACAGCAATTTTTGTTCCATTATTTAATCAAGTCATTTGAAACGTAACATGTGAAATGTCATCACGAACTGTTCTTTGAGCACATTATCTTATTAACCAGTTCTAGCGTCTAACGATCGTGTGCGAAATAACCCATCTGCTTGTTGCGGTGAAACCGTGCGCTGACCTTTGACACAAAATCCAAGATGGCTGCGAGCTGTCAAATTAATACTCTTACTTTCCTTATCGGCTTACGAATCATTACTTTACAGTTTTGTAGACTCTTTAGAAGACTATTTGCGTATTTGATCCACAGATACAATTGTGAAATCTTTTTGAAATAATTAGCGCTTTTTGTTAGGAGTTTCATTACTGACTACCGGTGGCTATATTGACTGTGTGATTCACACTCGATATGCCTTCCTATTTTATGGTATTGCCTATAAAAGAGATGGAATGATGCGAATTAAGCATCCAAATATATCGGCTATACTGTATATGCATTTCTAATTCGCAAATAATAGTGAATCAACTCCGGATAATGTCTGTGAAGATATGGTACGTTATTTGAGCTCATAAACGTTAAGTAGCCGTGCAAATCTTGTTTAGCATTCATAGTTGAATTATTCGGAATTTGAAATTTCACCGAGATGTATTGGTCAAACATGACACCGCGAGGGAATAATAATGAAAACTTACGTAATTTTATTGTCTATATTATGATTCATTTATCAGCTGAGAACCTTGATTTCCGGAGCGCAATAAAGCTATTGACACTTAATACAGTTTCCTTATGCGTTCTTCTCATATGATTGATCGCTGTAGTTTTTCCGTTGAGTTTTTTGTCCATTCGAGTTGTCTGTTTAAGTTATAGCTCAAGTTGGGTGTTTCTTATGAACCAGTGAAGAACATGTTTATTGTTTTTATGGGTTTGTTTTATTCATTAGTTACTGTTCACTGAACATACCTGTTTAATATTTTTAGACGACACGTCATTCAAGTGCATTTTTAAGATTTAGTATTGGACTTTACACTCATTATACATCGAGCCTTTTCCTAACTACCTATGTTAGCGTCGGCTTCCTAATCAGATATAATCAGATGCGGCTTAACATCAGTATATTATACGAAGCTACTGGCATCAGACATCCGCAACCCAATTTCTCAGGATATCGGTGTTACCCATGATATCCTGAGGCTATACTGGTTGTTAGGCATTTTGTGTGTGTTCATATGACAACCGGGACTGAAGGCTTTACGTTCTCTCCGGGGTACGGAGGGGTCTCATTGGGTTAAGAATGGTTACCCATCCACAGAGTGGCTGCGGCTAGCGCAGCTTAATTTTGTATATCGTTTCGAGCCCATCCGTATTGGACTTTAAACTGTGGAATTGAATGTTGTTGCTGCAAAGCTGGTTAGCCCCCAAGGCTCTTAGGCTTGTAGCTCATGGTTTTACAGTAAACAAGTTCAGCACGTTGGAATAAAGGTAATGGGGTTCATAAGATCATGAATTTAATGAGGCTGATTTTATGGTTTGGTGTATCTGGCACTAAATGTCCATTACATTTACGGCTTTAACCAGGCCTTCCCTGTAGGCCGATATTGGCTATAAACTTTTAATGTTTAGGAACTAGCTTTCCCGCGACTTTGTTCTCATTGTTGACTATTATTTTCATAACCTTCAAAATAAACTTTTCTAAACAAACTTTCTACATTATAAGTTTCTTTGTTTCATCATCTTTCTTTAGCCTCTTTTTAAATGCTCCAGGATTATGTATCTGATTATTTTTACTCTAGATTACTTCACTGAGTTCCTTTTAATACAGTTCGAATACCTACTTTCTCCGAAGTTTCCAGTTGTTTTAATCAAAGAATTAACATAGGCTGCGGATAATATAAACACCATAGCCATTTTATTTATCGTTGCAAATTTGCCATTTTATAAAGCACTTTAGATTACTGATAGCGACAAATTGGGTTTAAGTGAGTCGATGATCTCAAACCTACATAAAGCTACGAGAATGAATGAAAAACGTAGAATAGCATCCCACGCGGTCGTAAGTAATGAGGTAACGGTGTTTGTAAACAATGGACAAGAAACTTGTCACTGTTGCTGTGTGTTGAACTTCGAATGCAATAAGCTCGGTCTGAGTTGTAGCCGCCAGTGTTACGTTGCACGTTACAGTGTCATTAATTGCAGTAACATTTGTCAAAAAAAGTATTGCTAATAATGTTTAAGTTATTTCTGCACTGCATCACACTTTATATGGAACATTTAACCTATTTCTTCATCGCCGTGTCTTTTGCACGTAGTTCTTCCGATACAACGCTTTGTTTCTCAATCCTATGCGACATGACGTGATGCATTGCTTAGGGTTAGAAAATAACAAGTCTAGACACATACGCAGATAGCCAGTTGCGCAATACGACAATCTCACCAATCCAAGATGCTTGCAATATCAGTGTGTTTCTCATTATCTACTAGCCTAGTTGTTTAGTATGCTATGTGCTTCAGTATAACTTTGGCTTCTGTTCAGATACCTTAAAGTATTATAACATAATATCACGCCTATGTTTCTCAAACGGTTAGGTAGAGGTGTATTAATGTAATAGGAGGCGAGCATTCTGCCATTTAACCGGGGTCAAGCTGCTCCTGAGAATTTCATAGAAAAATCCAATGACACTGATCGACCTGAGAATCCAAACCAGGACCTATACAGTAGCCGTCGCAGTTACATCCACTAGATTAATGAGGAAGTCAAGTATAATAACGAGGAAAGTAATCTTATTTATCGGAGCTTCTGTACCTACCTCTTCCAGAGATTCATCGTTTAATATCAGTAAAGAAATTCATGAATTTGACACATCGATTCATCACTGCTACTTTTGCAATTGTACCACAATTTATTACGTGTGTAAGTTAAAGACGTCGTATAATTTTACAAGACACAAACGGAAGAAAGCACTTTCAGTATCGGTTAGGTTGTTAAAGAAGTGGGACTCACTTTCTATATTGCATTAGCGGTAGTCTTGCCTGTAAACTGCGCTGGCTGTTTATCATAATATACATGTACAGTATTATATGTATGCATGTATTGAACAATCGATGTTCCACTTGCGATGCGGGTACAACAATTGACTTTGACATTTCCAAACGACTTCTAAAGGTCTTTAGTGTTCAAACAGTTTTTCCCAATGAAGCACAATACCTACCTACCTAAATTTTAAAGCAATTTATCAAGGTGACATAATTCTCTTGCCGTATTATCTCATTTCCAGCGTTCCCTTTTTGTAGTCTCCGGCACGAGATAATCGACGACAAAATTATTTCGTGACGTGCATGTTAGGAGAGTAAAAGACAAAATAAACGACTACCTGCATTTCAAATGATTCCTTTTTAATGCTTTACTGCAATAGTCAACATTTGAAAGTGAGTAGTAAGTAGGTATTTTTTGTGTGCGTTAAATTTTTTTATATCTTTGAATGCTATGTAATTACATTTAGGCTGTGTGTTGATGATATAATACTATATCCTACTCCAATGATACGAATCTAAAATACTACATCGAAACTTCACAATAGTGAAATTGCCGATCTTATCGCTAACAGCAAATTCTTACGGACCACCTAGTCGAGATTAAAGTCTCATTGAATGATGTCCATTTCTGAATCAACCTGTAGATGCCGAAATTGGCAAAGCAGCGGAACGTTTTATTTATTAGTTGAAGCACCATTAACCGTGTTTGGTATGACGACTTTACAGTTTAAAAGTAGGCGGACAGTTAATTCTGACCGCGATAGTTTGAAATTTGCATAAAATCAAGCAAAGGCTTCTTCTAGGAATAGGCAAGAAAATCCCATAATCGCCTAATAAAGGCACAATATTCAAGTTATCTCTCTTCGCTTTGTGATATTTTGTGGAGATTGTCACGATTCTAAGCAAATGTATAGAGACCCATACTTTACGGGTGTGTTTTACGTCCCATCTAATGAAGGGTGATCCTATTGCCATAAACTGCGCACAAATCTAAACTCCAAGCTGCTACTGAAAATTTCATACATAAACTTTGCTTGACCTGGAAATCGAACTCAAGCGTAAAACGTTTACGCTTGAGTTCGATTGCCAAGTAGTTACTAGGCAGTAATAGGCATTAGGACTTTAAAAATGAGGTAACACTTAAACTAACAATAATACATAACAAATTACGGAATGATTTCAAAAATGCTATTACAACAAAATAATAATCCATCCGTAATCCATAATAATCCATATACTGTCTGCCACTACTGGGCACGTGTCTCCTCTCACAGAATGAGAGGGATTAGGCTATAGTCCAGCACGCTAGCCTAGTGCGGGTTAGCAGACTTCACACACCTTCGAGAAAAACTCTAAGCCACGCATATTTCCTCTAAAATCTCCAAGGCGTGCAGGTTTTCCCAAGATGGTTTCGTTCACCGTATAAGCTAGTGATAAGTAATTAATTATTAATACGCACATGATTTCGAAATGTCAGAGGTACGTGCCTTGCATTCGAGACCTTCGACTTGGCAGTCCAATGGTACTAGAATATCATTGATAACAACAAACGGTAACAAAGGATGTCATCAAAATCTGCCCAAATGATGTACCGAGGGTACACTTATTGGAAAAAATACCATGTATTACGCTGGTTAAAACTCTTGTCATACTTTTATTTTATGTTCACAAGGGGATGACAAAAAATTACTTTAAATTTGAAAAAACGCACGCCATTTTAACACACTGTTATCAGTTTCAGTGTTTTTATAGTAAAAATTGTCAACTTGATAGCTATCTGCTGTCAGTGTCAGTTTCGGAATGTCATACACACACCATTTTGGCACAATATTATCAGTTTCATAGTGATTTAATAGTAAAAACTGTCAACTTGACAGCTGTCATGTATCTCAGGTACAAATTTGGGCTGAGTTGTATGGACTTTTGATGACCTCCTTTCTAAATAGTTTTTCGTTCTTCCTTTGTTTGCCTCGCACCGAAAGCTTCCAGCCTAAAGCTACATGTTATAATATCGTTTGTTATCACCGCGTGTTGTATAAACAACTTTAACAAGCACTGTACGTTCACATACACGACATTTGACCGGTAAACCCTATAGGCCCGAGCTATTGGTAAGTAGGCCTCGCTTTCTATCTTGTATTAATACGTTTTCGCCTGATAATAGTTCGTGATCCTTGTATAGATATTTTTGATCCAGCAATTTTTTTTTTTATATATTTTTTTTAGATACAACAAATATTTGACAAGAACAGCATTATAACAATTAGGCACTAGCGATGGGTCGTTGACGGTTTTTTGTTAACGTAACGTTAACGTTAATTAAATTTGTCAACGAGTTAACGTGTTACTGATAACGTAAACCGTTTAGTTGCCATTGTTTTTAACGCTACGCATTGTTTCATTGATTATTTTTCCCGCTAAGACGTTCAATGAGTGTCTCTCTACATCTACTGATCTGATATTTTATCATTTTATTAAATGTATTAATGAAATTGAAAAACGTTTGATTGATTCTTAGATGACCTTCCCTTCATACTTTTTCTTCAGGCTTTCATAAATCAAGTCTTGGCTATGTTACTTAGAGTTCAAATTCGAACGTCGCTCGCAATCTATGATGTTATTTTCAATGTAAGTTTCGGGTCAAATTCCAAAATCTGTTCATCGGTTTAGAAGTGAAGAGGTGACAGATAAACAGACAATTAAGTTTCGCATTTCAAAACCATTAAATGATTAAGAAAGTACCTACTTTTCTATGATGAATATTCAACTCTATTAAACTAATATTAATATCACTATTCCTGACAATACCATATTGACATTGCGAAACTGTGCTGATTTAGTTACCGTGCTTCATTGGTTACAAAATTGACTATCTGGTAGCCTAGTGCATTAGAAATGCTCTTAAACAATAAACCAGCAGTAAAATCAATAGAATAATGGTTGTTGTCGTTTCCTAAACGATACATTATTAATATTCCTTGCATATACTTAATCTTGCTGATAAGTAGCAATACCTACCTAATACGAGCTTAATAGGAAGCTGGTTGAAAGTACAATTTTACATATGTAGGCATATATAAATTTTATTGTTCAGTATTGTCGTAAAATTCTTGACTCCTGTAATGACAGAGTTTCTAAGGATTACTCAATTAGTAGGTAATACTAATATTTAGATACTGGATAATGCAATTTTTTTGTTATATCGAGGTACCTCATTGATGCATTGGTTTGGTAACTACAACACAGTGTTCAAGATCAGTTTTCAAGCAAGAACAAATGCATGGTACCTACCCATATTTGTATTACCAGAAAACTTAGCGCCTTTGATAGGAATTGTCTTGATTGGTCGCGTTATTTTACTTATCCATTGAATTAATCTTATCCTTATTCTTATTATCTATCGTATCCTTATTAAATCTTATCCTTTGCTTATTGCTTTATAATAATAATAATATATTCTTGGTCAATTTTACACAGCACCATCAAACTAAGCAGAGCTTGTACTGTGGGTACATGTAGAAAATGGATATAATACTTGTATACTTTTTTTGTAAATACGTACTTATAACACATTAGAAACACCCAGACAAACACTTGTGTTCATCACATAAATATTTGTGTCCTGTGGGAATCGAACCCACGACCCCATTATGCGTAGGTACCACTAGACCACAGACGTCGTCTTTATTATTGTTATTAAAAGCCTGTAATGTTCCACTGCAGGACAAAGGCCTCCCCACTCTTCTTCCACTTCGCTCTGTCCGTTTCTGTTAAGGACCTGTCTTTTTGGATCGAGTCCAGCTCATCCCACCATCTCCGCCTGGGTCTACCGCGTTGACGTTTGCCATTGATTGAATGAGCCCCAATTTTTATGACGTAGCAACCATTAAAACACTTCTAACATCGAACGTTGGTCTTCTAGTTCTAATTTTAGTCCACTTGCACTAATTAAAGTGTAAACACAGTGTTCAAGATACGGTGGACCAATTTATTATAGCTTTGACAAGAACAAGGCTATAAGGTCTTGATTTCTATGTACGAAAAGCCAGCCAGAGGCGAGACTGCCGGGGATATATGCAATTAAAAGGACTGATTACTTTTGTGGAGGGAAAATCTTAAAAGCTGAAAAATAATGATTATGAGTAATATGGTAAATATTAATTCTATTCACCTAACGACGGACGATGTAGAAAAGCAAGTAACTTAGTTGGCTAAAGCGTTCCGTGTACCTAATCGGAAGAAAGTTTCGAATTCTGCCTGGGACTTGAATTTTCTTTCACTTTTTTTTTTTAAATTTGTCTCTAATCCGGACAAAAAATTGTTTGCATTGACTCGTAGAGAAGAAAAATAGTATGATCTGTCGAGTAACAGGTTTTGTATAGACGCCAGCAGGTCAAGCTATCCAAAACTGTCAAATTTTCCCAATTGAAAATTAACCTTATTATTGAAAATTAACCTTATTAAAGTTGAGAATCTATCAAAGAAATTTGACAGATTGTGGTAGCTTAATGTGCTGACTGTGATTTGACGGTTTTGGATAACTTGGCCTGCTGGCGTCTGTACAAAAAGGTACAATGTTTCAGAGAATTAGACAATATTTCACGTTAATCCGAATCTCCCAAATTTATACCGTCATGACAGTAGATAAACTTTATGGGCGACGAAGTGCTTTTTATATCACTGAGGTGCTATAAAAAAGCAATAATGTTAAGTGGTAACCGTAGCGTATTAGTGCAACTGTTTATTTTTTTAAACGTAACAATTTTAATGATCTAAGTAATTTAAATGAACGATTTGGACTTTGACTTAGGCTATGGACAAGACGGTCTATCCTTAAGATATCGGTATTGATAAATCATCAACCCATATACTGTCCCACTGCTGGGCACGGGTTTCCTCTCATATTGAGAGGGATTAGGCTATAGTCCAACACTACTATAGTCCAGCCTACTGCGGGTTGGCAGACTTCACAAACCGTCGAGAAAAATCTCTAAGGTATGCAGGTTTCCTCACGATGTTTTCCTTCACCGTTTAAGCGAGTGATAATTAATTATTAATACGCACATGAATTCGAAAGTCAGAGGTGCGTGCCTTGGGTTCAAACTCGAGACCTTCGACTTGGCAGTCCAATGGTCATACCACCAGGCTATCTCTGCTTTTTATTGATAAATGATGATGATGATAAATGATGTATATTTCTGTAAATAGATCTTTACTACGTCTAACTGGATTAGCTTTCAAACCCTGAACAGACATGTAAAGTACACTTAAATTTATATAACAGCTGGGTACATATTATACTTATAATCGAGAGTCATTCAATGAAGAAGTTCTTGACAGTCGACTCTTAAAAATTGCATCAACATTAAAGTGAAGTTCTGTTGAAATCTGATAGGTTCTTCGAAGATATTTGATAATTAATATTTACCAACTTCATGAACTCGCAAATGTTTCGCAAACTTTATGGGCGACGAAGTGCTTTTTATATCACTGAGGTGCTATAAAAAAGCAATAATGTTAAGTGGTAACCGTAGCGTATTAGTGCAACTGTTTATTTTTTTTAAACATAACTATTTTAATGATCTAAGTAATTTAAATGAACGATTTGGACTTTGACTTAGGCTATGGACAAGACGGTCTATCCTTAAGATATCGGTATTGATAAATCATCATCAGTCATTCATTGAAGACGTTCTTGACAGTCGACTCTTAAAAATTGCATCAACATTAAAGTGAAGTTCTGTTGAAATCTGATAGGTTCTTCGAAGATATTTGATAATTAATATTTACCAACTTCATGAACTCGCAAATGTTTCGTCAATGTCACACCTGAATTATAATTTAATATTTAATAATATTTTTTGGGAAATTTTTTACACAACACCATCTAGTACTAAGTAGAGCTTGTACTATGGGTACTCGACAATGGATATAATACTTATAATTATACTTTTTTTTTTGTAAATACATACTTATAATACATAAGAAACACCCAGACCAACACAAATACTCATGTTTAAACCATACAAATATTTGTGTCCTGTGGGAATCGAACCCACGACCCCATGATCAGCAGTCCGGCTCGAACTCTAGACCACAGACGTCGTCAATTGAATAATAAAAAACTAGTTGCAATCAAAAGTAGGTATTCGAGTTTAAAATTAATAAGGTTCTTCAAACTAGAGATAAGTTAGCTTCATGTTTAACCTCTGACGCAAACAGAGGGTTGTTATAAGTTTAACGTGTGTACATCTGTTTGTTGTTTTGTGGCATTGTAGGTCCCAATCGGTTGAACCGATTTTGATTTAGTTTTTTGTTTAAAATGTGACTTGATCGAGAGTTTTGTTTGAAGATCATCAGCCTTTGTCTAGTTGATGAAAGGATGTGAGCAACTTCTACAAATCTGATCAATGCAAAATTTGGTACTTATCGTGTTTCTTTAATGATATTTCAAGCGGCGATTTCTTACAACAAATTTACATTTGTTTAAGTTAAAAACTTCGAAGTAAAACTCACTTAACGTAGCTTGTTAAGCTTCATGTTGGGTGTAAAACAAGTGACTAGCTCAAGGCAAACACTTCGGAAGATTACAGATTTACAACAATGTTTAAATTGTACCGTAGGGGTGTGTAACATATTTTCGTTTTTAAAGACCATTGCTACTATAAAGCTTCACAGTAAAAGACTGCTTCGGAATATACTACCTGGTATTAAGCAAGATCGCAAGCAAGTCGAAGTGCCTTGGATTCTTCCTCTGACCTTTCGTAATCATGTAATTAGTTATCACTCGCTTAAATAGTGAAAGAAATCATCGAGAGGAAACCTGCATGTCTTAAAGATTTTCTCGACGGCGTATGAAGTCTGCCAACCCGCACTAGGCCGGCGTGGCGGACTATAGCTGCTAGTATGTTTTCCTAAAAATTAGGAATAATATATGTATAGGTTTTCGAAATATGTACGATGTTATCATCGTATTTTGAAAACCTTACCTTATCGATTACCTTATAGTAATCAAATAATAATGTTATTAATAATAATAAAATAATAATGTAATCAAACACATAGTTTTACAAATTTCCTGTCATCAAAATACAAAAAAGTCACGCAATAAAAGCATTAGGTGCGCAATCGCGTCGTTAGTGTATTTGTAAAACTATTGCAACTGCACTTGCTTCACGGTATAACATCTTCAAGTATACTTATATTGGGTAAGAGATTAATATGTTGCATAGGACCTAGATAGGAATTATTGTGAAGAACTTCTAAAACGAGGAACTAATATATAGATAGCTAGTTGTGTTACCTTTCCTCTCTAAAAAATTATCTGATCTATAACGTGAACCAAACTCTTGTTTCGAATGTTGAAAGTAAACCTATGGCCACTCATGTACCAAACGTAAGATTTTTAAAAGAAAAACCTTAATCTTAAAACAACAGCTGAACCTGTGTGCGTAAAAATGACATTAAATGCATTAACGGTTATGAGTGGTGCTACCCAACTTATAACAGATTTGCTCCAATAAAAACACTTTAAGGTAATAAGAAAATTTATAGCAGGATTGCACTGTTAACTAATTTGTTGCCATCCTTAAATAAAAACTAGCAACCCTAAATTGGTGCAAGAAGCGTGTGATTTACAACAAGACACGCCGCAGGCGACAGTGTTCCTAAGAAGATCTACAGATTGCGCCCGCGCCGTAATACACAATACGTTTAGTTCTACATTTATTTACCTAATACAGCATGAGAACCGTGCTAAAGTCGAAATTTCGAACAGTAATTGGCGATTGTTTAGTTTCGTTCACTTCATTCCAATTCAATTTCGCGTGATATTTATAGCATTAAGTGACCATACAACGGTCAAAAGTCAGTTGCTCCGATACCAATAATGTGTATCTCGTTATTTCGAAATGTTTACACAATTTGCTTTATTATTCGGCAGTTAGACTCTTTCGCTTATGCATAAATGCTTTATCTACTTTATGTGTCGTGAGTAAAGGTTCAAAGTTGTCATGTCATAGTTTACGGTTCTATTGTTAGGTACTGAATTAGCTTAAACTTTATTTTGCTACTTAAATATTGTTTAGTTGTCTTCATAAAGTTATAAATAAAATCAAATATAATTATTTTAAAGTTAATTAAGCTAAGGCAAAATTCGACCGCGGGCAGGATTCGAACCTGCGTCTTCTGGTTAGATACACCAGACGCTATGACCACTAAGCCACCGCGATACCTACCCGCCATGTCGAATTTTGCCTTCACATTCTGAATTTACGTCTTTATGGTGCCTTTGCTTAATAACTTTAAAATCTTAGCATGGAAAATGACAAAAAATACAAAATAATAAATATAATTGTTATAATTGTCTTCTCTGCCATATGACAAACAAGCTTTTTGCCAACTAAGTTGGGATCGGCTTCCAGGCTAATAAGATGCGGCTGAATGTCAGTATTTTACAAGAAGTGACTGCACAGACCTTCGCAAGCAATTTCTAGACGAAATGAATACCCTAAGGATAAAATGGGTAGTAGACTTTTCGGCTTCTAACTGAGGTTTTCGTATGTTAATCGGGTTCGACGTCGGCATAATGTACTCTACGAGTCTCGGCAGCTATATACTAGGAATGATCACCCATCCATAGACTAACAAATACCTATATGAAACAGGAATTAAAATTCATGTCCATTGTACACTTAACACCTCATTACATGGCCAAAGGATGGTATGGGCACTAAAATTTACATATTCAGTGAATTTTCTCCATATGAAAAGATCCAAACTGGGAATTTTGTGTTTGCTAATAAAAAGCTTAAAATATGACGTCATTTATTACTTGTTAACAAGTATTGAGACTTAAGCTTGGCATATCATTTGTGATCAAGGAAAATAAAAGTTAAAACACTCTAAACAGGATTATTTTTGTGATTTCGGTCCAATAGCAATCGATTTGAAAATGATGATATGATATGATATAATAATATTCATAGACTGTCTAATATAAGGTCTAATTTTATTCAATTAAATCCTAGATATTCCACATGATTGTCAGATTAACACGTCTTATTACGGTACATAGCTTTTCGTACATGTTACGAAATACGTGGTATGATCTATAGACTTATTGGCAATATCCTTTACCGAAAACCAGTATAACTGGACTAGTCATGGAGGAGGCTTAGAGTACCGTTAGGGGAGTAAATCACATTAATGCTTTCCTACGCCCTGTACCCGTCATAGTGTGGCAGAGTTACATGTGGATAATTATGTGTACAATCCATTTCCGATGGTTTACTAGCGCATTCCACCCAAACAAGCGCTCGGTATAATGCAAATATTTAAACTGTATTTCTAAAGTAAGTCGGTTTGTTTTGGACTTAGATGTACAGTTGAAAATGCCGTCTTCCTAGAATAGACAAAGAACATTGAAACTTACCACTTAAAAGGCAGTTCCGATTTAAAAAATAAATGTATGTATAATAAATAAATGTACACAGAATTTCTCGAGAATCTAGCCACAACATTTTAAGATACGACAAACAAAATTCCTGTTCTACAAGCAATAAAGAATCCTAATCTCCAAATGAAATACGCGAGTAAATCAAAAGGTATCAGCTCAAGACAAAGTCACAGCAGGTGAGCATTGCTGACGACAACAGAGGTAGAACACAATATTCTGTGAGCATCGTTGGTTCTATCACATAAATTATCCGCGTGCTCCCATACGGTGCGGGTTGCGCCCGCGCTGCGTCCTCAAGGCATGAGTAAAAAGCGATAAGAGACAATCTAACGTTAGAAACGATGCATGATTAAAAATAAAATATATGGGAATGACATTTATTATCGCCCGATCTATCCTAAGCTTATGTCAGTTCTATAGATTTTGTTTATTATATTCGTTCGTCAATTTGATTGTCATATTGCAAATTATAGAGGCTCTGATAGTCACGTGCTTTAAAATCATTCTAAAACAACCAAGTTATTGCGTATAAAATCTGACTGACAGTTGCGATGAAAGACAATCGAGAAAAAAGAAGAAAAGATAATTTAAGTTGTTTACCAGAAAATCACTCAAATTTAGTCGCTCAGCCTGATTATGAAACGATTCTAAGCGTAAACTTTGTGTAGTAGATACATCATTATATATTATCTGTATTTTATATATACATGATTTGGTAGTAAATTTGACAAAATATGCAAACTTAAGTTGACGCCTAGATTCGTCTGTGTACCTAACCCAGCCTTAAACTCTTCTTGTTAGAATCAGTCCCGTTTAGTATTCGGTTTACCATGGATATCTGCGTATTTGAGCAAATGAATATTTATCCCTTTCTTCAGGGACTATAACGATGTCATTATCATAATTACAGACATGCAGTTCATAACATTTGGGAACGGTTTTGTCTGTGATTTAACAAGTGCAGTCACGAAATACTTAGACATAAAAAATCCAATATAATGGTGTGAATACATGTTATAGAATGCCTAAGTTTGCTTGAATGGCTATTTCATTCATGTTTTTCTTAATGAATTCATTCGCTTCGTTGTTATGTATTACGTGTCATTGGAGGCGTAAATAACACTTATTCTCCATATTAAACGATTGAGAAACACTTAATATTCCATTCAGCCACGGCAGATAAATGACTCATCGGCGATAAAATCGCAATCGATCCACAATTAATTCGCGTCTCATGTACAATACGAAAAATATATTGGTCACTAATAACAGTAATTGTATCCTAGTTAATTACATTTTTCGCCTCCCACTTGTAACTTGGACCATAAATATTGTAACTAATGCACGCCCATTCGCTGTCAAGCGGTACTGGCGGCATATCGGAAGAGGTGTGCAGATACGAACTGGTTGACGTATGTGCTACGTTATTAATTATAGCCAGACTGTAGCATATTTTCATATATATGCCTGGGAATTTAATCGTAAACTCTGTTAGGAAAAGCTCATCGCTTAACGAGACGTGTGAATTAACTGTTAGGCAATTTTAGTTAGACAGTTCCTAGAGCGAACTGAAATGGCTTTAGCGCTTTAAACATAAGGTTCCTAACGATCGATTAAATAGTTCTTATAATAATTCTCTTTGAAGCAAAATGTTTATAGGTACTTAACTTATTTAGTTTCATCTTTATACACTTATGTATTGAGGATACAGTATTGGAGTCGAACAAGTTTGATCGATAGATTCGAATAAGCATCATCGACAACTGTTATTCCGTTTTGTCTAAACAGTTGAACTATAAACACTTGGCGATCATCGTGAGGCCTTATTCTAAAGGCTGCAAGTCATCCGATATAATCATAAGTTACGACAGCAGTAGGTAGTATTGCAATTTGTAATGTAGCATGTTTAGACCGTGCTGTCTCAATGGGAAGCTCAAAGGAGTTTCGAGTCTTTGAGGCTTCCGCCGGTCTCCATTATTGTGGTTATTGCCTCATTGAATGCCTCGTTCACTTTGCTATCTACTACACAGTCTACCTCATTCCCGTTACCAGTACCTACTACTTTAATATCTAAAACTAACGACATTGCGTAGACTGTTACTAATACTCCTATTAATCTTACAAAACTACGCAAAATGTTGGTTCCAAGAATAGGTTCACAATGATTGCCCAATTTGAACTGGTGACCTTTCGATCGTAAATCCACACCCTATCTCTGGGCTATGTATCTATCGGTTAAATGTAAATATCTTGAAGGTATTTTAACCTAGCTTGATATGCACAACAGATTTGTAAAATGGCACGGAAAATGGTCCCAAATATCACGCACTTATGCACCTATTTGTAACCGAGACAATGGTTGAAATGTGCAAAGATAATGTTGAATACAAAGCTGAATACTAAAAGCGAACTTAATATCGTTTTGTTACTAGCTAATAATAGGTCAACTTATTAATTTTCGTGTATATCATAGACACTAAGCTAATACTGAAAAGCGGGTAGATGTGGAACGGGAGGATGGACATTAAAATGACAAAATAATGATTCTGGACAACAGAACCTTTCTGACTGAATATGAATATTTCACCATAAAACAAAGTAAATGTAAATTTTAACACCTGTCCATACAGTTTGCTTATTCGACTTGTGAAGTTAAACTTGGCATCATGGGTAAACGAACTCATTATCCTAATGCAAAGATGTATGGCGCATTGCCAATATTCGCTGCAGACTTGAACTTTATTGTGATAGAATATTTTTATTAGTTTCTATTGCTATCATATACATGTTGACTCACATTACTCGTAAATCGATACGTCGGCGTCGCGTCGATATCCCCAAATTCGTCGATAATGATCATACCAATACCCAATAGTCCTTCACAAATGAAAATAAAATTTAATCTAGGGAGATTCGCAGACCAATTACTAATCTAAATGCGAAAGTAAACTCTGTCTGTTTATTACGCTTTTACGTCTAAACCGCTGAACCGATGGTGATAAAATTTTATACAGAGATAGATTAGACCTTGGAGAAGGACATAACCTACCTTTCGTCTCAAAAAGCCCTTTAGGATGCAGGTGAAGCCGTGCTTACTTTCGCATTTATAATGTTAGTAGGGATAAATACTGAAACGTGTTGCAAGCGTCTATAGGCTACGGTAACCGCTTACCATCAAGTGGGCCGTATGCTTGTCAGCCACCTTAGTGGTATAAAAAAAAAGTACAATTACAAAATACAATCCTACAAAAAATAATCGCAGCATTACTTGATGTTATTATATGGCCTACGTATGGCCAACAGTGTACCGCATGCGTTAAAACTTAAAAGCCCTATTATGTATGCATTGTCACGCACTTCCCTTACAAAATGTTCAAGAATCAAAGCGACTATAGAAGATGCCGCTTCAATTAATCATAATAATATTATGAAAGGAAATGTTTTGTTTAATAGCTAGGGTTACATGGAAATCGGTTTGTTCTGTTGATACTAAAAGAAAGATAGGTATAATGCAAATTTGACACTCGCTTCGTGATTTAGTTACTGAGTAGTTGTAAACTGTTTTTTTTTATTACATACCATACCACCACGTCTCTATTTCCCGAAAGGTTAGTTCATGAAAGATGATTTAGAAAACACAATAGAAAAAAAATTTTTTGGACCCTCGAGAAGGTCATCGTTATATATTTTGGCTTTTTGAGACAAGCCTATGTCCTTCGCCAAGATCTAATAGTTCAGACATAGTCTACCAAATTTCATCAAAATCGGTTCAGCGGTTAGGCGTGAAAGCATTGCACAGCAAAGCATAGACGGACAGACGAGTTACTTTCACATTTATAATATTAGTAGGGATTTTGATAAGAATCTGGAAAACTGTGAAAAGGAGTTCCTTTTCACAGTTTTCATTGTTATGCATTAGCGTGTTTAGTAATTTGGGTGTTTATTCAACTTTATCTTGACTATCTTTTTGTATATTTTTGGCATTTTCCATGCTAAGATTTTAAAGTTATTTAGAAAAGGAAAAATTGGACCGCGGGCAGGATTCGAACCTGCGTCTTCTGGTTAGGTACACCAGACGCTATGACCACTAAGCCACCGCGACTCCCACCCGTCATGTCGAATTTTTCCTTCCCATACTGAATTTACGCATGTAAAGTAAGTTGTGTCGGTTGAAAAGTAAAAACTTTCATTTCAATAGGTGTTACTGACGTCACCATAAAGACGTAAATTCAGTATGGGAAGGAAAAATTCGACATGACGGGTAGGAGTCGCGGTGGCTTAGTGGTCATAGCGTCTGGTGTACCTAACCAGAAGACGCAGGTTCGAATCCTGCCCGCGGTCCAATTTTTCCTTTTCTAAATAACTTTATCTTGACTGTTATTTTTGACTAGAGGCCGAACATGCTTGGCACGAAAAAAAATTATCATCGCATTGTTTCGTCTTTAATCATACTTTCAGCACGAGATAAACGACGACAAATTATTTTGTGACAAGCATGTAGGCCTGCTATGTGTTTTACCATATTCTTCGATATTAGTCGATTCAGCAATTCTAGAAATAACAAAATATGTAGATATATTTACACTTAATATATCCTCCGAGCCTTGTCATAATATGTTGGGGTCGGCTTCAAGTCTAACCAGATGCAGCTGAATATCAGTACTTTACACGAAGCGACTGCCATCAGACCTCCGCAACCCGATGTCTGAGCAATACGATATAATAACCTGATTACCTGAGGATTGACTGCTTTTTTGGTCTTTAGGTTTCGGTACTACCACTAACAATTGTCAGTGTTCGCATGAGGGACCGACGGATTTACGTGTGTGTGTCTCGATGTATTAAGAACGGTCACCCATCCACAGCGGCTAGCGCAACTTAACCTTGAAGATCGGTTGCTCATCGTAATTCTAAGTTAGCCACGAGCCCCTCTACACTTAATTTAATTCAGTAATTAATATAGTCATTAATATAACCACAGGGACCGTCTAAGGTTGCATACGATACCATAAAATAAATAACATGGTAATTAAATCGTGATAGTAAGTTCAATACGACTTTTATGACTGTACAAAATGTATGTATTTGAGCGGCAGAAGACACCGTGTTTATGACCATTTTATGGCCGATCACGTAATATGAATACTGTTATACTGAATAATGTGGCCATTTCTAATGGAATGCGTGTTGGTTGTTCTAAAACCGTTGTAATTGATAATAGGAACCGCGCGCTTTAGGGTTACAATTCAAATTAATATTTATGTATGGTAATGTGAGTAATGTACTATTTGAAACAAGTGCCGTTTGACGGAGAATTTTAGGTTTAGTTATCCTCTTTTTCGATTTTCTCCATACTGATTTAATTCGTTACCGTTTACTTTTATTATTTTTGGCATTAACGCATGATAAAAAATTAGGTACTAGGCATTGAACTAACAGAATATATTGTGTCCGAATCCTCAGCAAGCCAATTCCAATAGCGTCTTATATTGATTAAGAAAATTACAATGGTTTTGCAATAATTGCGATTTGGCCTAGATCTGGTTTTTCGTCCCGAGAAAATGTAAGTATTTTTTGTAGGAAGTTAGAGAACAAGAGACGTACCTGAAGAGTCACATTACCTAGACGCCCTTACATATCTTAATCCTGCCTGTTTCGGAAGCTGATCCGCATTATTAAGTCAGTGAATAACATAAAAAGTTATAAGTAACATTCTTCAAAAACGTCAGGTGCGTAGTACCTACTCGCATCCGGCGTGTGTGTGTTTACCCTCTGTATGTTGAATGCTGCGTGCACCTGTAATACATATCAGCACCTATAACAACTAAATATGTATTTCTGTTGGTATATCAATAAATAAATCCAAAACCATATCAATATTAATATCACAACATCTAGATTGAATTGAGCTGCAAAACTACTTTACTTATCCAATCTCGTTATAACTGTAAATCTAACATGGCGAGCGAAATTCAATAACCTATAAACACTTAAGTTTCCATTATAATGCTACAATATATAAGCCAAGCTGGTTTTGAAAGTTCAGACCTACAGTAGCCGTGAGTTTACGATAAAAAAGAGCATCAGCTTCTTAATCGCACCCTCTAGTCGTAAATGGTGACTTAAGGTGAATGTCGCCAATTCCACCTTCCTTAACTACTTTTCCATTGAAACTGAAGGCTAGTTAAAGCTATCGGTCGGTAAGGTATACTCAATTTGCTTTTCAATTAATGGACAGTTGAATGGTACCAATTTGTCATCAACGTGTTATTATTTTAGTGTAGGGTGTGTTTGGTCTAATTTATTCTATAACCAAAGACGTAGATAAAGCGATAACTAAACAATAATGACCTTTTGAATAACTAAACTATGACAGTACTTTGTACTAGTAATGACGTCTGCATTCGTATTGGTTAGGCGACAAGAACGTCACGGAGTGGTATTAATTGAAACGGATTTTTGACTTCTTTAAAATAGTAGTTTTCGAATGGACAAATTTTTCCTTTTTTTTCTGCGTTGATTTGCATCGCTATTCTTATCGATGCCGTTGTATCTATGCGATTCGCACTCATCCATATTGGTTATTGTCAAAAATAAGGTCCTTTGAACTGACTGTACAATTTTACCTCTGCCTTTGACGGCGTCTCATATTTCCATGCCATTTTCTGTTACAAATTCGACACAGTCCAATACGTTTTGCTTCAGAACATTGCTCACGCCGGCTATACTTCAAACTCGATTGGTACGTGAGTAACAAATATTGCTATGCTCTCGAAATTACTCGCTCGTGACAACGTGTTTCTTGTAATATGTGTCGTTCATGAATGTCGTGGAGCAAATAATATCTGGCGATGACAGATTTATGTACGCTGGAACTTGGCTATTAGAAGGACCATCGCTAAGATCAGGAATACAACATGCAGGTTAGGCCTAGCCTAAGCTACGGTCTTTAATATTGTTTTTTCATAACTCGAGGATACTGACCAAGAAGATTCCTCGTATTTACAAAGCTGCTGCTTCACGAAACGGATATTATATCTTGGGCAGGGAATCAGGTTCATAATGGCAATGTAAATAATGTGAGCGCTTCTTTAACCTGACTTGTCGGATGGAATGGTATTTACCTTGGCCCCGATGCTGTCGTATGTATGTATCGATGCTGTGTTCAATCGATTCAGAGTAAATCGATTTGTCCCGCGTTTGAATGTTGCAAGATTGACCCACTACCTGAAAAAGGTATGTCGCATAGTATTCTGATAGACAGAAGACGGAAAAAAAAAGTGTTTAAGGAAAGATAAAGAGACCAGAGTAGGTACAGTCAACAAAAGAGTTTGGTATACAGGTAGCGAACGAAATCTGCATCTTTACACAGATTGTGATTTTAATAATTACCCGTCAAAGGGTTTGATGTGTAGCAGCTTACAATACCTGCGTTTTGACACATATTGCGTGATACATAATTACACAATCTTTAAAAAATCACGTAGTTTAATTAGCTGCCTGTATACTTAACTCTTTTTTCGACCATACACCTACAGTACCCAATGGGAGCAATCAAATGTAAAAGTGTAATTAATTAAGCTTTGGGAGCTCATCCAAATATGATTAAGATTGCTATCGGACGGTTTCAGTGTATAAAAGTCTAACATGAAGTCCTGACATCCAAAGATCTATAAATGAGGCTCCCTAAGCAAATGGCAAGTTTTAGATATAAACATATATTCTCTCAGATAGTCCTATAGATATTTACGATGTAACTCACGATGGGATATACCTAATACGTTTTATAACTTTTATAGAAGATTTACGGTTTGACTTTAAATGCATCGTCAAAGCCTATTGATACGGATAATGGAATTTAATTAAGTACGAACCTTAACTACAATATTTTAATTATATATTTTGCTACTGGAAACAATAAGCCCTTTTTAAAGAAAACAATTGTCTAGTCACTTCTGTGTAATTGAAATTTGTAAATACTGAGGCAACGAGAGTATACTTTATATACTCTTATAATGTTTCAAGTGAATATGTTGTATGCTCTTTATTGGATTGGTGGACAGATGTGCCAATCCGCCTGATGTTTTAAATTTAAGTCCACGCCCTAGAAGAAGCAACAGTGTTATTGGGAGATGCAAACTGAAGTTGAAATTAAAAGAGAAGCCTATGGAACTCTTCTGTAGTCAGTTAACAGGTGGAAGAATCTGGCCAAGAGCTTTGAACAGAGCACAGAAATAACACACCAAAAATCTTATATGCAATAAAGGATGTAATCGAGTATACTTACACATAACCCTACGATCGCGATTGTAAACATAATTAATTACACCGACATAAAACAGTTACATAAAATCAAAAACGCAATAGCATTTCAATAAGCTTAGTTACCATAACCGTCTGTTCATTCCGTAATAGGTCTAAACGTATGCATTAAGTCACGGAGATATACGCTTCGTAAGAAACGTTTCGCTTTCAGAATCACGAGTTTTGCTCTCGAAACGACGTTTAAGATACATTATGTATGGTCTACTAACACGCTTGGCTTGTGAATTAGAGTGTAAATATGTAAACAAACAATTCTTGCTTGGATAACAAAATATTTATTATATACGAGTGCTTGGGCGTCCCCTAGGGTACCATGTCGGGTCCAGTTAATTTAATGACAATAGAGATGTAATGTTACTCTTATATATTTGTTGACAAAATAAGTAATTACTTCTGTAATGAATATTCAAGTACCTTTATTGTTAGCAGATATCTATCAAGCACGGTCATGCAGTTGAGAAACTCAACAATGGAACGAACAAAAGCTTTGATAAACAAAACTATTACTTGAAAAAAATTCTTAATGTCGTGATTTGGTCACTTTTATTCAAAATTGTTATCTAAATCATCGGAGTTCAACCCTAACACTTATATAATCAGAATGCAGTGTCCATACATCTTGTTTGTAACTTTCATTTTATCAATAAAATAAATAACACTGCAGACTGGCCAGGTACGCAAGCTATGCAAAGACACCGCAAAACTTTTTATTATGCCAGTTGTAAAGGCTATAACCATACAATACTGTGTGATGCGCTAATCTGTTTGACACAGCCCCGAGCGTTGTCTCTTGGATTTGTAGACTAAACTCGGCAATAAATTAAAATGACTTCAAACATAATTTCATCATTCGAATATAGATTTTAAGTTAATACTAACAAAGATGAATTTTGAATGTTACTTATGTAATAGATGCGCCGTCGATATGCTCATGCGGTGTTCCGTTAGCCGCTCACCTGCGCTCGCGCTTCTCTAGTTATGCTAATGGCTATACGCGGCTCGCTCTCAGAATCTCAGTACTAAGTACTGAGAAACATGGAAATAAGTTCACTGGAAGATTTAGTAGTCGTATCCCCTTGTATGTAGATGTGCACTCGTAATATTTTCCTACGAAAATGGTGCTTGCACACCCAATAGAAGCCTAGAATCATTACGTAGTCATACGTATTCAAATGAGACGGTACTTTAGATAAGGATCTCGCTCAAAACAGTCTATTACGGGCACAGTGTTGATAACGTTCAATTCCAAATCGATTGCAGTATAATATCTAATTTACTAAAAACATATACTGATAGACAAAAGCAGGCGATAACTAGATATTCAGTTTATTTGGTGATGTCCCTTATCTAGTATACACCATTTATATCAGGGTATGGAGATATTCTGCTCAGTGAACGAGTCGTGGGTGGACGCGAAACTGTAAAGGAAATCGATTCCACCGTACATGTTTGAATCGATTTCTCGACACCGAGGTTAAGTGTGCAGGTATCGAGTAAGATGTTCCCTAGTTTCATTTACGGGCAAGCGAGACCACTTTATCCGAATAGGAATAGTGAGTCATAGTATGCGCATGCCTAATTGTACATATTAAGTGTTATTTTACAAGTGCTTGTAAGCTCATGTTATGGTATTGCACGTCATAAATGTTTCACGCTAAAAAGTATATACAAAAACATAAAGAAGACATAAATTGCACGAGCTGTCATTTACAAAGCATCAGACTATTTCATGGCTTTAAAGTATTATGAACAATATGCATGATAGAAAATCTATTGTAATCTGGTTTAACGTATTGATTTATAGACCAGAATGACAGCTTCACTTATACTAAACTAAAATGAATAGTGATTCTGATTACGGATGATTTCACGTAACACAATTGACACTACATGACGCCCAATTGCTCTTACAATGAGAAGTAAGTTTGACTGTACAGTTCATTAAGTTTCACAAAGCATGCTATTGTATGAGATGGCCCAACAGAAGCCTTTGGTGCGTGAGACATCTTAATGGTTAAATTTCTGGTATGCATCGCTTTGGTATCGATATCGAGAATATCTCACATCGCATCGTGTAATCGATCACTGCTACACAATCGATTGTTGACGTAAGTTTTTACACTCTAATTTCGTTAGCATCATTATTGAATTAGCGTGTTATAAATGATACCGTTACAGGGGTTATTACAAGAAACTATCACGTATACAATAATTCCGACAATGCTTACGTATTGCTAGCCAATTATCGTTACCTGACAGATTTCAAATCCGACCACACCGGCCACAAAGAATAACAAGTTTGAACCGAATTTACACCTTACAATAGTCAAGTATATCGAGCGCTTTGTAAACCCTTCACCGACCTGCAAATTTCAATTTTAACAGCTTCTCTTTTGTCAGTTTTGAAAATCGAATAATAAAATTTAATAAAAGCGTGATCAAATTTTGTATCTACCTTCGTGCTGCTTTTGTCGAAGGGTCCAATACCGTTACGGTTGTCATCATCAAAGACTACAGTTAAATGCTTGTCATCGAATGTCCCAGTTTCTGTCACCCATTTCTCATTCATAGACTTTTTCGTTTGTAATTCAACTAATCGAATTACAAACCAAAAAGTCGTGAATTTATACGGTTCACTAGCATTGGGCGAATTCGTGAATATTGCTGGCACGTGCACGCATTCGATAATCGAGATTCAGTTACCTATAATGCGTGCGTTTGCTGAGTCCACGTTTTAGAAAAAAAAATACATCACAGTAGTATAGGGTTATTGGCTTTGATGACATTATATCTGCAATATACGCACATTTCAATATTGGTATTGAAATGTGCGTATATTGCAGATATAATGCGCAATTAGACGTTATATTCTGGAATAGTGCTAAATCGGGGATTCTTGAAATTATATTTATATATATATAAAATTCTCGTGTCACAGTTTTCGTTGCCATACTCCTCCGAAACGGCTTGACTGATTTTGATGAAATTTTTTGTGTTTATCGGGGAGGTCTGAGAATAGGCCAACATCTATTTTTCATACCCCTAATTTTTTTTTTATGGCAAAACAACGTTTGCGGGGTCAGCTAGTTTATATATAATTATATAATCTACGTTGTTGGGATTATGTATCAAATCAGGAACATATACTGTGATCAATTAAAATTTTCTAGATAAGGATTATTACTGAACTAGATTTTGGAAGAAAATTTTATTAACTCATTGCTGTTTCTCCTTATTTTATTGAATCAGTAACATTTTACGTTTCTTATTCTATTTTGTAGTTGTAAATAATTTTTCATCCCGGTACCGCTTTGAGCATATATTTTCTTATTGTATTGATCTACTAGATATTGTGCAAGCCTTTTTGCTATTGTAACTGGAAGCTATTAGCGATACCTACCTTAGTTTTTACCACGGCTAATCTATTACGATGGTTTATGTATAGTGGGCGTATATAGTTTTTATGTGAACCTAGTGATTGCGGTAGATTGCCTGGAATTCTTACAAATAGTTTTCTAAGAAAACATTACAGTTTCTTTAGCTATGTTGATTTAAAAGTCAGATTAGATCATGTAGTACTTTGTAAAGGTGGCATGAGTGACAGGTTCCTTTGCTTTTCTGTCTATTAGTTTTGTTTTTAATTCTTGATTCCTGGACCATGTTTTGTGTTCTTGTGTAAATTCAAAAACCACTAAGAGCAAAAGGTTCACAATAATTATAACTCCGTCAAGTCAAGGTCGGCAACCAAAAGTCCATCAAAATCTGTAATAAGAAGTCTTCAGTTTGTATGATTTTTCGTAGGTAGCGTAGGTATGTGTGGGTTCTTATATATATTTTTTATGAAAACATTGCCCTATACAAACACCAACTTTCACATACACAAACGCAGTCTCGGAACAACTATCTGTAGATCATACAAACATTTGTTCCGTGTGGGGATCGAACCCACCACCCGTGGCGCAGAAGCCGATCGCTCATCAGCTGCGCCAAACGTGCCAATCTAGGTCTATAAAGATTTATTATAAAACGAATTTGTCTCTGCAAAGGAAGTGAATGATGAGATGACGGCTAAAATATATGTAAGTATGGAAGAAAAACACATACCTACTGCACCGACCCCAAGTAATTAAAGGGATAATGCTAGGATGATGAATTTATCTCTGCTATAAAGAGTTCTCTAAATACCAGAATAAAATATCCAACATAAATGCTGACCTAATTACTACTCACAGTACCGACTGATAGAATCATCTAAACATCTAATCATTTACCTTCCCAGTTCATGAGTACCCCCGGCAGCCCTTCGGCTATGTCCGTCAGGTAGTCGTCAATCATCGTGACTCGTTCGGGACGTCGTGTCGTGATCACGGCCCACCCAACCCGCGCGCGCGCATAACTCTTACACCGTTGGGTACAAGCTGTACAAGTATAAAGTAAATGAGCTCAGAAGATCCATTCTGATTCCCATGTCTCATAATTAAGTCAGCTTCAGTAAACTTCACAAAGTGTCATGTAAATTATAGATCGGCCCACAACCTTTCACCACGGGCCACACCACTGCCTTTTGCAGTAAATCCACATTAACTGCATTGTTGTTCAGTAGTGTTCAGGAGTTTGACCCTTTTGAACAGACTCTCTTAGTGGCTAAGCGTCTGTCTTTAAGCATTTTTTACTCCGTCTTCCCTCTTACCAAAATTGACTTTCGCCACTGGTGTTCATTTTATACGTTCCTAAGACACAATTCTTTACAACAATACGCTCCAAAGATACTTTTTGTAATAGTGTTATTTCTGGAGATAGCCTTCTGCATGTCTATTGATTGTGCTGCAAAGCGTACATACTATGAATAATCCTCATCTCCGCTTTATAGTTTTAATTATCGTGGGACTAATTACATATGAATATGTATTAATTTGATATTGCTTGGAGGAAGTTGTGGAGTAAGGAAGTACGAGTTTATGGAGTAGTCCTGATATCATTAGCCAGTTATTTGTTTCCACTTTTATCGATGGCGAAGTATTAGTCGCTGATTAGGAGCAGTTTAATATGGATTTAGTTATGGATTAAGTTTTGCATTAAGAATACTTGTTGGAACAGAGATATCGTATCGGTTATAAAACTGTCCAAGTGACCCACATAGGGGACCTGTTTTCTTGCTTGACGCTCACACTTGCGTGGGAATTGATGTACCACGTTGTTCATATGCAAGTGTCAACTGCGGTGTTCAAGTGTATCTATTCTTCACGCTTGTTTGTTCTAAGTAGAGTTGTAAGCGATAGCTAGACAAAGAATATGAGACTATCGAAGACCACCTTCGAGAGTTGCATATCATTATTAAGATGCGTTTACAGATAGGATTCTCGTTTCATGATAGAGTCTATCTATACCAATCCAAACGCGTAAATTTGAATTTGTTGTCCAAAAAGCCTGACAACCAGTTTATTCTTAGAATATATTGCCCATAAAATGGGTTGCGGAGGTCTAACGGTTCCTGTAAAATACTGATATTCAGCCCGTGATTTAGACTGGAAGACGACTCTTTATACTATTTAATCGTATTATGTTGTTAACTTGATAATCATTTTTGATATTAAGTTTGTTGAGGTCAGCTTTCATCTGGTCAGTTTCTTTTGTAACCCAATCCAACTATTCTTATTAGTTATCAAAAAAGTCACCAAGGAGTATGTTATTTAGACATAGGAATTTCCTTCAATAGCTTGCTTACAAATTCACGATTCTCCATCTCCAAATCACACACGCAACTTCTGTCATTAATCAAAGTAAGCCGTACTATTTTGTATTTATCTTTCTCGTACAGACAGACAGATTTACACTAGTTCATAATATACCGGTCGTACGACTTTGTCCGATTTATTTGCGATGTGAGTGAGAACTGGGCACAGACGGATTTGTAGCTAATAAATACATTAGTTTATTACGCCAAGTTTGTTTCTGGGTTTTGAATTATAGTTTCATAGTAAGTTATTGAACTGGATATTTTTCTCAACGATTTTTTGTTAAGTTGCTATCGATTATTTCAGTAGACAGACTGGGTCCACGGGAATTGTTGATATGTATAAAAGTACATCCGCACGAATGCTTATGTGTGAGGACGAGGAGGGAGGGAAAATGTATGAGGAGTTGTATAAAGAAACTAAGTTTTGTGTATATTGTTTTTTATAGTTTTCCATCACCTTTGAACAAGACGTGAATTATTGTTAGTGAAGGTTGTCATTCTTGTATTATGACGCACATCTTTATTGCCAATGCTATAATTAATCTGAGTACATAACTGGCATGTTCTTAAAGATAAGTTCTTTCTGTTGTAGCATGTATTGAGTATTGAATTGTAAAGGACACAATCAGATACCGACAGGCTTTTGCGAAAGCCATAGAGGAAATATTTGTCGATAATAAAGTTTTTGTAATATATGTAATGAACTTATTACTTAATTCATTCTATATGAAATACGATGTTGGAACAATTGAAGACCTGTTAAAGATTAACATACATAGGTAATAGATCTTTACTATACATGCTACAAGACCACACACGGCATTAATAACCTCAGATCGTAAATATAAAATAGTACTCAGAACATCACGTTTTCATTTGTTGGAACGGAAATGTTCGTATGTAAGTATTGGTAATTTTCTTTATGATGGTTTAGTCTTTCAAAATACTATGACTAAGCTTTTCGATATCTAAGCTCAATAACTTCAACATTTACTTGGGTAAGGTGAACAAAGAGTATTGAGGTAAATACTCCTTGTTCACCTAACCCAAGTAAATGGACTCCAAATGGTCAGTCTGTGGTGTTCTGAGAGGCTGTAAAAACTATATCTCTAGTACAGACAGAAAAATTAAACACGAAAAACGATCAAACTCATGATATGTGTGCCATAGTGCAGGCTTACGCAGAAAAAGGGTTGCAACTCTTCAGGCGACATCTACAAGTGTCCATTAAGGCCCTTCAGGAGTTAAGGCTTACAAAGCCGTCTTCTATGGATAGAAAATTACATTTTTGTAGAATTTTTGGTCAACAACGTACAATGTGTTAGGCGTGCCGTTTACGGAGAATTAGCATTAAAGATAAGTCAAATTAAATGCCAAAATCGATTAATCGAACCAAAGTCACCATAATGGTATTTTTTTATTATCTAACACAGATCCCAGTTTCAAAATCTGACCTATTTAACAACTAGTGTGTATCAAAATAAAACAAACAGATGCAGGAATGTAGTCCATTCATTGTCCTCGTCATCAGTATTCATAAATACTCGACATAGTTTTGATGTTTACAAATAATATAGTAATCGTAGTCACAATGTCATTTTATTTTTAAATGTAAATAGCCATATTGTATTGAGTTCATTCGCCTTGTTAGTTTAACTTGACGTTTTGTTTTTTCACTTAAGTAAGTGGCGTTTTGCGATGGATTTACATTTAAATCTCTCGGATCGATGAGTAACAACGGTATTTTTGATGGTTCAAGCCTTGTTAAAGCCGTATTTTTATGGTTTTGAGTAAGTGTTTGTTATCTGATCTTAAGTTCTGTTCTCAGAATTCGGCTTTTAGTGTATTCCTGGTATATGAATTGTGTACAAACATACGGATGATTTTAATATTAATAATATTTTCTTGGTTTTCTTTTAAGATTTCTGTCGGTAAAATACGGTTGTCTATAATTTATAAATTAACTATAGTTAAAATAATTATGGACAGCTTAGGGACGAAAGGAACGTGGTGATACTACAAAGCTTGCGATAACTTTTCACACAAATGTAAATTCCCAAAGTGTAGTCTGGTAAGTTGTACACTTATTTGTGACTCGGGGCAATAATGGGTATCAACAGATCATTACATATATTTTCTTGATCATCTTCATAAACGTTTATTGCCTTTCCGGGTAGATTACTAGACATATTCGAACCTTTCTTCAAATCTCGATGTGACAGCGCCCAAACAAAAAACCAATAAAGTATTTAATCGTCAACAAATACCTACCTTTCATTGCACCGTATCGCAATCGATTCGAAATACAAAAAATGGTGAGTACATTCGTCGTACGGAGAACGAAGCGCGCTTCGGCTTCGCGCGCTGACTCGCTGTGCCATTGACCTACTACAGGTTTTTGTACGAATAACGGTTCGACACACTTCATCTTTATTGATTATAAAACTAATGATTTAAAACTATATGCACATTTTATTTTGAATGCCGTTGCATAATGAAGATTTTTACGCTTGTTCACCATCTTTGACATTCGTCGATTGCTTTACGACTTGTGTCTGACGTTAAAATACCGATATAATGATGGTCCAATCTTCAATGGAAGTTATCGCCGTTAATGTCTTCTGCAATTATGATTGATAACATGTGATTAAGTGCCAGTGACAGGAGCTTTTATCATAATGTTTTTGTGTATGGTATGAAAACATAATTATTTATAAACATAGTGGACTCGTTCTACACTCATCGGAGTTTTTCAATGGTGAGTAGAAACTGTTAATATTGATTCAGTGTTTTTTTTTGTGTCGAAAGTCGAAATCATCTCAGTTTTTCCCATTATTTGCTCACTCCATCTAGTCTAGCAAGTTTTTGATTGATTGTTTTGTATAGAAAATAAATATTCTCATATCAGCCCAACTAGTCCCACGCTCGTTTTTCACTCTGTTGGCAGACCTTATTAGTATTTATTGTTTTAAGGTTTTAGATTTCGCCGCGAATCTTTGTCTAGCAACATTATTGCGTAAATTATTATTCTGTTACAACTCATCTGATGAGGTTCTTAATTAGTACCAAATTACGATTTAATGGTAATTATCGCCTTATTTGCATTCACATTTTCGTATTCTGTCTGAAGCAACACGATTTTCATCATTTGGGACAGAAGTTAGTTTATAAGGCATAATACCATTTCTGTCCTTATAGCACATAAAAATCAATGGCAAATTCTTCCAATAATGATGAAAATAAAATAAAATCTTTATTATTATTATACACTCCATATTGGGTTTTATTACGCGTTGGTGTGAGAGGTAACCGTTGCCAAATCTGTCATTCGATAAATGCTGTGTTTCCTTCTAGTGATTGGTAACTTCCTCTTGTATTAGTGGAAATTATCATTAAACTGTCAGTTTGTGTGTACAAGTAATACGGCTTATACATTCATTTTGGATTTCCCAATCACGGGCCTAAGATTCTTCACTTCGATTAAATGCTTGTTTGATAAATGCGAAATTGATTGTTGTGTTCCGGTGCTATGTAAAATTACAGGCAGTTTTGCTAATTAGAAGTACGATGTTAGAAAGTGTAATTGGGAGAGCTTGGTTTGAATTGTACAGTGGCCAGCACATCAAGCTACCCCAATCTGTCAAATTTCTTAGATATATTTTCAACTTTAATACAAAACAACAAGGTTCATATTCAATTGGGAAAATTTGACAGTTTTGGATCTGTACCACAAAGAGTGACAGAATTATTGTATTTATACAACGACGACATAGCAAGCCTTTAAAATTCTTCAGCAAAATTCTGCCCTTTAGACCACCCGTATTCCGTCGTAATAGGGATGATTTTTGTTGTGTAATTGTAAAGTAACGTACTCACTCCGATTTAGATTATTGTACTGTTTCACAGGAAAATAGTTCCAGTTTACAGCGTGAAACAATCTATTCTATTTTGATAGCGTGACTAAATCGTCACTCGTGGAGGTATTTATAATAAACTAGCTGACTCCGCAAATGTTGTTTTGCCATAAAAAAAAATGTAGGGGTATGAAAAATAGATGTTGGCCTATTCTCAGACCTCCCCGATAATCACAAAAAATTTCATCAAAATCGGTCAAGCCGTTTCGGAGGAGTATGGCAACGAAAACTGTGACACGAGAATTTTATATATTAGATTTGATTTGTCAGCAGACTATTTGTGTAGATGCAGCCTTAAAACGACGCTACCCCACAACTTGTAAGGTACAGGAGGGTAGATAATATCAGCTATCGTAGTAACATAATCTACTCAAGGCACGGTGTACAAACGGAGGTTTGGAGTGTTCAATGAAATTTAGGTTTACAAATATTTTAATTTTTTTAATTATTAGCGTTTGCCTGCGATTTGACCTGCATCCCAAAGGTATTTTTAGACAAAAGGATAGCCTATGTCTTTCTCAAAGGTCTAATCTATCTCTGTACCAAATTTCATTAAAACCGGTCCAACGGTTGATGCGTGAAAGCGTATATAACAGACAGAGTTTCTTTTGCATTCATTATATTAGTAAGGATAGTTAGGAGTACCTAATAATTATGGTCTCAGTTAGGAATATGAAATGGTATATGTCTGGAATTTTAAAATGGTATTTTTGAATTTAGAAAGAATCACGGTTTTTCTATTTCGATTGAGAGATTCCCGTACCTGAGTACCAACGAGGTTCTTTGCCGACACTCACAATAATGTTATTCTAACTTAATCTATTTCAGCAGTTACTGTTATCTACTTCCTTTAATAGCAGAACTCGATACGTTTCATATTATGTTCACTTCTTCCGAAACCGGGTAAAGGTTTCGTGTGTCTTTTGTTTTAACAGTTAGTATTAATATTCCAATGTATCATGTTGCTTATTCAAATGAAGCGGTTCTTGGACTGTGCACGTTGCCGCCTTGTTTATGATAATGATTTGCATTTAATTAATGTTTATTTCTTTCTCTGTAATGAATGGTTTGGTATCTGTTGATTGAGAGACTGAATTGTGCATGTCGTGTGCTTTATAATTTTCCTATACTTTATGTGTTTACATCCAACATTCTTAACAAACCACGGTAATACAATACAATAAATGGGAACTACTCGTATAATTCGCCCGCAACTTTGTCCGCGTTTATATTATCACAATAAAACTTAGCCTATCTATGTCTCCCAAGAAGCAGGCGACGCGGATTGCGGTTTTTGCGCCCCGTTTCATACATTAGTGTTCACTAACGTTTCATCGAAAGGCGTGATTCTTTAGACGGCTAAACGATTTTGTGATACTTCGCGTCTTCACCTAGTCTTTGTTTCCTAAGTAATTCTCACTTTTGTCGCAATCTGTAAACAAAATGTACCCTAGCAAGACTGTTGCGTAGTCGGGAAACCTGACCACGACAATCGTGTTTCCTTTATTAAAGTCTTATACCACCACCCAATGACATTTAAAAACCGCACCTTATTCGCAAAATATAACGTCCATTTTTCATTGACATAATAACCTTCTGTGTATTATTTGTGTGTAAACGAATTTGCCAGTTATTACAGTGATGTAAGGACTACTTTAAGTTGCAGATCATAAGTCATGATAATGGAACACTGTGAGAAAGAGTCGCTCTAAAAACCGCGGATTTACTTACAGTCCACAATTGTATAGGAAAAATCTTAGGTATGTAATAACAGTCCACTTTGTAAGGTCGTTGTATGAAAATTAAAACCTTTAGGAATGGGCATTGTTATCGATCATTAGGAAATTTAATACTGGAAAAGGTTTTCTTTTCTCTTGTGAAATAACTTTTTGCTTGCTAATTGTTTATCGATACTCCAGTACTAATTAGAAGCGGAACACTTAAAACAAGCTGACTTATTCGTATCTAGAATTACAGAGAATAATGCAAGTAAGTGTCTTGATTATTTCTCTATAATTCCTATAAGGCAGGGGTTCTCAACCTTTTTTGACCAGGGAAAAGTTTGATTTCATTGTTGTTTGCAGGGACAAAGTGGAGTTATTTCATTTTCTTCTATGTGCATGAACTTTCTAATATACTATCTTTATTATTTATTATAATTCTGCATTTAGTATAATTTTGTAGGTTTATATTAAGTAGATTGTTTCAAGTCTATAAGTTTAATGCTGTATTTTAAGTTGTTGGGAATGACACCAGTGGTGGAAATAACAATGGGTACGACATATAGGTACTTTATTAACTAGCTTTTGCCCGCAGCTTCGTCGAGGAATTTACCTGAAAGTAATTTAGCGAAGAATTTTTCCTTCGCTAGATAACTTTAAAATCTTAGCATGGAAAATGCCAAAAAAATACAAAAAGATAGTTACCTGAAAGTATCTCCTAGTTCTTAAGTTTTTTAAATTTTCAATTTTCCTGCACAATGTTTTTAATTTTTTCTTTCATAAGAACCTTCTCCTGACAATAATTAACACAACAAAAATTAAAGAATTAGCGAAATAGTTCCATGTGTTCACGCGTGATGCGATGACCAAGGGAAATAGAGATTCATTTATTTATATACATATAGATAATATCTAAGCTTTTAAGGTGAGTAATACTTTTAAATCTTTCTCGGACCATAGCTTGGGAACCGCTGCTCTAAAGAATAGCCATTCATCTGTGGCCCCCGCAATCTTGGCACCTCAACAAAACCTCCCACAAGACCACTAGGTAGAACTGCCACCACACCTTAAGAGAAAACAGTTAAACATAATAATATATCTACTTGAAAAACAAGTGCTTCTTATGTACTCATAACATATTACGTAAGTCCATTTTATTTATCTAAGACGTCTTCCTTTGATTTTTATTATTTTTTATAGTATTGCCGTTACAACCACATAACACATTACTATCACCCTTGTATTCTCCGAAGGGTTATACAGAGGTATAGGTATTGCTTGTATATTGTTTAAGAGAGGTAAGGCATAGTGGGAGTAGTTCTACTCAAATTAAGCTACTGGGAAAGTACCTCCGCCTTGCAGAAAATCGAAGTGAAATATATTGTGTTGTGAGAAAAGCTGCCAATGCTCCGCGAGAAAACGTTGTGTTGGCAGTGGGGGGATTTTTCATTCATCATCATCTCGAATACAGTCCACCCAACTATTCTTTGCTCTCCTTCTTTTCTTTTAAGTCCCTCAACATTATTGATTATGCTCTACACTGTACACATCACATGTTCATACCACGACAAACGGTTACTGCACAACTTTTTAGTGCCTGTTGCTACTTTCAAACTGCTTATTAGTTTGCTTCTTATTATAACAAAAACAATAACTTTTGATGGCAGACAAATTGGCATTTACAAATGGACCTTACTACGCCATTGGGCATAACTATAGGAGGCATTTAGAATTCATTGCATCATTTTTTCTATCCATATAGGTAATTACTTTCAAGATGTGTGCTCTACATTGCAAAGTGTTATTTAAATAGGATTGGCCATCATTGCAGAGCCATTAACACGTTCATCTTAGTAGATAAATGTCTGCTATATTTAAAACACATCTCATTAGCCCTATTACACAATGAACTCTTTAAGCACTTGTAAATTGCAGTTGAAAAGATTTAATGATTCTTGTAACTATTCCGGTATGAGGACTTTGTAGTCGTGTAAGAAGAATATTGTTAACAAAAATAAAATATTAAGTTCCGGGAATCCAAGAATCGGACGGAATTTGGGACCGTGCGAAATAACATATCACACCAGGAAGGGTTATGCAGAGAACTGATGTATACCTACCCATAGTTGGAGTCTATTGCCATTAACCGGGTATAAATCCAAATTCGAAAGATGCTGTAAGGAATTTCCTCATACCTCACACACAGCGTTAGACGTTAAGACAGCATTTGCGCGTCCGAGTTAAATGCGAAAATAATTATCCAATATTTTATCGTCGTCTTATTTCACATCTTCTTTTCATCTCTGGTAGTGAAACGAAATTTCGAATTTTAGATACATATTTATAAGTCCTAAAAGGTTAATATTTAAATAAAATTAATATTTCGAAATGAATAGGTATGAATATTCATTTTGAAATATTAATTAAGTATCTCACAAATGACCCCGAATTCTAAACGGTTGAATATCTTAAAGTACGCTAAATTAAATATTATGTTAAATGACATTAGTTGCATCCGGTCGTAAGATTACTAATTAATTTGTTCTTGACCAACCTTTCGGTGTAGAATCCATACCAAAAGGGTATTCAAGATTCAATAATCGATTCAGTAGGTGTTAAAAGGTCGAACGAACTATTTTCTGCATGCTTTAGTGCATATTAGGAATTTCTCATCGGTATTTATTAAAACCTCTGTATATAATCTCTTTCGACAGAAATTTCTAAACGTTTTTTCTTTCAATATTTAAAAGTATAAACTTCTAGATGCCTTCTAAAAAGCTTCCTAAGTAGCATAGGCAATTTTCGATTTTCAAATAATTGGTTTCATATTTTTCAACAATTATTTGAAAATCGAAAATTAGAACGAACAATTTAAAACGATACCTCGTTGTAAAAAGTATAGGTCTTACATTTAACCCTACAACTTTAATAGTAGGTACAGTTATGGAAACAACTACGTCACGAAGCAGCGTCACGTCAAACATTCATCAACGCTAAGTCTAATTTCTTCCTAGACCAAGTTTTATTAAGGTTAGAAACGGAATTAAGGAAACGTGCTCTCATATTTATAAGCACAAGTATAATCGGCGCAAGATAATTTTGTAAAGAATGTAAATAATTCAGACGTCAGAGGTAGTAAACATTTTGTTGTGATTAAGTACCAAATATAGGTTTAATGAGATAGAACCTTACCACATTTTACTACTGGTATAATACAAATCAACAAAAAAAGTTACTTAACAATATACAGGGTGTCCGATGTAATTAATGGATAAAATAAATATAAAATTTGTAATAGCTAGTAGAACTTATGGGCGTTCAGAAAAAAATACAAAATAAAATATATTTCACCCAAGTACCTACTAGTATATTTTCTAAAGAATTCTTATTTCAAATTAAATTTTTATTTACGATAGACTTATCAAAATAATTTTATATGATGAATAAAAATAAATACATAATTACAAAATATACGATACTGTAACGATGTTGCATATTCCAGTTATACAGTTATTTTATTCTTGAAAAAAAAAAAACAGTTTGAACATAGAATTCCACAGCATGAGACGGGAAAATCAATAACCAAACTATTGATGACTTCAATTATGTGATTTTGTGACTACAAATACCGTTAAGTCTACACTCTACAGATTATGTACCGTACTGTGTAATTTTAGTAAAATTGTTTCCTAAATAATAAAAATTCGTCCCAGTGTGTTTGTTGACAATGGTTTGGAGTCACGTTGTCACGTAATTGCTATTAAAAGCACACGAGACTACCATTATGTGGTAACACAGGTAATGCAATTATATGCACACGTTTAAGACGTGAATAAATCGAAATTGTTTTGAAGAACTGTTGTAATTAGCCTTTGTTATAATGATTCAAGTCACATCTATGACTTATCATCGTTTTAAACTGAATTTATTTGATGTTTATGACTGATAGCTGTTGCCCACATCCCAAAATGGTTTTTGAGACAAAAGTTAGCCTATATCTTTTTCGAATGTCTAATCTATCTCGGTACCAAATTTCATCAAAATCGGTACAACGGTTTAGGCGTGAGAGCATAACAGACAGACACAAGAGTTACTTTCATAATTCATAATACTTACTGGAGATTTCTGTTTATCAAAAATTTTTGCTAGTCATTTTAACAAGACGTCCAATACATCAGTGTACCAGTGACGATGGAAAGGTGTAAAGGCAAGATTTAATTATAGACCATTAAAATCCTTGAAAGTAACGATTTATATACATCACGTTTTTTAAGTTAATTAATAATAACCACGATGTTTGAAATTGTAGACAACATTAGCCTACTGTGCAAGAATGACGTCAATAAAAGGGTACACTTTATCTTTTATCTTCAGTATTCGAAACATCGTGCTTGAAAAAGTATAATAAAACAAACCGTTGACCTTCTATAAATACCGTTCTGCAGATGAAAACCGTGGACGGTATTAGCTGGTTGATATCCAGGGCGAGTAGTAAATCCTTAACGACGTAATGCCATGGGTCAGCATAGGTACTTCTGTATCGCGATCGTCATTCCAATATATTTATAGCTGGAAGCCCTGCGAACGAATAACCATTATTGTCAAGTTTTATGTTTATCAATTCTGAGTAGTCATAAAGGAAAACTGTGCTCGGATCTTAGGGTTCAGATAAAGGATACTGTATTTCGAGATTCTATCTGAAACTTGTTAAAACATTATTATAAAAAAGTGTTTCATAAAGTTGCCAAAGTTTGTAATAGCAAAATTTTCAAATCGTCGTTGTGCGAAATGTCTGGGCACCTTTCTTTAGGCACTGTTTCTTTATGCAAAGAGTCTTTATATCAACCGGCAGATATATTGTTTCTGATATTGGCATCCAGTCTCGTACTCTGTATTTTAATAGAACTTTCGATGCAAATTCTACCTCTATTGCAATCATTTAGGATTGAAAATTGCATGGAGTCATCAACTACCCTTTGGAAATGTAAAAACGAACTCACGTGTCGACGCCGGAGATGTGAATCGGCAAAGGAAAGAGACATCCTTATATTCTGAATACATTTCTGGGTAATCGCTCTCCGTTTCTCAACACTAGAGAAAAAACAGTAAAAGTGTTTCGGAATGGCAGTGATTATATTAAGTCTATTACCGCCATTACTCAGAATAAATAGAATTATTATATTTCCAAGATGGGTTTATGAAAAGACGGCAAAAACGCGTCCAAGTATGGAATGAAAGGAAGATTGATTTATATTAAAGTCTTCTAAAGCTTGGACGTGTATTCTCACTAATTTTAGCTCCATTTATAGCACGCTGTTGATGGAGCTGGAAATTTTATGGCTAATTTCTTATCGTTGCTACCGTAAAATAGACTATGGGAATGAATAGTGTATTAATGATTAGTCTATCCTTATTGTACTGACGTTACCCCTACAATTAATGCTTGTTGTTATAATAAGTGCTCGACGCAAAGCTTAAATTAATTAGAATATTGCAGAGGGCGGTTAAACAAAAGAACAAAATTAAATAGTGCCCTTAGCATATTTTTATCGTTTTTACAAACTAATAGAGTACTATTTATTACCCACGCAAATCCTTAAAACATATTTCTTTTCTTTCTACGAGTTTCAACTAAGTAGTAGTAATTTCCAGCATCCTCTAGGCAATCAAAATCTATCTATACAAACAACCTTTACCTAGAGGTTGTACCCGCTTGGGGTCCAATGAAGTGACACTCTTTTCTTGCGCGGGCTTATTTATTGTTTCTTTTTTATTGTTTTAAGATGAGAACCTAGCACATGGTCCGCCTAAGCGGCAACACGCTAGCTCCAGTGCTATCATTCACACGGTATCTCACTAGTTGTTATCAGTCTAATTTGCCCATTATTTTCACTGGCTATATTTGGCTTTGTCCCGAAATAGAAATAAGCGCACATTATTGCTTAACAGCAAAATATTTGGTAATGAAGTCAAAGTCAAACATTTTAATTCAATTAGACCAATAAGGCACTTTTGAAAAGTCAAAACTAGTTGCACCGTTCCAAAAACTCGGTCTTATGGAGAAGAAACGGCAAGAAACTCCATATACACTCTTAAAAAAAATACATGATTACAGTGTTCATCTTGGTTAACAATCTGAATAGTTCATGTGAACAATGCAGTTTGATGTTTACTAATAAGTTAATCAAGTATAATAGACAGAAAAAAAAAGAAGTGGTACCAACACTACCAACCCAGACGAACTCGGTAGCAGAAATCTACCGCCTCAAAAAACATTATTCTAAGAGTAATGTCTTACTCTCACATACAGAGTTTTCAGTATTCATGCAATAATTATACACCCATTATGAAGCCCCGCAGTAAGACTAAGAGCTTAATCTTAATGTATATTTTATTTATTGTTCTCAGATTCAAAGATGGCAGAGCGATTATGAGGTCGTACGGCGAACGGCTTTTAGGTGAGTCCAGAATGTAAATTGTATTATGCAAAGAAACATGTTGTGCCATAAGCACATAATGGGCCTATTCTGGCAGTTAATCGACAATCTATATGGATAAATGCCCTCTCGGCATAGTGAAGGGAGTGGCATGAGGAATTGGACTACAACCCACGCTTCTCTGTTGACAAAATAAAGTCATTAAATTTATTTTGACAAGACACTGAACAGTTTCGATGATTTAGGGTCGCCCCACATTCTATGTGGAGGCAACAGGTTACTGTGATTACTACACAGCTCACGGCGTGATATGTGGCGTGTATGCGATCCTAACTCACGTCAATCGCGAAATTGCGAGTTGTTCTCCTCATAAATCCATCGAGTCGTTACTATTCTCATTGCAGGTCGATGGGATTGAGTAACTAGTAGTAAGCTCCGTTCCGTTAAAATGCTCTGAACTTTAATATAGCAGGTTGCTCATGTATAATCGAAAGTAATAATCGTTAAACTTCTAGTATCTCAGATTTTACACAGATAAGACAACTCATTTCAGTTGCTACCGTGCTGTGAGCTATTTTGAGTAATGCTAGTTTAGTAACATTTCAATTCTCTGTAGTAATGCTTTCTTGGTATTGGTAGCTGCATTGGACTGGTATTGTATTTTGAAGTGGAATAAACGTATTGTAGAAGCTGTTTTCAATTTGCGACGTTAGAAATCCCTGCAAGCTATTGTATATTTTAATAAATTTCTATCTTTACTTGAATGTCCAATCGTCCGAACAAAATTTTCAATTCAAAGCACAAGCTATTGTTGGAATAAACATGGTTTCTGTAACATTAGGCAAGTTTATGAAATTTACACAGCATCTTACCTATTTATTATTCTTCAGATCAATAGATAAGCATTACTTCTAAAATTCTTGGGCTATATCTAGGAAAATACCCACCTACAAAATGATCAGCCTCATGTTTTGCGACTACAGTATCTTGTTTTTTCCCATCATATCTTTGCAAAACTGGTCCAAATAACTCTCCCTTATTTACAAACCCCTTGTTTACTGTACAAACGTCAGATTCTGTAGCTATTTTCTTTCAAGCACGTATTTTGTGCGAGGTGTTACAAATTCTGCCTGCGGGCTGGCTAACAATACACCATGTTCAACTTGTACAGTGTGTACGGTATAAATTGGTTAGGCCAGTTAACTCACGTCCACTGAATAAGTAAGCGTCAATGTTCTATTACGGAATACTCAAATGACGCCGATTTTAATGTAAACTTAGTCATGGCGGAAGAATTTGTGTATAAGGTGTATTGCATTGTGGGTGTATTGTTTCATTCGGTTGCAGTTTTACCAAGTGTGGGAATTAAAAAGCTTATCATAATTTAAGCGGGTCAAGTTCGTAACGTCTTTCGCAAAACCTTTGTTTGCAATCTTCTACCTTGTTATTTTTATGCTGCAAATATTTTCTTGTGTATTTAAAGTGCCAAGAACGACTGCTACGCCAGAGGTTCGATTCCCAGGTCGAGCAAAGTGTTATTGATATTTTCTATAAATTTCTCAAGCAGCTCGGAGTTTGCATTTTTGTCCGGTTAATTGCAATAGGCTCACCCCTATTACATGGTACATAAACATCCCGGCGAACCACAGGTGTATATACATTAGTACACTTCTGCCTAACCCTTCGGTGAATACAGGCGTGAAACAACTCGTTGTCGTCAACTGTCGTCTCCATTTAGACTACATAAATTAAACTTTTGTATTATAAATCTCTACGACGATGAATAAAATTATCAAAAACACTTATTTCTAGGGAAGTAAACAAAACATTCATTTTATAACTGACACCACAAATTCTCTAAAACATCCCGATATTGACGATAGCATACAATTAAACGGCTCCCATCACAATGCCATTAATGAACCCGTTCCGTTACTTTGAACAACTTCCCAAAGAAAACCACTAAGTCGCAGGTCAAAGATCACGGAACTTACAACATACATTCGTGATATGAGTTTGCTTAATTTAATGTAATCAACATCATTGGAACGTGAGGGGAATGAACGATTGAAAATTTTTGAGCCATTAGTATCGGGGTGGCGTAATATGATGTCATTGGGATCGTGAATATCGTTGCTATGACATTAAGTAGTCTAGACTACTTTATGTTATACCTTAGTCTAGATTTTAGTAGGTATCTAGAAAAAAGATATACTGCAAGGCGTCAATCTGTTTTTTTTTTTCATGAGATAACAACATCATGCCTGTATTCCCCGAAGGGTTCGAAGTTTGCCGGTATGTTTAGGTCCCAGATAATAGAGGGCGAGCCTATTGCCATTCATCATCGGGTTGATGACGATAATTATACTGTCCCACTGTTGGGCACGGGTCTCCTCTCACGGAATGGGTGAATTAGGCTATAGTCCAACACGCTGGCCTAATGCGGGTTGGCAGATTTCACACGCCCGCCGTTGAGAAAATCTTGAAGGCATGCAGGTTTCCCCACGATGTTTTCCTTCAGCGTTTAATCGAATGATAATTAATTATTAATATGCATATGATTTCGAAAAGTCAGAGGTGCGTGCCCTAGGTTCGAACTCGAGACCTTCGACTTGGCAGTCCACGAGGCTATCACTATTACTACACTATTGCCATTATCCGGGCATAAATATGGAATCGTGCAAATTCTCTCGCGAGCTGCTACCTACTTAGAATTTAATAGAAAACCCCAATAACACTGCTCGACCTGAGAATCGAATCCAGGACCTCTAGCGTAGCAGTCGCGCTTAGCAGTTGCTCTATATAAATGATATTGTTGAGGTGACCAATCATAAATGTTTTCTTTTTGCTGATGACATATCCATAATTGTGACTACTGACAAAAAATGTCAATCAATCTCTCACCATGAAACCGATATTAATAATACAATAAATAATTTAATTAATTGGCTAAATAATAATAATTTATCTATTAATCTTAATAAATCTGTATACATACAATTTAATCAGTCTTACAATAATAAATTTAATTTCAAAATAGACATACCACTAATTACACAAGCAACACAAACTAAGTTCTTAGGAGTGATAATAGACGAACACTTAGACTGGAAAGCGCAAGTGGACAATGTATGCAAGAAAATAAATAAATTTGTATATGCCCTCAAACAGATTAGGAATGTCACAAAATCAAAACTGCTGTGATGTCATACCGCGCCTATGTTGAATCTTCGTTACGGTACGGATTAATCATGTGGGCAAATAGTACCGACGGCGATAGAGCATTTATTGCACAAAAAAAATCCATACGCGCTATATACGGGATTCCATCAGACGAATCATGTCAACCAATATTCAAAAAGCTTGGTTTGCTACCATTACCTTCATTATATTTGTATGAAGCGTGTATGTTTGTACGTAAATATAAAGAACTCTTCAAAACAGCAGAGGATGTGAGTTCTCGAAGTCGTCGTGACCAATTCAGACTTGTACTAGAGGAAATTCCTAGGTTGTCAAAATATAATAAAAGCTGTCTAACCATGTGTATACGAATTTATAATAAATTACCGAATACTTACTTTAAAAACACTTAATTCCAAACTATTCAAAATAAAACTGTACGAATGGCTTAATAAAAATAACTTCTACTGTATTAAAGACTTTTTTGAACATAAATGTACTTAAATTACTTAAATTGACTTCGTCAAAAACTTTTGCATGCTTTATTTTTAAGCAAAACATGTATGTGCCTATATTTTTCTTTGTAACACCTTTATACACCATGTTTTTACGCAAATAAAGATATTATTATTATTATTATTATGACAACTAGACTTTTTTAGACATTTTACCAAATGTAAATTCCGCTGCTGCAAGTTTAATGATTTCGTTTCCTCTTACAAATACAGAGAGAGAAAATGTCAACACGAACACAATCTAGATGTTAAATTCAGACCGGCGAATGATTTTGTGAGTAGCGTATTGAACACTGCACATTCACGAACGTTCAATTCAAACCACTTGGCAATAACAACAACTTCAAACTCCCTTACTACGATACATTATTTCCAGCTCTTAATTTCGCTCGCCTTCTAAATCGGCTCATTGAATACCAAATAGCAGTAGACCACACATACTTCTGCACGCTACTCCGAAATCGCATTAAGTAAATCTTTCACAGGAACACGGGCCTTTAAAGCTAATAAGGTCTTTACAATGGCGGTACGGGCTTTTCAAAGTCTCGACTTTCGAAATATATGGATTGAATTTACGCGCGCTAACGATAAATTTAAAGGTAATAAGGTTACTATATTAGTGACCTGTGTAGCTTTATGTGTGCTGAATGATCGCCATTAGATCGTTCGAGTAATAAATTGTATCCAATAATTTAATGATCAGCGTATCCATATTTTGAACTGGTACGGTTGCACATATTACTTTTGCTACAATTGAATTTAAAATAGAACTGCTTGGATTCAGTTTCATGTTTATAAAAATAATCTTTATATTATCTATGTTGCAAGATTCTAGACGTCAATTAAATTAACATAATACTTGAAATAAGATGACGCGGTTATCTTCAATGACACCTTAAAAGATTAAAACCAAATCACCATTAATGAACAGATAACATTGAACATCAAACTTTACTTCCTTTATTTCTCTCACATCAATATTTATCGGGGAAACATTCATTATAAGCTTCTAAGTAAACGCTTACCGTTAACGCCAGCAATACGTATCCGTGTGTTTCCTCTTCAAGTTCTCGCCATAACGGTACGGGGCTGGCGCCCTCGTTTCGAGGTGATAATGCTTCTGAAACATATACCTGATTGGTCCAAGGAGCAGAGGGACTTATAATTGGTAAGATAAAGTGTACCACGAAAATTCATCGTGCAATACAGTAATAACATTTCTACTCACGTAACTGTTACTCTATCGTTGGCAATACTTAATCGAATTCCGAAGAATGTATTCAAAGAGCTATTCAAAAGTGTAACAAAACTTGCTTTGTTGTTCACTATAAATAGGCTTATATCTGGATGTTATAAATGACTTTCTCATAATAAAGTGCATATTTTTGATATCACGAAGAACATTAAGGATTCTAATGTAATTTTGTAGTTTAAAAAAAAACTTAGCACACGTTTTGCTTGTCAACTTATCGTCCCTTCATTATCAACCCATATACTGTCCCACTGATGCTGCTGCTGCTCCTCTCGTTGAGGATCTCATGGGTCTCCTCCATGAGATTCTCAGATGGAGAGGAATTAGGCAATAGTCCACCACGCTGACCTCGTACGGGTTGGCAACTTTTTCACAATGGCCTAATTTCAAGTGCAATGTATTACGCCGTTTCTGTCGATTGTAAATTTGTAACAGAAGTCTCGGTTTTATTTTATCAAGTTCAGTGTCGAACTAAATAAACGAGTGCAATGAATCTAGTCTATAATTAGATTGCCAGTTTTAAATGCCGGTCTACTTTTTCATCAAGCTTCAAGCACTGTTAATCCACCGTAAAATGTATTGTTCGTTAACTTACGCTGATGGAGATTTATTTACCAAGCTTCTTAGTGCTGTTTTGTCTTAGAATTCTCATTCCCAGGGTTCATTATAATAATCTAATCTCATATGTACAGTGTAAATATGCGCTATATTGTATGCCAGTGAATGTGTCTGTTTTGTAATTCACAATCGTATCTTTCGTCTCATTTAAATCTTTAGTTCTGTTGTAACGGTCCCTTTATCCTCTTCTCCATCTGTATTTGTATCCCAGATATTAACAGGATTTCCTTTTCTATTAAAATGAATGTTGTCCGTCTATAAGGTGCTATTTTCCCTTGCGCAATGTATGAAATTACAGAGGCAACGTTTTATTGTTAATAAGTATTAGCCATGCTTCTAAAAAAATGTCACATACAGTTAAGGTGCTACTGTTGCCAGCCAAATGTCCTTATGGTAAATTGTTTTCTAAATTAGCGTGAAAATATGTTGTATCTTAAGTTATGCATTATACATTGCCGTATGTATCGGGGATAATTTAAAATTCTCAACAAGAGACTGCTTTGTAAGATTGGTTATAAAGTTGTGGTGTATCATTATAGTCACGGACTAATGGTATTATTATACGAACACTGTAAATTGACAGTATGTGGTCCATAAGTGTTTGTCAACCCACATTCTTGTTTTTACATATTCAAACAGATTTCACATGAATCGTCACTGTTTATTCAATCAGTGCTTTGAAAATTTCAATTTCGAATGAGGTTTAATTTTATAGATTGCAATAAAAATGGTCGAATGTTTCTACAGTTAACACGATCATCTTCGACCGTTATAGTTTTGCGGGCTTGTCTACCAGTTTTTAATTGAATCAGTTTGATAGTTTTTTCAATATCAGCTAACAGCTATGAATTAAGATTCAACAAATATATCCTTCTGATTATATGTAACTGTAATATACGTCTACTTTTATATTGGTGTGTATGAGCCTAAGCTTCTGTTTTTCTTGCAAAATTTGCATTATCATTCTTGATATTACTTGAAAATTTTAATCGCAAGTAGTCAAGGGGAAATAGCTAGAAAGCTACCACCCATGCTCCTCACGCTATTATAGTCATCCTTTTTTTTTTCAATTAACCATTGTTAATGAAGGAATAGTCGAAATCTTTCTTTGTTTATCATCAGTAATGTATTGTTTATAAACACCAAATTGCTCATAGACAATTGAATCACATTCAACAGTCACATCATCAAAGATAATAAAACTGATACGATTATATATTCAAAACATTTGCTCAAACAAACAATCTTATTACTGCTTTCGCTATATTGTCACCCTCAACACCCACTTTCAATAATAAATGATTCAAAATTCAATGATTTGTAGTGTAAACAAAAAACATCGAGAAGTCATTTATTTTATTCGTGGGCAGATAATTATAAAGCGTGGTTTACAGTTGACGAGAAAATCTAAATTAATCATAGCCATTAAGTGGGTGTCATTGCACAAGACCTGGACTCTACTGTGCATAAAATTTGCGGCTTCGATACTTATAATTGCATAATCCCTGATTGGACTTGTATTTTAATAAACTTTCACTCGTCTGATTAATTTTGAGCTGAATTACAACTGTAAAGTAGAGATGCTGTAACGACGCTAATTTGAGATACGGTTACTTGCTTACATAAAAATCAGTGAAGTGGTCATAATCACTCATGTAATATTTTTCATGTAAGCTCTTACAGAAGTTCATTATTATGGTAATTCGACTGGATATTAGGTAAGTAAATACAGTCTGTAGACTTTCTAGTTATTAGAATTATGAACAACGATAACAATTCAAGTCCACAGTAACCCACTTGACTCCTACGATTTGCAATATTCCTTCCCAGATTTGATACGACGATGCATGACTCTTGTCTTTGATAACATTTTAGTTTTTACTTTTTTTGAATTTCATATATTGTAATGAGAATTATTATTGAAAAACTATACGAAATCAGAACTCAAGCTGTATAGTTACTTGCCAAACCATAGTGCAATGTGGAATATGAATCACACCTTTAAATGTAGGTTCCTCAAATTATGATAATTGATGTCTGCGAACTGGTTGTACCGTGTCCCAAATTTGGCCCAACCTGTTCTTCTCTCCGCACAAACTTCACCGCTACTTGCGCCAGCGCCATTTTTGGTACGTTACACGTGTTTCCATCATCTACCTTTTGAATTATGAAGATTTTTTGTGTCAGGAATTGTATTATGATGAAAATATTAAGACGTGGTTTGAATTTATGTTCGTTTAGTTGGTGTTTAAGAAGTTTATAGGCGTTTATATTAATTGTTTTAGTATTAAGTCATAATAATAAAGTATTTGTATTTTTTTGTTGATTTGTGTTGCCATCCAAATGAAGCGATGAGTTCATTATTGAAATATGAATCTCTAGAAAGTTGTAATAAATTAATATTAATTTTCTTTTATGTACTTGTGGAAAATTGATAGATTTAACCTTGGTAACCCTTTGAAAAGTAATAATAATTAATGTTGGGTTGGGTTACAATGGGTTAATTTATAATACTAAGTAGTTGAAAATATCCAATTGTTAATAAATTTTCAATTTATCATAAGTTCCATAACGTTCAGTTCTTATTATAGGAACTATATATGTATGCTATCTATTAATCAGTCAGCTGTGTCAGGGAGGGATCTCTAAGCGATTACTACTCGACAAAGAAATATCTCTATCAACTCAATGAGCTGCATAGATTGCGGAGCAATCGCCAATCGCCGACCCTAAATTCCGATCGTGGCGATTCTCGATAAGCGATACGTAAACGTTCTCGATTGTCTGGTACCGTTCGATGGGGACTATCGTTAAATTATCGCTCACGTTTCGCTACTGAGACGGCGCCCTAGTATTACGGTATCGCTGAACACTAGCGATAGTTTTGACGCGGTGGTGTGGTGACGTCATCGGCTCACATGTCCTGTTTATGTATATTTAGGTATAATATTTCTGTCTCGAAGCGAGAACAATTTAATTTTAACAGCAAATTATTTAGGTAATAATTGACTGGTATTGGTTTTATTTTAACTGTATTCATCCAAAATAACTCGTAATATTTTGAACCAAAATAACGCATTTAAAAACAAAATTGTGAACTCCCAAGCATTGTTATGTCCTTAAAATTGATTAAAAGATTGTCTTTTAATAACTGGTTCATAAGCCTAGTGGTTACGGGCCAGTGCGACTACTACGCTTCAGATCGGAGTTTGGATCTGTGCCCGGTTAATGGCAATAGGCTCTCCACCTATTATATCGGACCTAAACATGCCGGCGAACTGTACGTGTATATTACTATACATCTCTGCAAAATCCTTACCATATGTATACCAGCATGATGGAATAATTTTTATTTATCTTATAATCGACATGTCAATTTGGATGCATTTTAGTGGAATTTTGGCTCGCAAAACGTTTTCTTGCGTAGAGATCAACTCATCTTGTCCGCTTCAGGGAGAACCACACTACATGGTTTTACTTTCTATCAATTTAAAGGTACATTATGTATTATTTACTTTCGTTTCCATGGTCACAAATATCAACAGTCAAAAAAGGAGATCATTTGTAAAACCGCTTTCGCTTGCGACTTTGCATTGATTTATTTACTTGTTTCAGTAGTTTCAATGTGTGGAGTGCACTTACTTGGTCAATTAATGGTATATTTCGATTTATATGTGCTTTTACATTTCCTATTTAACATAGAACGGGTTTTCATTAAACCACGCAACGGTGGTTTGTGCATTTCGAGTTCTAGCATCGAAGCAAAGTAAGATATTTTTAAATATTTGTCAAATATTATGTGTTTATTATCACTCGCTTAAAGCGGTGAAGGAAAATGTCGTGAGGAAACTGCATGCTTTAGAGATTTTTCTCAACGTTGTATGAAGTCTGCCAACCCGCACTAGGCCAGGGTGGTGGACTATAGCCTAATCTCTGTCAATCTGAGAGGAGACCCGTGCACTGGCACAGTATAAGGGTTGATGATGATGTAAGTAATTTAAAAACTTTCATGCACATGACTACTGGAATTTTAATTTGTCATCTTTGTAATTTTGACAATATCCCTATATGTTTATTAGCTATTCAACTAATTTGCAGTGGTGGACCGGTACAAGTTCGGTTTCTTCTACATTAGGACTTCGGTAATGGAAAGTCATGCCAGAATTATTATTTAAATAGATTTTCTCTACTTATCTGTTTACGATTATGAAAGTTTTTAACCAGTAAGTATGCAATTGTGCATGTTTCGGCATTGCCCGGCTAGTTTCACACTTAAACGAGCCCTTAATCATAGGCTGATCACGCGACGAGGTCGCGAGCCGAACTGTCATAATCATAAACATTAATGTCACACGCAAGCTATAAAGATTTCCTATATTTGTGTAAATTTTGTTACAGTTTCTGACATAACAGGTCTTGAAAGTCTTGTAAATAGTTAATAAATGGTCATTTGGTTAGAACTACGAACTATCTATTACTAGGAATAGGGCGAAAGATAGCATGTCAGGATTCTAAGTGACTATTTAGTTCAATACTTCTAAATACGTCATCATCAACTCATATACCGTCCCACTGCGGGACAGGGGTCTCCTCTCAGAATGAGAGGAATTTGGATGTAGTCCACCACGCTGGCCTAATACGGGTTGGCAGACTTCACACGCCATCAAGAAAATCTCTCAAGCATGCAGGTTTCCTCACGATGTGTTCTTTCACCGTTTAAATGATTGATAATCAGTTATGAATACGCACCTGATTTCGAAAGTTAGAGGTTTTAAACTTTACCTTCGTATTCTTAACTTTACTTTAACTGTACTGTTACTTGGCAATCCAATGATCGTATCACTAGGCTATCTCTGCTTTAAATACATATTAAAAAGAAAAATCTAAAAATTTACTTAGATAACTGCTACTTACTAGACCCAGTGGTTCCTCTCTCCTACATGACTGCCGGAAGGTGTCCATAATGGACGAATAAATTGTGAAATTTACCACCTATGTAAATAAACTACATTGTGCATCATAAATATTGAGTCTTGATTAAATAAATATCACTTTCGAATTAAATTAGGTACCAGTCATTCAATTGACGTTATTATACTGAATTGAGTCATTTATTTTACTTTATGTTCAAATTATGTAAACTAATGTAAAGTATCAAGTGTATGCCATGTCTAATGGTGGCGGTTACCACTTTCAGTTAATAAATCTTCTCAGCTAATGGGTTTCCGATGTTACGCGTCGGTGTAATACGCGGCCCCCATGTTATTCGAATAACAATGTTTTTCGATTTTTCATTTGTGTAAGTGTACGCTGAAATTGACCGGTATTATGATATTACAAAGGAATGATATAGATGTAAGTCGTTTACACATTGCCGAAGAAATGGCTATGAGCCAGTAATTGTTGGACTTGAAGAAAATTACATGAGCTTGATAAAACTCGTTTCTAATATAGGTAATAATTCTGTGTTAATTTAAAACTTGAATCCTTCCTCGAATTAAGTGTTAGGTACTTTAACTAAATATTACCGCATACACAGACAAAAAATTTTATTAATTTAAAAACGTGTATTTTTACGTTTATAAATTTCATATACCTACATATCTCCAATCTTAAAAGCACATGCTACTATGTGTAGATTTACTGAAAAGATATGAAGATGAACCAAACGTGTATATATTTTACGTTTAAAAACTTCATATACCTACATATCTCCAATGTTAAAAGCACATGCTAGTATGTGTAGATTTACTGAAAAGATATGAAGATGAACCAAAGAATATAGGTATAGGGTTTTATAATCCGGGCCTTAAAGCAACAGTACACCGTTACATTTACCGACTTCACGATGGTTCCGTATCAGAATTTTATTATGTGGGCGAAGGCAATTTGTGTGACCGTCTGCGAGATTGAAAATTGTTAGAATTAATCATTGTTATTACCCGGCGATGTGGTCAGGTGGTACACAATACTGGTTGAGTAACCTGGGCGTACAATATGCAGACATTTCGAGCTATAAAGCAATTTCTAATCCCAATTTAAATGCATTGAAATCGCAAGAGACGCTTCCAGTGGATGAAAAGGTGTAGAAGTTTCAATTCAGTAAAATTTTAATTAATTGATGTCAAATACAAACCTATTCAATGATAAATGATATTTGTTTTTGTAAATAAATCTTTAAAAGACACTTTTACAAGTCAATAATTAATTATTAATACTAGATGGCGCCGGCATTTCCTAGCTGACGACCTCTGAGAAGAAACGCCGAAACAAACTCAGAGAATCATGGTCTCTTTTAAAGTCCAGACAGTAACAGTATTTCTTGTAAAACACATACTTAATATGATAAGCACTGATGCTTATCATATTATGTGTTTTACAAGAAATACACATTCAAACATATAAAAACCTATGATGATATTCATTATAAAAATCTATTATATTTATTTTGTCATCATCAACCCATATACTGTCCCACTGCTGGGCACGGGTCTTCTCTCATATTGAGAGGGATTAGGCTATAGTCCACAACGCTGGCCTACTGCGGGTTGGCAGACTTCACAAACCGTCGAGAAAAATCTCTAAGGTATGCAGGTTTCCTCACGAAGTTTTCCTTCACCGTTTAAGCGAGTGATAATTAATTATTAATACGCACATGAATTCGAAAAGTCAGAGGTGCGTGCCTTGGGTTCGAACTCGAGACCTTCAACTTGGCAGTCCAATGGTCATACCACTAGGCTATCACTGCTTATATTTATTTCTTATATTTATTTTGTAGATCTTTACAAAAGAAATAGAACTGTAGACTTTTAATTTAGTTTCTGAGTTTAATCGATAAGTACCTAATACATTAAATATTGCGTATGGGTTTTTGTTATAATAAATAAATAAATAAAAATATGTTTATTGATACTTATTAAAAACCTTTACATTTTCTTGACTTATATGTATATCATCATAATAATTATGTGATTTTGACAAAAAATACTTGTATGAAATAGGTAGGAAATACAATATAAATATAGTAGCTAAAGGCGACACAAATATGGTTACTAAGTTGATCTTTAATAGAAGTAATGTGTTGGTCGTACGATACCGAAGAGTTGACTTTGTCAATTAATCAATATTGTTTGAACATACCCTGTATACGTACATAGGGTTGTCAGATCGAAATTGCAAGCACCGGAGGCGAGGGGTAGTTCTTTATTTATCTATTTTATGAAAACTTACCGACAGATTAAATTTATAGACGACATCAACTTAACTAAACATTTTGCTAATTACAATCTTTCAGAACTACATTGTTAATTGTCACAGCACTAGTTTAAAAAAAGTGTTCCATGTTTAACAATACAATACTTATATCATTATTTGTATCAAACACGCATAACACAAGCTATGGTGTTGTTTAAGGAATGGGTTCCCCCCCTAAAACAAAACAAAAAGGTAATGAGGCCAGCACATCAAGCTACTACAATCTGGTAAAATTTCTTTGATTGATTTTCTATTTTAACCCAAAAAAATAAGGTTCATACTTATTCAATTGGGAAAAATTGCCAGTTTTGGATAGCTTGACCTGCTGGCGTCTGTACATTGTCAACATTGTAAGTATCACATGACATTATCTGACCCACTTTTAACAACGTCATTATACATTATCTATAATTACATAGATCTATTAAATGCCATTACAAAATTGACAATTCAATTGTATCTAACAGTCCAATATCTTATTGATTTCAGACATTTACGCGAATATTATACATTGAAATAAAACTACTTTTTACGGATTTTATCGCGTATATTGATATTATTAATCCCGACGTTTCGGACCCTTTACAGCGTCCATGGTCACGGGTAGACTGAGGTGGTGGGCGTCTTGATGATATAATTACTGACAGCTACCCTACATTTTTTATTCAATTAATAATATCAATATACGCGATAAAATCCGTAAAAAGTAGTTTTATTTCAAAGTCCAATATCTATTAATAAAAACTTATCGTCCTAGATATAGTGTGGATATAAAAAAAACTATTTAATTCCATTTCGAATCGAGTCAGGTAGTAGTCGATTACAATTGATTGGTTCCATATGATGCAGTTTTCAAGTCGCGGACACGTAGCGAATTCTGATCACTTGTTTAGACTCCATTTTATTATGTAAGTAAAAATTAAGCGATGTTGTTTTTTTTTAAACCACTTTTGTTCGTGAATTCAATAAGTTATACGTGTTTGTTAGTCACCCGTGAAATTTGTGGAAAACAATTGGTTTGGTATTATCACCTTTTTGTGTGATTATTGCATTTTTTTTTTCTTCGTTCGTATTGCATAATTATTTATACTTTAACAAAAGCAGTAATAATTTGTTTTTATGTTCAACAGAGCGCTATTAAAGTCTTGCCTGAGAACTTACTTTAGATTTTTAAAATATACTTTAGTTGAATTAATAACAGCAACGGCAATGCCGGTAGTTAAATAAACTTTCAAAGAAAGTATCATAATAAATCTAATTAATGAAACGGCACACGTTCAGGGGGAGTAAGGGAGTCAACAGTGTGCCGGTTATTCTTTTCTCCATAAGACGCACTTTGTGGAACCGTGCAACTAGTTTTTTTGACTTTTGAAAGATTCCATTAAAATAATATTATGATAATTGTTACATACTTTCCCGTATATAAACGTGATTTTGAAATCATACATGTATTTGTCGCGCTGCCGCGGGCAGGATTCGAACCAGAAGACGCAGGTTCGAATCCTGCCCGCGGTCGTATTTTTCCTTTTCTAAATAACTTTAAAATCTTAGCATGGAAAATGCCAAAAATATACAAAAAGATAGTTAGTTAGAAGGTAAGGTGGCATCGTTCGGCATTTAACTAACTGTAAAGTAAGTTGTGTCGGTTGAAAAGCAAAAACTTGCATTTCAATAGGTGTTACTGACGTCACCATAAAGACGTAAATTCAGTATGTGAAGGAAAAATTCGACATGACGGGTAGGTATCGCGGTGGCTTAGTGGTCATAGCGTCTGGTGTACCGAACCAGAAGACGCAGGTTCGAATCCTGCCCGCGGTCGTATTTTTCCTTTTCTAAATAACTTTAAAATCTTAGCATGGAAAATGCCAAAAATATGCAAAAAGGTCATACATGTATGTTGTATATCGGCTAAAATTGTATTTTGCACATCACGGAACCATTGCATAACTGTCTCCAAAACTGTTTCGCGTATCGAGGCCAACTGTTATAAAGGGTTTAAAACCTTAACATTTATGAGGTAAGCGTACATAGCATAAAGCAGACGAGTTTGTCACGAACGCACCATCAAATCATAAGCATGACTCGTAAACGCAAGTGGGTCAGCTATCCGCAGCTTTGCTCTCAGGCTTATGTGTAGTATTGAATAGGTTATAAGTACATAGATGGCAAAGTACCTAAGGTAGCGATAGATGGAATTCTAATATGAGAATTCCAATTTCAAGAGGCTTGTGAAAACTTGTAAATTGTGCGATGTTGCAATATTTTTAAAGACATTTCTTCATTTTCTGCTAATTATGAGATAGATAATTGATATTTGCCATAAAAACATTTATATCAATGCTTCGTGGTATTGAAAATCCAGGAGGAGGTTGATTCTGCAGGAATATAGTCTATAGATCTTTTTCATTCTAGAGTATATTATTATATGTAATATAATAAACCGCGTATCAAAAATACTGATTGAGCGACAAAATTACTGATTGAGCACCAAAATACAGATATCGGTTAGGTTAGGTTAGAACTGTGACCACACAACGTGCCAGAACCAAATCTGAATGTTTTGAGTGTATATAACAATATTTTGAGGGGTATAATTTAGACGGTCATCAAAACACCAAAAATTTGGGAACTATTTATCCATTTTGGTAACCGTTTAGAATTTTTTTGGTAGTAAAATAGGTACTTTTTTGGGCGGTGTTTAAACACAAGCCTTATTATATTACTTGACGAAAGAATATTATTATCTAGGTGGTTATTTTATAACCGAAAACATGATACTTTACTGACAACTAAAATAGCGACTCCGACTGTCTTTCGGCTTACTATGTTTCAATAGAAATCAATGATAACTATTTATTTAAAATCCATCATTCCGTTCAAGCGACATAAGGGAATAAAGAAACTATGCGCGAAAAACATAACCCTGCTACTTCGCACAGTTGATGAGAGAATCAATCCGAACTGTACTATGCGACAAGAAATGCACATTCCTTACTACAAGTCGAACTAGCATTTGAACCACAAGGAACAAACCGTTTCCACATAGTATGCGGTCGACATGTACATGTAAATACGCGCCTTGTCCCTATTCCCTCTACTACGATATCGTAATTTTGCATATTGTGGAATGAGGACAGAAGGTTTATTCTCAATAGAGCACGATAATTAACTCACACATAAGGAGTCGGTACGCTGAAGATGCAATGGAACAGTGCAAACAAGTACTTGCTAAATAATTAGGAAGTTGTTCATGATTATTTCGATCATTTTGTTCTTTATGCTCTAATTTCCATTTAATCTTAAAAGCGTAGAGCTTTTATATAATGTAAATGTAGAGCATAGTGAGAGTAATGCCCTACCACTCTTGAGGTAAATTAGTAATTGAAAAGGTCCAAAAGTCTTTTGTACGCTACCTTTACTTAAAATTGTGTGGTTATTATCCGTACTTATATCCTACACCATTTATACTGATTATGGTAGCCTACCAAATTTGGAAGTCAGAAGAAATCTTGCTACAGTTAAATATTCCTTCCGTCTTATTCGTGGTTCCTACTTTAACTCCTCGCTTTTACAGCACATTTCTTTTAATATACCTGTTCCAATTTGTCATACACTTCGTCCTCGGCAACGTCCTCTATTTTCAGTGTCTCGAATCGGTTCCAAATCCCATAAAACCAGTCCATTGTATGTAGCTCTCACCATTATTAACGACATTTTATTATTTGACGACACGTAGGATATCTTTGCGTCTACTTAGCTGAGATTCCTGAGCGCTGCTACTCGTTACCTTAAATCCATCGCTGCCTCTAGTACAATCTCTTGTGACAAATTTAATGTTAATTATTATTTTGTGTGATTTTTTTAATAATTATTTGCTTTTAGTTTTATTTATTTTTTTGATTTAATATGATTGTTTTATTTATAAATGTTAAATTGATAATTTCCTTGTAACTAGTTGACATTGATATTTCTATTCTATTTGTTATTATTCTACTTTCTTTTCTTTTCTAATTTTAATTCAGTAGGTATGTTTCTCTTTTGACTTTGTTTGTACAGACCAATAATTTGTTTGTGTGGTTCTTAACTGTTAAGGCAAGTTGGTAATAATCAATAAATAAATAAATAAACTTAATTTGCTGTATCTATTTCGTTTGTACCTTATCCCTTAACTGATATTGCAGCTAACTTAGCATATCGTACAGGAATATCGGAGTACGGAGTTAATCAAATAATCTAATGAATCAATTTGCGATCTGAAATGTCCCAACTGCCTTTTACGTTGCACAGTAGCGAGATAGGAGCATTGTTAAAACATTTGTTTGTAACTGTATTGAATGATAAAATGAGATGTGGGATAAGCGTAATTGATTCTTTTCGCAGAAAGTTGTATAACAAATGCAATTTGAATGGCGCCGCCTCAATAGGTGGTGTTTTTGTAGAATTGTCTGCTGAAATAAATTGGTATGATAAAATGTATTGTTAACACCTAATTGTATGTGAGATTGTAGTGTTTCGTCATCGGCTTTTTGTATGGTGAATGTTAAACCTTAATTAAGATCACCGATACCATAATGGTAAACATGTATTTAAGACTTAGTAAAATCTATCCCGGCTTGAAAGAAATTGTTGTTTGATCGACATAGATTATTTTAATAAAGTAATATTTTATTCAAATCTTTAATGAAATATTCATTGTTGTCAAATTTGAATCATCAAATTAAACGATGGCTTAGACAGGATACAACCGATTATTAGTTCCAAATGTAATGAATCAGACCGCGTCAAGGATGACATTGTTGGATTAAATGCTCAGTGCATTTAATCCAACAAATTATCATCTTCGTCATAAATCGTTTGATACAAGATAACCCGTGTACTGGCTACGGATGTCGATTATGTCAAATGAATCGTAACATAAATGCACAGGGGACTTCTATGTTGTAGGCTTGTTCAACAAAATATTCCCGATTCCCGGGAATATGACAGTGGGTGCACAATAGTTTATTTATACGTAGAGTGTTTTGTGTTGTCCTTTTTGGACTATATTTTCTTTAAGCGATGACAGGTGTCGGTGTAAAGTTTACGTAAATACTCCTTGTTGGGAATTGTTGCTTCAGAACTGCAGGACACTGCATTTATTTTCAATCCTTTCTGATTTTCTATGCTTATTTCTGTCATATCTAGAATCAACGAATTTCTCGGCTGGACTTGGTACTGAAATTTCATTCAGAAAAGAAAACGCGCATGTTTTTGACGGACTTGAAAATATGGAAGAGGTCCTCAATTCGCGCTAACTTGATCTGATAGAGCATACTTTCAAGATAGTCCCACATAAATGCTTGAAGTCAGTTTTCTTTTTCTAAAAAGTGAATTATATGTACCTAACGTTGTTGTATGCCATACGTCATACCTACACCATAAGAAACCAGATGCAACAATTAGTTCGAATAAAGATTTACAACGCAATATTTTCCAATAACCGTAGGTTACCGTACATCTAGTATGCAGCCTTTGCAATAAAAGTATATGTATACTTTTCCCCGTAATGTCTGCGTCCATTCCGGAACAGCTTTTATAGTCAACTTATAGTGAACTAAACGCCGCCTACGTAGTTAGTAATGCCGTTCTATAAATTGCACTTCGTTATGCTAAGTCGATTGGCAGGTGGTCTGCCTGTTTACCTGCGACCAGTGATGAATGCGTGTTAGGTGGGGCTGGGAACTGTTTGAGACCCATTGGAATGAAGAACAGTTCGAATATCTCTTTGAGAAAATAAAATATTACCTACCTAGTGCAACTACCTTGAACTTTGTTGTTGCCTTTGAGTAACATTTTCTTTGATTTTGAAATTAAGACCTATCTCAATATGTTTATCAATATTGCTATTTACAGAAATCGACACTATTTTCACACACTATAGTTAAGATATAGTGTGTGAAAGTGGTGTCGATTTCTGTTTCGATATTAATGCCAAAATATTCCAAATTACTTATAGTTACACAAATAAGATGCAAATTTATGATTCTTTCATCTAAAAGCTTTTCAGTATTAGACCTGTTCTCTGTTTAATGCTACGCTCATTTATTCGTTTAGAGCATTATAGATTCTAACTAGCATATTCATTGCACGATTTATGTTCTATCTAACCATGCTGCTATGAGTATACCTAACGCTTAGTAAGCAGGTAGGTGATTACTTCAAAACAACGAATATTTACACCAAGAATTCCAATAATGCAATGCAAATTCAATCCGTGCAACTGCAACTAAATCGACGATCAATGTTGAAAACAAGGCAATAGATTTTTCCGTTTTAATATTAATCGTTTCCATATTTTCAAGCCAAGCAATCTTTGAGCAACTTGGTAAATATCTCCTTGTCCTAGAACAATTAAAAGAGAGGATATAAATCCTGTCCCAGGAACGGGTAACTTACAGAATGGTCTATTAAAATTGTCAACTAACGTTTTTCACTTAGACCCATATTTATCGATGTTACCCAAGCAATCAGTATGTTTTATAGGCCTGTTTATCTCATGACAGTGGTTCGGCCCGCATCGGTAAACGCACAATGGACTGTGGCTAAGTAATATAGATAATTTATTGTATATTTCCTAGTTTATTTGCGAGTACCGTTTCATAATTAATTCTCACGGGATGAGTGGAATTGTTGATGTTATTTTCAACATGTTTTGTGATGCTCTTAAAGATTTGTAGTATTGAATTATGGTAAAACGTGTGCAACTGTCTTTCCTGTACAAAGATGCAGGAAGTCGAAGTCGTAAATAATGGAGGAATGTTACATACAATCTGGATTTATAGACAACTATAGAGTTAACAATTATTTTTCTTTTAAAAGAATACTTATCATCATCATCTTTTAATCGAGCCCCTCAACATTTCAGTGTTGCCAAATAAAATGAAACTAGATGATGCCTTACGATTGCTAAAACTTTATCTATATTGAGACTGGTTTGCAAAATACTTTTTATGACTGTCAAAACAAGAGCAATTATTGCGATAGACTCCTTGCAAGACTTTCTGCGTTAAGGCAAAGTCAAGGCAAGTCCCCGCAAAAGACTCTACCGATACCATACAAAAATATTATGCAACCAACGGGACGCAGCTGTCATTTTTACATAAGCGTTAGTTTAATTGAATATTCATTTCCGCAAGTCACTTCCAGTCTTCGTCTTATGATTTATAACGCCCAAGTATCCATGTTTGGTCAACGTTCTCGATTCTTAACCAACTGATTTACTACCATTGTACGATTCTTCGCCTATAAATATGGTCTCTTCTTGAACAATGCCATAGAACCGCGAAGCATATGCGTTACTTGGGTAATATGTATCTTATCTAACTTGTGGTCATCTTTGACCATTGGCCAAGTGATTTAGTACTCTCACTGGGTTTGTTAAGTTGGTTTTTCCTTTGATAAGATATTTTTTTAATGTCATAGTTCTGAATCAATTCATCTGCTATGTACTGCGAGCCAGCTGTTACGATGTAATGCTCTAAAATGCCACCGACAATTAACTATTGAGTTTATTACCACAAAAGCTAATCGTCAATAATTTAGAAAGTGTATTAGCAGATAATAAACTACACATCTCATTGTACCTACTGTAATTTTCTCAATGGCTTTCGAAACGGTAAAGTTACGAAATCATCTGTAAGCAAATTTTTTAGTGCATTTCATAAGAATCGATTAGACTTAGCAATATCGCTAAAGAATTTAGTTTTTATTCGCTATTGTACTGAAGTAATTTCTGGTTCGACTGATTCCGGAGTTTGCGGTTTGTAGTTCCGTTCAAAACGTTATTCGATCTATACGGTCTCATGTTGTCTGAGGTTAGTTTTCGTTTTGCTTATGAATATTGAGGCAGGTAATGGTTGTTGATTCTTATTTATATTCAAACTCACTTTACATGCATATCTCTTTGCTCTTTGTTTTGAACCATTTATTTTTCGTCCAATCTCCTACCTATATTGCAGAATTTCTTAGCACCTGGGTCTCTAAAAGCTTTTGTGCTTCATCAATTATTACCCTGTACACTTAATGGGCTTATAAAGCTTAAGAACCACATATTGCCTCCTGTTTAATGATTGTAAGTGGTCCAGGTATCGCAATACTATTAATTAAGACATCGTTAAATTACTTGGGTTGCATTGGTTATTTCCCATTTGAATTCGAAATCCAATTTATAAGTTACAGGAAGAGGCCTGCAATAAAATTTGCAGACAGATGGCAATTACAGGGTTGTACCTCAAATTTATATAAAGTCTTTCCGCGTCACATTTTGATTTGAATGGTTTTTAACTTAGACTTCAATAAGTATAAGTTCGAGTAAATTGTTCGAGTAAATTGAGCATTCCTAAATCAAGCAAATTATTAATTCGTTTCTCTATGAAGTTCTGTTCAGAGTTTAGATTTATATACCCGGTTAATAGTTAATGGCTCGCTATAACATAGGACCTAAAAACTATATTATGTTAGGTAATTCACAACTTCTGCACAGCATCCGTAACGAAACCTTTCAACGGAAATACTTCACTCACACAATATCGTTTTCTACTGAAAAGCAAGACATCAGTCATAAACTTAACAAGGTACTTACACAACAAGGTACTTAGTTCCAGGTTAATAATTGTACAATAGGTAGTCGTAACAAGGAAATTTAACTAGGCATGCCGTATCGTTTACGGTCCTGTAAATGTTCGCTTGATTTTTCTCTCATTCTTAGAAATCTTAGATGAAACAACCCTATGCAGTGAAGCAAGCGCAGCGGGTGATAGTCTTAAATTGCCTGCAGTTAGGTTTCTTTCACAATTATTAAATGGATCTCTTGTTACGATTAGATACTCGATACCGTAAGCCCACGTTTCGGGTGCTAATTATAGCTATCGGTTTATAGGCTTGAGGCGAAACGAGAGCTATGAAAACTGCAATAGATAACCAATTGTTACGACCAATTGTCGCTTTATGTTTGCTGGTTCTGCTACTGTTGCAAATATTGTTTGGGAATGTTGTTCTTGAGCTTTCAAAATCATGCCAATATTCTAGATTAACGAAACGAAATATTGAATTCTTGAAAACAACGTTCGCGAACTGTAAATTTACTCCAGTTTAAAATTTCTAAGCATTGGAGTTTGACTTTAATGATTGCAGGTTTGAAAACCCTTACCACATTTACTATCCGTTTTGTTAATGTTACTTCAAACCAAAGAGTTCAAATACAGACTTAAGTTAAATTCAATTTATCGGCACATCTTTCTCTTGTTAGACTGGCAATACACGGACAGCCGGACATCAGGCGGGAAGTGAACACGGACGACTGGGGCTGTTAATGATCCACACATCAATCTCCCTGGCAGTCGCAGACAACTGAATCCGCGCACTTCTGAAATGGATTCTGAAGAAGAAGCATTATTGCCTGGTTTCCTGGCTAGACGAAGTGATTTTTTGGATGAATACGAAAACGTTCACGTTCAACCATGGCGACTGCAGTTGTTTAGACAGTAAAGTTGACTTTGCATATGTATTAGTCACACTAAAATGTTGATTACAGTTATGTGGGAAAAAATGTTACAAAGATTGCTTATCTATCAGTGCCATACCACCTGTGAGATGGAGTTATTGAGATATTTCTATTTCTTGGGATCTGTTATGTTTAATTCGGCCTGTTTCGTTTTGATCGTGTACAGTCACGAGCATAAATGTGTATACACTTACTAAAAGTGAAAAGCGATTTTTTCACAAAATGACGATTGCAACTTTGAGAGACTAATAATATACTATAGTTTTGAAAATACTATGTTCGTAACACCATACAACTTCGGTCGATACCTCAAGATAAAATCGCTTTAGAATTTCGCAAAATCTATACATATTGATGTTCCTGACTGTACCTATGTATTATCAAAATTTGGTTACTCAGTGACTTTTATGTAACAAACTCTAAGTGAACATTCATTAGGATTAGAAGTAAGTTAGCTCTTATATTGTTCTCAACAAATTACAAGCGTACTATTTGACGTGTTTTCTTAAATACAAGGCTATATTTTGATTGCTTAAATCTTTAAAGTAATTTTCTTTTGTTTAGTTTTTTGGGAGTAAATTTTTATCATAATTATGTATAAGTTAACTAGGTATTCCACAATAATTTCACCTTGATATGCCAGTCTTAGACACAGGCCCATCATTTTAAAAGATATATCAATACCCACTAAGAATACATTGACCTTGTTTAATGGTAATTGTAATTATATTTCTTACTTAAAATAATTGCAGGTGTTGTACTATAAAAGTTCGCTTGAACCTCTATTTGAACTAAAAGATAAATTGCCCGTTTGTGTCCAACCACATCTGCGTTTGCGCAAAACAAAATTAATTTTTTTTAGAAGTACGCCATTTTAAAATTACAATTAATACGTAATTTCTTTCTTTTATAGCAAAAGCAAGAAGAATAAAACAAAGATCAAAATTAGCAGCACTGCTAATGTTGTTCTTTTGACTTCTTCATGTCTCCTTTTATGTTCAGTTGGTAAATGAGCAAATGTAATTCAATTAAAATAATTAATGCTTAACACATTCATTATTTTAATTAAATTACTATAATTATTATGACACGCTGATTTCATGCTTGATCAACACTTAATATATTTTGATTAATAATAAAGCGAACTATGCATCTATGGTGAGACCATGAAAGCGTAAACTCGAAAGCTACGCATTATCGAATCATTAATTACTTCCAGTGACACTCAAAAGTGATGTCGAGTTTCCGACATAGAGCAGCCAATCTAGCGGGAAATTATGATGACTGATGGCAGTACTAAAAAGTTTCAAACAGTACTTATATGGTGTATGGGCACTATTAAAACATGTGATTCATAGATGTATGAATGAGTCGTCGTCGGTTCTTCGGTCGTAATACTTGTTTTCTTTCTGTTAGCTGTACTTTAGCGAAACAATCTCTTGGTAAATAATATAAAATAAAATAAACCGTATTAGGTATTATGTCAATCAACTCATAAACTTGTAAATATTTTTGCGTATTCAATGGATTTATTTTGATTAAAATCGTTATGAAATATTTATGAAAAGTTGATAGGTAAGTCTCTCTATTGGTTGGTTGGTAGGTAACTTTTTGCTGCTTTGTCTATTAGCGAATGGGTTGATAGACTAATGACAACCTCCACTTACTCGCTTCCTAAAAGAAAAACCGTATCAAATCTTCTAACTTGTCCTCTCATAAGAATCAAGGTCTTTTTGTTTTTCTCTAACAAACTGAATTAACTCCAACGCACTCTGACCCCAATGCAGTGTAGCCGCGTAACAGCGAAATTGTAGCAAAAAATCACGAGTTTCCGAATTTCACCATCGAGTAATTGTTACGAATCGAATTATCCGCCCGATTTCGGTTGCCTTTGGTCGCTAGTGTGGTTGTGTTTGCGCGTGACTTTCGCAATCGGTGACATTATCGTGTCGTGTCTGGCCAAAAGTTAAACGCCTTACTGACCTCACGGTTTTGGCTGCCTGATAAACTAGATAGTTTTTGTAGAAAAGAAACCGAATTAACCAATGCAGCCAGACATAGATTTCTGTTTATTGTTGCAGACTAAAGTCCTTGGACATTTTAATTTGTATTATAATAAGTTGTAATAATTACAAGTTAATTCATCACTTTAGAACCCAGTTAACGACTATTTGTGCGAATCTTTTGAAATCGCTTAACCTCGGCATAACAATTTAACTAGATCTGTTGGATCTCCAGTATTTCACATCTTAAAAATATTTTGCGCGTCAATAAGAAAAGGTTAGATTCAATTCGACTGTAGAAATAGAGAATAGGCTTTATGTTATTTTTATTAACACCTACATTCTTCAAGAACAATAACTTCTTGTTACTAAAGCAGTATCGTCAATCTATTTGTTTACCCACAGTCATCACTAGGCTATTCAATCAATGAAAATGATATCATTGAAGATAATAATATAATAAAATGTTCGCCACAACTGCCAGTGTCTAATCGTCACAGCCCGATATGGAAACGACCAGTCTGTCCATTACTTACGATTTCATTCGAAAAAGATCTTAATCTGTGGCCATTATCGTCTGTATACTTACGTGAAAGGCTATCCGATCTGTGTCGGCTTTATTTGGCTAGTAAAATCGAAATTAACTGGGTGTACCGAGCTTTTGAGATGTTTGGGATATTTGTGGGGTTCAAACAAAGGGAATGAATGTTCTTTTTTATTTATTCTAATAATCGTCACGTGTCTGCCTATTCAGGCCTGATCTTTACTAGTCCAAGACGTGTCTCAATAGGCAAAAACGCCATCATCATTTTCAAGTACTTATTACTTATACTACACTCCATTCGATAGATTCATCCGTCTTCGCTTCAAAGAACTGGAAGTATACTGTTCTCATTAGCTGCAACTAGTTCCTTTATCCAAGAAATGTCGCTTGAAAGATGAGAGTTTCAAGTTTTTAGTCTTACTTACCTCTATAATCACATAAACGCTTTTAATTTCGTTCGCCATATACAGTAGACAATTACTCAGCTATCTGAACGTTCCGATCCCAATTTATTTAGTCGTGGTGCCACTCTACTGGTTAGAGTCTAGACAATCAACGGACTTCTTAAGCCCGGTAATAAGTAAATGCCGCTCGTGACGTTGGTAGTACTTGTTTCCATTTATGCACGGACATTGACGTGTTTAGATAACATTTTGATGGCTTTACCTTTTAAAATTACAGAACTTACGTCATTGCCCTTGTGTCATAACAAGACATTTTTTGAGCAAATTGAGTCCGTCAAATTGTTGAAAAATTTGTCACTATCACCGATTCCCGGTTCATTTAAAGTTTATTTGCAGTCAAAAGTTCACGCCAAGATCCAACTGTCGTTACTTCTACCGACCTTTATGTAACTTCACAATTGCGATGCTATACCTTGCGATGTAACAGCATACTTTATCGAGCCAGCATCATTGGCAGTTGAAGAGAAAGCAATTACCGTGCTTTCACAGACGACATCCTAAATCAAGTCTCGACCTTACAATGGAAACTCATTGGGCGTGCATCCGAGGTATTTCTAAGTGCAGAAAGCACCGCTCGTCTCGTGACGTCGGTGTTCCGATAACGGCATCATCGAGACCTTGACTGGTCGAAGCTTGAACTTTTATAGACCTGACGATCATTTGCCACGCTTTTAACCTGCGACGGGATTCTATTTTCTTAGAATTTATATATAATGAGACGTTTGTTTCTTTTTGTCAGATAAAAGAAACATTATTTATAAAATATTAGTTTTTAGATCGGTTGTATTTATTGGTTTGTTTTTTTAACTGCTTTGGAAATCTTTATAGTGTTGGCTTATTATATGTAATCAATCAAATAGGTATAGGTATTTTAAAAAGGAGTAGTTGTATAATATCATGTTCTATAAAATATACATCACCAGTCAACGGTCACATAAAACATAAGTACTTTGAAAAATTCACTGACCACAAATATGGCATAAGTATATTTAATGAAAATTCCTACGTAATATTTTAATCATACAATTTTATCAAGATTATTCATTAGCCAGCAATTCAACGGGTTCTAAATAATAATTACATAATTCCTCATAATTGCGTGCTTTGATTTGCCATATATTAAATTTACATTTACTTGAGCTTATGATTATGTAAAATTGTTGTTTACTTTTATCATTATGTCAATATTGAATTGCGCATTATGTTGTTACGTAATATCTTAGGGCCTTAGGAACATGAAATTAAAAAGGCAAATAGTGGTGTTCCTACTCGTTGTGAAAAGATGTTTGACTTGAGGTCTCAAATGTCATTGCGAAGCGTCGAACGTGGGAGATTCACATTTTACAGCAAATCACGTTCCTTGTATAACGTGATTTCTATTGTAAAACAACAATTTCTTGTTTTATTTATTACTGTTTGTTGCTAGCACTTATTCAGACACTTGATTCTAATCGTTTCTTAAGGTGCTAACTAGTCTGTTACGTTACAGCTAACTATATCGAATAATATTATAACTTAGCAGTTTGTTACCTAACTTTGAATAATCGTCACATTTATTAATCTCTGAAGGCATCTGTGGAATTGTGTCACTGTTTATGCATCACTGTATACTGTTTTGAGCAGCCAGGCTGACAAAATTTTATATGACTCTAATATAAACTAGAACCATAAAGAATGACATACGAGTATTTGTTGAATATTGAACTGCCTCACAAGCGCGACTGCTGCGCTTGACTTAAACCCAGTAACTATCGTAGTAGTCCCGCTGAGGACCACCAGACTAACAAGGCAGTTATTACTGGCACTTTAGATAATGTAGTTACATGAAATATAGGCGGTGCCAAAGTAAAAGACACTAGTTATGTATGGTAAAAGTGTGGTTTTACCGAGTAAATGTATGCTTCTTAGTGTTAGGATCACATTATCCATCATATATCAGTGTTTCCACTTTATTCACCTCGGTATAAACTGATCTTATTCCATGAAATTACCGCCCCAAAGGGTGATACATCTCAATGACATTATTTACATTGTAAGAGACCTATTAGTTACTATTCTATGTTTGGAATACATAGAATAATAAACTAATTCTGATTCTCTGAGTTTGTTTTGGCGTTTCTTCTCAGTGGTCGTCAGTTAGGAAATCCCGGAGCCAAGCTTAGAAAAATATGCAAAACATTGACTTGTGAAAGTGTCTTTAAAAGATTTATTTTCAAAATAAATATCTTATAGGTAGCATCTACAATCTTGGTAACTCTAAAATTTAATTTCACGTACGTTCAAAATAATTATATTAATAATGAAAGAGATGGGAAATAACATTCCGGTTAGACAACATTAAACCTATCAAATTTAACCTAGTAGTGCTAGACTACTAACAAGTCCTCCCACAGATTGTACTGAAATTAGTTCAGTAGACTGATGGACGCGTGTCCAAATCATTCAGTGACTGATATATTAGACCAACATCGAGTCACGGTAGCTTTGCGGACGGCAAAGCTCGGCGAACTCAGTGTCCACCTTTATACCAGTTCTTCACGATAGACTTATCTAGCCGCGTTAGGTTCAGGCCAATTAGCTTCGTGCAGCTTACAAACTTGATTGATTGTAATTAATATTCATAAAGAGAATTTCGAAAGTTGCTTTATGGAAATAGCGCTCAATCAACGATATCTGGCGATATTTTTAATCGTCGTGATTAGATGCGATTTTGTTTAATTATTTGTTTGTCTGTTTTCATTTGTTTCTATTCCTATTAGTTTTACTAATTGAAATTTACCCTTACGTATGCTTTCGTTTTCTTGCGCCATCGTCTTCAGAGTCTTATCCCAACTATGTTGGGGCCGGCTTCCAGACTAAAAAAATCACAAAAAAAAATATCAGTACTTTACACGAAGCGACTGCAATCAGACCTCCGCAACCCAATTTTTTAGGAAGGTAATACCAATATCCCGAGAATAGACTGGTTACTAACGACTGTCATAGATGTCAGTTGTATAACAACTGGAATTGGCTTTCAGCTTCTTTCGCCTATCCCAAATAAATTGGTACCAGGGACGAAACCAACAAAACACTGCCCTCAGTACTTACCTAAGAGGTCTGTTGCAACTTTATCCTTAAACCTTATTTGTTATCAATGAAGGGTGGTGTTACAAGTGAGTGGATATTGGCCATGCGTGCCAAAAGTGAGCGTTGCGCTCGATTGAGTTTATACCGATATGTATTCGTATTCGGTAATTTTTTGCCTTTATCAACTGGTTGGACGGTCTTTACGCAATTCAAACAGGTTGCTGTTACTTGCTTTTAACGATGTATGACATAGGGACTCTGTGGCTCGTCAATTAAAGTTGAATTGTGATAAAAACGCCGAAGTACCTGTTAAAGTTTTTGTAATGAAGTGTAAATTGTCTTCAATTTACTGGTTTGATTGATGAGGAAGATGAAGTTTAAGTAGGATTTTTTTGTTAAATGTTATTCGCTAGAATTCAGATCGATTGCTCTACCAAAAATAATATAATAATTCTGGATTCTAAAGAACTGAAAGCTAATGAGCACAAACTACAAAACATTAAGTATGAAATACTATTGCAGATAACAGACATACGTCGGTATTCCCCAAAGGTAAGGCAGAGGAAGACATAGACCAACAGTGCGTTTTAAGTTGTAGGGACTACTGAGAATTTTGAAGGCAAACCCGATAACAGTGCTCGATCTTTGAATGAGGAACCTCAGGCACGGGCACCAGCAATAGCTGCACTTACGAACAATGAGGCAGATGAAGAAGCCATTGACGATTTTACCGAGTACGACATAAAAACGTAGGTAATTCTAGCTTGGAACATTCCTTCAAGTTGACACACCTTGGTAACCGTATGTCTCAGTATTGTCTGTGCTTGTTAAAAAACTGCGAGCCATGTAAGACCAACTAAAGGACAAGAGAATGGCTCGATAAAATTCCATTTGAAGGAAATGTCAATTGGCCACTTGCTGTATTCAGTTTGCCGACATTACTTTTTTTTATTGTTCTATTTTATTTGCTCGTGTATGATTTGCCGCTGGTATTTCAAAGCCGGGTATACGGATTAGGAAATGTAAAAGGATTGGTATAAGGGTTGTTTTTTATTGATCCTTGTTTCTCTTGGATTTACTCTATTTGGTGTTGTAGAACGGCTCTTAGAAGTGTTTCACAATCTATATTGCGTTTAAGTATAAAAACAAAGGATATTGATAAAATACTCTTTACAGCACTACCGTTAAAGGATTCTTTGAATAGTTTGATAGTTCTTTTCGGTCTTCTGAAGGTTCTTCTCCTTATTTAATTGCAAAATATTCAAAGTATAGTTCCAATCTAATCCCAGTGTCATAAATATTATAATATTTTTGGATCACACAATATGGGGTTAATTTTGGACCTCATAAAGATACAACAAAGTATATTTTCAATAAGTTCTAGATTTGGTTTTATGATATCTAAAATTTACAGATCTATAATGAAATAAGTGTTTATTGCAGTATTTATTGTTTGTAATATAAAAACAATAAGTTCGTGTATCGTAAATTTATTTTGTATGGCATTTAAAACCACTGAATTACTTTGACAAGGTACATAAGAACGTTACCGTTTTAGTACTTATCGACAAGCTAAATTGAATCGTGCCTGTGTAGTCCGTAGGTACCTTCACCTAATATCTTAAGGGTTAGTCGTATAAGTAAATCCATCGACCTGTCTCTCTGTGATTATTAAAAAGATTGTATCAACGCATGGGAAATATAATGAGCTTAGTCAGTAGTCTATGTCTAAGCCTAATCAAGTCAAATAATTATCCGGATCCGCATCGCATCCGCTCTTAGTACTTTTCTTTTTGTTATAAATCTAAATTCGTATAATCATAATAACTTTGTCAAAGGACCTAATCAGAAAAATAAATACTTATTATTTACATTAACAAATGATATTAATTTTAGCTTTTAGCCTATCTCACTGACTGGTGACGGTGAAAGCATTTTATAAAGAAAAGAAGGACCAAATCATATAAACGGAAACATTAAAGAAACCAGCAACAAAAAAATATTTAAATTAGAACTCGCGAAAGTGAACATTAGAAAACGTTACACAACCTTTTCACGTGTCCTTCAGAGGTAAAACTTCTTATTACAACCTTCATTTACTTAAAACATCATCTTTGTTTACCTTCACGAGTAGCTGAACCAGCTTTCTTCCATCTTTTGTCTATGTTAATTTATTTTTCTATTTGGTTTTGGAGTAAAAATTCATGAAGTTGTTAAGACCAGAACGTGGTTCATTTTAAGCGGGTTGTTTGGCAATGTTGGAATAGTTTTCGAGACAATGATGAGAATATTATCATAATAGTAGCCACTAGTTCTCGTAATAACGGTGTTTGTATTTATGTTAAGTGTTTGACTGCTTTTGAAAGTATTACAGTACAAGAAGTAAAATACTGACAGTCTGTAATACTTTTTAAAATGTTGAAACTAATAATAGATATAACAACTGACATCACAAAGGAGCTTCAAAACTAAATAAAATGTTTTCTACTTATTTCCCCCTGTACACGGTAAATAGGTTGATGATGGTTATCTGCTTCCATTTTACAGTTTTTGAAATTGCATTTCGAAATTATTACTTTAAGAAGAAAAAAATAAGCAACGACTTTGTAACTTTCACGTTACGAACAAAGCTGTCGAATGGCATATAAGGTTCCAGTATTTATTAGACTTGTTTTTCAGTGTTTAATTTATGTTTTTTTAGTATATTATTTTGATATTTTGACTAGTATCCAAAACGCGTTTGCTAAAGTAAACTCATACATCACTCTCTCCATAATCTATTACCTTTTATCTTTTATTATATTTCATAATCTTATCCCATTTAGAAGCTTTTGATGCATTAATATCGTATTATATGTATATCTTATCTAGGAAAACCTCAAATTCCATCAAGACGTTATCGCCATTAAATATTTCAGATAAATTAAGACGTAAAAGCATATCACATTATTTATTTGTATCTAAAGATCTTTCGGTCAGTATTGAGATCTCAGCGTGCTTACTAAGTGTGTCGTTAGCACAGACTACCACCATGGCACATATAAATCTTGTTTTGTGATCAGAATTCCTATTATATTCATTGCTTATTTATTCAACCTGTTCATGTTTGTTCGAATGATTTAATTCCGAGTTACTCCCAACTGCCCACGCGCAGCGAAAGCCGAAAAAGAAACTGCTGTTCTTTTATTTTTTGTTCCGTGTTCCTCGTCCCCTACATAACACCAATCGATGTACACATAAATCGATTTAGTATACAGTTACATCGATTACGAAAGATTTGATCGAGTTGCGATTTTGATATTCGGGTGGTCCAATTTCTTATAACTGTGTAACTAGGTATGGGTTTAGCGTGATAAATTGCTATTGTTTTGGGTAACACGTAGACGTAATTTTTGTGAATGATACAGATTATTTGAGAGATATATTTGATTATTGATATTGATTTGAGAAATGATTCCTTGATAGTAAATTGAGAATGTAAAAGGTTCGACGAAGGGTGGCACATTTATGTTTCGGCATGATAATTATAAGAATCGCTTAAGGTCAATAGTTAAATCTTTTATTTACAGCAGTAGCATCTAAAATATTTGTAAAGAAATATTTATCACTGACAGAATGTTTGACAAAAAAATTATAAGTATGTAAAGAATCGGTTATATAAACTGTCAGGATCGACAAAGTAGGAAAAAGGTTTATCAATGTCGAAGTAACAACAGTGTGTTCAAGATCCTTTGGACTTTTGGACTCAAGAAACAAGAAAAAAGAGCATAACGATACAGTTCTTGTTTCTCGTAAATATATTAATGATCGATCAGGTTTGATGCCTAGTCAAACCAGTCACAAGCGAGTTTATAGCGAAGTAGCGTAACACACGGAAACTAGACTGATGTAGATAAATATGATGGATTTCGTTAATTAATCATCGGTGATCAAAAATGGTCATAAAATGGTCACTTTCATGTACAAATTTTGTAATTTGTTAGTGTATGTAGTTTAGCGCTAATAGTGTAATTTCCAATTTTATTGGTTGTAAAAACTTCCATTAAAACGTCTTACTCTTTGTAACTTTATTAATTCTAATTGAACATAAATAGATGGATGGGATGTTCAAATTTAGAAATCAATCCAATCACTTATTAAAATTCCTATGTTGGAGAAAACAAAATTTCATCCAATATTTTGATCTTTTGAAGTTAAAGTCTGCTTTATATGGTAGAAACGTTTCCCAATTTGATTTCAAAGCGAAAGGAGGTTCTGTATCACTTGCAACTAATATGAGCCAATCGAATTAAGTTATTATCCTACTTGCAGCCTGGCTGCCACCTGGTGTAAGTTTAGTGGCACTAAAATCCATTTATTACACATGGCTTTGTTGCCAACGCATTTAATAATCAAATTGATCTAATTTATGTTAAATGTACGTGCAACGATATTCTGGATTTTAAATACGACTTAGGTATCTATAGGTAGGTGAAGTAAATCATACAACTTCATTCAAATATTATATTATACGCATCGAGTTGTACCTATCCATTAAAACGATTGGACAATTTAAGGTTTCTTAAAATAACGACAATATGTGAAACTTTAATTATACTTGACCTCATATTTAAGTATCGTCATCTCTATAACGGAAACAAAGTAATTTTATGGCTTGCGGCCAGCCCTGAGTTTCCTTACACTACATAACTTTATGCACACTTGCTGAATTTTACTGCTTTGACATCAACTAGAATTTTACGACCGCTGTCTTAAACAATTCAGCCCTATTCCTATTAATTTAATGACGTAACTGTCTTTCCACCAAAATTATTGTCCAATAAGTGAGTCACGTGGACCGGTTCCCACGCCCACTGTGCGCCTACGCAGCACCGAAACGTTGACATCACTTATGCAAGGGTTGTTACTTTTGTTTTTATCCTTCATACACATGAATTCGATGTAATATGGTGTTCAAAGAAGCATTCTTGCTTTAAAAAATATCTACTAAATGCACATTATTACATCCGTGACCCGCAGTTGCAGTTAACTTATTTAAATTGTCAAATGGATGCCATCAAGTTCCGATAGTTTTTGATTCTTCTTTTCGGATTCAATAAACATACCAATTGTTTGTTTTTTTTTTTCAAATTACGTTTACAATAACTTTTTTCTCTTATTCGTACTAAAGTTGTTTAGTGGTACCTTTTCAAAATTTTGTAATATCGGAATATCACCAGCAGTCGAACAATGATGCAATTTTTATTACGAGTTCTGTTTTCATGTAATCAATTCATGACAACCTATGGTTACACTCACTGAACTGGACATGTACTTTGCTATGCTTAATGTTCATGCTCAGGGCTCATGCTATAATTTTCTTCTTGGCATTTTTATTTCCTCCATTATAAAGAAACAATTGGCTTATGGGTATGTCATCTACATGAGTACGTTCTTGCTTATTAACTTTGATTTTATGTTTATATTTATTCTTCAGTTTTGTTCAGCATACGAAATTACTTTTTCGATGCATGCATACGAGTATTTTTCTTTTTCTGTAGGCTCTTAGGAAGTTTGTCTGCCAACCATCCTTTAATCTCTAAAATTGCTAACCCAGGCTCGAATAAAAGCTACACAGAATACAAAATGAGTTACAATAAGTTTTTAAATTCAAACCGATATCAATCACAGAAGTGCATTACAAGAAAGTGTCGTTAATCAAATTATGGACGACAAAACAATTGTTTTCAATGGCACTGTCCATCTTTGTTAAGGTTCAACAGATCGACCACAACAATATGCTATCTAAACAAATATTTAATTGGTGTTGCTAATTGCTGACTCGATTCTATTGTTCCCTTGGCGATTCTTTCTCACAATTGCCATTGTGGTTAGACAATGTTGGGATTTGACCTTAAGGATCATGAGGCAACAACTTTTTGTTCTTGTAGGAAGCGATGGGTGGCTCTTAGAACATTGACTTTCGAATCAGGCTTTTGTCGTTGGACACCCCGGTCCTTTTGTCTTTGCTGTTTGGATTTTCATTTGTAATAACTTCTAATTAATTAGTGTTAATAGGATTTGTCTTCATGATTTATAACCCTCGTGACAGTTAGACAGTTGAAATCTCTTTCATACTCAAATCTAAAATTATGTAGCTGATAGCGATGGGTTCTCTCGTAGGTACCAGTATCACTATCTTCATCAGCAATAAAAGCTTTTAATGTGTTAAACTGTCACTAACTAAGCTAGTCATCTACTAGTTATTTTAATGGTTATTTTATGCTTTTATCAATAACACGTTTATTTCTTGTTTCAGATGTACGGGAAGGAAGCATAATTTGAGTAATGCGAACGCTCCGGTGTCATAATTTCTGCGTAAGTACAATTTTATGTAACGTCCATTATGTGCGGTTGTCGATACGGTTTCAATTCGATACGCGTAGTTAACGGACTTTAAACTAGTGGTTACTGCTTGATCTATGGTGATGTTAGCAAAAAGGTAGGCTGGTTTAGAAATTGAATTTGTCCTAATGTATCTGACTATTTTTTGCCTAAGATGTGTGAACCACTTCATAAATGTGATTGGTTGATTATATTATTATTAGTAAGTAAGGCATTTCATGTTCCATACTTGGTATGGTTTCTGGTAAGGATATTGAATAAAATTGTGGGTATAGATCATGGTTTGGTTGATAATTCATCTTCATCTTCATCATCATCATCATCCTCAGCCTGCCTACACCCATTGCTAGGTATAGGCCTTTCTCACCTTGAGCCATTAAGGGTCCAACCGTTTCAAATACTGTAGTATCTTAATCTGATTAGCTATATACCGAAGTGGATGTTTGTTGATGATGAAATCTAATATTTTTAATTTTCTGTGCTTCGAAAGGCAGGGAAATCTAATACAAACATTGTGAATGGTGACATCACAACAAAAAATAATAGCCGTATCTATCGATCTTTTGTAACGTAATATTGATTTGTAATGAAGTTTGAAAATATACATATAATATTTTACGATAATTTCCTTAAGAACCAAGTGGTTTCTATAAGATGAGTATGAGTATGACCATGAAATTTGAACAACCAAGATCTGTAAAGATTATTTGGTAAGAATTAAGATATAAAAGTACGCAATTGATTTTGACTTTTACGATCATATTTAATTTTATAGATACAACCTTTGCCTTTACAGGTTGTTCAAGACGGCCTTCGCTGCGCATATTTTTTTAATTTTATTTTATTATGGACTGTGGCCTTCTTGTTTCTCGGTCTATAGGGTGGCCATTGTATACCAGTGGGGTACACCAGACAAATTGTAATCGTGATTCTGTCGCAAAGGAAGAAGTAGTGTTCTGAAATAATAAAAACTTTTTTGTTGTAATATGGCTCACTAGTGACTACCGGGCATTCCTCCAAATTCGTGCAATTTTGAGCCATGCAGCTTATAAAATAATTATGTAACATAATTTGGGGCAATTCGTTAGCAACTAAGGCATGTTAATGTTATCAGTACCTAGCGTTTGATTTAGGATACCGTGCTTCAATAATTACCCTTGTATGATCCGCATAACATAAGGTAATTTATTAATTTATATTTATCACAGTATAAATTACCATCCATTAATTGAATGTCTCCCGTTTACTTAATATTTACGAATTATATCCACATAAATCATTGGTTTTTATCGTTAATACACAAGTTGCTTATTGTTAGTTTAACTAGACCTTCTAATATAATGTCACGATATCGTGACGATCTCGTAAACGTGTAGATAAATTGTTCCGTAATATATTGCTATGATTTATTTCGAAAGTAGGCATACCTAAGGTACCTAGGTAATAATCGCCAGGTGTACCAGTACTTCGATAACTATTTCAAAATTACCATTATAAAAAAGTGATAGGTGTCTTTTAAAATGGCAAACTTTTTTGCTTTTGCTTTCGGTGGGTTGGGTTCTTTGGGCAAGCACAAATCTCACAGGCTAAAACGAAAACATTAATACTTTTGATGTATCATTTATATCCATAATTATAATAAAATTAATTATAAAATTAATCGTTATTTTAGTAATATGAGGAAATTAACTATTTTAAAACGTAATTACGCTGAGCGCGTAATTGATAAATTAATTTAAATCGCGGCAAGGACACGTTTTGGACATTCAAACGTTGTTCAGCAATTTGACAATGCGCATGCGCTTTGAATGTCTTAAGAAGTTACGCAGCAAACTTGGTTGACTAACGCGCTATCTAATACCTTATCTGCTTCAGCTTCTTCGAAATCTGATAAAAATGCAATGCAATTAAATGTAATTAGAATTCTTTTACGCAATATAAAATGCAACAGAAGTACAGTTATGCAAGAATTATTTGCAATACTTGTTAACCAAAGAATTCGCTCCAGTTTAAGATTAATCTGTGCCTATAAAACTGCTGGGTTTATTGATCAGACGGTTTGCAAGTGAAAACATTATCGGGGCACTTAAACAACTTGTCTTAAACCGACGATACGTTTGTATTTATGACAGTTTGTGTGTAACTCTAAGTTTTAACTTGCGTTTTCAATTGGCTATTTAGTTTTAATTCCTTTCACCTTTCCCAATCAGTTGATTTAAAGAATGGGTATACATTGTATAGAATTAAGTGGTGAGTTCGAAGTGGAGAAACGTTTATGATATTATAGCAATAAGTATTCATCTTATTGGTAATCTTGATTGCATTACAATCATCCTAATCCATTCCCAACTAAGTTGGGTTCTAATATTCAGCAGACCAGATTTGGCTGAAAATATGTATTTTATACAAAGCGACTGGCTAGTCGCTTTGTATAAAATACATATGGCTATAGTCCTCTCAAACTGAGAGGAGACTCGGGCCAAGCAGTGGGACAGTATATGGGTTGATGATGACTAGGTGCCATTAGATGTCTTCAACCCAATTTCTGGGCAAATTCAATTCCAATTTCTGATATCCCAAGGATACTTGCAGATGTGTAATTCAACATGTCAGGATAATAGGGGTTCCTTTAATGCACATTTAATGTTACTTATGGATTCTTCCTGTGGCAACACTAGAGCTAACAGCTGATTTAAATTTGTCTCCGTATTTTTACTATAAAAATTGCAAATAAGTCATAAAATTTGTCACAATTGTAATTATTCACAAGTATTAGGGGCAATAAGTATAATTTGTGCATAATATTAATGTAATCAATGGTAAATAAGTGCAAAAATCGTGTGTAAATTGGTGACGGTTACCGGCAAAACAAATTGTAAATTGTCATCCCGAAATCAGGTACAAATTTACGATTATTTAGTTTTTCGTAGTGTTTTCCAATTAGAAAATATATATTACTTTAATATTATTTTACTTACAAGTACGCTTTGTAGACTTTTGACCGTAAACATAACCTTATTCTAGTTGGTGACACAACTTCACTTCTCTTGTTGTTTTTTTTAAATTCTTTTAACTATCACGTCTCTGCTTTACTTCTATCATAACTAACAGTCTATTTTTTCATTTTCACCCCTTTCAATCAAGTAAACATGTTGACTCGCAAGGCATCTGCTCGCCAGGAGGAGTCCAAACTTCTACTGGCTTTGAGCGAACTTAAGGCCTCCAAGGAGTTGTGTGACCGACTGAATAGCGAGAGGGATGACAATGAGAGGGAGTTCATAGATATGATAAATAAAAATAAAAATCTAAAAACAGAGATGGCTCAACTGCACTTACAGTATGTTGAGGCTGTGGATACCCGGGATAGGCTCCAACTTGTTGTGGAGGGGTTCAACCAATGTAGCATTGAATATGAACAAGCGTTAAGCCGTGCACATTTCCTAGAACACCAGCTACATGAGGCGAACAATAGGATTTTACAGTTAGAATTAAACAGCACAGCCTCGTTGAACCAAAGTCTATACAATGAGTTGGTAGTCAATGCCCCAGGTATGGTTTCTGCTGCAAATAACAAACCCATTGTCACAATTGATCTAACATGCACTAAAGACTCTGACAAAATTGTGCAGGTGGTTAATTGCAGTAAAAACAAATTAAAAAAGTATGTTAAAATCAATAAGTATATTAGAAAAACACAAAAGCTAGTTAAAAGACAAAAGTTTTTCATAAAAAATGTAAAACTAAATAGAGAGCGGCTTCAATTACTTAATAAACTAGACTTTTATTCATCTAAGCTCAAAAATAATACATTAAAACACAAACATGACATGGAAAATTTAAATGATGAGCTTGGAATTCTCCATGAAAAATTAATATCAATGAGTAGTAAATATAAAAGCTCTGAAATGCAAATGAAGGAGTACATGTTGGCTATGAATGAGCTAGTAAGCGCATGTACATGTAACCATGAGCGCAGACAATCTATGACCAACCACCAGTCATTTAATTATAGTACCACCTCTCCGTCTCATTCACCGTTGGCATGTGACACCAGCATTTTGCAAAGTGCACCTAATTTATTTACTAATAATACTTCCTCTCAAACCACTGAAATTAATAATAATTATGTAATATTCAGTGATGAAATTGGTCTAGGTATGGGTCAGTTGTTGTCAAACCACATGGGGCAAGTGACGACTAACTTCTGTATGCCTGGATTAAATTACAAGGACATTATGCATAAAATAATTAAGTCTAAGTTTAGCCCAAACACCACCTTAATTATATTAATTGGAAATAGGGGTACTGTAAACAAAAAAAACCTAATTGAATTTTATACTAAATTATGTGATTGTAATGTAGATAAGATAGTTATGTTTACACTTCCCTACTCAAATAGTTTGCCACAGGACGAAAACACTATTAGATACAAATTAAACTTAACATTGCATACTATATCTATTAATAATGACAAGTTACATCTTATTGACACTAACAACTATGTTAGCAAATATTTTTACCTGACGAAAGATAACTATTATCTTTCTACTTATTGTAAGAGACAGCTTGCTATGTCTCTATCATATTATTTTATTACGTTAGCCAAGAATCTGGCTAAAAAACATATTGGCTTTATTGAGCCGTTACCTGACATTTCATCTGTTGACATGTTTAATAATTTAAATTAGAAATTAGGACAACAGAGACAACCTCTTGCATATCTGACAGTAATAAAATTGTAAATATTATCAACCTGGTTCACCAAAATATTCAAGGGATTAGTAATAAAGAACTAGAAATTGAATTATTTATGAACTGTAATAAAATAGATATTCTTTGTATTACTGAACATTGGTTAAAAAGTCACCAGTTCATGTTTAATTTCAATAATCACCAGGTTGGTAGTTCGTTTTGCAGAGAGAATGCTATCCACGGTGGCTCATTAATACTAGTTAGTAATCAGTTTAAATTTAAAGAACGTAGGGACATTGTGGGCCTCTCTGTTGAACGAACAATTGAAATAGCCTGTGTGGAATTGGATCAGTTTATTGTATTAAGTGTGTACAGACCTCCATCTGGATTGTATGATAGTTTTGAAAGGGTGATGGATGAAGTACTTCATAAGACCTGTAAGTCAAACAAATCCATCATTGTTTGTGGTGACTTTAATGTAAATTTATTAGAAAATTCAAGTGTTTGCACTAAAATAAAAAATCTTTTTCTGTCATACAACCTGGAAAACTTATTTCTGGAGCCTACTAGAATAACTGCCTCTACTGCCACATGTTTAGATAATATTTTTACTAATATAACAGTTCGCCATAAGGAAGTTATTAATTTACTGGATTCTGACCACTGCGGACAGCTGATTACTGTTAATAATAAAAATAAAATTGTGGCCATAAAAGATATCACTGTGAACCCGAAAACTACAAGTCGCTTGGAATTATTTAAAAATAAACTTATTAGCAAATTAGATTTTTTGCCATATAATGATGATCCTAATCAACTTTATGATATATTTTTTAATACTTACTGCAATGCATTTGATTCTACTTTTATACCCAAGACGATCTCAGTTAACGGTAACGCATCCTTCAGTGAATGGGCTACTGTTGGTATTCATAATAGTAGGAAAAGACTTTATGAGCTATACAATGAACGATCTTATGTCAACACTCCAGAATTTAATACTTATGTAAAAAAATACTCTAAATTATTTAAAAAGATTTGTTGTATAGCCAAGTCACGTTATTTAAGTTTAAAAATAAAAAACAGCAGTAATGTTATTAAAACCACTTGGAATATTATCAACAGTGAAACAGGAAGGGTTAGTAAACGAAACAATGACTATAGTCTTAGCATCGATAACAGGATAATCAAATCAGATTTAGAAGTCGCTACTGCATTTGAAAGTTTTTTCTCAGATATTCCTGTTTCAACAACTAAATTCCTAAAGTCATCACCCACTGTTGCAGAATCTATACTTAAAGAAAATGTAAGACCTAGCATTGCTGAATTCCAATTCAATAGTGTAAATTATAAGGACATTATTAAAACCTTCAATATGTTAAATGTGAAAAAAACAGCTGACCTCTGGGGTAATTCTGTTGACGTTGCCAAATCAATCATTGACATTGTAGCACCTACTCTAGCCGTTATTTTTAATGACTGTGTTGACTGTGGTAAATTTCCTGATCTAATGAAAAATAGCAAGATAATACCTTTATTTAAATCAGGTAGCACATCTGACCCCACTAATTTTAGACCTATATCCGTGCTACCTACTTTTAGTAAAATTTTCGAAAAGCTTATGTTAGACCAAATGCAGAGGTATTTCAGTAAAAATAAACTCTTACATTGTAAACAGTTTGGTTTTACAAGGGGTCGTTCAACTACCGATGCCGGTGTTGAACTTTTAGGACATGTATTTGATGCATGGGAAAACGCACGCGATGCTTTGGGTATCTTTTGTGATTTATCTAAAGCCTTTGATTGTGTTGTTCACGAAACATTGATCAGGAAGTTACACCACTATGGCGTTAAAAACACTTCTCTGAATCTTCTTATCTCGTACCTGGGTAATAGGATTCAGAATGTGGACGTCAATGGAAAGAGATCTTCGGGGTCCGTAGTTAAAATGGGAGTCCCGCAGGGCTCAATTCTTGGTCCATTTTTATTTTTAATTTATATAAATGACTTACCTTACCTAATAAGGGACAATCATGAGATAGTACTGTTTGCAGATGACACATCATTATTATTCAAACTCAAGCGTCAACAAATCGTCACAGACGATGTAAACAGTGCTCTCTCAAAGGTGGTGCATTGGTTTAATACTAATAATCTAGTTTTGAATGAAAAGAAAACTAAATGCATAAAGTTTACAACACCTAACGTAAGACAGGTGAAAACCAGTGTTCTTATTAATAGCGAAGAGTTGGACCTTGTGGACACCACCGTATTTCTAGGTGTCACTTTAGATTCTAGACTTCAGTGGGGCCCACATATAGATAAATTGTCGAAAAAGCTTAGCTCTGCAGCATACGCCGTCAAAAAAATACGTAGCTTGACTGATGTAGATACAGCGCGCCTTGTTTATTTTAGTTATTTTCATAGTGTGATGTCGTACGGCATTCTGTTGTGGGGGAATGCGGCTGACATACAAACTATTTTTGTGCTGCAGAAAAGAGCCATTCGATCGATTTACAATTTAAGTCCCAGATATTCACTGAGGGATAAATTTAAGGAGATTAATGTTATGACTGTTGCATCACAGTATATTTATGAGAATGTATTATATGCACACAAGAATATTGATCTCTTTAAAAAACGTAGTGATACACATAATGTTAATACCAGGAACAAAAATAAATTTATTGTACCTGCAACGAGGCTCCAGAAGATAAGTAATTCGTTCAAATGCCAATGTATACGCTTCTACAATAAAATCCCAAGCAACATTCAAAAACTTAGTCTTAACAAATTTAAATCAATTGTTAAGCAGAAATTGTGTCTTAAAGGATACTATTCAATAAGAGATTATACAGATGACAAATATGCTTGGGATTGAACTGTTCTAATGAACTAGGCTTTCGATGCTTTAATATTCTATTATTCTGACATTTCTTTGTTTTATTTTATTTATTTTTTTGAAATTGAAATATTATTCAGATTAATATTGTAAAAACATGAATTTATCGTAAAGTATGAGAGTCGTGCAGCCATTGATGTTGCATATATTGATAAGCAATAAAATGACTTAAAATTACATTGTGCCCTTCAGTTGCCTAGCTCGGTCTGAGCTTGTCATGCTCACTAAAATGTCCTGCTGATGGTGGCGTTGCGTGTCGGGTCGTTTTATTCCCTACAACATGGTTGAGTCAAACGACGCCGATACACACGTCATACTCGTGAACGGGTGCCGTCTGTTGGGGCTGGTCAGCTCTTACTGTCAGTGGCAATCTCTTTATTTATTTATTTAAATTTTTCTGTTTAGTAGCCTATATTAATTTGAAAGTACACATCAAACTGCATTGTTCTCATGTAAGTCTGACAATTATTTATATTATTTTGATATTAGCAGACATTACTGCAATAATTACTGTGATTATATTTTTTCTTATTATTTATTAATGTTTAAGTCAATACAATGTAAATGTGAGTACTTTGTAGGCTAAATATACATACTCAGCTTTGAACAGTCTGGTGGCTTTGAGCCTTTTTTATATGGCCTACGCAAATGTTTCTCTGATCTGGTATCGTCGTGCGACGGATTGTTGAGCTCCCTAAATTATGGTTGAGCTACACAATGACTGATGCATGCGTGCCGTCAGTTGGGACTGGTCTACTCAAAGCCGCTATGGCTCTTTCTTCAAAAGGCCATCTCAGACGTTGCCCTACATTGTAAGACACATATTTGTTACCACTACTCTATGTCTGGACTTTAAAAGAGACTATGATTCTCTGAGTTTGTTTCGGCGTTTCTTCTCAGAGGTCGTCAGCTAGGAAATGCCGGAGCCATCTAGCTTTAAAAAAAAATGTTTATTATTGACTTGTAAAAGTGTCTTTAAAAAGATCTATTTACAGAAATAAATATCATTTATCATCATTTATCATCATTTATCATCATTTATCATTTATCCCTTACATGTCATACAAAACGAAATAAATCGTTTTCTATATTAGAGAATTTCTACAGAAAGTGCTATCGACATTTTATTTAACAATCTTTATCGTAATTCGATTCAACTGCAATCGCATAATGAAATCGATTCATTAGAACGACGCCCACCTACGTTGGTTAAAACGCTTATTGTGTCGTAATATCATAATTATGCTAACAATTTGTTAAGTAAACTATATTTTGCATCAATTTAGATAATTTGCGTGACCATGTACGAAATTCATTATTATTTAGCCAATAGCTTGCTTCGAGCGATCGATAAAATAATTTTATATCGATTAGGTACCTGGTTATATTGAACAATAGTAATTTCAAAATTTACGTACAGCAATTTTTATTAGGCCATTCCTTTAGTGAAACTATTCAAAATATTCAAATATACTTATTAGTTTGAGCAATTATTGAGAATATTCTGGGATTCTTCATGTCTTTTTTTTTTCAACTTTTTTTTTGTACTGTATCTATAGTCTTTATTTTTTCAATTATATTCAATTTGTAGTTTAACCACTGTATACCTTAAAGTATGCTTGCAGGATTCACATCTAGTAGATGTCAATCAAAGGCATTGTATTATGTTCTAATGATTTAGCTGCTTGCGAGATTGAACATGAGTTTTGTGAATGACAGTAAAAAATTATTAAAAAAAAACCTCATTAAAATACCAACAATCTGTTCTGTAACTATTATTTTATATATTGCCACAAAAAATCATCGACCTTACCTTTTTTCCCAATTTTCCACCTTTGTGGGGTCAAACATTAGTACAGACGCCAGCGGGGCAAGCTGTCCAAAACTGTCAAATTTTCCCAATTGAATATGAATCTTATAGTTATGTGTAAAAGTTGAAAATCAATCAAAGAAATTTGACAGATTGTGGTAGCTTGATGTGCTGGCTGTACATTTTTCGAATAATTCTATAGTTGCCGATCCAATACACAGTCAGTTCATTTTAGCGTTTCTTATTATTATAATAACGCACGACTTATAATTAAAACTTCATCATTGGCTTTATGACCTACCACCGTTGTTTATATTCGCATCGAAGGCATTTGAAGGTGATCAACAGACAGACAAACACATTAAAACCTTTCCTTTTTCGTTTGAATGATCAATTAAAAGTAGTAGATTGATAGGTGGTTTACTTTACAAATTAATTTCGCAATTGTTTTCGAAACGGTTAAATGAAGAGGTGTAATATTTTTTGTGTACTTAGAAGCTCGTTTATTAAAGTGTGGCAATCTTGGAAGTTAAGATTTGTGCGTATTTATAAAACGGTCGGTAAATGGTAACTGTATCGATGATGAGAATATCTCTGCTACCTGTCTAATCACTATCCCTAATAACGTTGTAACTTGTTAAGTTGTTACGCTTTCACGCCTAAACCCATTTTGATGAAAATTGGTACAAAGGTAGATTAGACCTTAAAGAAGGACATAGGCCTTTTGTCTCAAAAAGTCAGAAGAACAGCTAAAGTTAAAATATTTTGAGTCTAACTGATTTTTATTGTATCGAGTTCCAAAATATTACATAAGGATAGACTATAGATATTCGTAAGACAACCGGGACAACAACTCGATGTGTTGAGAAAGGTCACCCATCCACAGACTTACCACAACAACATCGGGTGTGAAAAGATTTTTACAGGGTCGGCAACGCGCAAATGATACCTCTGGTGTTGCAAGCGTCTATAGGCTAAGGTAACTGCGTACCATCAGGTGGACCGTATGTTTGTTTGCCACCTTAGTGGTATAAAAAAAACTCAACTTTGCAGACCGGTTTATCAGCGAAGTTATTACTTAGTTATTATTATATTACATTATAATAATTACTTACTAGTAATAAAGTCAAATAATTAAGAGAGCTTCTACAGCCTCCCATAGTTACAAAAAGCAATAAACTGAAACTGTTCATTTAATATAATTTTATAGACGTAGTATACAGAGTTATAAACAAAGGAAGCGCACGCACCTGTCTTCCGTAAGCGGTGCGTTTGCGCACGCCAGCTGTTTGATTGCCTGCGTAAAAAATAAAGGGTTGCCGTTGAAAAAATATTATGAGGATAAAGCCTGTTAAGTGCCGAGATAAAGTTGTTATAAATTACGTCAGTACCTTTTTTATAAAAACTTTAAAGTCAACTTTTTAATTTTGCGTACTTACTACTTTTAAACGTCTCTTGCTTCTGCTGACTGTAGAGGCCGGGTTGCCAAAAATTGGGAGGCGTATTTTAATTAAAAGCGCAATAATGGAAATACGACTTGTATTCAACAAGAAATTCTTCATGACAACCATAATATCTAATATATAAAATTCTCGTGTCACAGTTTTCGTTGCCATACTCCTCCGAAACGGCTTGACCGATTTTGATGAAATTTTTTGTGCTTATCGGGGAGGTCTGAGAATAGGCCAACATCTATTTTTCATACCCCTAAATTTTTTTTTTATGGCAAAACAACGTTTGCGGGTGCAGCTAGTTATTATATAAAATTGATTTCTAGACATATTTCAAATCTACTGACTTTTTTGTTCATTACATTTTAACTGGCCGGAACGTGAAGATTAAAGACTTATATTGTTCCAAACTCTTTACAATACTATGATACTATCATACCACAGTGGATAGCCAGCTGTCATTATTTGACACCGATTGTTTAGCCACAATCGTATCTATTTTGTTATTTGACGACGTATCTGGTCTATTGGTTCAAGTATATTATTATTCTACAATTTATATTATATTATAACCAGCTGGAACTGCCCGGCGCTAAGGGATAGAAATACTAATTGATAACTCTCTGTGGTTTTCGGGTCATCAAGATACAGGCTGTGCCTAGTTTGGGGCCCATTGCTACTTCCAAATTGTCTTCCATCTGCTTACCTTTTGAATGTATATATCTCTCTGTACTATGTCTGTGTTTATTAAATAAAGTATTATTATTATATTATTTCTTTTTATACATTTTTGTATCTCGGCTATTTAGTGCCGGTTTTGTAGGATAGTACGGGCCGAAGCCAAGTGCTACCCTAGAGTTGTGTATCGGTTGATAACTGATGAGGAGATGACAGTATGCTGTGAATTTGTGATGAGGGTGTTTGATTATTATGAGAAGGTGTCGTGACGGATGTTCGTGTATATGGTGTATTAATTTCTATATCAGTGTCATTTTGCAAGAATTTTCTAACAATTCTGCACGATATTATTATTATTAAGTGTCGGACTGCTAATTACGAGGTCGTGGCCTCGATTACCGCAGGACGTCAATATTTATAGAACATAAGTGTTTGTGTTCGTCTGTGTTTCTTATATAGGTACTTATCTTAAGTATGTAAGTATCTAGTAGTATCAAGTAGTCTAGTACCCATAGTACAAGCTCTGCTTAGTTCGGGACTTTGGTGCTGTGTAAAAATGTCCTCAAATATTAATTTATTATTATTATTTGTTTCATCTGCGCTTACTGCAATAACCGTACCTTACTGTTCATTGTTGATCAAATTATTCAATCCGTTTTCATTTGAGCAAGTTTCCTTGTTATATTTCCATAAGCTTTGATCTTTAGCTTACCTCCCACACGCTTAAATTCCAGGTATAATAAAGCTGTGTATCCGCAGAGGTGAATAAAATTAGGCAATGGCTACACAGGTTAATGTAGACTAGACTGACTTACAATACGGAAATATTTGTATGGGTTATATAGATTGTTCCGGGTCCTGGCGCGTACAAAACATAAATCTCATATGCTTTGCTTCTATTTTTTTTTCTTTGAAGACGTCTGTGGTCTAGTGGGTCGAGTGTCGGACTGTTGATCATGGGGTCGTGGGATTAATTCCCACAGAGCTCAAATATTTGTGTTATTAAAACATAAGTGTTTGAGTTTGTCTGGGTGTTTCTTATGTATTTACAAAAAAAAAAGTATTTAAGTATTATATCCATTGTCTAGTACGTACTCATAGTACAAGCTCTGCTTAGTTTGGGACTAGATGGTGCTGTATAAAAAATGTCCCGAATTTATTTATTTTCTTGTAGATAAGGAAGAAAATCCTAGTGTGGGTCAGGCTTTTAAAAAAAAGGAGAGTATTAGGCTGCAGAACAATAAACAAAATTATATTATTGACATGACGTGGCCAATTATTAACTACGCTTATCAATAGATCTTTAAGGTTAAGTTCCGCTAGCCGGTCTGCGGATGTGTGACTATTCTTAACACTTCGAGACCCCTCCGTGCTTCAAAGAGCACGTAAAGTCTTGGTCCCGGTTGTCATACGAACATCTATGATAGTCGTTATTGGTACTCAGAATACCAAAAAGTCTGACGACCTGTCTCCCCTCAGGATATCGGTATTCCACAGAAATTGCCATGTCTGACGGCAGTCGCTTCGTGTAAAATTATTATCTGTAACTGTAAAACAACACGCTAGAGATATTTACTATTATACTTATTTACTTTTGTCTCGTTGTAAGTGAACCTATGTTCTTATGAGAAATAAATTCTTTAAACCCGAAATACTGATATTCAGCCGCGTCTGGTTAGACTGGAAGATTCATAGGATGATTGACATGACAACAATATATGACAGATATCAAAGATGGTTTCCTTCCTTCCTGCTACAAAAAGCGTTGCAACATAGTTCTGTCTGCTGAGTACAAAGCAACAAGCTTGAATATGAAGAACCTATTGTGTTCAGAAGCTTTTACAAAATACATTGCGGGAATATTTATGGTAGTACACTATAGGTCAATATAAATTATAATAATAATAAATTGTTTATTGACAAAATATACATAGTGCACATTAAAGGAACTCTTGATTTCCAAACTAAGTAAACACTTGTAATATGGAAGCCAAGGAGTGCAGACATTGACTTACAAATAAACTATGTGAACACGGTGTAAATAAACTTTTACAAAAAAAGATAATAAAAAATATTGTCTTACTTGAGGTTGGGACTTGTGTGAGTGAAGAGTTGATGTGTGTTGTGAGAGTGAAATTACATAGGAATATTGTGACAAAATTGTTTGTTTATATTAATTTTAAATTTGTAATTGTAATTTAACAATACCAATTTATAGGTAATATTTGTATGTCTTATTGACAAAACATAGCGGACTCTTTACCATGTAAGACCTATACTTGTATTTACCTGTGTTTTACAAATAAATAATTCTAATTCTAATAGGTAAAAACTGAGACAGTAACGATAAACTTTATTGCAATATCAAATACCTATTCCTTTGGACACGATGGAATGGTATCGTTTAATAACTTTAATATACAGACATTCTTCAAAAAGGTTCTTCAAAAAGGTCAGGTGCGTAGTACTCGCCACCGGCGTGTATGTATGACAAGATGTATGAATGTGGTCGAAGCGAAAGAAGTATGCAAGAATCGTAGCAAGTGGCGTTCTTTAGTTCCTGCCTACCCCTATGGGAAAAAGGCGTGAGTGTATGTATGTATGTATATACAGACATATGTATGCTCTATTGAATCTGAAACGTTTCCGAATGAATTACGATATAGTGCACAGTGCACTTTATTGCCTTTAATTTCATAGTAGGTACTTCAAATAAGCAAGTACCGCTCGCACCCAACATGGCCTTTGCGTTTCGTCACAGCCACATTCCTGGGCCACGGATCTAACGTAGGGTTGACAGCAAGGAAAACGCAATATCTTGAGATGTTGAAATGTCTACTAATACTTGTCTTGGAATACATAGTGGATATGATAAAGGAACACGTAGATGTGGGCTTTGAAATTCTGACGTCCTGCAAAGAAAACATTGTGCGACTAATTAACCGGCGTTGACCTATGACATTAATTAAAATTAAATAGTCACCTTCACTTCTAGTAATGATACCGCGAAAAAAATTCAGTACCTGGTAGTAGTAGTTGGGACCTGATTATGGATGAACACAAAATCTCCAAAATAGTTCTCGTTAGTCTAAAGGTTCTAAGCGTAACAGCTCCACTAAATGTTCTGGGTTCGATTGCCAGGTCGAGCAGTGTTATTGGGTTTTCGATGATATTCTCAGTAGTAGCTCGGAATTTGGATTTTTGCCCAGTTCATTAGAATAGATTTAGCCCCAATACACAAACATACCGGCGAACTGGTAGGTGTACACCTCCGCCTAACCCTTCGTGTTAATATATTATTACAATAATATGCATTCATTATGCAGGTATGTATGTATTTCATCTCAAAGTTTTTTACGACACAGTCGTATTTCTAGTCAGCAGTTAGAGTAGACCATGCAATTTTAGACACGTGTGGCAACCCTAATCTAGCGTCGAGTTGTCTCAGCATGCCGACAAACATGTTGATTTATGTGCCATGTTATTCTAGTTTCGGGAACTTCCAATTAAAGCAAGACGAATTAGTACAAAAGATTTAAGGTGCACATTGACTTACAATAAAAATACTGCTTGTTACGAGACAGTGGGTTGTTACCTAATTGTGCTTTTTTAAGCGGATTCCTAAATTACTTTTACCGTCCTCTACTGGACACAAAATAATATGTAGGAAGTCGTTATTAAGTGATTAGAGATTATAATCGGACGTTTTATGTCCAATTAGGTAATGTTGAATTATTATTCATAATTAAATTTTATTAGGAATCACAAATCTTCTAGTTCGGCCGAACTTATAAAGGTCAGTACACAAAGAAATAATGATTTTTATTTGCTGTAATTATTTTAATTTCAGCACTATCATCATCACTAATTATAGTATAAAACTAAGTCGCTTTCTCTGTCCCTATATCCCTATGTATGCTTAAATCTTTAAAACTACGCAACGGATTTTGATGCGGTTTTTTTTAATAGATAGAGTGATTCAAGAGGAAGGTTTATATGTATAATACATGTATGTTATTAGTATATTGAACCCGTGCGAAGCGAGGGCGGGTCGCTAGTCTCTTATATTAACTACTTGAGTATGACTTACTGGTACAACGAAGGTATCATTTTTGTATTAAAAAAATATATTTAGGTCATTAGATAAAGACGAGTAAATGAATTTATGCACCGATTTAGAGTTAGGATTCTTTAGGTAGTACTAGTATTTTTTAGTTAGCCATTGCTGTCTCAGGACTAGGCAAAGACCTCCTCCTCAGTCCTAAATCAGTAGGTACTTAGTTGATTTTTTTTTATTCTGTGTTTTTGAGATGAGTCATTCCAACAACTTTACAGACAGCTGGACAGATTAATTAATTCACTTACTGACCCATGACATCGCAGCATGAATCGTTGACCTCCGTCAGCAATTACGCATTTCTAACGCACCGCTTCATCGTCCATAATCGTCTTACTGATCAAGATATGTTGTACCTACTACAATCATCTTTCCACTAAAAAGACCACGATTATCTATTACACCAAATTCGACAAAAAATATATCACAACAAACACGATTACGGTCACTTTTTGCTTACAAAAAGTGTATCGAAGTTGGTACGCTCTGTTTCACGTAAGTCCAAAATGGGACGAAAGCGAAACTACGGTAGGGTCGTCACTTACCTGAGAGACATTATTTTATTCATTAAAATTAAACTTGCTTAACACGTCAAGGAACAATTAGTCAGACAAGACAAGTAGAGACACAATAGAAAATTAATTGTTACGACCCCGATGGTCATCATTCTTTAAGGAATAATATAAAAATAATATCATCATTTATTCGCTCTTCACAAAAAACGTTCCTGATTTCTAGGTGCATAAATACTTCTTCTTTTAATCCCTCATTCTTATGTCGAGAGAGAGAGAGAGACAGACACACACACTGAGAGAACGAGAGAGAGAGAGAGGTCGCTGTTTCTCCAGTAGGTAGAGAGCAACAACCCTGTCTAATAATCTGAAAATATATTCTGAAGTACCTACTTAGCTCTTAACTTATATTCAAGTTCTTTTTTTTAGTACGGAAAATCCTCATGGATCCTCCGCCACCCGGGGAGGCTGCAGGATATGTCGGACTCGTACTGACTAAAAACCGCACTTTCCTTAACTTGCCTTACAGTCATGGCCGTGGAACTCATAATTATCCTGTCCTCCTTCTAATTTACTTTAGGTCAGTTCAGTACCTTTTTTCCCATACGTCTCTTATCAGTCGTCATCTCAACACTTACTTCCTTCAACACCATATCGTCTTTCATACAATCCATCCATCTTTCCATCTTTCTCATATCCATCCACATGTATGCTTAAAACCTTGTTGGTAACATGTTGTTCCTCTCCACACATCACATATCCATACCACGACAGCTCCTACACAATTTTTCAGTCATTAGCATTACTTTCAAACTGTCTCTTGTGTGCTCATTCTATATCCTGTCTATTCTTGTGACACCATACCCCTTAACATTCTCATCTCGGCTACCCTAGCTCTTAACTGTGCTTGTACTTGAGTAATTGTTGTATTTGCATAAATGACTGCGTCAAGTATATCTGTAGCTTTAACACGTTGTGTTTCGGCCTCTGGTCATATACTACTCGACAATGTGACATAAATAAGGTTCGTATTTGAATCAACCTACATAGGAATTACTAGATTAGGTTTCGTGGTCTCGTGAAAGGTAATCTCGCCTACCGCTAAATGTAATTATGTTATGACGCTTATATTTTATGTTGCATTCATTTCCTTTTCAAATTGTACACGGCGACATCGAAGCGGTCGGTAATATTGTTTTGTGAGAAATTATACTTACTTATTAAATATTTATTACTAAAATAGCTTGAGAGCTTTGAGACAAAACGTAGCCTAAATCCTTCTCCAAGGTACAATCTATCTCCATACCAAAATTCATTAAATTTTGTTCACTGGTTTAAGCATGAAAGCGTAACAAATATGTAACAAACAGACTGGTAGACTTCAAAATCTGTTCTGTAGATCCAGAGATTAACCCCTACAACCTCACAAGGTTTACCTCTTTATAATAATAGCATAGAAGTAGATAAAAATGTAGATAAAAACCTGAAGTTTTTTTGCAATGTTAGTATGGATACTTTATTATTTCTTCTGAGAAAATATAGCAGTGATATCCAGCAGGTAATAGCAGGTCCTGCGAACTGTCTCAAGTAAAATATTATTCGTCTAAACGATGAAGAAATGTACCTTAAGGAATCCTGCGCGCCGAGACTTTCTCCACAGCACGTGTGAAATCCGTCACCGTGGTCAATCCCTGAACAAAATATATAGCCTAACCTATCTATAGCCTAACCTTTTAATTGAAAGGAGCCCGGTGGGTACCCAGGAGTGGTAAAATAGCTGATGATGATAATGGTTATAAATGCACAGTTTGCTCAGTACAGTTAGCTTATCTCTAGAACATGGTCATATACGGTCGCCAGCACATCAGTTTACTACAAACTATCAAATTTTCTCTGTCGATTTTGAACTTAATCCTTAGCATTTTAAAGTTTAAAATCGTTTGGATATATTTGACAGTTTTGTATTACCTGATGCGCTGGCGACTGTATCTACCTAAATCCTAAACAGAATTATACTTATTTATCATATGATGATAGCAGAAAAATTATAACCAATAAGCCTGACCATCTAAGTAATAGGACCACTAATAGCAATACTTAAAAAAGGCTAGTATTTAACTGCCAATCAAAAATTATATTTTGTATACAAAACATGCACAGCAAAAATACTGATTGAGCGACAAAATTACTGATTGAGCAGCAAAATAGTCACCTCAAAATATTAAAATATTATTATATACACTCAAAACATTCAGATTTGGTTCTGGCGTTGTGTGGTCACAGTTCTAACCTAACCTAACCGATATCTGTATTTTGCTGTTCAATCAGTAATTTTGTCGCTCAATCAGTATTTTTGATACGCGGTTTATTATATTCCCTTAAAAAACAAAATTAAAAGCGTTTGGGTTTTGTAATCACAGGTACAAATATCTGTCCGTTACAGCATAATCTTTGAATATTAGTTATTGAATATTTATGAGCAGCCGTTTACAAAGACAAGACAAAAATTTTGAGATAATTACTCAATTAAATATTATGAATCAAATGGACACTGTTACAATCTAATATAACATAACATCAACGAAACGTTGTGTTGGCAGTGGGGGGACTTTGGCCCAACTATTCCTCTTTCAATACAGGGTCGGCAACGCGCAAGTGATACCCCTGGTGTTACAAGCGTCTATAGGCTACGGTAACCGCTTACCATCAGGTGGGCCGTATGATTGTTTGCCACCTTAGTAGTATAAAAAAAGCATGTATTTCCAGAGGCTTTCGTTTGTAAGTTTAGGTTCCATGTGCGAGCTTATTGCCATAAACCGGCCACTAATCATCTCACTCATATCACAATCTAAATCCGAGGAGCTCGACCTGGGAATCGAACCCAGGACATATAGCGTAGCAGTCGCGGTTACGACCACTAGGCTAATGAGTCAATCGGTTGACTAGTCGTCTAAATGATTTTCGAAACCGTCAATTTATCTATGACTTACTTCTTTATATGTTTTCTGTTATGCTTTTAAAAGTTTGTGAGGATATGTGGCTGTTTAGTACTCTTTCACATGAAACTTGGCACACAGATAACTAAGTATAACCTGAATTAACATTTAGGATAAATTTATCCATTTTTTTCATCATCAGACGTAGTCGCGGTTTGCCATAAACTAAGTAATCATTAAGGTGAGATTTACGCATAATCGAATGAAGAAACCCGATTCCATTCCTAGAGGGATCGTGTTGTAAATAAATTTACATTTCATTTTCGGGCCCAACCTTTCGGACTGAATCGAATAAACAAATATCAAGCACTTTTTGATTTATTGTATTAGTAAGGTTTCAATTAAATTAAATTATTAATCAACGAAAATGACTGTAGGCGGCACCAGAATTGGGATAGCTTGAAGCAAAAACGTGAGTTTAAATGAACCGATTGTAAATGAAAACAAATCCTATTCGATTGCTCTAATTCATTGATTCGATTGTTGTAGTGTTGTCAAGTAAGCGAAACAAATGTTGTTTGCTATAATAAAACAATCGTCGACGTGTCATCGTTCATCGAATATAATAAACCTTGTCGAAATCGGATTAGTTTGAATCACTTAATTCGATTGTTACAGAATTTGAATTGTTTGTTTTTTCCCGTCAGCCGAAAGAGGGTCAATTCAAAATGTTTTTCTTTCAAATAAGCTTTTAAAAGCGTCTTTGAAACTTTATGACTCTATAGTAAGGTCCCAAAAAGTTGATCCCATGGAGAAGAATCCGACAAGAAAACCCATGGACACTTTTAAAATACGAAGTGTTATTATTTTTATTCTTCACTAGGGATAGGGATCATTAAAAAAAAATATTTGATCGAATATTTGTTTGTAGGAATTATTTTTCCGTTGTCTGGATTTGATGATGCTTGAGTAATATGTAAGGCCTATAACTTTGATTTGATCTGTTGACCGCCACATCCATAACGAAAATCTGGGTGCTCTACACCAAGCACTATGAAAAAGCGGTATTTTTGACGAGCCGTCGTTTGGTGTCGTGAGCAAGTTTTAATTTGACGTCTATAGACGTCCGTGGCGGTCAAAGGGTTAAAATGTCAAAGTTATCTGTTGAAGTTATCTTGGTCTGTACCTATTCATAAATGAAACACCGTATTCCTGAACGCATTATTCCTATCCTAGAACTTATCATTGCAAGATAAATTCGTAATCAAACACGGGCAAACCCGCAGGCAACGTTTATCTCTTTATTTATGTATCGTTCCATCAGTATTACCTACATTATTAGCGGTACACAATGCAATGCTAATTGTAATCTAAAGCCTGATCTATCGTCTATGAAATTTTACGCTAATCTGTTCTCTCGTTTACGACTTGTGAGTAGTCCAGTAAGCTTTAGCTACGCATAATTATCTAGGTATAGAATATTTTCAGATAATTAGGATTGATATTGTCGATTATCAATTTCCTATCGATATGTCCTATTTAAAAGCAATAATAGCCTAGTGATATGACCATTAGAATGCCAAGCCAAAGGTCTCGATTTGGAATCCACGGCACGCACCTCTGACCTTTAGAATTCATGTGCGTATTAATAAATAATTAATTATCACTCGCTTAAACGGTGAAGGAAAACATCGTGAGGAAACCTGCATACCTGAGAGATTTTCTTGACGGTGTGTGATGTCTGCCAACCCGCACTACGCCAGCGTGGAGGACTATAGCCTAATATCGTGCCCAGCAGTGGGACAGAATATGGGTTGATGATGATGTCATATTTATTTATTCTGTTAGTCTCTTGTTGGGCAATCATTTAGGAGTATAGATGTAATAATTATGTTTTCATTTAAACATCATTCTCTGGACCTTTTCCCAACTATGTTGGGGTCGGCTTCTCGTCTAATCAGATGCGGCTGAATATCAGTACCTACTACCTATTTTACATGAAACGACTGCGATCGGACCTCCGTAACCCAATTTCTGGGTGGGTAGCAATAGTCAGGCTAACATGCCTGACTGGTTGTTAGGTTTTTGAGGCTTCTGACTACCATTAATGATTGTCATAGGTGTTCGCATGAAAATCAGGCACGACGGCTTTACGAGTTCTCCGAGGCACGGAGAGACTGACCACGGTTCGTCATCGGTTGATCAGCGTAGAACTTAACTTTTTTTTAAACAAATGTATTCTGATTTGTGTGAGATGTATTCTGAATGAAAGGCATTCAGAATACATCTCACACAAATCGGGAAAGAAAGAAAGAAAAAGTATTTATTTTCGCATAAATTACGACGCACTAGACCTTGGACCAAAAACCAATGTGTCAAAAATAAAACACTAATAATATACACATAAAAAATAAATAAACAATGAATGTTTAAGGGCCAGTTTCAATAACGAATCTATCTGTAGATTTCCTTACTATGGATAGGATTTTGACATAACGTCCATACAAATAATGTCAAAATCATATCTCTAGTAAGCTAATCTACCGACGGATTTGATATTAACCGCTTTGCTTGACATCCGTATGTCACAACGAGGATCCAGCAGAATACCAGCGCCAGATGTTAGTCTGGCACATGCTGAGCTGGATACCTATTTGCTGCAGCGAGACACACACCTAACGTTTAAAATCAGTTTTTTATTTATTTTTTATTTGTACCTATCTTTCTTTTTTATTTACTTATATAGCCTACATATTGTGTGTTTTGTCTATAGCAAATAAACGTTTTTTCTTTCTTTCTTTCTTTTCTTATATTGAAAACGGCCGTAAACCTATTTTGATTAAATCTGTCAAAATATTAGAATGACATGGTCTCGTCTAATGTGCTTAGTAAAGTATCTATTTTCCACAGTCACGCATGTTACGTAATAAAGAAATATTATAGTAAAATAATTATAATTCGCTTATACAGCGTGAGATAAAGACAGTCTCGGAGTTAGCGTTGCGTGCGAGGTCACACAATCGCCGCTTTCTCAGGGACCAAACGGCAATGCCTAATAATATTAAATGTAGATACTTATTTGTACATTAAAAAACTGTCTGGTTCGTCTGGTGGTCAGAAGAGCGACTGCTACGCTAGAGGTCCTGGGTTCGATTCCCAGGTCGAGCAGTGGTATTTGATTGTTCTGTGAAATTCTCATAATTTTTATACAATACTTTTTAACAATTCTTGCCACTAATTTGTAGAAACAAGTCATCGACATGTACTGTTAATTTTGGTCTAAGTATATGTTAGTTCTGTATCGGTATTACCCAAAAATTGAGTTGATGGCAGTAGCTTCGTGTAAAATACTGATATTCAGCTGCATCTAGTTAGACTGGAAGCCGACCCCAATATTGTTGGGAAAAGGATTGGAGAAAGAAGAAGAAGATTTTAATTAATTGTATTGTAAGTATTTTTGAACTGGCTTACCATCCGTGAGCCACCAGGGTCTGGTTGAAAACCAGCGCCAGGCATTCCGTCTGGCATATGTTGTACCAGCGCCGTATCAGCGCAATTGTGGGGCATACAATGTATACTTACCTAGAACCATAAGCAGGGACCATTTTGGTTACCCGTTGAAAGGGTTTTCGATAGGGTTTTTACAAAGTGTTGTTAGAAAACCCAATTCATAGGGGTTACACTTTTTAACGGTAAGCCGCTGCAATGGGTTACCCCTTCAAAACCCTTTCATTTGGGTTACCTGTTTAAATTCTTACCGGGTTATACTATTAAACGGTAAGCCGTTCCGAACGGGTTACCCCTTCAACCGCTGTAACAGGGTAACACTTTCCGAGTTCAAACACTAATTTGATCTCTAGTAACCTTGCATTAAGTTCACAATAGCATGCATTGAGCTAGCACGTGTACGTTGCCACTTGCTCTGAGCTAAATATACCAAAGCGACTCGATAAATACGGGACTATGGTTATCAGTCTCTGTTCATCCATTCTCTCTACATCGTGATCAAACCATCATAATATAGCACCACACATTTTTTTATTGTTATTGACCTACATAATAACCTAAATTTAATTACCTACAGAATTGAGCACCCAGTATTAAACGATATAGGGCACTACGTGATCAAGCCTTATGAACGAAACTACTTAGTAATACAATTCTAGATGTTTGCAAGAGAAATTTCTATATTTTTTGGTCTCCTCACCCTACCTAACAACGTAAATTATGATGATAACCATACGGTTACCCTGAAAAACCCTATCAAGACGATAACCCCTTCAATTGGATACTTTAAAGGAAAGGGTAACCCCTTCAACTGGCTAACATATTGAAAGGGTTACCCTTTCATTGGTGTTAGGAAAAGGTTACAGGAACGAAGAGGTAACATCATCCATACGGTAACCGAATCAACTCGTAACCCTTTCAATTGAATTAACTCATAAAGGGGGTTGTACGGTCCCTGCCATAGGTATTTATCTGAATTGTGCTGAATAAATGATTTTTCTTTCTTTCTTAATTCTAATAAACGTTTCTAAAGCCTGCTGTTTACAGTCTTACAACATTCTTAAGTTAAATATTTACGGTGATTTTCTCTTATGACGTAAGCAGAACATGCAAATATCTTCCTGACGCTTCTACATAACTGTTTAAGCGAGTATTTGTGGTAAAACTTTACCGTTAAACGTGATTCATCCTGAGGTGAAAATTTAGGATAATTTAGCATATTCAAATAGGATTTTAAAATCTTCTGCTTTGCATATGGATGTTAATTTAAATAATACAGCTAAATCCTTTAATTAACTGATGATGAAGCCGTGTTTTAGATAAAGTTTGCTTTAACGTTTACTTAATTTCAATGAAACAACGATACTTGGAGAATAAATTGTCATTAAAATACCATTCTCACGTTTCAGGCTGTATAAACAAACTCCCAATGTTTGCAGGTTTTGTTGACTGTAAACTGTTTCCAATAGATTTAGTTTAACTTTGAAGTAATTTTAAGGTTAAAACAGCATTCTGAATCAATGTCGATTCAATGTTGCGATATTGTGTAAGTTTTATTCATACACTGAAATACAAAATAACATGTGCATAACAACAAAGAATAAATAAAACCTAACATACCAACATAGTAGGCATATATAGTAACATTGCAGGTATACAACGATAGTAGGGCGAGGTGTACTAAGGTACACCCCCAGTTCGCTGGTTTAGGTCCCATGTAATAGGGGCCTAAACCAGCGAACTAATCCTAGCCCCCTATTACATGGGTCCTAAACCATTAACTGGCACAAATCCAAACTTCTAGCTGCTACGGAAAGTTCATAGGAAAAAAAAAACCAATACCTAACACTTGGCTCGACCTGAAAATCGAACCCAGGATCTCTATCTCTAACGAAGCAGTCGCTCTAAGGACCACTAGGCTTATCAGGCAGACCTAAGTCAAATAAAAATAATATCGAAGTGACACTTGTGTATATGAGACACGCTTTACGTGCTAATAGAGTGGTCCAAAACAGCTATCGATATCGAGGTCAGAAGTATTAGCACTTATTATCAACATACACGCCCACCCAACTTCCTATAGAAAGCTTAAACAAATACATGAAAGAGAACCTCTAATGAAGCTATTGACGATTAATGATACGTTTATGAGCCACATATATTTATAACAACAGGTTTTAATCGTTCTTTCGTAAGTGGCTTTAAAATATTTAAGTGTAGCTTTGAAAAACTAGCCACTCAGTTTTTGAAAAAAAGAAATGTGTTTAGTATTGAGGACTCTGAATTTTGATAAGACACAAAAGTTTTGAAATATGGTTGAAAACTCAAGTAGAAATGATACATACTGTTTCAATGATAGATACTTACATAGAGTAAACGTAATAGTCATGGAATCTACACAGAAGTATGTAACCCCACACACGGATGCCTCGTTTTATAACAAGTTAATCACTACTTGTTATAAAACGAGGCATCCGTGTGTCTCCATCGCTTATCTCCATGGTTTCAAAATCAAATGAAAACTGCCCATTAAAGTATATTATTAGCTGTTTATCGCCGCGTTAAAGTAGCTGGAATCAACTGGAAACTGGTTAATGTTTCCGTGGCCGACGGGCACGCAATTTGTCACTAACCATGTACTATTGCAATCATTAATTCCCAACACATTATTGCAGCAGTTTCAAACAGGAACGTACTTCAAGTTGACACTGATTGGAGTTCCTTTCACGCGCACTACGAAAAGAACATGACACCGCGAACATCATCAAAGCCGCTGCCACATGGCAAACAAATAGACAGACTTTTCAAAATGGAGCTAGACGACGGCTAGATTGCATCACGTAAGTTATTAGACACTATGATGAGGGGATATCGACTCTTACATAGCTCGACATGCACGCAGTAATACCTGTTTTCAACAGACATAAATCATAAAGCAAACACGGAAAATAATTAACAGAAAATAACGAACAATTTCACTCGACACGAGTTCAAAGATACCGATCTTCTAATCAGCTGTCAATATGAAAAAGTGTTGGCACCAATTGCATTATATCGATACTATTACGCAAATGAGGTGCACCGTCAACCGACCATATGAAAAGTAATTAAATATTGCGATTGCATTAAATGATTATCATAATTGCGTCCAATCGCTTCAAATTACTTTAAATTTGTTGAAGTTTGCAAAGTTAATTGAATTCGTGAATATTATACGCTTCAGAAAGTTTATTGTAAATTTTAACACACAAAGTTCTATTCGATTACGTCATAATTACTACGCAATTTCGATTATGCCTTTGTAAAAGTGTTAATAACAATGTGTTGGCAAATTTATTATGTGTTGTAAAATAGGCTCATTTATTTATTGTTTGGTACTATTATAAAAGCTATTACATTATAGTTATGCCATCCGCTTTGTAATTAACATTCGTCGTTAACATGCCAGTAGCTTTAGTTCTTTTAGATTTGTGTTTGCATTAGAGTCGTTATTTAAATGGTAACAACAACTTAATTAAAGCTTTCTTTCTATCATGAATGCTCGAGTCGGCATCGATTTGCTGCGTAACTACAAACGACAATCGATTAAATGTGCTGTGGAATAAATCTTACAGTTTGTCTTGGATGATGTTCAATCGATAAAATCTTTAGTTATTTAAAACACTTGCAACGCAAAGGTGAACGCCTCGGAACAGTGAAACAATAAATCGTCTGTCGAGTAGCCGCGACGAGACAAGATTATCGATATTTTGACATGCAACACTAGCCAATGCTGCGCCTGTTGTGTTAATAAAACTAGAAATATATTTTTACAAAATGCTAGGAAATTTGAAACTGCACGCGAAACACCTGGCCTCTATTCTAAAAACTCATAAATAAAAGCTTATGTGATATTTTATAACTGGATAGTAACACTATATTTTACTAGTTCGATGCTCTGTCTATGTAGGAACTGGTTCTAGCAAATTATACATGTCGCTTTGTATCCGGTGCCTCTTCTTTGCTATAATTTATAGTATCTGCTTTCTAAACACCACTGTTAGATACGTAGACGCTTACATGCTTTAATTCACTGCTGGCCGGCAGAATGCATCTTTATAAATTTTAAAGGGCTGCATTGTGATTTTATTTATTAGACGTTATCGTAAATTAGATTGAATAAAAGACGTTAGCTGCATTCTGAAAAATGACTTTGTAGCCTAAATATATAAATATGATATGATAAAAATTAAAAAGGTTTCTTCGATTTCATGCAATGTAAAAAAACCCGACTTGATTTCAAATACGTTCCCCATCTAGCTTAGTGAGGAGGATCATAAGTTGTTGTCACATGGTGTTCAATTATCTATATTTTTCCATACCATTACGCCTGTATTCCACGAAGGATTAGACAGAGGTGTACAGTAATATACACACACATACGATTTGACGACCTCTGTGGTCTAGCGGTTCGAGTGCTGATCGTGGGGTCGTGGGTTCGATTCCCACAGGACACAAATATTTGTGTGGATAAAACATGAGTATTTGTGTTTGTCTGGGTGTTTCTTATGTATTATGTATTATAAGTATGTATTTACAAAAAAAACGTATATAAGTATTATATCCATTGTCTAGTGCCCATAATACAAGCTCTGCTTAGTTTGGGACTAGATGGTGTTGTGTAAAATGTACCAAAAATATTATATTATTATATTATATTATACACACACACAGTTCGCCGGTATATTTGGGCCAATGTATTAGGGGGCCAGCCTATTGTTGGCAGCAGCTCGGTGTTAGATAAATTATCAGTAAAGTAGTAAGTAAATTTTTATTGAAAAACAATAACACATTGCTTTACCTAGGATCCGAACCCAGGAGCCCTAGACTAACTAGGCAGCTTTTTAATGTTTTTTAATTTGTGCCCGGTTAATGGCAATAGGCTCGTCCCCTATTACATAGGACCTAAACATACCGGCGAACTGTGGATATGCATTGTTACACCTCTGCCGAACACTTCGGGGAATACAGGCGTAACAGTATGTTGACGTTAAACAACTAATTCGCAGTAAAAGCTCAGGCTACTGTAAAGCTACTATCTTAGCTATAAAAAGTGGTCGCACAACCACTTTATCGCAACTACCTTGTACTACTTGTACAACTATCTTGTACCGAAAAGTATTTTATTTTTACGCTTTTATCATATCTAAAAAATAAAAACTTTTATGACGTCTGGTGTGAGTCTGGAGAAGAGAAACGTACGTGTGAGATTGTGCGTGTCATGAGTATTAAGTCATAGAAGTCGTATGAAAACTAAATATTAAAGCGACGATAGCCGCCAACGACCTTGACCGTAGAAATCCCACGAAGGGTTCTGCTAATCCGCGCACGATGTTTAATCGAAAGATAAAGCTTATTCTTTCTCTTTAAAAAAAAACATACTAAATGATAGCCAAGTTAATTATTTTTAAAATTGTAAAGGTTTCATAAAATCTTATACAAGGTTTCAAAAATATCAGGTGCGTAGTACTCGCAACCAGCGTGTATGTATGACAAGATGTATGAATGTGGTCGAAGCGAAAGAAGTATGCAAGAATCGTAGCAAGTGGCGTGCTTTAGTTTCTGCCTACCCCTATGGGAAAAAGGCGTGAGTGTATGTATGTTTCATAAAATTACGTCTGATAGTTTTGTGATTATCGTTTTTTTTTGTATACAATATAAACATAATCTTAAATATTCACATATCAAATTACTAACGAAGTGCTCCAATTTGACATATATACATTATTTTTTTCAAATCATTAACACAAGTCGTTTCGACGTGATCTCCAATTTAAAATCGTTGAAATTCGTATATCTGCGCCTTAAAAGTTTGGCTAGTACCTATGTATTACATAGCAAGACAGAAATCCCAAACTTAGAGCCAGACAGATAGTGCGCAAGATAGTGTTATATTTAAATAAAAGTAGAAATTAGGATATTTACAACTATTAGTTACGGTACTTATTTGCATATACATATACGAATAATTTCGCGAAGGAATAATTCGACCACCGGCAGGACTCGAACCTGCGTCTTCTGGTTAGGTACACAAGACGCTATGACCACTAAGCCTCCGCGAGTCCCACCCGCCGCCGCGCCGGTTCGAATCATGCCCGCGGTCGAATTTTTCCTTCGCTAAATAACTTTAAAATCTTAGTATGGAAAATACAAAAAGATACTACATATTACTATACATGTTAATTTTTGTCTGAAACAACCACTATATATTATATAAATATGTTCAAAATAATGGTTTAGTAAGGGAGAACCAACAATTTTATTCGTTTTTACTGTATGGTTTTTAGAAAAAGTTACCTAATTAACACTCAATTTGGTCTCAAATCCTTTCTAATATGTGTTACAAAAGAAAGGAAATAAATCATTCAGTTTATATTGCTTGTTTTATATTATTTACAAAAAATATATAAATATCCATAATTCAAAACATAACACGACAAATTATTTTTATTGGAGCAGATTTGACATATCATTAATTTTTAAGACAATTTACATAATGCTTTATGTGAAAAACAAAAATTAGCATAGGATCTGTATCGCTGACATACTGAGTGTATATATTATATATCACTGAGATTATATATAAAATTTGTTAAATTTTAAACCAAAGTTAACGTCAATAAAAGTAAGATTTATGAATTCACTAATCAATTTGACGGGTAGTCGTTTGAAACTTAGACAGTCAGTATATAAAATAGATTGACGTTGACATGTTATGTCAGTTAATTATTATGTGCATAGTAATTCAATTAAGTTTTAATCACAGTGTTTTCGGATGTAAGCTTGCTTAAAATTCTGTTTTCTTTTTTTGTAGCTTGACTTTATTTGACCTCCTCATTTGATATTAATTCTTCTATGTTAACCATTTATTGGAGAGCTTTCATTAAATACGAAAAAATAAATAAAATTATTTTATAGAAGTGATAAGAATTATTTGAGTATCTTTTAGCATCCATGAATCCGGATGCTTATTACGTTGTTTTAATAAAATACGTTGCCCCACACTAGGATTTTCTCCTTTATCGTGGGTGCTGTATGTACACACACATCCCGACACGAAACAAGTAAGCTGTAGTAGTTATACAAATATTTGCAACTTGTGGGGTTTGAACCCACAACCTATCTTCGTTCTGCCTTCGTTCCATGTTAGCAGAAAATGTCGAGTAGATTTTCCTATAATAAACGTCACTGCTATCAAAAAAAAAAATTGTCGTAATAGACTAAAGCATTTATGACGTAATAATGCTACCAAGATCTGTTATATTGAAAATTGTAGATTGTAGAACAAAAATCCAATCCGCCCCATTAGTTTCGCAAACGCATAACCATATTTCTATCGGAACAAAGAAAAAAAAAACTGCAGTCTATAAAACGCAAAAATATAAAGCACCTTTAATTATTATTGGTGCAGTAAAGACTTGCTGTCTAACGCGTAAAGCTCGAATTCTTTGCAACAAAATTACAAGACGATCCAGTAATAGAAAATCCGTACCACACGCTACCAGTTTCTTAGTCTAATGACTGGCTCTACTGCAGCTTTGTGTTGAATGTTTAGGAATTTCCCTTGTACTGTGTACCTACTTTGAGCGAATGGCTTCTTGTAACATTTAAAGTTGTGATCGAATCGTAATTGATTAGTTTTGTTTTGTTTGGAGAAACTTTATACTTTCTTGTCCGTTGTAAATACGAAGTGGTTTTATGGTTACTGAAACTAAGAAGGTAACGCAATGCCATTTTTAATGGATTTACTTGAGATAAATGTGACTGATAAAGTTTTAATAGCTGAGATCATACTGAATAGTATCAACTCTAGCTTGTTATATTCAAGCCAAACAAGGACTTATAAGACACATGTAGCATGGAGCTAATCGTGATTATGTTTCTCTCTTTTGGAATGCTATAATCATTCTGCTATGCTTTATTCATAATATTCACTGTCTCTATTCTCGTGAAACATCCCGTATCCAATTCCTAGATACCCTCAATTTCCTTATACCAGCAATTTCTTTAAGCGAAACAAAATACTTCTATCTAAACGTAGGTATTATAAACACAGCTTACACTTCAGCGCAAATCCCGTTTCTATCTTCACGTAATAACACTAATCCTGGCGACTAGAAAATACTTGAGCCGCACCCAACTATACGTTGACCACGAATTAAACTCTTAATTGCATGTACATTGCTGCTTTACAGTCGCGCACTGATATGTAGTTATAGGTAAAATGTTAATGGATTGTTGCCTTAAGAGGAAACTTTACAGTCGTGGTTCGCCTGTATCCTGGGAAAACGGGCTGCAGTATCAGAAGCCGTTTGACAGAACAATTGGGTTCAGTTAATATTCATGGAATCTGTCAATTATTTTCTCAACGGTTCAACGTATCGCTATTAGAAGTTTTTGGATGTTAATAGTAGAATTATTCCGTTCTGAGTGACGATAAATTGTACTTGTGTTCACAGATATTGAATGAGTTTTTGATAATTATTGTGAAAATAGAATGTGCTTGAAGGAAATGCTCGTTTGTCTCGATCGCACACACCATCAAATCCTTAATCAATGTTCAAAGTTTTTATTTTACAACGCAGAATCACTTGCGTCGGAGATCGCAACTCTTAATGGCCAGGCTTTTGCAGTATTTCGTTAACAATTTACACGGAGACGCAACTGCCCATTCACTTGATTTTATGTCTTCGGATGCCGTTTACGACACCAACGAGAAGTTGGGCTATTCTTAGTGAGATCTTACAAAGTACGAGTATACATATGTATACTAGCTTTTGCCCACGGTTTCACTCACATCCCAAAGGATTTTTTGAGACAAAAGTTAGCCCATGTTCTTCTCCAAGGTTAAAATTCTATCTCTGTGCCAAATTTCATCAAAATCGATTCAACGGTTTAGACGTGAAAGCTTAACAAACACTTCCGCATTTATAATATAAGTATGGTTTAATTACTTTATATAAGTAGGGAAACAAGTATGGATTATTACAATGGAAAAGTACCACTATAATGCATGATGCTTTTTGCTCAGTCGCCCTTTTCTTTCTTAAAACCGCAAATCTATTAAACACTGTCTTTAAGTTAATTTACAAGGCAATTCCGCATAACCCGTTGATAACTGACGGTATACTTGTTTAATAATAAATTGCGACGGCAATAAATTCCTCATATTTATGTCAATTTGCTTCCTATTGCATAAATCTGCGGATTACCGGGGTTGAATACAAAGAGCTTATAACCTATCTACGATGTTCGGCCATTATTATCCCTTTGAAATTTGGTGTCATTTAAGACACTGATGCAAACATTTTACTGCCATCCTTGTATGATATATGCGTTCTGAAATGGACTTTAAGACTTTAGGATAAGGTTCCACAAAATCTGTGTTAAACCTCAAACTTGATTGTTTAGATAGATGTATGCGTCGCCTGACTGATAGTTATCCGATATCCATAAAATGGCATGCTAAATCGCCAATGATGGTCAGATGTGTTATTCAGCGTACATTATGAGGATATCATTATTGCCTATACTGTTACTTTGATGACATGATTGTTAGTCCTTGGTAGAGTTTTCATCACAATCAATATGCATTATTCTATTGCTATCTGGAAAATGTTAATAAATGAATAAAATTGTATCTAGAATATAAATTTTGGAAGCATTTCTAGTAAGGACTAATATAATACAGTCTGTATTATATTATAAACGTATTATTAACCTAAAATTGGATTTTATATTACACGCTGTCAAAGACGCAATTGAAAAGTTATACAAAAGCTGACATTATCAGTCACCTTGCATTTCATGCGCAAATAAATTAATGCAGGTGGATTTAAAAGCTAAAAGCGTTGCATCTCAATACGTCTATTAAATTGAAAAACTCTGCAACAAAAATAAAGTCAGCATTGGATTTATTCTTAGAGGTTTCGGTGGCGATGTCGCGATGATAACATCTAGATCGCATCTCTTTGCGTGCCGATCCGATCTTCAAGCTCCTGCTTTAATGAGGCCTGGTGATTCAGTCTCGTGGGAGTGGCTAGAAATTGTCCGTTTTTATTATACATACGACGTCACTTATGTAATAGATGCTTATTATGCACATACATCAGCATCACTTTATCTTTGTTTAGAATTGTGTTTCCTGGATGGTTGATGTGTCCGGTGTCTAGGAAATACCTCATGGTGGCATAAAAGGTACTTAAAAGGTAGATTCAAATTATGACTTGTATGATAACACTATTGAACTGGATATTGTATGTATGTGACCATACTATAGGATATTTAAAATTGCTTCTTTTTGTATCATGTGTATCATAATCAATAGTTAATAGCACTCAAATTAAAGGTGTACCTGGTGTAATCTCTTCTTATCTCTGGCTTATCGGTTCGAAAATTAAGAAACAGTATTTTCCGTAACTACAAAAAAAATGTAAAGTCATTTCAACTGCTATTTCTTGAGTTTTGAATACAAGAGCTTTAAGTAAAGATTGGCAATGAACAGCAGCATTTTTCTTAGTAACTTCATACTGTGATCACGAATTCGTTTGACAAGACTGGTGGTTATAGTAAACGTTCAAGATTATTTATTGTAACGGTTTGTAAAGGTCTACGTTTAATAAATAGTGGACTTCTCCTAACTACAGATATTATGATGTCAAGTACTTACAATAATGTAAGTACTCAATTTCTCATTGAAACTATAATATCGTGCAAAATTATTGTTAACTTAATCCATGAAATTGGTTTATTTCGTTTCAATAACTTCACTACTTGCTTGATCATTGTAAGCAAGTTATTTCAGTACACAATTTGTGTCATACTCCAGACAAGTAGCCTTGTAGTTTCTACAAGCATATTTCATTTTGTTACGCTTTTAATGTATTGTTCTTTATTTAGGTACAGCACTTCAGATTATATTGTGTTTTTTACTAAGGCAAATCGTGATGACAATAGGTAACAAGTTAACAACGTAAACTAGGAACGCAATTTTGTAATCGATTTCATACTACTCGAGTCTTAAATTCGTATAGCCTAAGTGACTGGTAATATACTAGAAAAAGATATCAATGAGCTATTACAACATTCACGATTTATATTTAGTGTTGCCTTGCATAATAGATTAGATATTTTAAATCGAAATTTAATTATAACAAGCATTTGCTTTGTATTCTGTATCGCGTTCGGCTTTGCAATCATTGTAATATCTATCTCTATAAGTTAATCACATCTGCATCTTATTAGCTAACCGTCGTATAATGAAGTAATATTCAAATGAGTAATTAAATATGCAAGATCTTGTCGATGTTTCTCTTGAAATGGCTTTTGTGTTAAGTCAAAAATGTTGACCTTACTAAAATAGACAAAGTTACTAAAATAGAAATATTTATGGGTGATTAGTTTAAAATTAATGTCATTTGAACAGTTTGTGTAATATTTTTGTGTGCCACCAAAATGCAAAAGTTAATTTATGATATAATATAATATATATATATTTTTTTGCTACTAAGCACTAACTAACTAACTAAGCAGAGCTTGTACTATGGGTACTAGACAATGGATATAATACTTAAATACTTTTTTTTTTGTAAATACATACTTATAATACATAAGAAACACCCAGACAAACTAAGTCAGTAATCCAGACAGATAAGTTGTTGAATTATGCAGGTACTACTAGGTAGGCTAAGGCATCTATCATGATCGTGGTTCTCGAGGTTCTCGAGTGGAGACCACTCACCGAAAAGCGCAGCGTGGGACGGCCTCCAACGAGATGGACAGACGACCTGGTAAAGATCGCTGGAAGTCGTTGGATGCAGGGGACTTATATCTTTGTGGAAGTCTATGGGGGAGGCCTTTGTTCAGCAGTGGATCTCCTGTTGCTGATATGATGGTGACCCTTTTACAATACATTACCACTTTAATTGCCACTTTTGTGTATCTTTTGTGCAAGTATACTAGTGGGCGTCGAAGTGGGGCAAAGTGGGTGTACAGGAGCTCCATAACAATAACATTCTCAGTTACAATTCTCAATAGAGCCAGTTACAACAAGCCGGTTAGCTTGTTAGAACTAACTGACTTCCCTAAACCAGCGGTAATCTAATAAAACCTTAAAATAATAAATTATGTTTCACCTATAACGATCACAACACTAATTATCTAAGACTTGAGTTGCCCTTTACACTACAATATTTAGTTCATTAGCAACATGGCCATTAAGTCTGCAAGCAATTGATCATACGTTACGACTCTATTTCACAAATTGGTTATAATATTGCTACTTTATGTAGGGTTATCATTCGTCAGATTTCGTTGAAATGACGTATTTTTTTATAAGTATTAAGGATGTGAGGCATTTTCGATGAAAATCATATTATTCCTGTAAACACCTTTGTGGTTAGACGAGCTTTTGCTTAATGTTTGACTTGCATCTCAATGGACTTTTTGAGATAAAAGCCTAATGATCTTCTCGAAGTTCTAAACTATATTTGTACCGAATTTCATATCGGTTCAGCGGTTTAGGCGTGAAAACGTAACAGATAGACAGAGTTACTTTTGCATTTATAATATAAATAGGCATTTGTAGGGCTTTTTCATCACTGGGCTTAGTCTGACTTTTCATAACTTCTAGGATACGATACTAACGATGATACCTTTAAGTTAAGAAGCGTAATCATTCTAGAAAGATAAAGCTTCTAATGCAATGCTTAATAAAAGTAATGACTTAAAAAATCTACAAACAAACCCTAAGTATACATCAGAATACGCTGACACGAAGAACCTGTAGCGCTGTTAATTTACAACAGTCACGAGCTCTAAGCTGTGACCCAATGAACTTTAGATGAAGATGTTACGTAAACCTATGCAAATCATGAAGATGCACCAAACACTGGCTTTATGTAAACACTTTCACGAACTAATAGTGGCTCTGTACGTAATGGTAAGGTAATATAAGGGAATGAGTCGTGAGGATTTTGATTTGTTGCTTTATCTTCCCTATCTTACTGTTAAGGAACTTATCCATTGTCTAATATTCATAGTACAAGCTCTGCTTAGTTTGGGACTAGATGGTGCTGTGTAAAATTGTCCAAGAAATATTTATTTATATAATAATCATTAAATAAAAAAACATTAAACATATCATCATCCAATCATTTGTCCACATTGTGGACGAAGCGAAAGAATCGTAGCAAGTGGCGTTTTAGTTTCTGAATACCTTCATGGGAAAAAGCGTGAGAGAATGTACTTATGTACCTATGTATGTATGTATCATTAAACATTTACAAGGCAACATTCTTTAAAGAATTTTGCAGTAATTAAGTCCTTTGTATGATTTCTATTTGAAATATAAATAGTTATCGTCTTTGAAAAGAAAGCTAAGTTTCCAGAGTCCAAGTTGATGGTCCTGTCAAGTGAAATTATCTTTTATTTCTCACTTACACAACACCGGAAAACATTGAAAATTGTTATTTGCCAAAGTTACATTTCGCAAAATGTGATTTTAAGGGAATTCACAGTACAATAATATTCTGTTAATACAGTTCCTTGAACTGTTTAGCTTAGTGCTTACTTTCTCAGTCTATACGACAATTCACTTTAACAACAGTGAAATTTCCGTTTGTCCGTAAACGACCCTTTTACTGAATATACGTGTAGGAATTTATGTTGTTTGTCGTATGTGTAGATAGTATCTGCGATAGGAGATAGGGCCAACAAGTTCAAATAACCCGACCCGTGGCAGACCCTGTATTTATTGGTGTCCTTTCTTATTGTGTGGCCTTTTCTGTAAGGCAATTTTACTTACATTCTTCACTATTACACCTTTATTGTTTGTGTTATTATGGTGTGTAGATACAATATTAAATAATACCTTATTTGCGGTAAACTTTTTGCAATTCATTATTTGTCGCCATTTTTTCTCATTCTGAGAGGTGATACTTACCTACGTTGTTCTCTTGTCAGCAATTTAAAGCAGAATTGGACTTAGTTATTTTTATTTACGAATCGCGGTATATGATTACGCTTCTCCTTGTTTTGGCAAATTGCTACAATAGTTAACACTGTTCAATTAGTAAAATGCATTTCTATATTTTTATTCGAAAACAACATTCGAGTATTGAAGTAAGCTGCTGACGAAATTGCACGGGAATTTCCTAATAAAAGGGAACTTAAATCATGTCACGATATATCAGTTCAATACCAACCTTATTCCCACGATATAAAGCACGATTCTCAATATAATAATCCGAGCGTGTTCTACACCTGTCTCGCGAAGGATCAAGAAACTTTAATCTAGCTCATTACTGCTCAGTTCTAAAACGCCGTACTTACCTTTAAAAGCGAGTCTACTTAAGGCCTTGTTCTTGTAATTTAATTAGATCGTCGAGATAAAAGTTAAATGCCACGTTACACGAGACTCGTTTTTGCGTTCGAAACTACTCCCAATATCATTTTATTATAATTTCAGCTTGCTCTATAGATTTACAAGTGTTTTTTTTTAAACACTGACAGATAATACAGGCATTAATACTAGTTAATTAAAACTGCTTTATTTATACGCGATTTGTTCAATAAAGTTATTGCAAAACTGGTTTTGAGACTTTTTATTTTTATTACAATATTAACGGTTGCGATATGTGAACCACTTGGTCTCATTACGATTATTTTTTTAATGAAATATTGTTGAAATTGTTTGTCCTGCTAGCTTCATGACTTTGAATATCAAATTAAAATATGAAATAAAATAAAGAAACCACCAGAAGTAATTGCGTGTTGAACAACAACAACGAGTTGTCAACTCGACTGTTATCAGTGATTCTCTATCGTAATCCATTTAGCTATCACAACGCTTTGCAGATGCCAAGCGCTTCAGTGATTCCACTCGTAGGGGGTTTGTGTGGGAGGAATTCGGTATCTGTTCAGTCTAGACCGAGGGATTCTTAGGAAACAGTTTTAGTGGAAACGCCACAATTTTCTGTTTAACTATAAGTACCTACCTACTTATTTTTAATTTACTCTAATCTACAAAATGCTTTGATAAAGCGATATTACTGGCGATACTTAACTATATAAAAAAACTCCCTCCGCTTCTCCCTTACTGTAAATACTCATCGATCCCCGCATTTTATTGTAGTGTTCATTGTTTCTAAAATAAGGGTCATCGGGCGAAAGAAGGTGAAGGAAGTATATAAGAATATCGTATGCACAGACGACACAAACAAAAGCAACCCTCACTGTTTATGCATGTATCTTTCACAAAAGCATGCAGTTCTAACTTGTAGAAGATATTGGAATGGGAAATATTCTAGAGAATTACCTTATTGTTTTACCTTCCCTATGTTGATACGTGGTGAGGTTTAGACTCCTCTCTACCCAAAATGATTAGCTATCTCTATTTTTTTGTATACATAGATAATAAATACACGTGATATTCACTCCACCCCCCGCCTCAAATACACAGCAATTAGAAACCAAATATTATTCAGTGCTTTTTTCACGACTATGATCTTCTTACGAAGACACCCTTCTTTCTGTATTACGTTTAAACAATATATTCATATTCGCACTCACGTCGGTTATTGTGAACGTTAATAGATTCTCTCGCGTGTGGGCCATTACAATAAAGCATCGATCATTTGACTGCGCCGGCGCACAATCGCTGCCGTTAGCAAAGTAAATCGAGGGGAGGATGCGGAAACAGATGGAATGATCCGTGATATTGCGGATCTAGCTGTGCGGTTAATGGAAGAGCCTTTAGTTGTAACGGAATATCATGGAGATTAATGAATGAGTCGTGAATTTTGATATTGCAGTGAAATAATAAAGGATTATTCGTCAATAGGAAAATATACTGAATTATATTAGGTGTCAGAAAAACTTAAGACTCTTGTAAGATTGTTGTAGCTAGTCGTTTTAGGAGTAACACCAGATTACTGTTGGATTGTGTAGGTATTGTTGCTGTGAGTATTAGTCCTAAATTAATCATCATCATCAACCCATATACTGTCCCACTGCTGGGCACGGGTCTCCTCTCATATTGAGAGAGATTAGGCCTAAATTAATAATGATTGTAAATTGTTATTTTAGCATAAAGGTCTATTAAATAAGGTCAAAACTAATTGTTATTATATAAGTACATGTTCATGGGACGTGTCCTGTGTATTTTGACTTTTGATAAAGTTAACGGATTAATATTTTGTTAATATTTAAAATTAATGTTTTTTTCTTTCATCTTTTCTTCTCTTTCTAATAGTCCTTATATTTTGATGGACCTTAGCTAATTAGTTACCGCCAGCATAAACACTGACGGTTTAAAAACGCCCACCATCTGTAAAAAAGTTAATTTATTGAAAGTATGAAGTCGACAAACGATCCATCACTACGGTGTCAAAATGTTTATAATGATATAATTTATTAACCGTTATCTCTGACAATTTGACGACTGCTTCTTATATTCGACAGTAGTACTTATTAAGTAGTTATCTAGTTAATATTTTTTGTAGGACATAGTTTTTAGTGTTAGTATAACGTGTTACGCTCAAATATCGAACAGCTCACAACGCGTTGTGGTCTGCTATAATTATATTAGTTGAGCTTCAAAATGCAAGGAATTAATAAACTAAATAATAAAAAAAATCCTACTTAAGCTAGGTTAGGTTTTTTTTAAAATAAATACAAAAACTCGATGACAGTTTAAATTAAAATAAAGCTAACAACTGATTATTAAGCTGCTACTTTCTAATATAATTGACTACAACGCGTTGTGAGCTGGTTTTCCGCTCAATGAGCGTTTTCGTTACTAAACTATCTACACTCTACACTCACTAGGCTATCACTAAAGCAGTGATAGCCTAGTGGTATGACCATTGGACTGCCAAGTCGAAGGTCTCGAGTTCGAACCCAAGGCACGCGCCTCTGACTTTTCGAATTCATGTGCGTATTAATAATTAATTATTTAGCACTCGCTTAAACGGTGAAGGAAAACATCGTGAGGAAACCAGCATACCTTAGAGATTTTTCTCGACGGTTTGTGAAGTCTGCCAACCCGCACTAGGCCAGCGTAATCCCTAATCTACTACTAGTAGTATATACTATAGCCTAATCCCTCTTAATATGAGAGGAGACCCGTGCCCAGCAGTGGGACTGTATATGGGTTGATGATGAGCGTTTTCGTTATCTTTGATCGTAACATAAGCATGTTATAGGAGGCGACCCTATTATCATTAACCGACTTCAATACATAATATCCGAACTGCTACTGAGAATTACTTAAAATTAAAGTTTCATAGAAAATCTGCTCGAACAGGGATTCAAATCCAGGACCTCTAGCGTACCAATCGCGCTTACATCCATTAGATTAATGAGGCAGTCTAAAAAAATGTGTCTAACTTATAGGTACTTATACATATAATTATTTTCAGCATTGGTCATTTCACATTTGTTCTGCTAAATATTGCAAGCTTATTCTGGAGGACCTAACAGTAATTCTGAGAGATTATCTATAGAAATGCTGCAGAGGTACCTATCAACAATCATCGGTGTTAGTCTGCCTCCGAACGTGCGCAAGAGTGCACCGCAATCCGTTAAGACAATGGCGATAGGTTACTGTTGTATTACAATACAAATTCCTAACACAAATTACATGTGTGCGTATTTCCGTGGCCGCCTCTCATATGCTTACATTGTTCTGTGGGCAAATTGCCGATAGGCTGTTGAACGATTTCAGTTAGAGCTTAAAAATATCGAAACTTCTGTTTTTGTTGTTTAAATTTGCTTAAGTTTAATACTTTATCCCACTTATATTTTATCGAAATTTCAGACAGAAATAGCTGTGACGGTCTAGCTTTAAAAAATAACTGGGATAAGAAAAAAGTAAAGCTCAGTGTGTGATTTGTTCATATCCCTTAAGTCAACTGAAGACATTCAGCAATCATGCGCCACCCGCGTCGAGGCTTCGGAAATGTAACAGATAAGGCAGCCTCAAATGCTGAATAATATCTAATTATGAATTATGTATGTACTTTATTAGTCTTTTGATAGATATTCTCATATATTTTATTACTTGTATTTATGCCAAGTATGGATTACTTATCAGCAATAAAGTATTACTTGATTAATATTTCTTAACGTAACCATACAGTGTGTGGTCTTTCTGGCGTCCGGGCTCCGGACCACCTATAAATTCTTGGATCCTAAAGAGGGGGGAGACTGAGGGATTAATTAGCGAGTTCGATACTAAAATACAGCAAGCTGATAACTTTAGATCCATCATTAGGTCGCTCAGCTAAGCGGCATAGGGCATCGTTATACCCCTAGGTCTTTGATCCTTTTGCCAATAACTGCTAATTAAGTGTTTTCTTTATTAATTTCATTTTTAATAGTCTTTTAGTGTTGTTCTTCGTAATTAAATACGAAGAAGCTCATTGTGAAAATAATTATGTAGTTCAGTTAAGTATTAACTTGTCTGTATTATTTCTGTAGAGAGATATCAACGAATTGATTAAATTCATTTTTAAATTGATGATTAATTATAGAAAGACTGACACGAGTCGGTCGTCTTTTAGCGAAATGTGTCTACAATACCTATTGTAAAAGCTGCGGGTCCAAACTTGGTGCGAGTGGGGCAGGACCGTGGCAAATGGCATTGTTTGAGGGAGGCCTATATCTAGCAATGATATAATGTGGGCGAATTCAGAAAGTCTATATTCATATGTAGTAATAATTAAGTAGAATTAATTACCAATCATTTTTTAAATAACAACCCGTGACGTTGGAGACCAAATTAATCGAGTAACAATTTTTTATGACATATACGTCCAGTTTAATAAGAACCATATTGCGGTATCCAAAAAATTATATTAACTATAAATGATATGATGAAAAGCTACTATAATAATGAAAACCAATTTCAAAATTATATTGAAAGTACGTGACACGATTCTGGCGATGCTAATAGGATTACTAGGGACGTCGAAGCGCCCTACTGTTCGTAATTCATTGTAATGCTGTTAACGGATTATACGGTCCGTAATCAAGGCTAACTGTAATCGCATATCCGAATAAAAGCGCTGATTTATTTGGTCTTTAAAGTTTTCGATTGGAATGGTGTTTATAGTAATTATACCTGGATGTTTATTATCTTTCTTAGTCGGATGAGTTTTGTGTTGGGTTTCTGTAATGTTTTTCATAAGATTATTAGCAGTACCTACTTCCCTATTTAAGCTTTTGATACAATCTAACTTCAATGTTGTTTAGTTTTTATCATTTTATCGCCTGTAATCTAAAAAAATAATCGTCATAATCTTTCACAATTTCTTATTCTCTATAGGTACTGCCAGTAATTTTCCATCGACATCCCATTCTTCATTTATGAACATGACGGATTAATCGACAAATGGCTATCTAAAAGTGTGGTTTCTACTTAGATTATTATTAAAGAAAACAATAAATTATTACTTCTCAGTGTTTTACTCGTATGTCCAGTGTTTCATAAGCATTGTATAAGGTGTGTCCTATCACATTGTTTTCTTTCTTTTCATTAGTGTCATTTAGTTTATGAATGAAACCAACCAAAACACTAGCCAACTATACAAAGTTTCATATTTTGACTTTAGTGCATTTCTTGTTGTACTGTTAGCACATCGATATCTTATCAAAATTCGAAGTACATCTCTAGCGTGTTGCACACAGTAATTCATAAGTCCCGTCACATTTTATGTCTCTTCGCCAGGGGGCCAGCTCGATACATCCCTTTAGCATGCAAATACAAGGCGTGACAAATTAAAGCTACGTGCAACGTTTGCTGAGGTCCGAGGTCTGACTTGGCAATAATGCTAATTATGCGATGATATATTATAAAGGTCTGGATGTCTTTGCACTTCTACATACCAAGTGAAAATAGGATAAACGACCTTACGATCCTTAATTCTTCTTTAAATGATAAGTTCCAATTGTATAAAAAATGTGCAGTTAAAATATTTGCGGTTAATATATATTTTTTCTAAATTAAGGAGTAGGTATTAGTCTTTTATACATTATATCTATTTCCTATGTGGAAATAGTTTCACCCAGAACATGAATTACGATCTTAATCTGGACTTAGATTTACTATTACACAACTTCTTGAGCTGCTCTTTTCTCTGGTTTCTCTGTATAAAAGATCAGTACTTATAAAACTAAGTTCATCCGTTAGCTGTATCATTGCATTATCTTATTTATTGTTGTCTCCGCCCACAAACTTAGATGTTGCGTTAGACTTTTAACGATTTCTCATGATTTACCCTGTCTTCTGAATAGCCTGTTAATACTGGGTCCACTTTTTGCAATGACTTGCAACCGGTCAGGACCGCTTCGCTTGTTTTATTGCACCTATAAACCACTATAAATAATTTCACTTAGAACAAGCGCGCATTACAGACAACGCCTTAAGACTTTTTACATAAAATCAAATAGCTCCATTTTAATATATGAAAACCTTTCGCTTCTTTGTTTGCGTACAATCGCGTGGGATTATGAGCAGGTGATGCATTCATTTGCGGATTTGCATAGAGCATGCTCAGCGCATCTGTATTAATATTACGAGTATGTCTATAAGGGAACTCCGGAACATTGAAGGTAGGTAGAACAAGTACGTAGGTAGGTACATTGGAATTGGAATGATATTCTCTTTGCATATTATATTCTGTGCTTTCAAGTATATTTATAACAGCACTCATTTCAAAAGGCTTTACATGTTAAAGTGTTCTCGATGACTATTTACTTGTTGCTTTGTTCCATTGACATATAATATGAGCTTGACCTTAATCGTAATGAGAATTTACTGTGCTTGCAAGGAAAGTAGTATTGTCCTTTATCCTACACAAGTTTGAAAACGTATTTTCAAACTTGTGTAGGATTTAGGAAGTGCAATAAACCTTTTGCTTTGAATGAGTTACGAAACATTGGACGTTGTTTATGTGTGGCCTATTAAATGGGATTTGATTAAATTATGAAATGTCGCACAAATATACACATTGTATGCACAAACTAGTATTAATTGACAATACGCATTCATGCATAAAACCAGAAATTCACAATACTGCGGATGATTACGTCATACGATTGCTAATGAGTGCCTTACTTATTTCATGAGATAATTGGAATGGCGAGCAAACTGCTAAGATGCTATAAAAAAATTAACATATAACATGATAAACTGGGTACCAAGTTTCATATAAGCAATGATAAAAAAGGTTTGAGAATTCATACATTTACTAAATATCACGTACAAGGATTTTGCCCATAAATTCTACTATAATGTCGACCCCAAGGCTTTAAGGTCTAAACCTTCGAAGCGATACATTGATCGGGTATCAATACAAAAATTTATACGACACTATTAATTTTTCTGCCTTAGCTTGTGGGATTTCAATGATTGTAGATTGCATTACGATATAAATGGATTTGTAAAGCGTTCCCAAGGCTGTGCCTGTTTGCTTAATCGTGAGAATTGGTGGTGCGATAACTATGTTGTCTGTAATCCGATTAATGTTATCTACTTCTGTACCAGAATGTCCAACATTGGGAGTTTGTTGGTAGACTACAATGTTGACTGATAAAACTGTCTTTGCTTCGACAATAACAACTGTCGAAACAATTATTTTTATAACTATTAGAGTTTTAGCTACCTTACATTTTAATGTTGAGTTTACTTCAACCTACATTTTATTACTTTTCTATCCAAGTGAATTAATTTAAAATATATTGCACATAAACTATTGTTAATGTTAATAGACACTACATAAACAGTAGGGAAATTTAAAACATTATTGTTTTTAGCCTATAAAAGGCTAAAAGGTTTCTTCAGTTATATTGACTAGAGTATATCTGGTCTTCGCCATTTATCAGTGATCGATTCTTCTCAAGTTTTACTGTTATAGGTGCGATAAGTAGCAACCCTTAATGCATTTCTGATATTTCCAGTGGCTTCGAACTCACTTATACTGCGAATATCTTGTTTATTATTATTAAAATCCCTTGATCGCAAATATTCGCATTACCGTCAATAAGGTCAGAACTATTTGCGTTGATCCTAGGTGTTATTGTAAATATACCAATAAGATTTTTACACATTTATAAGCAACTTATGTGATCTACTTAAACTGTTGAATAAAAAATGGAGGTGCTTTTAAACCAGTAATTATATCAATAGATAAGGGTATATTCCGAAAAACTAAATCCACATAAGCAACACTGCGGACGAAAGATTGATCATTATATTAATTTGTGTAAGTCTGTCGCTGATAAAAGCCAGTTTATTATACATAAAGCCATCCTTTACAAGCGTTCCCATTACCATCAATGAGATCATAGATACAGACACTAATTTGTAATAAACTTCATATTTCTTTTTAATCGCGATCCAGATTACAGTTTAGTGTCAGCTTTGATATTCCTTGGGAATACTGTTAAAGATTATTCAAATTACGTTAAGTTGCAATTTTATTATCTGTTTTGTTTTTAATATGTTGCACTTCTATTACGCTTTGTTATTGATGCGTTAGTAGTACGGCTATTATTTCATTTGTCTAGATAACCGAGAGAGTGAAAACACGTTCATTTTATTGTTCGTCTATATTTCTATAGAAGCTATTGTTTTCTATTGTGTTCAAGGTTTCAAGCTTATCGTCTTTTCGTATTCAAATTATACTAGTAGTGAAATTATCAAGTGCATATGTGTGCCCCGGGTGTGATGTTTCTGAGTTGGTTGCGTGATTTCAATATTAAATGCTGAGGTCCACTCCATAACCGACGAGGTAGGATTAAAAACTTTGCATAAATGTATTTAGATTAAAATTTTCATATCATATTGAGAACGTTATGTATTGATGCTTGTAGGCGTTAATGACGCGACAGGTTGTCTCAAATTCTCTGTGAGTTTAATTCTTTGGAAAATATGTTCTTGCTTAGCTTAAGAATTTTAACGGTTGTCATATTGATAAAATCAATGATACTTACTTCAAAAAAATATGTGTACCTATCTAATGAAAATTTTCCAATAATTTAACTAATGTCCCAAATATGTCGCAAATATTTATTTTAAAAATCAGGATTTCAATTTCAAGTCCTTGTGTATTTAAAATACTATCCCCAGTACTACCACTACTATCCAAATTAGGGACAATAAACTTTATGTATTTATTCTATCTCGATCTTGTATCGATAGTCCAGTTAAATAGTATTTTCTTTTGTTACAGTGAGATGGCGCGGTGGAGTGCGCTCCAGCATGGACGATCAACGGCTTGGCTTGTATTATTCTGCCTACTACAAGTGGCGAGGGCAACGCCCGGTAAGTGCCTTCTACTAATACTGACATTTCCGTAGTAAAGTACTACTAACTTTAAGACGTCAATCAATTCCGATGTCAACCAGTTTACTTACGGAAACGTGAGTTAACGTGACCATTATTTGACGCCGTAGGGTGGGCGCATTTAACGATTTAAATCTTTGAATAGTATGAACAGTTTTGAGAGACATGACAACATTATCAATACTTCCGTTAGATACGAGCAGTGTAGTAAGCAGATTATCCTACTAACCTAAGTCCTAACAAAGTACCTAGGTAGATCTACATACAATAGCATTTTTTTTAAATAAATTTGTATCGTGTGTCGCTATCTCTGTATCGTGGGTGCATTTACAAACACAACATTTTCAAATATACAAACACAAAATTGATCACTCTGTCCCTCGGCTACTACAACGAACGAGTCGTCAACATTTATTTTTTTAGTATAGACGTCAGCAAGTCAAGCAACTGTAAAAATCTTCTAATGGAATATGAATCTTATAGCTTTGTGTTAAATTGAAAATCAATCAAAGAAATTTGTAAGATTGTGGTAGCTTGATGTGCTGGCCTCTCTCTCTCTCATACATGGTATATGTTACGGTCCATGATTATGGTCCTTATCTAGTCTTTGTTTTCATTGTAATGAGACCTCCCTTATAATCTACCGAAACAAAGATACATTACGCAACTTGTTTTTGTGAAAAGTACATGAACTTTGGAAATACCCAAAAAGATCTTCCCTTCCTTCTCTGAGCCTTTTCCCTACTAAATTGGGGTCGGCTTCCAGTCTAACCAGATGCGGCTGAATATCAGTATTTTACACGAAGCGACTGCCATCAGACCTTACATACATACACTTTTTCCAATTCCCACTCACTTCTTTTGCTTCGAGCTCATTCATACATTTTGTCATACACACACGCCGGTTGCGAGTACAACGCACCTAACATTTTTGAAGAACCTCACCAATAAGGTTGGCGTAAGTTTTTCTAGGGCGTCCCCTCTCGGCGGTTCCACTGACATTCGCCATGTAACATGACATGCGCCATGTAACATGACAAATTGCCCTTTTATTAGTCGTCTTTCATCCATTCTTTCGACATGCCCAAACCATCTCGGCATATTCTTCAAACTTAGCATTCATTTACTGCCAAAATTTCAGGTTTGTAGGCCCACCGGTTTAGGCTCTACGTTGATGAATCAATCAGGAGTAATTATTAGTATAGATATAGATAAATCAAAAGACATGTCAAATAATCGTCGGCTAACCTAGTTTTTTGTCCGAGGATAAGTAAACACGGAGTTGTAGCTAACAAGATCAAATCATTAACCATGTTTGTCCACAAACAGATCAATACTCTATTGTACGGTATTTACAAATAATGCCATTTGAATGGACCCAGCAATAAAATAACGTCATGGCTTCATTCATCCGAACTAATAACATTCAGTCAAGCCTGTAAAACCTTAATGGAATTTTATTGAATCGGAAAGTAATAATCTTTTCACATGATTAACATTGTGTTATGCTTATATCTGATAAATATAATGAATTGGTTTTTAGGTTTATTGGATTTGACTGTTTGTCGACTGAAAGTTCGATGAACCTATAGATAGTGATAGCATTTTTTTTGTTAATGCTAGCGTAAGAAAGATATAAAACTGAAAATAAATAAATTTAAAAATTTAAAAAACCCGTCTGAAAAGAAAGATTAAGAAGGCGTCGGAAAAAGAGCGACTTTAACAGTCGGGACAAATTAATGAATTGGGGTCTCCCAATAATGAATCCCGACTGTTAAAGACGCGTTCCTGTCGTCTTGTTTTTTTCTCTTTTCAGTCGGGTTATTTAAATTTATTTTTCAATTTTTTATATTTATTTTTCACGGATTATATAAGAACTTTATTAAGGCTTTTTTATACGTTTTGAAAATTTCAGTGAGAATAGTTGCTGACCAACTTTAAATCGTTATACTAAATGGTCATTCGAAATTCAACTTTAATTTTTTTCTTTTTCAAATTATGGCGTCTGGTTGTCGCCATATTGAATTTTGATTACTGTCATGTCTTTAGTGACACTCGCAAGATTATGACAAATCGATTGACGTAAGAATTGTCAAAATCGGCCGACGCGTTTGGTCTCTCGTGTGCCACAGAGGAACAAACAACATACATTCATCTTACGTACCTATTTTATCTTTGTTTTACTTATTGTTGTGAGGATAAAATAAATATGTTTCTTTCTGTCTTTCTTTCTTTCTTTCTTTCTTTCTATTCATAGACTGATAAACACATTACCCTCCCTCCGTCGAGCAGTCGGGTAATTTATCGTCCCACTGCAAGGCAAAGGCCTCCCTACCGTTCTTCCACTCATCTTTGTTTAAAGCCTTCTGTTGGGCCTGCCGATGATTAAACATAAAACTAATTACATAGTTATTTAGCGAAGGAAAAATTCGACCGCGGGCAGGATTCGAACCTGCGTCTACTGGTTAGGTACATCAGACGCCATGACAGCTAAGCCACTGCGAGTCCCACCCGCCATGACGAATTTTGCCTTCACATTCAGAATTTACGTCTTTATGGTGACGTCAGTAACACCTATTGAAAATTTTTTTCTTCGCTAAATAACTTTAAAATCTTAGCATGGAAAATGCCAAAAAAATACAAAAAGATAGATACATAATTATCCATTAAAAAGTCCAGTCAAGTCTAATCAGATGCGGCAGACCATATTACTCCAATACCTACATCAATACTGTACTTACGAGCAAACGTTAATACAACTTATACCGTAACACAACCGCAGTACATACTCTACACACTAACAAATTTATTAACAACAACAACAAAATTAATTGCTTAAAAGCCGAACGAACGATTTACAAGAATTCGAAGTTACCGGAAAATACGGACTCTGTAGCTATAATTTCCAGTATAAACTGACCCTCTCATTGTACTGAAAGCCTACATCATGCTATTTCAGCATATACTGGATTATAGGTATAGTAGTGTGTACGAACAGTATTTTATAATTGGAACAAATACGTATATGGATACCCCCTGGTTTCCTTTATAGGAACTAAAATATATGTGCTTATTAAGATCTCTTGTACTAATTAACACTGTCTTTTATGGTCGTTATTAATATTTTAAAAATGTCCAATAACAAGACAAACTATTTGTTGTTATTTAGCGAAGGAAAAATTCGACCGCGGGCAGGATTCGAACCTGCGTCTTCTGGTTAGGTACACCAGACGCTGTGACCGCTAATCCACCGCGAGTCCCACCCGCCATGACGAATTTTGCCTTCACATTGAGAATTTACGTCGTATGGTAACGTCAGTAACACCTATTGAAAAGCTTGCTTTTCAACCGACACAACTTACTTTACAGTTAGTTCAATGTCGAACGATGCTACCTTACCTACTAACTATCTTTTTGTATTTTGTATAGTTAGTAGGTAAGGTAGCATCGTCGAATTTTTCCTTCGCTAAATAACTTTAAAATCTTAGCATGGAAAATGCCAAAAAAATACAAAAAGAAAACTATTTGTTGATTGATTAGTTACATAATGAAGGGAATTTTACACTAGAGCGTGTTCACGAGAGTCGAAGGCTCCATAAAAATTGACTCCGCCTACTATCCATAAACGACTTAGCTATTGTTTTTGTTTATTGTGTATTTCAACGTAGGAACATGTCGGTCAAGGAAGCTGTTACCTTCCCTGTGTGGAATTTTCTCTACACTAAAACTGTGTTTTTTTACTTACAAAAGCCGTTATACTTATGCACTCATCCGCGTTTTTTATCTCCGGGAGTGTTCAGTCTTAAGTCGTTCAGCTGTCTAAAAATATTAGGATGAGATTTTCAGCAGGCACATGTCAATGCTCAAAGTATTAAAAAACAAATTTAATGTTAGTGTTAGTACAACCATGTAGGTTAACCACCTCCTAAATATTTTTTTATATTCCCCGACAATTTTACACAGTACCATCTAGTCCCAAACTAAGCAGAGCTTGTACTATGTGTACTAGACAATGGATCTTAATACTTATTAAATATACTTTTTTTTTGTAAATACATACCTACATAAAATACATAAGAAACACCCAGACAAACACTTATGTTTATTTATCACATAAATATTTGTGTTCTGTGGGAATGGAACCCACGACTTCGTGGTCAGCAGTCCGACACGCGAACCAGTAGAGCACAGACAGACGTCGTCGACTTAAACCAGTGACTTAATTTACAACTTACACCAAGTCTGTGCTCTCTTGGAACTAATCCGTCAAGTCAAAATAATCTGTAGGTATTCTGGCACGTCTATCCATTCTCGTATCTATGGCAGGCACACCTCGATATACAGTTAACATTATCTCTAAACAATTTATAGAAATAGGAAAGGCAACGTTTGCAAAACCTTAATTAATTGTTCAAAGGCCTAACGAAGCTAAGGTCTCGTGTGCACCTGTCGATTCAGTTATTTATTACTGTTTGTTTCATGTGAGAGTATTTGCTTATTCTATCTCTGGTCTTGCATGCTTTGTATTCGCCCTTATCTTAATGCATTGTGTTCGGTTTCCATGGTGATTAATGTGGGATTAATGGTTCACGGATTTGTTTACGATGTGCGGGGAATTCAGGAAAAAGTTCCGTTTGAAAATAAATACCTACATTGGATGAAAGTGTAGCATCCATACCATTACGCTTGTATTCGAAGGGTTAGGCAAAGTTGTACTTATGTACACCCACAGTTCGCCGATATGTTTAGGTCCCATATAATAGGTGCCATTATCCGGGCATCATTTTGAGAATTTCATGGAAAAACCTAATTGCACTTTGCTAGACCTGGGAATTGAACCCAGCTTGCGTTAGCAGTCATGCTTAGGACCTAAGGCCAATTAAGCCAAGTCTTTATGGTCTATTGAGGCTCCCACTTAAGTAACATATTATATAAGATATTTGATAAAATTACAATACTGTGGAGAATGAACGTGTCTTTTATTTTGGTTTACAGGTCCATGTGAGGTGGAAACGGGCCAGTCTAGCATCATAGTTGATATCGAAGAAAGTAGAGGAGATCGTAAGTATCAAACTAGGTTAAGATTTTTAGATACCTACTATTCGCAAAGACTAAGATGAAGCTAGAGCTAAGCTACAACACGTGAAGGAGAAGTTGGAATAGAGTTATATCAAGAGGTTAAACATAAGACAGTGGATAGAGAACGAACAGTAGCGATTACTCCTCCGAAAAGAGTTGAGTTGGTATTGGTTACTTATAGGCAATTGGTTTATCTCAATCATTATATCAGTGCTGCAGCTTGATTTGTCTGCTGCAGCATAGTGCTGACATAGGGACCTATTCTGACATCGCACAGGATAATGTACTAGATACAACATAATTAGTTTAAGTCTTGAATCAGTCTATTGTTTTGTTGTTCGGTATTTTGTCTTGTGTAGTGATTGTCAGAATATTTTTTCTTTCTTTCCTTCTTTATTATAACACTCGGTGAAGGAAAACATCTTGAGGAAATCTGGATGGATTTTGGTCAGTGTGGTAACGCAATGAGACAGAAAATAAGTTGATGGAGTAAGTCTATTTGGGGGCTACGAAAACACGACTACACAACGTGCCATTAATTACCAATATAAGCTTATCTCTAAGTGAACGAGAAGTGTGTATAATGCGAGTTCAGCACATACTAATTTGTACTACACTTATTCAACCTCATCAATTTCTATTGTAGAAGTGAACCAAAGCACAGTGCCGGCGGAGCTGCCGATAGTCGGGGAGCCTGACGTGGACGTGGTGTTGTCCACGGTATTCCCAAAGGGTCCCACGCTGTTCCAACTCGATGGCAAGAGACTGCAGCTTCTGCAGCCACTCGATAGGGATGCGGACAATTTGTCGCATATGGTGTTTCAGGTAAAGTGCATATTGATATTATATTTGTAGATTTCAATCCGGGTGAGATTATTATAAAATCTTGTACCTAATAAGTACTATTATGCATCGACAGGGGAAGAGAGGGCAAGTATACTGTTTATAACCTGTATGAGTTCGACATACCATGCCACACCTGGAAAATAAAAATACTGTTACGCTTACGAACTTAAGTTTGCATATAGTTCTATTTTAGGTTCTTAAGGAATGACACAGTGTGCCAAATTTTTAGTGTCAATTCATATTCAAAGCTGTTGAAACGGCTAATTAGTTTGAGTAGAAAAATCTACATGCTGCTCAAATGCATATATAACAAGACATGAAGATGAAAATGAATCCCTAATCTCAGTATATATTTTAAGTAAACCATGCAAAGAGAAGTAGGTTTTGACAGAGAAGACTTAGAGAATCAAGTTGAATTGACACATCAAAGCTTCCCAATATGTAGGTATATTTGGATATCATCATACAAGCGCCTTTGAGTGAACATAATAAGGTGCACGTAATCTTATTAGATAATTCAATGATGCACGTGGACGGATATTTGACTAGTTAAAATATACACGCATCACTATAGGTCACGATTAAGCAACCGTTACACAACATTCAGCATTTCTTATACAGTTCCCACGATCAAAACAGTATTATCATTAACAATTCATCCGAATATACTGTTCTATAAAAAGCTATTATTTATCAGTGTTAAAATAAATTATCCATCATAATCATCTTATGATAATTTGTCATATAATTTATAAAGATCACCAGACACTTCATAGGCAGCTACTTGACATTTTCTCATCTAATTTCCAACTTTATCTCTTTTATGCTAAGGTTCAACATTCCTCAATAAATATTAATCGATATAGGTATTTCGTCTTAACCGAATTATGTCTATTAATATATCCCCTGAAGGTAATACGGTAGTTATTAATCGATGCCAAAATTAAATTGGAGTTTAATAAATGGGTGTGTTTGCAGCTGGTCTGCCAGGTGAAAGCGACGAAGAAGCGGCGGACGATACCAGTCATAGTGAGAGTCTCGGATATCAACGACAATGCGCCGGTTTTCCAAGGGACGCCGTATGAATGTGCTGTTTCTGAGGTAAGAGGTCGTACCAAGACTTGTTATTACGATAGTTTTTAGGTTGTGAGAAAGGGATAACGCTATTTGATGTGTAGAGCGGCATCCCTTCTTCTCAATCGGAAAAAGATCGCAATATTAGGTTGTGGTAAGATTTTTCATTTTGAAAGGTGTTTATTGTACTCACGACGACACACTGTTTGTCCTTTGGACCGTATTCCGTCGCGGTGGTTTTTGTAGTGTCACTGTATAACGCCGTGTTGTTGTGTGTACGTACAAAGCTTTTGTATGTATCTCAAATAGGTACTACATTGTATAATAAATCCTGCTATTTGACAATATTAATGTGTACCTCATACGCACACATACTCTTACTTTGTAGGTACACGGTACGTAAAATGGTATGAGCTTACCGCAACCGTAAGTTACCAAGCGTGGTGACAACGACAATATCTCTTCTTACCCTAAATTACAGCCATTATTTGAGGTCAACTTTAGGGCTTCATAAGATATGATATTTCTATAAGATACTTACGTCTTGTAAAAGCTTACAAGACGTAAGTATCTTATAGGAATAGGAGTGGATTAGATGTAAAACATAATTACTTACAAACGTAAGTAATATGTGTTCCGTCTGATCAAAGTATTATTGATTAAAAAAAAACATTTTTTTCCAAGATAGTTGATTTCCTGCTTTTAAATCTAAGTTCGTCTTCTCCTTTCAGCTGGTACCACTAGGCACCACAATATTCGACGGTATCAAAGCGCTGGACATTGATGCAGGCGTCAACGGTTTAGGGGAGTACTTCATAATACCAGGAGACAATAAAACTATAGAAGAGGCGAACGCTGTGGACGGCTACGGACACTTCGCTATACCTCTGCCTCATCAGGGGCAGGTTACAGTCAACCGGAGTTTGGACTACGAGCGCACGCAGAAGTATCTAGTCACTATCCTTGCTTCTGTAAGTACTAATTCAGCTATTAAAACTTCTTCTTTCCTCCACGAGGAAACGTTGTGTAGGCAGTGGGGGGACTTTGACCCTTATACTGCCAACCCAACTATTCCTCTTTCAATACAGGGTCGGCAACGCGCAAGTGATAGTCCTGGTGCGAGCTGCAAGCGTCTATAAGCTACGGTAACCACTTACCATCAGGTGGGCCGAATGCTTGTTTGCCACCTTACTAGTATAAAAAAAAACTTAATCTGAGATCTATCCAAATTGGGGTGTTTGATTTAGTAAAAATAATAGGCCTTATTTAATTATAATTTGAATAGGTATACTGAAAAAATATTCATTGTTGAAATTTTAAGTTTGAAGGTATACGCGTTTTTATGGGTATTGAGAAGGGATGCTCTGTCCTTTTTCCACAAAACGAGTGTTTTTTTTTAGAATTTGTGAACGGCACACTTTCGTATAGGGCACTCTTTCGGCTTGACCGATTTTGATGAAATTTTTTGTGCTTATCGGGGAGGTCTGAGAATAGGCCAACATCTATTTTTCATACCCCTATTTTTTTTTTTATGGCAAAACAACGTTTGCGGGGGCAGCTAGTAATATATATTATTTTATCAGATAAATCATCTTCTTTACAGGACCGTGCGCGTGATACGAAGAGACGTCTATCCAGCACCACGACATTAACGGTGAACATACAAGACGATGATGACCAGGATCCTTCGTTTATATACAAAGGATGCACGCTACACGAAGGGGCTTGCTTCAACCCTGAGTATACCAGTTTTGTAAGTATTCTTTGTAGTAATATTTTAGTTTACTTGTTGACAGGACATTTTAATGCTCAATTTCGAAATTAATTTGTTTTCGTTTTTCATTTGTTTGTTGTTCATTCAAATGTGAAGGGGTTTTCATATTTAATATATTTTTAAAATAAACTGTGAAAGACACTTTTGCAAGTCATTATTTTAATTTTTTTATAACCACATAGCGCAGGCCTTGCGTTATTGTCGACCCCTGAAAAGACACATTGAAATTCGATATTTTTTAGAAGTGGGTAGTTGTCATGATTAGTTGATTAGTGTAAGGAAGTTGGTGTAGAGTGGCTAGGTACAGCCAGCAGGTCAAGCTATCCAAAACTGTCAAATTCTCCCAATTGAATATGAACCTTATCGTTTTGTATTAAAGTTGAAAATCAATCAAGGAAATTTGACAGATTGTGGTAGCTTGATGTGCTGACCTCTGTACTATTATTAATTAATTCTGTTACATTACTAAGCCCTACCATCCAACCCGCAGGTAAACAGCAGCGTCCTTGCAGGCATCCTAACCATTGAACCGGAGAAGATCCAAGCAGTAGACATGGACACTTTAGATGCTCGGATCAAGTATACCATTGAGAGTGGTGAGCCTGACTCCTGGGCTACCTACTTCGCAATAGATCCCAACACTGGCGGAGTGAGGCAACTAGTGCCCGTTGATACTACCATTGCGAAGAAGTTCCAGCTGGTAATAAAAGTAAGTCAACAATTTGAATAAGACGTCATCATCAACCCATATACTGTTCCACATGGCCCGGGTCTCCTCTCAATTTGAGAGGGATTAGGTTATAGTTCACCACGCTGGCTTAGTGCGGGTTGTCGAACTTCACACGATGTCGAGAGTAACCTCTAAGGGATGCAGGTTTCCTCACGATGTTTTCCTTCACCGTTTAAGCGAGTGACAATTAATTATTAATACGCTCATGAATTGGAAAAGTCAGAGGTTTGGATTCGAACTCGAGACCTTATACAAATTATCGCGATATCATCTCTCTATTCCAGTGACTGTCGTTCCAGTTTATATCGTTATTATTGTTTTTTGTTTGATTAAATATGTTTTCACATTTTTTTTCCACATTCAGACATTTTTAGACTTTTCCATTACTTAATTCATTAAAGAATCATGACCCTCTAGAGGCTCGGAACAATTGTTTTTCTATTGTCTGCTAATGTTCCTTGACAGATGGCATTTTTTTCTGTTTTGTTTAATGTTTAAATACTGGAAAACAAACTGCATTGTTCTCATGAATTATTCAGAACAAAATTGTGTAAACCAAGATTAACATTGTAATCACGTTTGTTTTAAAAAAAATTGTCTGTGGTGATTCTTGCCGGGTCTTCTCCATAAGACCCACTTTTTGGAACCGTGCAACTAGTTTTTACTTTTCTAAAGTGCTATTTTAATGGTCTCATTGAAATAAAATATTGGACTTTGACATTAATATTGTTTATTTCAGGCGGAAGAAGTAACCGAAGCGCGTCGGTTCACGACGGCTAAACTGACGATCACAGTGCGGCCGGTAGACGCGAGCCCACCTGTCGTAGAGGCATCGTCTGATGAGGGAGAAGTCGAAGAAAACTCGCCTAAAGGGACCAAAGTGCTGGATAATTATAGGCAGCCGATAAGACTGACTGTGTCCGATCCCGACTTGGTATGTTTCAGTACTACAAATAATATTTAAGAAACATATTCGGTGTAAACCAAACAGTTGATTTTCCTCAGATGAATGCCTCATTAGCCTAGTAGTCACGCGACTGCTACGCTTGAGGTCCTGGTTTCGATTTCCAAGCTTAGTCGATGAATGTCCAATTCCTAAAAAGCTTAGCATTCTACAAATGCCTAATTCGATAAATGACTGATTTGTAAAAGTATTAATTCTTAAAATGGCCAATTCGCAAAAGGGCTAGTTCTTAAAATAGCCAATTCGCAAAAGGGCTAGTTCTTAAAATGGCCTATTCGCAAAAGGGCTGGTTCTTAAAATGGCCAATTCGCAAAAGGGCTAGTTCTCAAAATAGCCAATTCGCAAAAGGGCTAGTTCTTAAAATGGCCTATTCGCAAAAGGGCTGGTTCTTAAAATGGCCAATTCGCAAAAGGGCTAGTTCTAAAAATGACCAATTCGCAAAAGGGGTAGTTCTTAAATGGTCTATTCGCAAAAGGGCCAGTTCTTAAAATGGCCAATTCGCAAAAGGGCTAGTTCTCAAAATAGCCAATTCGCAAAAGGGCTAGTTCTTAAAATGGCCAATTCGCAAAAGGGCTAGTTCTCAAAATAGTCAATTCGCAAAAGGGCTAGTTCTTAAAATGGCCTATTCGCAAAAGGGCTGGTTCTTAAAATGGCCAATTCGCAAAAGGGCTAGTTCTAAAAATGACCAATTCGCAAAAGGGGTAGTTCTTAAATGGTCTATTCGCAAAAGGGCCAGTTCTTAAAATGGCCAATTTGTAAAAGGGCTAGTTCTTTATTCGCCTCTACTAGTTATTATTGCACACCGGGTCTGCTATTAGGGTTTTCTATGAAATTCTCAGTAGCAGCTCGGAGTTTGGATTTCTGCCCAGTATGGCAATAGGCTCGCCCCCTATTATATGGTATGGGTGTTACATTAGTGTAAAAGGCGTATGGTATGTTAATTTTCCGGTTGCAATAGAAAGCACATTTATGCGCGATATAGTCGACGAAATAACTGCTTGTCTGAAGTGAAATATTTATACACGGTTTGACCGTCAAAGCACATTTTCTCTATTCAACTAATGCGATTCTCTGTTACATTTATCTATAGGTACATTGTATAAAACAAATTCGCTTCCCACTGTCTGTCTCTGAGATCTACGCTATGGATTTTGATACGGTTTTCACTATCATTTAGATAATTCCTTCAGTATTTTTTATAATACATGAGTTTTTACGGTATTGCACCCGTGGGAAACTGGGGCAGGCCGCTAAAGCTACAAATTTCTTAGAATTAAAATATAATTATGGTTTTGTATTAAACAGGGACCCGGAGATCCAATACCAAAATACACGTTTGAACTGACAACAAACTTCTTCGACATCGACAAAGATGGATATCTGGTAGTTGGCGATGAAAAACTGGACCGAGATCCTCCGAATCCTGGCAAATTTAGATTCCAGGTAAGATCCAGTTTCCAAAAAGAAGTAAATGCCGGTGGCTAAGGAGAAGCAAGACAAACTATTGTGAATTTTAATTAGTACATATGAAATCTCCGCGCCAATAATTATTTTTATTGGGCACTTTAATACTGTTGTTCAAACGAACTGATGTAAATACGTCATGTAATAATATTGATACAAAATCAATTGCTACGACCTTCTGGAGGGTCGCGGTTCTTTAATTCATCAACGAGTACCAACTTGTTATCTGCACCTCGTCATGGAAGAGGACTTTTGGCCGCAGGACGTGGTGTTCCGTCGCTTCCGCGGACAAGTGCCACTAGAACGCACTGTGACTAGTGCTAAGTGAAGTGTCTTACTAACATAGGCTTAATATAATTATACTAACATTAATTATAATATTATAATATATACAGGCTGTCACAAAACTACCCGTAAAGCCGAGAGGAGGTTAAATGGGGCCTTATAACGAGTCCATTCACAATATTTAAGAACCGTAGTAACGCTGTATAATATACCCCAAAAAAAGGAAAACAGCAACATTTATGAATGAAAAATAGAAAAACTATTAAAGTAGACAATTATTAGGTAAAATAGGTACGCAGGCCTTTCTGTTAAAATAATAATCTGGTTCCCTGACATGACAGCTGACAAAATTTTTGGCTTTGATAATTAATTATATTTTTTACGGGGTATTTTGTAACACGTAGTATATTATGCTAGTTTGTAAGATATTTATCTATGGGCCAATCCTAAAAATAAAGGTTTATTATTATTATTATTTAATATACTCAACGACAAAAATGACTAAAATTTTCCAGGTGGTTGCCCGTGAAGCGAATGGCGGAGCGGCATCGGCACCATACTCTTTAGCTGTACAGCTTTTGGACCAGAACGATAACGCCCCAGTGATACCCAAGAGCCAGCCAATCATAGTACCAGCCAGCTTAGAGCCTGCTGATGTCCATAAGGTTAGTTTACGATATAGTAAAAAAATACACCAAGTCAATTAAGTCAAGAGAAGGTAGGGCATAGTGGGAGTAATTCCACTCAAATTGAAATGTGCCCGATTGGTCTTGCAGAGAATTGAAGTGAAATAACACTGCTTTGAGACAACACAACTCGAAGCAGTGTTATTTCACTTCAATTGAGAGAGCCTTACGGTGAGCGAGGTTGCCAGTGCTCCGCGAGGAAACGTTGTTTGTGTTGTTGTTGTGGCATTGGGACTTTGACCCTTATACTGCCAACCCAATCATTCCTCTTTCGTTTTTGTATTATGTAGTGGTAAAATAGTAAATTTAAAATGACTGTCTCTGTACTGAGTAGTATACAGAGTCCTAGGATCAGTTATCGGAAACTATTTCTTATCAATGGCAATACTTAGGCTTACCTCCTATGGGACCCAAAACTTTCTTACATTACTGCCTTACCCTTCGGGGAACACAGCCGTGTTGGTATACAACATTTCTTCAGAAAGATAGCGTAAAGGAAACGGATTTTCTAAAAATCTTACGAGTTAATTTAGTTCCTGTGTTGGACTAGAAGCTTTCCGTCCTACTTACCTAACCAACCCGTACGTAAGCATAAGATCATGAAGTGCTTTTTAGTTGGTGGGAGTCCGACATCTTTTACTGGCAACGCCTTGATGATATTTTGCACAGTTATTCAAAAAAGGACCTTATTGCTACTTTAATAGATTACCAATAAAATGCTGTCCCACAGGTGGAGGCGATAGACATCGATGAGGGTGAGAACGCACGCATAACGTACAGCATATATCACGTATCTAACAATGGCGGCAACAAGTTCGCTATACACCCTAACACCGGAGTTATATGTAAGTTGCACATGTATTACTATAGATGTACACTATTATAGAGGTACTTATACATAATTATGATCTTTGTTTTCCATATAAGTAAGGCTGGGTCCAGATAATCTTACTTAAACAATTTCATATTACAATTAAATAAAAATAAATTTATTATTTGAATAAGGCTGATATTTATACGAATCTAAGCGTGAACTTAGGCTTTTTAAAAGTCGTATTTAAAATTTTGTTTCGTAAATTGATTTACTGAGACTGTTACGTTAGAGGTCCTGGGTTCACTTGCTAGGTAAAGCAAAATATTATTGCGTTTTTCTATGAAATTCTCAGTAGATCTTACTTATACAATTTAATATAAAATAGTTTGAATAAGGCTGATATTTATACGAATCTAAGGCTTTTAAAAAGTTGTATTTAAAATTTTGTTTCGTAAATTGATTTCCTGAGACTGTTACGTTAGAGGTCCTGGGTTCAATTTCTAGGTCAAGCAAAGTTTTATTGGGTTTTTCTATGGATTTGTGGCCGTTGGTAATAGGCTCGTCTCCATTACATGGCACCTAAACATACCTACTGGCAAGTTGTCAGTGTACAACTGTGGTAAATTTCTGCCGAGACCGGATATATAGATGTAATGTGGTGTGTTATGTTAAATTTGAAATACGAAATCATAAGTTTGGGCTTAGGTTCGTCTCTGAATATTAGTCTAAGAGCGTTATAAAGCTGTTTAAATCTAGCATACCGTAACGTTGATTTAAACTTAATACACGGCAAAAAGCTAATGAGAATCAAGCATTATATCAATGATAAGAACAGGTTGGTTACTCTGAGTAAAAATTAAATTCAAATCGGATCTACAGATTTAATACTTGTAAAAGAAAGAATTATTGTGTGGACCTGGCCTATTTTACAGTGTGATTACATAAAACCATTAAGGTGGACCCCGTCTCGCATTCCACAAAAATGATGTACTTTCGCGCACAAAAGTGTCTTGTAATTTATCTCTGTTTTTATATAATATCACTGAGTCAGCATGACCTCACTACTCTCACTTCTATCTGCTCACGTATGAATCAACTTGTCACAGATGCACTTGATTAAAATACAAAAATGTCTATTTATACAGTTCTATTTATACATACCATGATAATAGGTATCACCTATCCCTTTCTCTTAAGTCCATCCAAAGGAGTTTTGTAAGACTGCCCGCTCTTAGCAATGATACCACCCTGCTATCCAAAACTGTAAAATTTTCCCAATTGAAAATGAACCTTATTTTGTAGTATTAAAGTTGAAAATCTATCAAAGAAATTTGACAGATTGTGGTAAATTGATGTGCTGGCCTCTGTACTAAGTACACACATCAAAAAAAGTTAGCGATCACTAACATATTAAGCTGATATAATTTTTTAAATTGAACTTTAAACAATTGAACTGTTTTATTGTTTTATATTCTATATCTATATTTTTAAATAAAGAATCTAAAAAGAAGAAGAAATCATAATATAATCTACCGTAACAAAAAAGATTTCGATTTTTAAAAATGATCGCAAACTTTTTTTGATATGTGTATTCCATGATTTCTTTTTGGTGTTCATTAAAGAATATTTTAATCTATCAATGGTTGGCAACATTGCGACTGTTAATTTACCGCTTACATCAATATTCGTTGGGATGTGTATACCTATTAGTTCTTTTCCGTTTGCTGTCAAAACTAAAATAGATTTTTCTTTTCCCCAGCAAGCACAGGTCGTTTACAAGCGGGCGAGCAATACAGCGTCACGGTTCGAGCAACTGACGCCAAAGGGCTCAGTTCCCAAGGCATTGTAGAGCTGTCAGTGGCTCCAGGACCCAACACCAGGCCTCCACAGTTCTCGTCTAGAGATTACTACGCGCCTGTGTCTGAAGGAGCTGCTATCAATTCTACCGTCACGACAGTTACTGTAAGTTTAATATAGGTCTTATACTGTAAAGCAGAAGGTTCAGTTTACAATGTAAAATACATGCAATACAGTTTAAAATGGTGACTTTAGGTAGTTTAGTTTCTAGAGGGTGGTGCTCGAATAGGCCATCATTTTCACTCACACGCAAAATATGCGCTGTCATTGAGTGTTACGGATAAAAGTCTGCGATACCATACTGTTTATATAGTTAGGGCTGATGCACTCGCTAAGCCTAATTTATTTCGTTTTGATAATGTCATTGTGAATCCCTACTAGAACCTACCTACTAATACAGTAACTGTCTGTCTGTTACGCTTTCACGCGGATTTTGATGAAATTTGGCACAGAGATAGATAAGATCTTGGAAAAGGACATAGGGTACCTTTGGTCTCAAAAAACCCTTTGGGATGCCGGTAAAGCCGTGGGTATTACAATCATGAACCTTGAATGACTTACAAATTGCGGAAATCGCCTTAGTAGTAGGTCGTAAGTTACAAATGAGCAAAAATACTATTTTAATGTTTGTGTTTGTTAACAGGCCAAAGACCCAGAAAATGAGCCGGTGACGTACTCCATAGCATCGGGCAACGACCTCCGCCAGTTCGCTATCGGTTCCAACACTGGCATCATCACAGTCATCAGAAGCCTCGACAGAGAAGTGCTTACAAGATATCAGCTGGTAAGATTTACGGCCGTTTTCAATATCAAATCCGTCGGTAGATTAGCTTACTAGAGATAGGATTTTGACATTACTTGTATGGATGTTATGTCAAAATAATAATCTAATCTAATCTCCTAATCTACTGATAGATTCGTTATTGAAACTGGCCATTAATAAAATCATTTGTTACTTTGATTTAATAAATCATTGTTTACTCATATTTATAACAGTAAATCACTACTTTAAAAATACTATTAAGAAAGACAATGAACACGCAACATCTTTTGACTTGCCTTATAAAAAGAATGCAGAGAACTCGTTTCTTACAAAAAAAAAACTACAGAATACCAGTTGCTCAATTCTTGCATGCTCGAGTTGCGAGTACTAAGAACCTTGACCTTGGATTATTGTTCTTAGATTTGTTTGAAAAGGAAATGGAAGAAACAAAAATACCAAGCTGTTTCTGTTCACCCAGGAATGGAGTGGGGTGCTGTTTCGGGATAATTCTTTTTGGATCCTGAGCTTTACTCAACGTTATACGTGCAGATATTTCCTATATCCTTCCATTATGACCATCCCATCGGCATCACTCAATGCTGAGTATGTGGACTATCCATCTCGGACCAGTGTTATTTTCACCCATGCCCTCCGACTTGAACTATACTTGCAATAACTTATCAGTCCAAAATGACACAAATGTCTAACTAAATTGTTTTATCTGGATTCCAGATGGTGAGGGCTGAAGACCCAGGCAGGTTGGCGAGCACAGCAACTGTCAATATTAAAGTCACTGACATCAACGACAATAATCCCAAGTTCGACGAAGATTCGTACCTATTTAATGTTAAAGAGGGTAGGTATTATTAATAGATCAATAAGTAGTACGATTATAAAATGACCATTTGCGCGTTGAGACTCTTAAGTCTCATTTTCCATACAATTTCACTGGCTACATTGCCCCTACAAACGGGAACACTTCTTAATACAGACGCCAACTTACAGGTCAAGCTATTTAAAACTGTCAAACTTTCCCAATTCAATATGAACCTTATAGTTTTGTGTTAAAGTTGATAATGAATCAAAGAAATTCGATAGATTGTGGTAGAAGAAGCAAAAACTTGCTTTCAATAGGTGTTACTGAGTGACGTCAGTAACACCTATTGAAAAGTTTTTAATAAAGACGTAAATTCAGAATGTGAAGGCATAATTCGACATGGCGGGTGGGAGTCGCGGTGGCTTAGTGGTCATAGCGTCTGGTGTAAAGAGGCCAGCACATCAAGCTACCACAATCTATCCAATTCAATATAAACCTTAAGGCTTTGTATTAAAGTTGAAAATCAATTTAAGAAATTTGACAGATTGTGGTAGCTTGATGTGCTGGCCTCATACAGTGGTACCAACCCAGACGAAGTCAGCACCAGAGTTCTGCTGCCTCAACAAATACTAACCTCCATCCTTGTAACCTTTGCAGGCGCATCAAATGAGTTCGTAGGTTACGTGCACGCCACCGACATAGACGAAGGTGTGAACGCTATGGTCAGCTACACCATACCAACGCATCTGCCGTTTAGCATTGACAACGCGACCGGAATGATCAGTACTAATACCAAGCTGGACTATGAGCAGACCAAGGTAATATAAAATAATAACGTCAGTTTAATTTTTTAAGAGAGGTAGAGCATAGTGGGAGTAATTCCACTCAAATTGGAGCCCGACTGGGGAAGTACCTCCGCCTTGCAGAAAATCGAAGTAAAATGACACTGCTTTGAGCTGTGTTGTGTTTCTTACTGTGAGCAACGTTGCCAGTGCTCCACGAGGAAACGTTGTGTTGCCAGTGGGCACTTTGACCCTTATACTGCCAACCCTACTATTACTCTTTCAGTACAGTGTCGGCAACGCGCCAGTGATACTCCTGGTGTTGCAAGCGTGTATAGGCTACGGTAACTGCTTAACATCAGATGAGCCGTATGCTTGTTTGCCAAATTAGTAAAAAAAAAAATACGCCTTTTTTCTTAAATGGCCTTCATTCATATATTATTATTACATATTGATACGAGCTGGGGTTAGGGATGAATTAAATAACACCAAATTAATCGATAAACAATGAAAATTTTAATGAATTACACGAATACTCAAAACAAATCACCAGTATGTCACTATACTAGCACCACGTATTTCCAGCACCTAGGTGACCCATCTCAATCTTGCTATCATGTATCCGGCGTAACAATATTATCATCACCCTTATATGCCTCTAAGTGTAAGGCAGAGGTGTACTAATGTACACGCGCACAGAGAGCCGGTATCTTTAGGTCCCACGTAACATAATGGGGCTCTGTTGCCGTTAACACGGCAGAACCTTAAACCACCAAGCTGCTATTGGGAATTTGATAGAAAAACCCGATAACACTGCTCGACCCGGGAATGGAGTCCAGGACCTCAAGCGTAGCACTCGCGCTTACGATCACTGGACTAATATGGCAGTCGTTACTATTATTTGTCAGTATTAGATTATATAGAAATGATAAAGACTGGCAATATACGTAGGAATATTTAAAGTTGGTTTACTAAGCGGTTTGAAGACACGATCAAAAGTATCCAATGTAAATCGTTACCGATATCCAAACAAAGATCTATCGAGTAAAAAAAATGAAATCTACAATTACATTCAGTCAGACTGGTGACTAAAACAGGTCTAGAGCAGACAATGGATTATTTTTTGAAATCGACAATTTTGCTAATCAGTATTCGTATCGATTTGGTTCCAGGACTACGCGTTCGTAGTAACAGCTATGGACGGAGCTATAGACAAGCGGCTCGGTACTGCCTCGGTGACTGTTCAAGTGCAGGATATACCGGACGAAGTGCCTGTGTTCTCGCAGCCTGTGTATTCGGTACATGTACCCGAAAATGCAGCTAATTACCCCGTCGTTAAGGTTCAGGTTAGTAAGACATCATTTTGATTCTTAATTTAAGATTATATAATTAATACTAATTTCGTAAATAATAATAACGGTTGATTTCAATTTATAAATGTTTTTTATACTTAAGATAAAATATTTAAAAAATATGTAAATATAAATAAAGGGATTAATAAAAATAAATCATTAATTTCCACAGAAAAAGTTAACAATATGTTTTCTCTTAAATATTGACACATAAATGTCATTAAAAATGCAAGTTCACTTTCATTTATGTTAAAAATCCATACAAAGAAATCATAAATTTAAGCTTAAAATCGTCTCTTATAAGCCATAAGCAAATGTCTTTTTTTACCACATTTTGTTTAATTTTCCCACACATCAATTGAGAATTAATAGGTACTTAATGTTTCCGGAATATAATAAACGAAAGTATTCAATCATCAATCACATTAGGCCCCAAGAGAAAAAGAACTGTTACTGTTTGATTATTTGTTAATTAATTGTAATTTAACAATTAAAATACTTCCACAAAGAAATGTAACGACTTGTTGGAACCTTATCCTTGTTATTGACAATGATTTCTCCATTGTAAATATCATATTTCTAGGCTGAAGATCCGGATACAATGCCAGAAATAACCTATACAATTCTCATGGGAGATATGGAGTTGTTCTCAATAGACCGCAAGTCTGGCATGATCCGTACCTTGAAGGCTTTGGACAGAGAGACGACAGCACGGCATCAGATCATTGTGGGAACTGAGGAGAATAATGAGGACATCCCCGGCGCTACTACCACTGTTGAAGTTTTTGTTGATGTGAGTACTTGATCTGACCTATCTTATCCACCTACTTGATTTTCTTGCATAGTGTTAACTTGGAACTATAACAGAACCCACTCTGTTGTTAATATTACATTTTTAAATCTTGGATTAATTTTGATTGAGGTTTTTTTCAGTCAGAATTATCCGACTAGTAAAAGTTATGTAAACTTTTGTCCTAACTGCTAGAAGCAAAATGTCATGATATTTATCTTTAAATGGCTTACTTAAACATAAGATGATGCTATCTATACATATTAGCCTTCTCAAAAGAATAATAATCATGAAGACATGTTTTTTTTTGTAAAAACTGCGTCATTAGTCTAGTGGTCGTTACTGCGACTGCGACGCACAGGTCCTGGGTTCGATTCCCAAGTCCAGCAGTGTTATTGATATATTGGATTGTTTTATTACATTCTTAGTAGCAGTTCGCGAGTTTGGATTTGTCCCTGGTTAATGGCAATAGGCTCGCCCCCTACATTGGATTTAAACATACTGGGTAACTATTAGTGTACATTAGAACACCACAGTCTAATCCGTTGTAAAATACCGGCATGATAGTATATATGTTTATGTAATTTCCAGGACAAAAACGACAACGCCCCAATATTCACATCAGTAGTCCGTCCCATCACTATCGAGGATTCCTCTTCGATCGGAAGCCTAGTCCAGACGGTTGTCGCGATCGACTCTGACTCGACGCCCCCCAACAATAGAGTGCGGTATAAACTGGTGGGGAGGGGAAAGGCTTCTATTTACTTCCACGTTGAACCCGACACGGGCGCCGTAAAGGTGCGCGATGATTTAAGAAAGGAGACCGATAGTGAATATACTGTAAGTTCCATTTAAATATATTTTAATTATGAATTAGGAAAGTAGCCTAGTGGTATGACCATTGGACTGCCAAGTCGAAGGTCTCGAGTTCGAGCCCAAGGCACGCACAATTGATAATATTAATAATTAATTATCACTCGCTTAAACGGTGAAGGAAAACATCTTGAGGAAACCTGCATACCTTAGAGATTTTTCTCGACGGTTTGTGAAGTCTGCCAACCCGCAGTAGGCTAGCGTGGTGGACTATAGCCTAATCCCTCTCAATATGAGCGGAGATCCAGCAGTGGGACAGTATATGGGTTGATGATGATAGATTAGGAGGATCACAATTACAGAGTAAGCCGGTACGAGTCCGATATTCCCTGCCGCCTCCCCAGGTGGTGAATGAGAATTCCATGAGAATTTTCTGTAGAAAAGGAAACCATTATTTCAATATTATTTCTACTAGATATGGGACTAAGTCTGAAATCTTGAAAAAAAAAGAGAGCTGTTTCTTAGAAAAAAGTTCAGGTCTCTCGACAAAATGTAGGATGTAGCGGTTTTTTTTTCTTTTGCACCACATTGTTGATCCCATACAATAGAATTTTTCAAAACTATAACCAACCCGCAAATAAGCGACATTTTCCTGTACAATTGACTTTCATAAACTTGTGAACTAAAGAATAAAACTACAAACTTGCAGCATTTTTTTTTTCCGTGATGAATGGAAGGAGTGTAGGGGAGGAGGCACAATAATTATTATTATTCTCCTCCCCGAATAATAATAATTATGTATGTTATGTTATTATTTCTCCAGGTGGACGTGCAAGCTTACGATCAAGGGGAGCCCATGATGTCATCAGTGTCCAGTCTCACAGTATATGTCAGTCATTCAGCTACTGTGCCGCCGGATGTAAGTATTAGCTAAAGTATTTGTACGGAAGCGATCGCAACTGTGTTTGTTTAAAAAAAAAGCATAAATCCATAATAGTATTATTTGTGTTCCTATAAGTTTCCTTTCAAGTTATTTTAGCGAAGGAAAAATTCGACCGCGAACAGGATTCAAACCAGCGTCTTCTGGTTAGGTACACCAGACGCTATGACCAATAAGCGACTCCTACCCGCCAGGTCGAAATTTGCCTTCATATTCTGAATTTACAAAAAGATAGGTTCTTTTCAAGCCTAAACTACTAGAACAGATTATGTTAAAATTTGTCATTGAGATAGGTTGCATTCTGGAGAAGGACATAGGGTACCTTTTGTGTTAAAAACAACACAATAGTCTTTTTGGGACGCGAGTAACAGCTTGTTGATTATAAATGACATTTATTCAAAAAAATAGTTGTATTAAATAAGTGTTAATTTTACTTAACAGCAGCATAGCGATAGTTTTGTCATTATGTATTGATTTTAACAACCTATCATTTGAACATACGCCTTAATATCCAGATAATCGCTTCGAAATCCTTTCTAATTTACAACTTATTATCTTTTGTCTCTCTCTTCCCATCTTCTTATATAGTTTCTCTCCCAGGTGGGCCTCGGCTTCGCAGACACAGTTTACACAGAGCACGTAGCAGAAAATTCTCCAAATGGCACGCTCGTGAGAATCCTGCCTCTATTGAATAAACGCGAACATTCTCCCGACACACCTCTAAAGTGCCGTCTTACTGAGTCCTCGCAGAAAGGTAAGGTGGAAGGTCAGTGGCAAAGTAAAGGTGGCATACAAGTTAAGTTGTGTTACTCTTTTTGTTGCACTGTGTACATCTTCTGTGTTTTTTAGCCGACTTTAAACAAATCGACTGTAATTCTTTAGTTTGTTACGCGAGATATTCGGCGATCTTGAACAAATTTCGATGATTTTTTTTATCTGATAAAATATGCTTGCTTGTCGCTCCCTTCTAAGTTTACAATATATTTCCTTGTCGGTTGGTGTCTGACCATTGGATTTGAAGAGAAGTCACACAATACTTGAAGTCGGTTTCCTTTTACTAAAACTAATTTATAACAAGTCGTCCTATACATATATGACAATTTCATTTCATATCTAAACAAATAAAGTATTGGTAGAATGTGTTTACTTGTTTTAACTGACTAAATGTTTATTAACATACTTGTACATACATATTGTTTATGGCCGTATGGCCATAAATCATTCGAGAACAAACTGCTGCATAGTAATTAAGATATTTAAATTATTTTATCCCGATGATATTAATTTCTCGCATACTGCTAAACTATAATATTAGATCTATCCTACTTTATTTGCAAGAAAAGGATATATGAAGAATTAATTTTGCTGTCATTATTCTAAATTTCTCAATGCATTTATTCGATTTGGGCCCCCGTGGTAGCTAATTAGGAATCATCATGAGGAAGGAATGTTCTGAAATTATTAATGTTATATCTATCGATGACTTCGAAGTTTTATCTTCACAAGAGGTTATAGTTCCAGGGTTAACTTTGTCGATTCACCATTTACACTTATTAAAATTAAAATGTATTTTATTGTACTACAGGAGTTTTCTACGTGAAACTGACAGAAGAACGAGATTGCGCAATCCACCTCAACACAAGTGCTTTAGACTACGAAACTCTTGGCGAATACTCTTTAGAAGTTCAATTAGAGTCTATACAGGGGCTCATAAACCCAGAGAGCAGTAAGGCGACCATCAAAGTGCATGTTACTGATGCGAATGACAACGCCCCAATGTTTGTGTTCCCTGAACAAAGTAGTCTGACTGCGGCGAAGGGGAAGTATTACGCAATTGTCACCCAAGATATGTTGCTGGGGACTAATGTGTTGCAAGTTAAGGTAATTTGAAAATATTTTGTTACAATTTTTTAGTACATTTCGAAAAGAATTGGGTCTTATGGGTTTTTTTATCTTTGGACTCTGGGATACTACTGCCGAGGTTGTCTACGAGGACGGCTACATATCAAGCGATAAATTAAAAAAGATATGGAAAGCTTAAGCAATGAGAGGTCCACTTAAAACTGGGAATGTATAGTTTGATATCTAGCCGTATGTTAAAATGTAATTTATTTAAATGAATACGAGAATCAATATGTGAGGTGCCATGACATTAACACGCAACGGAAAACAGTTATGATTTACCTAGGTGCTCATAATAATATTAAAAATTACTCAATATAAAATACTTTTTATTACACAGCAAATTTAGAACATGTACGCAGTAAAATTATTCATAAGTAGTTATTAGGTATTTTTTAACAACTACCTTAATCACGTTCACGATAATGTTAATTAGCTATTTGACTCATTTACCTGTTCACTCTATTAAATACGTGCATTATAGTGGTATCCATTTGTTGACCATTTAATAATCATTTTAGGCGAAGGACAAAGACAGTGGTGAATTTGGGAAGATAGAATACCACAAGAACTCTTGGACGACGGCCGCGGAAGAATACTTTAGTCTCGACGCTGATACGGGTGTGATTAGTAACATAAAGACGTTTGAAAATGTGCCCAAAGATGTTCTGCCGTTCAAGTTCAGTGTGACTGCGAGAGACAACCCTAATTCTGCGCAGGATTATAATATTGCTAGAGCTTCTGTTGTGGTAAGTTTTTATGTGTTGTTATTATTATTATTATTTTGTTTTCGTTTCTGATGATCAATAATTGACTCGAAATGTTTTATGTGAGGCAATTTCGACACAGAATTATCAAAAGAACAATTGAATTGACATAATCTCCTGGCCAGGATTATCCATCAGCAGCTCGCTTTGAAGTACAATCTTGTAGAATCGGAGGTACCTACTGTAGTAGTACAGTACCTCCGATTCATATTTTGATGACAGACTGATAATACACATTAGTACCTACACATCTGCCTAACGCCTCAGTGAATACAGGCGTGATGGTAATATAACAATCATCAACCTATATAGTGTCCCAACTACTGGGCACGGGTCTCCTCTCAGAATGAGGGGTTTAATATCATAATATAAATGGATAATAATCATCATAAAATTATGTTAACCTTTTGACCGCCACGGACGTGTATAGACGACAAATGAAAACTTGCAGACGATGCCAACGACGGCATGGCACGTCAAAAATACCACTTTTTTATATTTTTATAGGATTTGTCGCTTGGCGTAGAGAACACGGATTTTCGCTATTGACGTGGCGGTGAAAAAGTTAATAATTATTACGTCTATTTTCAGATAAACATTCTCCAAAAAGACAATCAACTAGTCGTGGAGATATCAGATCTAAACGCGGACGCAATGCGCAGACGATCGCGAGGTTTACTCACTGCGATCGAAGAGAAAACGGGTCTCTTCGCCGGTCTAGAGAAGCTGACTTCAAGACATTACCTCGGAGAGAATGGAACGCTGGAGAGTGACACCAAAGGAACTGATGTGTGGCTGTATCTTGTCGACCCGGATACCGGAGCGATCCTGGCTAGGGACTCGCAGCCTGTTAAAAAGTATGTATCAAAATTTTAATAATAATATAATATAATAATTTTTATTAATCAACTTTTACAATAGATTTTTACATAAATGTTCAAAAGTAAAAACTTATATTATACTTATTAAAATAATGCTTCATATAAAACTAAATCATAACTAAAATAATTTATGCAAAGGCACAGAGCAAAAAATTTTGTCATCTCGACTTAAAATACCTATAAGCAGCCCAGATAAAGCGTTACTTACGAAAACTGCAAACTATTCTCAAATATCAGTTTTTTATATTTTTTCTGTAGGTAGGTATGCTTATACCATCACGCTTGCTTTCCGAGGGTTTAAGCGGATATGTAACGTACCTACACTCTCAGTTCGACGGTATATTTAGGTCTCATGTAATAGGGGGCGAGCCTATTGTCAATAACCGTAGCAGTCGCGCTTGTGACCACTAGGCCAGGGCCGGATTTAGGGCAGGGCAGCCGGGGACCTCCACAATAGGATTTTATTATATGTCCCAACATTTTTCGGGGCCTCAGTTCTTAGTTGCCCCTGGGCCTCTAGGCTAATGAGGCATTTCGCGTCGCCTGTTGTACAATACTGAGCACAGTTGCACTGATTCCAGAGACCTAGGTAGTTGCAATAAAAATCAACTTCCCCTTAGAGCGAGACACTTTATTTAAAAACACTGGTCACGTTAGTACAGCCGTATAACGAAACCATACCGCGATTTATTTCGACGCCAACGCCATCTAGTTACAAATTTGGAAACTTTATATTTTATTCAACATAGATTTTATTGACGTTGGCCTCGAAATACACGGGTTTCGTATACCTGTCAGCAATCAAAAAAATAAAATGTGTTGTTCACCTTTCAGAGCAATAGAGAGTGGGGTCCACAAAGCAGTGGCAGGTCGGCTGCAGTCGGCCGTGAGCGAGGTGCGAGCGCCGCTGTCAGCGTCGGAGGCGCCTCGCAAGCCGCAGGTGGCGTCGGCGCCGCTGGCCACCGCGCTGCCCGCCGCACTCATCGCGCTAGCTGCCGTCGTACTCGTCGCTGCCATCGCCGCCACTATTTATATCTGCGCTTCTTGGAATAGGTCAGATACTAACCGTCAAACGGGGTGAAAAGGTCACTCGAGATAAAACTTTGAAAGGGATTTTCAGTTTATTCGAAAAAGGAACGAATGTTGTTCCTAAATTATAATATACCATAATAAGATCTTGTTGGCATCAAACTATGTAATGTGTATGTAATAATTAAATAAGCAAATCCCATTCATAGTTTTTCCGATTTACCCCTGCATCCCCATGCAATAGGGTGAATATATACAGTCAAACGGGGTGAATACCCCATTTGCTGAAGCGAGATGGGCCTGTAACTCTTCAATAGGGTGTTGTCACCCTTTTTGAAGAAAAGCACCACCACGCTTCCGTTCCATACTTCCGGTGTGGTGTTCTCGAGTAAGACGGAGTTAAAGAGCCTCTGAAGGACTTTAACCGGTGTTCCACCCGCTTTCAGAAGCTCTGTAGTAGTTCCATCATTACCCGACGCCTTGTTGTTTTTCAGCTGTTGTTTCAAGGCTATCCTAATCTCGTACAGGCTGATGTCCGGGATATCTTCGATATAGTGTCGGGTTAATTTGGCACTTGGGTCTTGTAAAGAGCCCGTGGTAGGTGTATTCGCCGAGGTTACTTAGTGGTTAGTAATACTGTACAGTCTGTTGACATCAACTTTTTAATTTTCAGGTATAAAAAGCACAAGGAACAAGCGATACAGCAATACGGAACACTTAGCATGAGCATGCCGCCGCCGCGGCCGCCGTCGGGCTACGAGTCTAGTGAAGATGAGCCGGCGCCGCGCTACGAAACACAGGTAAATCGACGTGTATGTACTACGTTCTAATCATTCTCATTTTATTTTAGATAATAATAAAGGTTATTTATTTATTTCTCCACAATAAGGTACAAGTTCTTCATAGTACAATATTGTAAGTTACATAAAATATTGTGGAAACTGGTGCCCGAGATAAGGAATCTTGTGTTACGGGTCACCAGGTCTCCTCCCTCAGAAACGAATAATGTACTTCGAATGTACTACTCGTATATGCGTATGCTTACGTGTGACTGTGTGTGTCTATGTGTGTGTGAGTGTGTGTATTATTTTATATTATTTTGTTCTATTGTATTATTTTAACACCCAGAAATAGTTTGGATACTGTGTTTGCTAACTGACTTATACCTACTACAAGCACTACATAACACCTTCACATTTGTATTCCCCAAAGGGTTAGACAAAATTTACTAATACATTTTTATGAATAGAAAACCTTAACTCTATTGGATACCTGGAAGAACCTACGTAGTCCAATTTTAATTGGGAATATTCCTAACACATTTTTGCACCATCATGATTTAAATAAAACCCTAAGGCACGATGTTTCGGACCTTTTACGGCCGCCATACGTAGACTAAGGTAACATTCCAAAAAGTAGTTTTATTTCAATGTTTAATATTAACAAAGTTTTAGAAATTAATATTATCATGATTAACTTTAAAACTTGATTTATGAACATATCCTTGCTAATAAATAAAAGAAAGAAGGTATCATTTATTCATCCAAAAAACTGGCTTGTATTAAAGTTTGTTTAGAACAAATGCTTGTTTTGTTTTAGGTTCTAAATATGGCGGTGGACGACGCAGATTTACAACTAGACTTCAGTCCAAACAACCACGCGTTCAATATACACAGCGTGCAATACCTATCGAAAGACAATGGTAAGTGTTGGATAAAATTGGGATAGGTGGTGAAACAAATACTCAACGATAACCTCGAGCTTATTCTCTTATATTATCATACCTGTTTACAATAAAGCCAATGAATAGTACCTACAACTACATTTGTAATAAAATAATGAATGAAAGTAACATTATTGATACATGCATTCATTCCTTTTTATGAATCATCTTGCCATTTAGGTACTCACTTCCATTTCCCTCATTAGTATTGTCCCAATGACTAGACACTGGTAGGTATTCTACATAAATGAAACATTAATTCAAGTTACGACACTTAAAAAAAAAAATCGCATAATAATTTTGACGATATTGCAATTAGATTCGATTCTAAAGGTGTAGCGAGGTAAGGGGGGATGCTAGAAGATGCAGGAATGCTCACAAACCGTAAAGTAATTTGCGTAGGTAGCTTATTAATAAACAAAAACAAAGTTGATTCTATTGCCAGGTCAATTTTATGAGATTGTACTATGAATGGTTAAATCTAGATTAGTTTTTAATTTTCAATGTACCTTCCCTGTCCCATTGCTCATGCAGCATTTACCTTAGATATATTTTTGGTTTGTCTACGCTTCCTTAACAAAATCCTAGCTACGCCCTTGTTCGATTCTCCCATGAAGTGACCTATTTCTAGCGTGCGAAATGCTGATGAGATAAAATAATGTTAGTTACCGGCTCTGCCATTGGATTTTGAGACGAAAAAGCTGCAAGTTAAATGTGACTTTTCTTTTCAGGTGAACGCAGTCCAACCCTTTCCGAAACAGCGACAACTGCTCGCGCCTCAAGCGTCAACGAGAACGGCGGTACATTAAATAATATGCACAACAGCCAGCTGTTCGAGCCGATCGCTAACAACTCGACGCTTGCGCGGAATACACAGACACTCAACCGACGCGTACCCAATGCGCATCCGCTGAACAACGCGATCGGAACATTACCGCGAGTCAATAATAATAATGTAGGAAGTGGTTTGTTAGCCACTACGCTCGGAAGAAAAATAAACGCAGGAAACAATCATAAGAAAAAATCTACGCATCCAATTATGGCATACGATGAAATACCTGGATTACAAAGGTTCGTTTCGATTTTATTATTTATTAGATAGATCAGATCTATTATTTATTTTAACTTCTTTATTTTGACGACGCAATATGAGAGGAGACCCGTGCCTAGCAGTGGGACAGTATATGGGTTGATGATGAAGATGATGATGATTTTGACGACGTCTGTGATTTAGTGGTTCGAGTGTCGGACTGCTGATCACGAGGTCGTGGGTTCGATTCCCACAGGACACAAATATTTATGTGACGAACATAACGTGTTTGTGTTAGTCTGTGTGTTTCTTATGTATTTTAAGTATGTATTTACAAAAAAAGCAGTATATTAGTAATATATCCATTATCTAGTACCCATAGTACAAGCTCTGCTTAGTTTGGGACTAGGTGGTGCTGTGTAAAATGTCCCAAAAATTATTATTATTATCTATTTAAAAAGTAAGTAATTGACATATTAGTAACATTTATTTGTTTGACATTGACAACGTGAATGTAAACAATGAATGTTTTATTTAATTTAAACTAATATATTTGTAAAAGAGGGGCTCGTGGCTAAGTAATAACCAAGCTGATCAACCGATCTGCAAGGTTAAGCTGCGCTAGCGGCAGTCAGTCTGTGGATGGGTGACCATTCTTAACACATCGAGGCCCCTCCGTGCCTCGGAGAGCACGTAATGCCGTCGGTCCCGGTTGTCATACGATCATCTATGACAATCGTTAGTCGGAAGCCCAAAAAGCCTGACAACCAGTCTATCCTCAGGGTTGCGGGTTTTATGCAAAAATGAAGTTGCTGAGATCTAATGGCAGTCGCTTTGTGTTAAACACTGATATTCAGCCGCATCTGGTTAGACTGGAAGCCGACCCCAAAATTAGTTTAGGGGGAAACACAAAAAAGGCTCGGAGAAAAATATTTGTAATACATGTTATACACAAATTTTAGCTTTCTACACTTCTTCTCCATATAAACTTTAACTATGCCAAATCTCACACTCCTCCGAGCGCGCAATATTCTTCAAAAGGAGTACAACGTTTTCGCTTCAAGTAATATAATAGACAGGAATTGTAGCAATTTGAACTGCTAAAATAATAGATAATTATTTATATTCCAGGGCATCAGACAACGACAACGTAACATTCGGAAAAAGAAACTTCACTGGTTATAATTATGACCAGTCTCCAGTCGAAACTACCACAGAGTTATAAAGTAAATAACAAAAAATTGTGAATAACAAAACTTTTCTTCTATAAGTGTTAATTATGAGACTTATAAACAAAGTGACTTAAACCTCGAAGTGGATTCCGTCCGGAAATTATTAATTATTTTTAAAAACATATTTTTATAACGTTTGTGTTCAACGAATATAATAATTTCTTCGTGTAATAACAATACGACTGAACTTTCGAATAATATTAAAGTTTAAAATGTGAATAACGAATTTTTAGATAATTATATTTTTGTACTTAATTTTAATGTAATTTCTTAGCCAAGGCTAGTCCTGTTTTTATGAACAAAATGTGCATAATAAATATGTAAATACGGCATTACATGGTGATGTATATTTTTTAAGGTACCTGAATTGTAAATACAGGTACAAAGACTACTTCTACACTATTTTTATAAATCTCTATTTGGGTCTTTGGCAAGTGCCATCTTTATTTTCAAATTTATATGTAATTGACATCGTTTATATTGGGACCAATGTTTTTTCTGATACATTTTGTATAGCAATCTTGACTGCCTTATTAAGATCAAATTTTGGACCCAATGTATTAGCGATATGATTGATTTCATAAGCTCTTACTTATAAGACATACCTACCTACTTTATTTCAAGTTTAGACATTGTTCTATCTCATGCCTAAAAGAACAAACTTATCTTTTTTCTATTTTACATATTCTTTACGAATTTTGTGCCAGTTACTGTTAAAATGTATTATAAGATTTTTTTACGTCTATGGTTGCGCCTAAAAGTTCCAACGCGTGAATTTTCACTTAAGTTTTTTTCAGTACCTACCTACGTAGGCGTAAACTTAAAAAATAAATAATATATAGTTAGCATAATGAAATAAAATGCTCAGTTTTATATGATTTTTTTTTATTTTTTTAATCTGGCCTCAAAATTTCATTTGTGCCAAACCGATACTAACATTTTTTTTATTTCTTATTGGAGAGTAAAACGTTACCTGATGTAGTTTCACTGTATATCATGTAAAATAATAAAATGTTTATTTTGATTGTGAAAAATAAATTGTATTATAATTTTGTGGTAAAATTGTTAATATAATTTTTGAAATAAATTAATTTTTATTATCAACTTTGTTTTTATTTCACTTATCTCCTGTATCTGAAAAAAATTTACGTATGGTGGGGAAAGACACGGAATAACTTGTAGTAGTATATAAAAGAAAAACCACTCCTCTATCTTTCGATACCGAGAATGCTCTTCGTAGTAGTGTTCATTGTCGCTAAACTAGGGTCATCGCGCGAATAAACGCGAGAAAGATCACATCGTACTTATGCATAGATAGTGGACAGAAAGGCTATTCTATCTGATTACCGTATTCTTCCTTACCTACCTGGTTGCTACTTTATTCAAATATTAGGTTATGTAATATTATATAAGCTTTCCGTTTCCCTAAACATCTCTTAAACTCTAAAGAATTAGTTCATGTACGCTCTTACATGCTGCCTAGTAACCGCGTAGTAAAATAGTCTATCCTAATGGCGATCGTAAAGGCCTTATAAAGGGTTACAGGTAAGACCCAAACCCCTCTAAAGCATTCTGAATGGTCGTGTCAAATTGAATTTTAATGATACAACTGAATCCTTTTCGGTGATCCTCTTTTCTAGTGTACAAGTATGATATATAATTTAAGTTTTTATATAAATAATAATAAATATAATTATTATTGGGACATTTTTACACAACACCATCTAGTCCCAAACTAAGCAGAGCTTATACTATGGGTACTAGACAATGAATATAATACTTGTATACTTTTTTTTTTGTAAATACATACTTATAATACATAAGAAACACCCAGACAAACACAAATACTCATGTTTTATCCACACAAATATTTGTGTCCTGTGGCACTCTAACCACTAGACCACAAAGGTCAATAATTTACGACTTATGTACTCCTTTTGTATTCCTCATATACTCCTTCATCATTGGAGGACAAAATTGATTCTCTCTAAAATGTAGGTACTTACTACTTCTAGTCTCTTCTAGTCGCTTTCATGTGTCGAACTGTTACGATTCCTTTGTTTCTGCCATTGAATTAAGCGCTGATACCTCTTTCCCAATTAAAAACTTTGCTCGTGTCAAGATTCCCTTACCACCATGGTGGGATCGGGAGGTCACTATGGAATGGTGGCAATTAGGGAAAGGAATGATGCTGAAATTAAATACAATTCAGAAATGAACACCTCTAACCTTCATCTTTACATGCGAACCCTTGCCAGATCTCGGAGATTACAACTAATAAAAGAAAAAACGGGCTGGTTGGTCTCGCTTCTGTGGATCATTATCACCTTCCACCCCCATGTTGGATGTTTGGAGAAGTATTAACAGATTTAGAAACGGTTGTAGTTCTTCTTTGTCCTCTCCAATTACCCGAAAAACGATTTGCGGAAATTTGCGGCATAAACGGCTGTATCTTTATTGATTTATTTATCGAAGGAAGACAGCATGTAACAATTAGCGTAAACATAATAAGTTAACTTTCTGTCCTTTAATAAAATAATAGGATGACACAGTATTGGTCTTCCTATTAAATGTAAATACAGAACACTTGAACACTCCAAGGAACAGTAGACCTGAGTATTTGATATAAATTTTAGCTTGATACCTCCACGCGTTCCTGAGGAAAAGCTTCTTGATAGACAGACGGACGGACGGACAACAAAGCGAACCTATGAGGGTTCCGTTATTTCCTTTTGAGGCACGGAACCCTTAAAAGGATCTATACAACCTTTTGTTACTCCAAAGCCTTGGTTCGATAAGCAGATATCCAAAAAAGCTGTTTCAATTCTGTGCAGACTCCGCATATGGGTCATTGTTATTCTCCAGTTTTCTTACATAAGATTCGGGTACGGGATTCATCTCTATGTGAGTGAGGGTTGAGATACCTTGGAACACATCTTCTTTAATTGCTTCAAGAATAATCCTTCTCTTGATTTATAAAGCTGCCTCTCGAAATTGAAGATCCCTATCCCTATTATCTTTCATTTTTTACTAACATATTCCTCCCCAAAACCCTTCGGGGCGTTGAGGAAGTTTATTATTAGCAATAACATCAAATTGTAATTATCTCGTCTAACTTGTTTTGTGTGCAATACGGTGTTTTACGTTTCTTACTTACAATAATAGTTTTTTTGTTTTTAGTTTAAGGTTCTAACAATGTCAACAATTCCTCAATAATTACGCCTTTTCCATTCCTTTTCCCCCTCCTTTTTTTCCTTTCCCATACACATGTTTTTGACATTGCCAGAATTGTCGACATCGGCATCAATTACCATAGAGAAAGAAAGAAGAAGATAATTATGTTGTGTTATGTTATGTTTGTAAACTCATTGTTTTGAATTTTTATTTTTGTAGGTACACACTATCTTGCCTTCAATCGGTATGTGAGGAAAGGCATCGCTAGTTGACGGGGTCCAGCGACTGCTGGACCACAGCCTATCACGGTCGTGCTGAATTTCGCGGATCCTATGTCTGACTATACGGCCGGTGAAGGCAAGTACGGTTTTTAGTCGGTACGAGTCCGGCATACCGTTCCACCTCCCCAGGTGGCGGAGGATCCATGAGGATTATCCGTACTATAAAATAAAGGTACACACTATATTATTCTGCCATAAAAATTAAAAATCCACCACCAAATGGTGCATAAGTTATAACATTACCCAATTTCGCGTCTTCAACCCTTCACTGTTTATGCCCAAATATTTCCCGAGTACACCGCGTCGAGCAATCTCGCTGCGTTCATTTTTAAATTTAATATCTCTTTGTAGCGTGGTCTCCTGTGAGTATAACTTCGTACAAAATTACAGAAACGTCGAATAATATAAAATTCCATGTTGCCTTACCTAATGGCTTATTCCGTTGCTACCCATTCATACATTTTCAGCAGAAGATGTTTTGCTCTCTACATTTTAATGGCCGTGAGTTACCGTGGAGATTTACGTAATGTGATATTTGTAACGTAATTTATCTGTCATGCCATTTCGCTTATATGAATTCTGGGCCTAAAGCTTAAAATGTATAAACTTACCTGCATTCAAAATATTTTTATTTGCATATTTTTACTATTTTCTTGTATTTTAGTTTGGAAACCTCAGTTAAAACTTACAGCGAGATCAAGAAATGAAAAATATAGAACTTATTTCTCTGTAACTATAAATTGGTTAATAAAATAAACAGGCGTACCAACCAAGTCTGGTTGCCCGGGTCAAGTTTGCTAGCTAGGCTTAATAAAAATGAAAATGAAAAAGTATTTATTTAGGATTTAAAAAACATATTTTAATAATTTATTACTTCTGCCAAACTGCAGAGCAGTTTGTTGGCATACGAAGCTCCCATATTATTAAAGTATTTATATTAAATTATTGTTATTATATTAATTACACTTTCAGATCCGAAAAAAAAAACACAATAATTAAAAACTTAATCAATAACCATAATTATTGATTAAGTTATTCTACTAATTACAATAATAATATAATATTTTTGGAACATTTTACACAACACCATCTAGTCCCAAACTAAGCAGAGCTTGTACTATGGGTACTAGACAATGGATATAATACTTATATACTTTTTTTTGTAAATACATACTTATAATACATAAGAAACACCCAGAAAAACACAAATACTCATGTTTTATCCACACAAATATTTGCGTCCTGTGGGAATCAGGATCAGCAGTCCGGCACTCGAACCGCTAGACCAGAGGTCGTCATAATAATGATCATTTACTCACATACACTCAAATACATTCACATATTACATACTTATAATACCTATTTTAGTTGCACTATAATGTTTTCACTAATTTCACATTTAGAAGAAATTTTGTAGTTTTATATTTAAACGACTTTTTTGAAGTAGAGTAATTTCAATGTCTAGGTAGACCGTTGTATATGGTTAAAACTAAGTATTTATTGCATCTCTGTCCATAATAATTATTACATGTAGGTACCTAAATACGCATAGGTTCCAAACAGCGGTTATCATATTATGTCCGGTCTGGTTTCGTAAATTATTTTACTTTTATTTCCACTCCCAAGTAGCCTGAAACGCCTTGTAGGTCCTAGTAATCATACACAGTTTTTATCATTGGTTGTGTGCGCCATTTCACCAATATAATTCAATTAAAGAGAAGGCTTGCTACTTCTATAATGATGCTTGAGTTATTATCTTCAATGTCAAAAAAAAGTGTGCACCGCCTAGGCTGACATAATAGCAATGAATAAGGAAATCTTAACAAAATTTATTATTTTGTTCAATTTTATTTTACCTTTAGGTACGTAATTATCAGACAGAAATGTGCTGCTGGGGAGTTTGTAGAGTCGCTTCTTCTTCCCAGCTAAAACAAAATACTGTGAGACGTTTTGGGGTTTTCCTAAATGTAGAAATGACGTTCAAAAAGTATGTACTACCAAGAAGTGTATCTTGAATAAATTAATTTGACTTTCACCTTGAGGTAGGTAGGTACTAGGTACGTTAGCTAATATTAGGTATAAGTAATCAACCAAACAGTTTAACCTTCTAATTTCTAATTTAATGTTATTTAAACCTTAAAACTAGGCACCTACAGTTTACATTCCCCGCAATTGACCCATAAAATATCCGAGTCCTGTCTGCGCTCCCAGGCGGTAACCGCTCACAAATTAATGTTTGCGAAATTAGTTCCAGTTTGAAGTTTCTCAGTAACTAGTGACTCGGGAGACGTCGTTCTTCCTTGTATTATAAAGGATAAGGTATGTTTTAGGTCCATATTATGCCACATCATTTTTACCGTGGGAGAGCCATGCTTCGGCACGAATGGGCCGGCTCGACCGGACTTGATACCACGGCCTCACAGAAAACCGGCGTGAAATAACGTTTTCGTTGTGTTTCGTCGAGTGAGTGAGGATACCGGACGCCCACACCCCTTAAAAGGGCGGCAACGCACCTGAAACTCCTCTGGTGTTGCGGGTGTCCATGGGCGGCGGTAATCGCTTACCATCAGGTGATCCGTCTGCTCGTGTGCCCACCCTATCAAATAAAAAAAAAAAAAAACATCTATATAACAAACATTACCTAATTCCTGTTTAAAAAGGTTCTCGAGTGGAGACCACACACCGGAAAGCGCAGCGTGGGACGGTCTCCAACGAGACGGACGACCTGGTAAAGGTCACTGGAAGTCGTCGGATGCAGACGGCTTGTAACCGGTCATTGTGGAATTATATGGGGGAGGCCTTTGTTCAGCAGTGGACTACCTGTGGCTGATATGATGATGATGATAAGGCGCATCATTTGAGAACGGTTGACAGACCTGGCAATTTTTTTAAATGTTCCGAATAAGCTTTTAGGGAATAAATATCGAAAAGATGCCCGGAAAATTTGAAAATTCGGGATAAACTGAAAGTGCTTTTTGTCTATAGGATCTTTGTACAATTAATTTATATAGGTATTTGGGCATGACAATGTCTTTTAGGTCGGCTAGTTGCGGAAGAAAATATCGGTGCCTGAATACTACGATAATCGTTCCATGCATTTGATATAAGTATTGGAATTCCTGTGTGCAATAGCCACGCATGTTTCATGGGTAAACCCTCACATACCTGGCCTCTACGGACAGTTCGAGAACCTTTGAAAAGTCCTCACCGTTCCAAATACCGTATAGTGCAGCATTGGAAAAAGTGAGTGGTTACAGGAAAGTTTTGAGCTCGGCGATAATACCTACGTACAAAAAAAAAAATATAAGGAAAGACAGGATAAGACATCTCATAAAAAGAAATCGAGTCAAAGAAACGCAAGCAGTTACTTTCTGCCTCAGTATGTTATACTGAGTCAGTAAGGAAGTATTTTAAATTGAATAGATTCAGGCAAATTATGCGTTGTCAGATTTATAGTGTTTGTACGAAATCAGACAGGTGGGTTGAATTAAGTCAGGTTGAAACGCAGAGACGCTCTACGGAGTCCTTTACTAAAGAATTATAATCCCATCTTTAGGTATGCTACAGTGTTACAAGTGTTTGACGTCTATCGTAATAACATAGTTACTTAGTTATTCCTTGTCTTAACGCCCAGTTAATGTCTTACTACGGTCTCGCCGTTACCTGCATACTAAAACGCTTGATGAGTTATGAGAGAAGGTAAATGATGATAGATACTATATTTCAATTAGATTTACCTTGGTTGCAACTTGCAAGTACGACTATAAAGTGTGACGTCATGAGTTGAGTTTCTATGTTGATAACGAGGGTTAAAATTGCAGGCGACTGATGAGTTAGCACTTTTTTTTTATTCACGATAGGCCTACGCTTGACCACTAGTTCGCCTGATGTTAAGCGACACTACGGTCTAAGGTGGAGCGCGCTTGCCTAGAAGAAACCGATTCACTCGAGATTTAAAGACACCCAGATTATAATTACTGGGGAAGATCCACTCAGAAAGCTCATTTCATATTTCAGCGGTACGCATGACTTAAATGGCTGATGCCACGTGGTCGGGGAATTTGAAAGAGGATTTCGATATCCGCCAGTGATCTTAGCTAATGTAAGCATGTATAATCTCCTCAACGTCTTTATCTATACTATTATTATTTATATTTATAATAATATTAATAAACCCTCTCGATGACAAGCGTTACCTCATCATGAGACTAACGTAAAACTGGAGGGTAGATTAGAAACGCTTACTACAAACCTGTGACAGTAAAAAAAATGGCTCTTATGGTCTAAAGAAAAGGGCACAAACCCCAGCTTGTGGCGAGGTGATGGTGAGTGTTACTATGTTCTTTCTTTACAAACAACAATTATAACGATAAATATATTAAATATATAATATATTAAATTATCGTTATAATTGTTGTTTGTAGTCGTAGATCAACCTTTCTAGGTTTTGAAGCTACAAAGAAATCAGTAATTTTCTTTTTTTTTAAAGTGTGGAGGCGATGCTGTATTGCCCCTACAATCAAAGAGTCTCCGACCAGGCGGGTGTTTTGATTGGCGGGTCACGGCCCGACGGAAATTGTCGGGCGGTTGTAAGATACTTACTACTTACAACCGCCCGACATCATCATATATACTTACTACTTACATTTGCAACGTAAGTTGCATATATGCAACTTGCGTTGCGAATGTTGCTTGCACGATTCAGGAATATGTTCGTAGTTACATGTAGCGCGGTAGATGTCGCTACAAAAGTATTCATGAACACTGAAATAACGTACCTAATTTATGTAAAAATGTTGTTGCAAGGTCAATGATACCAAAATTAAGTAGGTATGTTTATTTGAGGGCACCTGTTTACACACAATAATTATCAAGTAATTTTGTTACTTCTGTGATGGAACGTTTTTTATATTTGTTCTTATTTGTTTAAGGTAGACATTCGCTTGGCCCGCAGATTTTTTATATTGGATTTGATTTTCGCTGTTTGTACAATGGCCCCAGTAGGCGGCACGCTTGTGGCGTGTATCAGTGTGCGAGGAAAGGCCTCGCTAATTGACGGGGTCCAGCGACTGCTGGACCACAGCCTGTCATGGTCGTGCTGAATTTCGCGGATCCTATGGCCATGACTATACGGCCGGTGAAGGCAAGTGCGGTTTTTAGTCGGTACGAGTCCGACATACCCTGCCACCTCCCCAGGTGGCGGAGGATCCATGAGGATTTTCCGTACTATAAAAAAAAGGTACTACCTCTATCATTTGCCATTAACTAAGTATATCATTCAATCATACTCATCCTCTGAGTTATGTTATCCCAACTATGTTTAGGTGAATTATTCCAATCTGGCACCCTGTTTTGTCCCCTTATGTTGACAGATTGGAAAAAAAAGTTTGACCTGTTACCCTGTGGACCTCAGTGTGACACATCGGAATAATCCGTTTGGGTCGGTTTTTGTGCTTTACCTATGAGGAAACGTTGTGCTGACAGTGAGAGGACTTTGACCCCTAAACTACCAACCCAACTATTCCGGGTCGGCAACGTGCAAATGATGCCCCTAGTGTTACAAGAGTCTATAGGCTACGCCCTACGGTAACCATTTACCATCAGATGGGCCGTATGCTTGTTTGCTACCTTAGTGGTATAAAAAATAGTATTTTTTGAAACATGTTTAGTTTGTAGTAAAAATATTCTTAGTTTTAGTGGTCGTACTTTTTACCATAATGTTGAGTAAATTTACTTTTGTTCTAACCGCAATATATTTTATTATTTGTTAAGTGTAACAAAGCATGCAACAATGCACCTATAGTGTTATTTGTGTACCTACCTTAGAGGACAATAAATGTCATATTACGTTATATATTATAGGTAAATAAAGCTTCGGTACAGAGGCCAGCACATCAAGCTACCACAATCTGTCAAATTTCTTTGATTGATTTTCAACTTTAATACAAAACTATAAGGTTCATATTCAATTGGAAAATTTTGACAGTTTTGGATAACTTGACCTGCTGGCGTCTGTACCTACTTAATTGCATAATTTTTGTACTTAGTAGTTGTACTGTAATCATTAGTATCATCATCAACCCATATATTGTCCCACTGGTCACAGCTCTCCTCTCAGAATGAGAGGGATTAGGCTATAGTCGGTCTAATGCCTAATAAATAGTAATATGTACTACTATACTAATGCGGGTTGGCGTTAGTATAGTAGTACCTACCTATTACTATTTTAATTAGCAATACCTATTTATTGATTTCTGACATTTACGCGAATTTTATACATTGAAATAAAACTACTTTTTACGGATTTTATCGCGTTATATTATTTACAGTTTCGGACCCTTTACAGCGACTTTACAGTTTAGGACCCGTGAAGGACGCTGTAAAGGGTCCGAAATGTCGGGATTAATAATATCAATATACGCGATAAAATCCGTAAAAAGTAGTTTTATTTCAATAAAACTACTTTTTACGGATTTTATCGCGTTAGTAGTTTTATTTCTGATTATTATTTGATATTATTAATCCCGATGTTTCGGACCCTTTACAGCGTCCATGGTCACGGGTAGACTGTGTAGTTTATTTCAATACCTATTTATATAAAGCGAAATACCCATATTCGCTGTGCACAATAGGTACCTAGTTTTATCATTAATTGCTAACTTTTCTATGACGTAGAACTCGGTCCCGTGACACAAATACCTTAAGATAGTTAGCTAGACGATTTATGTCCCTCCAAAATAACCGAACACTTGTCCACGACAAGACTATTTTACTTATTATTAATAAAATAGTAGTAATTATTAAAGGGAACAAATAATTCGTCTCTGTTAAAAAAATACCAATTGAAAAACTGAAGCGAAAAACAATAAATTGTATCTATTTCATAGACGGACGCCATATTAATTTCATACTAGTGGTCGAACGGTGGTCGAAATGCGACATTTTTATATCATTTTAAATGATACGGTTATAATTATAAGTCTATTTAAAAAGCCAGTACGTTATTACGTATTCACATTGATGTTTTTCTGTTTGACATTGGCAACTATAGTGTAAACAATGATTTAATGTATTTGTAGAACTAATATTTTAGCTTTCTGCACTACTTCTCCATATAAACTATAACTATGCCAAATCTCACACTCCTCCGTGCGCGGAATATTCTTAAAAAGGGATAAAATTTTATCCCTTTTTAAGATATATCTTATAGTTCCTATTTAATTTATTTATAATGTTATAAATGAGAATGGATGGATGGATGTTTGTTACTCTTTCACGCTAAAACTACTGAACGGATTTTGATGAAACTTTACAGTACTATTATATATACAGCAGAATAACATATAGGCTATAATTGATGACGATTTTAAGTTAATTATCCAAATTAAAACGATACTTACAACTTACTTTTTCCACGCGGACGAAGTCGCGGGCAAAAGCTAGTTATATAAATACCCTATGTCACTCACACAACTGTGACGAATATAAAGACACCTAATATGTCGAAATCTGTCGAACGGTTTAGACACTAAAGCGCAGACAGACAGACATACGTATGCATGCTCGAAAAACATTACCCTCCTATGACAATCGGATAAAAACAGTATACTTGGCTCCAATTTCGCTTTTCATTAAGAGTTGTTATTTCACGACAAAACAGTAAAAATGTAATTTATCAATCGTGCACTTGTTTGTTCGTTATTTAATTATTACATTTGTTCAGCTGTAGTCGCACATGTTTTTTAATTGTTTAATATATTGTTTTCAATGATACCGAATAATCAACCGAGTGGATAATAAATACGACAAGTTTAATACAAGGTGGAGATAGTTCGCTTGTAATGTTGGTCGTTGTAGGTCTTTTTATACTCGCCTTTACGGGAGAAGTTTTAAGTGGACGTAAGCGGCCACCATGTGAGACCGATGGTATGTATTTAATTTTAAGTCATATATGATAAGCAAAGGCAAAGGCAAGCAAAAAAATCTAAATAGTCATCTTTTTAATGATTCTCTTTCTTCGAGACATAAATAAAATCAAATCAATCGATTTTTATCTGTTTAGAACTATGCAATAATTAATATCTTTTTGTATTTTTCCATGCTAAGATTTTAAAGTTATATTATAAGCGAAGGAAAAGTTTGAATCTACGACGAAAGGCACGATTTGAACCTGCGTCTTCTGGTTAGGTACATCAGACGCTATACTAAGCCACCGTGAGTCCCACCAATTGTGAAGGGAAATTTCGACCTGGCGCTTCACATTCTGAATTTACGTCTTTATGGTGACGTCACTAACACCTATTGAAAACCAAGTATTTGCTTCTCAAGCGCAATAAAAGTTTGAGATGTAGAAGTTATTAGTTTGTTAGTAAGTTTAGTGCTGATGTTTTTTTTGAAGTCGGTTTTACTTTTTTTTAAAGTGTTTATTTTTCAATGTTTAGTTAATTTATAGAATCACTAGCGACCCGTCCCCGCTTCGCACGGGTGCAATGTACTAATAACATACATGTATTATACATATAAACCTTCCTCTTGAATCACTCTATCTATTAAAAAAAAACCGCATCAAAATCCGTTGCGTAGTTTTAAAGATTTAAGCATACATAGGGATATAGGGACAGAGAAAGCGACTTTGTTTTATACTATGTAGTGATGGGTAGACCAATTAAAGGTGCCGCCCATATGAGGGAAAAGAGAGACATGTAATCGTTAAAAAACGTTTATCCAAAAATTGCAAACGGAATGCCAAATCTCGTTCCCAAGTATCACCATTGACACGACTGACGCGTCCTCAATTGTCACAGGAATCGCAAAGTGATAGGTTTCGTCAACTCAATCGTATTCATGAGTGTTTGATTGGCGAGTCATCTCAACAGCGCGAGCATCGTCTAAGTATTATACGAGTACGAAACCGATTGGCTAACGAGACTCCCGAGCAGCGCGAATATCGTTTAAATGTCATACGAGACAGATATTCTAAAAGTAGCCTATGTCCATTAGGGATAATGTAGGATTCTAATGGTGAAAGAATTTTCAAAATCGGTTAAGTCAATCCAGAGATTACCCCTTACAACCTCACAAACATACCTAAAAATACGCTTCGAATTGACAACCTCCTCATTCTTTTCTTAAAGCCTGTTAAAATGATTAGTACTTCTAGTTTCTAGCACTCTAGATCCTAGAGCTGAAAAATTTCTTTGATAGATAATAATTTTCAAATATCTTAGCGGTGCCTTAGTGGTCATAGCGTCTAGTGTACCTAACCAGAAGACGCAGGTTCGAATCCTGTCCGCGTTTTTATACATTAAAAAAAAGTAAAATCGACTTATGCAGAGTCACTTTCTGCCCGTATTAGTGCTATTAATAGTGTCACTTTCCGAGAAGGCGAAGTAAAAAAATATACCACTGTCCATATTCATAATTCATTAAAGTAACAGTGTTATTTTTCTATTGTCTGCTAATTGATACTTGATAGATTAAAACCTGATTTGTTATAGATCCAACATGCCCGAAAAATCAACATTATACTGAAAACGATCGATCATGTCTGAAGACTTGTGCCAACCGATTAGTGACAAGGGGCCTTTGCAAGCCGTTCACGGGATGCGTCTGTAATGATGGCCTTGTAAGACTTTACAACAATGCTACTGGACCGTGTGTACCTGAGAAAAGATGTCGTAAGTAGAAATTTTTGAGATAACATCTTAGCATAATATTTTCTTTACTTTTCTGTACCAAAAAGCAGTGAGCTTATTGACATTGTGACCCAGTCAATAGTAGATTGTATCATATGGGAGCAAAATCTCATTTTTCCGAAGGCGCTTTTTTGAAACCAGAGTGAAGTTAGGGATTCTATATTAGAATCCTGAACGTATCGAGGCATTCAAAGTACGTCACATGAGCCAAAAACACATTTTCATCACCCACTATGAGAAAATAAATAGCGGGCAGTAATGAGTTTTTAATCCTCTTTAGTGCGCCGCAATTATCTTAGCCACGCACTTTTTGAATTTAGAACATTTTAGTGTTCAGCGCCACACTAAGATGTTCCAAAGACAATAATTGCGGCGAACTTATAAAGAGGATTAAAAACTAATTACTGCCCGCTAAAAGTTTCATATAGAAAACACCACCTTTGGGTGCACTTAAAGGCGAACCAAGTCATCCTTTTCAAATAGATGGGATGAAAGTCTTACCAAGGTATAGCTGAGCCTCTTCGCTATTTTATCAAAACAGTTTTATGGTCGAAGTAAATTGTTGTAGTTGGTAAATATTTTTTTGCTTATGAACATTATTATTCTTTAAGTATTTATTATAAATTATGTCAATTTGTAAACACATAAAACACTTGCAAGTGTCATATAATAATTGCGCAGCTGGTTTCAATTGTATTGAAGGCAAACATAGAAAAAGCACAGGTACTATTGTTCTAGTCAACAAAGGCAATATTAAAAAATCTTTGAATCGACCTTTTGCGCCTTATTTACGATTTGAAAACTACGTGTTACCTAGTGGCATATAAAAAGCTATAGGCCTACCTGTAGGCCATACAAATTTGATCCGTATAGCATTCGAACTCGTGAGGTACATTACTTACAAACCATGGCGTAAAAGTCGATTGCTCATCCACCTGTGGTAATCGGCACATCATTATACAAGGAATCAATATTTAACTGCTAACATTTGGTAATTACATTAAAAGCACCTATAGCAAAAAGGTAATTTTAAGAGGTTTCTTTTTCATAAAATATTTTAACTCTCATTACTAATAGGTGTAAGTATTAGTCCATACATCCATACGGTTTACTTAAATCATGGTTTTGTCTTATAGAGTTCTCGAGTCGTGACTAATTAAATTTCTAATCGTTATTCATGTCTGCTATAAGAAGAATTTGTAACAACTTTTACGAAATTCTGTCATTCATTTTACTAACTTGTTTCCTTTTTACTTACAGCTTCTAACACTCCTCTGTATATTATTTTTGATGTACCAGTAACCAAAATTTATTCGCCTCGTGCAGGAGCTCGGCGGTCCGCACGGGTATCGCGTGCATATTCATTTTCAGAAGCAGAAACCAAATCATCTAGACATTTTATTTCTAAATCTTCATCTTTTTCCTCATCATCGTCTCATGCATCGACTAAAGGTGACTATGTATTTTAATGAATCTGCATTAAATTTGTTTTAAGCATATTCCTTATGTAGGTATTGATTTCTGTCATTAATTTACATGAATATTAGCCATTGAAATAAAACTACCTACTATTTACGGATTTTATCGCGTATGTTGATAGTTGTTGCCCGCAGTTCCACCCTATCCGAAAGAGCTTTTTGAGATAAAAGGTAGCCTATGTCCTTTTCTGAGGTCTAATCTATAACTGTACCAAATTTCATCAAAATCGGTTTAGTGGTTTAAGCGTGAAGCCTATATAATTAGGTAGTACTTAATCTTATGAATACATAAGAATAGATATAACACTACGTTTTACAGATTTAATCGCGTATAATGGTTTATTTTTTATTTTGTCTAGAATACAATAGTATACCTATGTGGGTGACCTACAGACAGAACGTCTAGAAACCAAAAATGAATTTAAAAGTTTTATAACTGAGATACATATTGGTGGTTCTTTCTTATGAGTTATATCAGAATGTGAGTGAATGAAAAAACTGTTAATAATTCACCAAAAGATTTAGAGATTTATAGAAAAAAAAAGTGATCATTCGATCTGTAAGGATAAGCTGCGCTAGCCGCGGTCAGTCTGCGGATGGGTGACCATTCATAACACACCGAGATTCTTCCATACCTCAGACAGCACGTGAAGCCGTCGGTACCGTTTGTTGTACAACCGTCAGTGGTAGTCAGAGACCCAAAAAGCCTGACAACCACACAATATTAAAAAACAAAATTTAAAAAAAAAAAGAAAGAAGACAGAAACGCGGTGTATAAAGAATTTCAGCCCATGCCCATTAAGATGTGATCTTGACTTAAAGATGGTTGCGAGTGCGCCCATGGTTTCCTTCTCAGCGAGATCGGAGGAAAATGTAGCTAAGGATTAATAATAGACATTCCGTTTTTCTGTAATGTGAAGAATTGAGTCTTGCTGTCGATATTTTAATGTGATTTTTACTTTGACAGTGCCATGTTGCCCAAAAAATGAACATTACGTAAAGAAACATCAAGGCTGCGTAAAAACCTGTGGAAATCGATTGTTGCCGGGAGCCAATGTCGCCGGGGCCTGTGTGCCATATACAGGATGCGTCTGCGATAAGGACTATGTCAGAAAGTACAACAATGGTACTGGACCTTGTATACCTGAACGGAACTGCCGTAAGTAATATTCATACATATAACTAATGTCATATAAACGGTGAAGGAAAACATCGTGAGGAAACCTGCATAACTTAGAGATTTTTCTCGACGGTTTGTGAAGTCTGCCAACCCGCACTAGGCCAGCGTGGTGGACTATAGCCTAATTCCTCTCGATACGAGAGGAGACCCGTGTCCAGCAGTGGGACAGTATTTGGGTTGAGATGATAATTATAGCTAATCTATGGTAAACATTTATATAAAAAACTATAACTTAAATCAGATGAAAAAAGTTCTCTAACTAGTGAGAGATCTATGTGTGTGTAACCTCATATGGCGCTATGAAGATTTTATGTAATTAGTACTTTAGTAATGGTGCATCCACACCGGAGCAAAGTTTCCAAGTGTATCGCGTGTTGCCCCCTAAGGGCAACACCCGATAGCAAAATGTTATTTGTTGTTAGTATAATTATGTTGCCATGTTAAGTAAAGTTGCGTCACCATGTGATACTATCGATAACATTTGTTAATTCGTGAGTTCATATGCTGTGCATGTGCAACTCCCTGGTTACGATCTGTTACTTTATGTTATTGGCGGTATGGATGCGATCAATCAAGAAAGAGTAGGTAACAAGCAGTCGCAAAAGTTGAAGAATGTTAACCTAATGTTATCGTGTTGCATTTTGTTGCTCCACAAAAATTAACTGCGGCGTGGATGCACCTTAACCTTTTGACCGCCACGGACGTGTATAGACGTCAAATGAAAACTTGCTCAATACGCCAACCATGGCATGGCACGTCAAAAATACCACTTTTTTTTTAGTTCAAAATACATATCTGTACAATATTTTTTTGTTTTTTAACCTATACTAGAATTTGTCGCTTCGTAGGCGAGAACAAGGATTTTCGTTATTGACGTGGCGGTCAAAAGGTAAATGCGCAAATTTCAGATAATTTTTCTTTTTGATTTAATTTATCACTTAATTTTGTTTAGCACGGATTCCAAAAGAGTGTGGAGTCAATGAACAGCGTACAAGTTGCCGAATAAAATGTCCACCTCAGACTTGTGAGAGTATCTTCACGACGTATGATTGCCCGAAACCGGAGTGCGAGCCTGGATGTGACTGTATCAACGGCTATGTCAGAGACTGCGATGGAATCTGTATTCCATCTAAAAAGTGCTCCAAACCAGATCGTATGTGTTAGACATTATTATTAAATCGTAACCGTACCTCTGACTTTTCGAAATCATGTGCGTATTAATAATTAATTATCACTCGCTTAAACGGTGAAGGAAAATATCGTAAGGATACCTGCGTGCCTTAGAGATTTTTCTCGACGGCGTGTGAAGTACGCCAACCCGCACTAGGCCAGCGTGGTGGACTATAGCCTAATCCCTCTCAATCCGAGAAGAGACCCATGCCCAGTAGGACAGTATATGGGTTGATGATGAATACATATTTTTGCCTTACTTTCACCTTCTCTTGCAGTCCATTTGTGATCCATTTTACACATACTATTTGATAAAATAAAGAGGAAATAATTCCGTCCCATAATGTCGTACTGCGGGTGTAGATACTCTTGAAACTCATACTTCTAAATGCTCCCTGACCTTCAGTTTGCCCCAGTTGGCTATTTCATTACCTTATTCAGCACGCGAGTGATCTATCATTGTCAATAAGCCAAGTATGACGACATCAGTGGTCTAGTGGTTCGAGTGCCAAACTGCTGCTGATCATGAGGTCGTGGGTTCGATTCCCACAGGACACAAATATTTATGTGATAATAAACATAAGTGTTTGTGTTGGTCTGGGTTATGTTATTAGAAATGATATTTATTTCTGTAAATAGATCTTTTAAAGACACTTTTACAAGTCAATATTTTACATATTTTTTTAAGCTAGATGGCTCCGGCATTTCTTAGCTGACGACCTCTGAGAAGAAACGCCGAAACAAACTCAGAGAATCATAGTCTCTTTTTAAGTCCAGACATAGTATAGTAACAAATAATATGTGTGTTACAATGTAGGGCAAAGTCTGAAATGGCCTTTTGAAGAAAGAGCCATAGCGGCTTTGAGTAGACCAGTCCCAACTGACGGCACGCATGCATCAGTCATTGTGAAACGCGGTGTATAAAGAATTTCAGCCCATGCCCATTAAGATGTGATCTTGCCTTAAAGATGGTTGCGAGTGCGCCCATGGTTTCCTTCTCAGCGAGATCGGAGGAAAATGTAGCTAAGGATTACTACTAGACATTCCGTTTTTCTATAATGAGTAGAATTGAGTCTTGCTGTCGATATTTTAATCTGATTTTTACTTTGACAGTGCCATGTTGCCCAAAAAATGAACATTACGTAAAGAAACATCAAGGCTGCGTAAAAACCTGTGGAAATCGATTGTTGCCGGGAGCCAATGTCGCCGGGGCCTGTGTGCCATATACAGGATGCGTCTGCGATAAGGACTATGTCAGAAAGTACAACAATGGTACTGGACCTTGTATACCTGAACGGAACTGCCGTAAGTAATATTCATACATATAACTAATCTCATATAAACGGTGAAGGTAAACATCGTGAGGAAACCTGCATAACTTAGAGATTTTTCTCGACGGTTTGTGAAGTCTGCCAACACACACTAGGCCAGCGTGGTGGATTATAGCCTAATTCCTCACGATACTAGAGGAGACCCGTGCCCAGCAGTGGGACAGTATGTGGGTTGATGATGATAATGATAGCTAATCTATGGCTCCGGCTTTTCCTAGCTGACGACATCTGAGAAGAAAAGCCGAAAGAAACTCAGAGAATCATAGTCTCTTTTAAAGTCCAGACACAGTATAGTAACAATTATGTGTGTTACAATGTAGGGCAAAGTCTGAAATGGCCTTTTGAAGAAAGAGCCATAGCGGCTTTTAGTAGACCAGTCCCAACTGACGGCACGCATGCATCAGTCATTGTGTAGCTCAACCATAATTAATTAAGGGTATATAAAGTATGTATTTATAAAAAAGTATTTATATACATAAATCTACATTATCTAGTACCCATATTACAAGCTCTGCTTAGTTTGGGACACGATAGTGGTGGTATTTATTTATCCAATAATGTGTTTTTTTTTTTATAAAAGCGATCAAATGCGGACCAAATGAGGTGCTATCGAACTGTAAACGAGTGTGTCCCCCTCAGACATGTGAAAGTCTTTACACCAAGTACATTTGTCCTCTGCTGAACTGTACTGCTGGATGCAATTGTATTGAAGGCTTTGTAAGGAACGCGAAGGGAGTATGTATACCAAGTGGAGATTGCTCAAAAGGTAGGTTTTAAAGTATCACATAAAATACCGTCACGTCTGTTTTCCTCGTAGAGGTCCACAATTGCCCGGTATATTATTAAGGTCTCATGTAGTAGCGGGATTCGTTTTTAATCTTAAATTGATTGGTAAAATTGGAATGCCAAAAGGTTTATAACTGGGACCATTTCTAAATATAAAAAAAAATGATATAAAGTTATTTAGCAAAAAAATTTCGACCGCGAGCAGGATTCGGACTTGAATCGTCTGGTTAGGTACACCAGACGCTATGACCACTAGGCCATCGCGAGTCCCACGCGCGTTTTCAAAATTTGCCTTCACATTCTGAATTTACGTCTTTATGGTGACGTCAGTAACACTTATTGAAAAGCAAGTTTTTGTTTCTCAACCGACATGACTTACTTTACAGTTAGTTCAATGTTGAATGATGCCACCTTACCTACTGTCTTTTTGTAATTTTTGGCATTTTCCATGCCAAGATTTTAAGTTATTTAACTAAGGAAAAATTTAACCGCGGGCAGGATTCGAACCTGCGTCTTTGTTAGGTACACCAGACGCTATGACCACTAAGCCACCGAGTGTGGGCTCGCTGAGTGTGTCTACACGTTGGGTTACATGCTTGTCAATAACGGGAAATGCATCAAACCCGAAAACTGCCCAAGTGAGACAACTTTTTTTTCATGTCTTTCCAAACCATTATATATTTGTTCTTGTAAAGTGGGTAAGGCTGGCTTTAAGTTGTAAAGACACAACGTAAATTCTCACTTACACAAATCCGGAATAAAGTTTAAAGAAGAAAAGAGTGCTTTAGGCAGCATAGGTGATTAATAATTTTAGGAACCGTTTGTATTTGAAATCCATAACTAAATTTGGCTTCTATAAGATTGCTAAGATCTCAATCTCATCGCTTGACTTCGACCATTACCATTAGAGGATCTTCGCGACGAGGACGGTAGATCGGACGGCCCTTCACGTTTGTATTGGTAGTAAGTTGTAGTTCTAAAGTATAGGAAGGCCTGGGCGTTTGAGGCCAATGTTTTGAGCAGATTTATTCGAAAGTTTTAATCTTGGCATAGATGGTAGAACGCCATGAAGACTTTCACGCAAGCTCTTCCCAACCTGAGGGTCAATAGACCAACTCTACTGCATTACATAGAGTTTTCATGTGAGACCATAATTAATAATAAAGTACTGTAGGTAAAAAGTAAATATAAAAAGGAATAACAGTAATAAAATTTAAGTAATGTAGGTAATTTAATAAATCAGGGTCGCTATTATCGTAAAAGATAAAGGTTACTACAGATACTATACAGTTATATTTGACCAATGTGGCTACGATGGCTACTTAATAGCAAGATCATCATCCAACCTGCAAAGGAACTTAAGTAATAAGACTTTCGTTCTTCATCAAATTTAGGATGTAATGGCGACCTTAACGCCACGTACAGCAACTGCACGAGTTCCTGCCCCGCCACCTGCGCTGACCTGAGCCTGGAGGGAGACGGCAGGGTGTGCATTGCCAAGTGCGGGCCCGCTAGGTGTGTCTGCAAGCAGGGTTACACGCTTGATAAAAACGGGAAATGCATCAAACCCGAAGACTGCCCAAGTAAGAACAATAAGTTTTTCCAATGCCTTGATCACTACTTTAATAATTGCCCCAGAATAGGAACAATATCTCAAAATAAAAATTCTCTCATATACAAATACCCAGATCAGTATACAGCAAGTGTCCGGATTTGACACTTCCTTTGTTGTTAACTGCTAAGAATTATTCTAATTCTGCAGAACCGGGCTGCAACGGTGATCCCAACGCAATACGCGAAGACTGTGCGAGTGCTTGTCAACCAACGTGTGCTAATCCGGAACCTAGTCAATTTTGCACCGCTAATTGCCTTCCGAATGGTTGTGTGTGCAAGAAGGGATACATTTTTCGTGAAAGAGGTGGCAAATGTATAAAGCATGAACATTGTCCCGGTAGGTTCTACACTTACTTTTGTATTATCTGCAATTCTAATTCTGCAACACCAGTATCATATTTGTAGCTGTGCAGGCAGTTCAAATGATCTATCTTATTAATAAAATCATCATACCATACGCATTTTGAAAATTACTAACCATACCAGGATTGCCAGGATACTAAACGGATATACATCATGATACATCTGATCACAAAAACCACAACCAAATTTCCATGACGCATGTTGTACTGAGCATGTCTTAAAACAATACTTCATAATACGCCAGTCATAACACTCATGTTTCCATGTCCTCTAAATTGAAGACGCCAACGTGTCCTTTTCATCCAACGATATCGTAATGCACGGCCTCCGAAGCACTAACAAATAACAATCGATTTCTTAATGCCAAATCAATATCATCCGCTACAGTTCCTAGTACTGTCAGTACTAGGAAGCTAGGAGCTACTGTACTCATTACTGACATATACATATTATTTCACCCGATACGCATACTTACGACCTTCTAACGACATCGTTTCAACATACTAGTAACTGTAAACTTCTAACAAATTTCCTGACTTCCTGCATAAAAAACTTACCAATCCCAAGATAAAAACACATTTCATATTTAATTTTATTAACACGTCCAATCAAACTTTCAACATAACTACTCTTACCCACATTACTGGAACCATACAAATATAACTTTTTCTCCTTAAAACCAATAGTTTACAAAAATGCATTCCATCACATATACTTTCCATACCTAGGCCAATTAGCATAACAATCATACACTGGCCATAGCTTAACTTCTACAATTTCACATTTCATTTCCTCACTTTTTGCAAAAACAGATAATAAAACCTATGTTCGAAATCGAGGAGTGATGATGGGTGGATAATACTTAATAGCAAGATCACCATCCAACCTGCAAAGGAACTTAAGTAATAAGACTTTCGTTCTTCATCCGATTTAGGATGTAATGGCGACCTTAACGCCACGTACAGCAACTGCACGAGTTCCTGCCCCGCCACCTGCGCTGACCTGAGCTTGGAGGGAGACGGCAAGGTGTGCATTGCCAAGTGCGGGCCCGCTAGGTGTGTCTGCAAGCAGGGTTACACGCTTGATAAAAACGGGAAATGCATCAAACCCGAAGACTGCCCAAGTAAGAACAATAAGTTTTTCCAATGCCTTGATCACTACTTTAATAATTGCCCCAGAATAGGAACAATATCTCAAAATAAAAATTCTCTCATATACAAATACCCAGATCAGTATACAGCAAGTGTCCGGATTTGACACTTCCTTTTTTGTTAACTGCTAAGAATTATTCTAATTCTGCAGAACCGGGCTGCAACGGTGATCCCAACGCAATTCGCAAAGACTGTGCGAGTGCTTGTCAACCAACGTGTGCTAATCCGGAACCTAGTCAATTTTGCACCGCTAATTGCCTTCCGAATGGTTGTGTGTGCAAGAAGGGATACATTTTTCGTGAAAGAGGTGGCAAATGTATAAAGCATGAACATTGTCCCGGTAGGTTCTACACTTATTTTTGTATTATCTGCAATTCTAATTCTGCAACACCAGTATCATATTTGTAGCTGTGCAGGCAGTTCAAATGATCTGTCTTATTAATAAAATCATCATACCATACGCATTTTGAAAATAACTAACCATACCAGGATTGGTGATACATCTGATCACAATAACCACAACCAAATTTCCATGACGCATGTTGTACTGAGCATGTTGTACTGAGCATGTCTTAAAACAATACTTCATAATACGCCAGTCATAATACTCATTTTATTTATAATATACAACTACAACATATATATAATACACAAGATTAAAAAAAAAAAAACTTTAAGTGGTAATGTTGCAGTCCACTGCATTATCCGCAGATAAAATATATATAAGAGACAGTGGTGGCCACTAGACGACCATAACCAATATTAATAAATATTTTAAACTAAATAAATAGGTTACTAAAAAGCTAGAGCTACAAAAACAATATCTTTCACTTAAATTATGCAATAAATAAATAATTAATAATAATCGGATTACAATTGAGATAAACATTTTAAAACATTAGATTTAAATTTATTTTTCGAGCATGCAAAAATATCAATGTCACTAAAATTTGAATTAAAGGATTCCAACATTCTATGAATAGGGCAGCGTAGGCCAGAGTTCGTACGACAAGAATTCAGCGTAAATAAAGTACGTGCACGAACCTGACGCACATGAACTGTTCGGGGGACAGAACAACACAGCTTACTCGTTAGATCAATGGCATCAAAACTGTTATGGACAATGTCATGAAGTACGTTGGCTTCCAGGTATTTGCGCCGGTTCTCCAAGCTGATAAGCTTGTACTTATCAAGAAGCTGGGAATATGACAGATAAGTCTTAGTCCTATAACATCTGTGGCACATAGCACGGAGGTATTTGCGCTGGACCCTTTCTATTCCAGCTACGTACTTTTGATAAAAGGGGTTCCAAATAGGGACCGCATATTCTAATTGAGAGCTAATGAGCGACTTATACAGATAGAGATATGTCGAAGTACGCCTAAATTCTGTTGACGATCTCATCACAAATCCATACATTTTAAAAGCACTATTGTTCAAGGACAGTTTGCTATCAAAGAGAATACCTAGATCCTTCACTATAGAAATATTCTTTAAGGGGATACAGTTAAGGTCGTAATTGAAATTGATGACATAATTATTTTTAGTAAAGTGTATATAGTTACACTTGGGGATGCTAAGATGCAAATTATTGTCAATACAGTAAGCTGTTAATCTATCTAGGTCCTCCTGAAATGATTGGCAGTCGTCCATAGTACGTAACACTTGAAACGCCTTCAAGTCATCAGCGTACATCAAAAATTTGGAATTTTTAAAACATTTCTTGATATCGTTGACATATATAATGAATAATAGCGGTCCCAGAATAGAACCTTGTTGAACTCCGGAAGTAACATTAACAGAGACAGACTGATGACCATTGGCAATAACCCTTTGAGACCGGTTCTCGAGGTACGACACAAACCAACGCAACAAATTTCCGCGTATTCCATTGTAAGCAACTTTACTCAAGAGAATCTTATGGTCGACCTTGTCAAAAGCTTTTTGAAGTCAGTGTAGACTGCATCTATTTGCAACCGCCTATCAACATTTTCAAAAAGGTAATTAGCAAATATTAACAGGTTAGATGTAGTAGATCGGCGCTTAACAAACCCATGTTGTTCAGGAATTATAATATTATGTAGAACAGGGTAAACACATATGTTTGAAGATAGACCTACATTCGGAGAAGCCATTGTAATCTTTGACGTTGTTGTATTTTTTCCACTTTGTCCAATGACGTTGCTTCTTTATAAAATTTTTAACTAAATGTGGCGTAAACCAGATTGGGAAGTCAAGCAATCTAGCCCTTGCTGGGGGGACTAGTGGGCTAATTATGTCACTCAACATACTGTAGAAAGCCTCAACAGCCTCTTCCGATGATAGATTGTCGAACAGCGCGGACCAATTATTGACCTCTTCCATGTGTTTGTTGATGAGGTCGTAATTAGCTTTACGGAAATTATATTTATTAATCGGTTTTCTTTTCATCATTTGTGTAGACAGGCTAACAGGTGCGGTTATAACAAAAGGGGGATGATGGGGGTCGACTGGTAATAAAGGATCTTTAAGGTGGCCAGTCGAACAGCAGGTGTTCGAGATAAACAGATCCAAGGTCTTCCCTCCACTGTTAAGCGAGCTGTTATATTGGTGAACATCCAGCGAAGACATGAGATGCGTCAGTTCCGAGCATATAGGGTGTGTACAAACACATGCCACGCAGGCCTCATGCCCCGCCGCTATTGTGTTCCACGTGACATTAGGAAGATTATAACCACCGACGATGTAGACATTCATGACATTAGGTGCATTTAAGGTGTCCTGTAGAAAGTCAAAATGAGATATATAGACATCGGAGCTGGTCCCCGGCGGGATGTACACTGCGCTGATGACATGTATTTTATGTTTATCGGTTTTGCAAGGCAGTGCAACCATGAGAAGCTCAATACAAGCCGAGGGATTATAATGTGAGCTGCTGAGAATATCAAGGGAGACCGATTGAAGCTCACGCAGTATTGCAACGAGCACCCCACCCCCATCTCGCTTCCCCGTAGCGTCACGATCCCGATCACAGCGAAACACAACGTAACGAGGGTCAATAAACTCGCTATTAGCTATTTCTGGTATCAGCCACGTCTCTGTCAATATTATGATGTTGTATGAGGATGCCAAGATGTTTACGAGCAACGAGTGTAACTTAGTTCTAATTCCCCTACAGTTCTGGTAGTAAATTAACAAATTACCAGTGCTATCCATTATCAGAGTGCATTGCAACAAATTTATATAGATCTCGCGTTCCTTTGTAAAACTTGAAACATTGTGGAATCCAATAATTACTAAAAGTATATTTATAGTCGGTAAAGTAAATTAAGAAGATAGCATAAAAACTTGTATATAATTTTGAGTTACATAGTATTCTATAAGGTCGATTAAACTTTAAAATTGTATATAAATTATATTTACATTTCATAATAAGTGGAGATGATTTTATAAGTTTTTTATTTAAAATTGATTTAAATTCTATAATAAGTAGATTTTCATTGAGTAAAATAGTAATAAGTTTCATGACATGCACAATTTTGTAAAAATTCTAGTCATGTTTCTAGGTCCCTTAAATTGAAGATGCCAACGTGTCCTTTTCATCCAACGATATCGTAATGCACGGGCTCGAATCTTGCGATAATGGGATATCCATCTCTTCCTCCTTCGGAACAGGCGCCCGTACTGCTTTCCGAAACGCCTCCGAAGCACTAACAAATAACAATCGATTTCTTAATGCCTCATCAATATCATCCGCTACAGTTCCTAGTACTGTCAGTACTCATTACTGACAAATAAATATTATTTCAAGTGTGCAAATCAAGCGGTATGTAAACCTGGAAATGTCTTGTCTGAGAAGAATGAAAAAAAAAGTATTAAACCCGAAATTTGTCCAGGATTTGACACTTCCTTTTTTGGTTAACTGCTAAGAATTGTTCTAATTCTGCAGAACCGGGCTGCAACAGTGATCCTAACGCAATACACGAAGACTGTCCGAGTGCTTGTCAACCAACCTGTGCTAATCCGGAACCTATTTCTTTAAAACAATAGTGTTCAAAAACGCATTCCAGCACATAAAAACTTCCATAAGTTGTTTTAATATCATAAAAATCATACATTGGCTTCTCTTCGGTGTCAACAAGTTTTCTTAAAGGACATCACAACATTTTTTCACAACACATTAATAATTGCCCCAGACTAGGATTTTACAGGGTTTGTAATATCTCACAATAAAAATTCTCTCATTTGCAAATACCCAGATCAGTGTAGAGCAAGTGTCCTAGTCCTTGTGATCCAAGTTGTGCTAACCCGGCCCCAAACCAGCTATGCCTGACAGTGTGCAAGACAAGTGGCTATGTATGTAAACCTGGAAATATCTTATCTGGGAAGAATGAAAAATTTATTAAATCCGAAAACTGTCCAGGCTTTGGTACTCCCTTTTTTGATAACTGCTAAGAATTATTCTAATTCTGCAGAACCGGGCTGCAACGGTGATCCCAACGCAATTCGCGAAGACTGTGCGAGTGCTTGTCAACCAACCTGTGCTAATCCGGAACCTAGTCAATTTTGCACCGCTAATTGCCTTCCGAATGGTTGTGTGTGCAAGAAGGGATACATTTTTCGTGAAAGAGGTGGCAAATGTATAAAGCATGAACATTGTCCCGGTAGGTACCACACTTGTTTTTGTATTAACTGCAATTCTAATTCTACAACACTAGTATCATATTTGTAACTGTGCAGGCAGTTCAAATGATAAATCTATCTTATTAATAAAATCATCAAACCATACGCATTTTGAAATTAAGTAACCATACCAGGATTGCCAGGATACTAAACGGATATACATCATGATACATCTGATCACAATAACCAGAACCAAATTTCCATGACGCATGTTGTACTGAGCATGTCTGACTGAGCATGTCTTAAAACAATACTTCATAATACGCCAGTCATAACACTTATGTTTCTAGGTCCCGTAAATTGAAGACGCCAACGTTTCCTTTTCATCCAACGATATCGTAATGCACGGCCTCCGAAGCACTAACAAATAATAATCGATTTCTTAATGCCTAGTACTGTCAGTACTAGGAACTGTAGCTACTGTACTCATTACTGACATATACATATTATTTCACCCGATACGCACACTTACGACCTTCTAACGACATCGTTTCAACATACTAGGAACTGTAAACTTCTAACAAATTTCCTAACTTCCTGCATAAAAAACTTACCAATCCCAAGATAAAAAACACATTTCATATTTAATTTTATTAACACGTCCAATCAAACTTTCAACATAACTACTCTTACCCACATTACTGGAACCATACAAATATAACTGTTTCTCCTTAAAACCAATAGTTTACAAAAATGCATTCCATCACATATATTTTCCATACCTAGGCCAATTAGCATAACAATCATACACTGGCCATAGCTTAACTTCTACAATTTCACATTTCATTTCCTCACTTTTTGCAAAAACAGATAATAAAACCTATGTTCGAAATGGAGGAGTGATGATGGGTGGATGATACTTAATAGCAAGATCACCCTCCAACCTGCAAAGGAATTTAAGTAATAAGACTTTCGTTCTTCATCCGATTTAGGATGTAATGGCGACCTTAACGCCACGTACAGCAACTGCACGAGTTCCTGCCCTGCCACCTGCGCTGACCTGAGCCTGGAGGGAGACGGCAGGGTGTGCATTGCCAAGTGCGGGCCCGCTAGGTGTGTCTGCAAGCAGGGTTACACGCTTGATAAAAACGGGAAATGCATCAAACCCGAAGACTGCCCAAGTAAGAACAATAAGTTTTTCCAATGCCTTGATCACTACTTTAATAATTGCCCAAGACTAGGAACAATATCTCACAATAAAAAATCTCTCATATACAAATACCCAGATCATCTGATCAGATACAGCAAGCTATGCCTGAGTTTGCAAGCCAAGCGGCTATGTAAACCTGGAAATGTTTTGCTAAGAATTGTTCTAATTCTACCGAACCGGGCTGCAACAGTGATTCTAACGCAATTCACGAAGACTGTTCGAGTGCTTGTCTACCAACTTGTGCTAATTCGGAACCTAACTGTTTCTTAAAAACAATAGTGTTCAAAACCGCAACACATTCCACCATATAAAAACTTCCATAAGTTTTCCAAATAGCATAAAAATCATACTTGGCTTCTTTTCGGTGCCAGCAAGTTATATATGAGGGTTTCTTAAAGGACATCACAACATTATTTTTTTTATTTGAGGAATGTACTTAATAGGATAGGACAGAACATCAAGCTACCCCAATTTATTTAATAGATTTTCAACTTTAATACAAAGCAATAAGGTTCATGTTCAATTGGGAAAATTAAACAGTTTTGAATAGCTTGACCTGCTGGCAACGCAACATTTCTAAGTTGTTGGATCTAATGAAAATCCAAGTTATTGGTCTTACCAAAATTTTATACACACACTGACACTTCCTTTTTTGTTAACTGCTAAGAATTTTATTGTTCTAATCCTAATTCTGCAGAACCGAGCTGTAACGGTGATACCAACGCAATTCCCAAAGACTGTCCGAGTGCTTGTCAACCAACCTGTGCTAATCCGGAACCTAGTAAAATTTGCACTGATAATTGCCTTCCAAGTGGTTGTGTGTGCAAGACGGGACACATTTTGCAGAACAGAGATGGAAAATGTATAAAGTATGAACATTGTCCCGGTGGGTTTTATACATTCTTTTTATTAAAGCTAAGAATTTTTGTGATTTGTGATTCTTATTCTGGAGCACCAGTACATGTAACGTCGGCTAAGAATGTTTCTTGTTTATGATCTATTTGTGTAGTATCTGGTTGCAAGGGTGCACGGTGATCCCACCGCAGAGCACAGTGTCCGAGTGCTTGACAAGCAATCTGTGTTAATTCGGAGGCTAGTCAAATTTGCCCCGCTAACTGCCTTCCAAGTGTAAATGTGCTTGCAAAAGAGGATATATCTTGACTGAAAAATTTAGAAAATGTGTTGACACAGACGACTGTCACTAATCAATCTTTTTTCCATCTTCTCTAATCCATCTATCTTATCATCGTCACTCACAGCCATGTAATTCTTTATTTTCCTATATTTTATTCTTTATTTATTTTTGTCATGTGCATAATCATAGTTAAACAAAAAATAAATACAGAAAGAATATCCTAGCCCTCGTATGTTGGGGATGGCGTTCAATTAGAACAGATGCGGCTGAATATTAGTATTTTACACGGAGCGACTGCCATCAGACCTGTGCAACTCAAGTACTGGGCAATACCGTCCTAAGGATTGACTGGTTACCAAGTTTTTTGGGCTTTTGAAAACAATTTACGGTTGCCCGTGATCTCTGGCTGGTATGCCACGCTCGTATCGACGGCTTCCATGCTATTCTTAGAAAGAGAGTTGCGTCCCAACTAAATAGTGTCCCCGGGAGTGGAAATTGTATTCTTGGTGTTGTGGTTCACCGAGTAGACTGCCCAGTACTACTAACTAACCTACTGAGTTTGATTATAGACTTTTCGGTCTATAATCAAACTAAAAATGTAGTTTTTGGTTTCTGCGTTTGTTAATATTCAGAAAAGAAATCTAAACTAACAATACATTACAATGCATTTCAATTTATTTGTAATTACTAACATAGTCCTCTCGGTATTACTAACATAATATGGATGATATGGTCTGAAATAAACGTAGATAAATAATATTAACATTTTTTCTCAGGTGGATCCCCTAAATGTGGAGTTAACCAAACCTTCGTTAATTGTAAAATTGGTTGCCCAAACAATTACTGTCCAGTCGATGATAGCCTTGCGGTGGTAGTGTGTGATCCCATGTATCCGTGTCCCGGAGGCTGCGCTTGTAATGAGGGGTATATGAGGATCAGTTACGAGATTGATCGATGCATTTTATCTTCAGAATGTCGTAAGAACCTATTTTGATTAAACTTTACAAGAACAATTAACCAATTTAAGTGGTGATGTTAGATGATGTCCTAATAAAATATTCTTGTCATAGAGTGGGTAGAATATATGTGTAATGTCACTGTTGGACGCAGTATGCCTGGTTGACGTCATATTCTTGGTCGAAATATAGTCCATTTGCTATAAAATGAGTAAAAATAACGATATATATTTTTCAAATGGCTGCATTATTATACTTTTATTTTTTAATTTATCAGAAATACATACAACCTCTTGGTTTTAATAATTCAAAAGGTTACATACCTTTGTATTTATTGCAAAATATCGCATTATAAACTAATAAGCGATATTTTAATAAAACGTCTACGAGTTTGGATTTGTGCCGGGTTAATGGCAATAGGAATCGTGGGTGGTGATTATTAGTACACACCTGCCTTACCCTTCAGTGAATACAGTCGTGATATCATTACATCTGTATTTGTAAGTATAACAAATATATATATATATATATTAGTTATAATGCATGGAGTATAGGTTGCCAAGTTGCTGAACTAGAAACTATTTCCTAGACGTCGTGCAACATTTAATCTTTGCGATTGGGAATAATTCTCCCTATACGTATCGCTTCTTTCGATTAAAGGCTTTATTTTATACACTACGGTGGCAAACAAGCATAAGGGCCACCTGATGGTAAGTAGTTACCGTAGCCTATAGAGGCTTGTAACACCAGGGCCCTTGTTGCCGACCCTGCAAAACTAAAGAGGAATAGTTGAGTTGAACACAACGTTTCCTCGCGGAGCACTGGCAACCTTGCTCACCGTAAGGACAACACAGCTCAAAGCAGTGTTATTTCACTTCAATTTTCTGCAAGGCTTAGACTTAGGGTACTTCCCCAGTTGGGAAGCTCCAATTTGAGTGAAATTACTTCCAATATCCCAATACCCTACCTCACTTAAAGAATTATGGTGATTATAATAATCTTTTTTTTTTCAGCACCAGTAAAATGCACTAGACCAAATGAAATTTGGAAGCGAAATGTCCCAAGCTGTTTAAGAGAGAGGTGCACTGATATAAACAGTGACACTGGCTGTAACTTCTATTACCCTAATACACCACGATGCGTCTGTAAGAAGGGTTTCTTCAGGAACGCGAACGATATTTGTGTTCCTGCTTCGGAATGTAGTGAGTATTTTTGATTTTTTTTCGTAACGCCAAATGGTTTCTTGGGTGTCGTGACCTTTATGCGATGTGCTAATGGAATATATGGATTAAATGATGGATATATCAACTGTCACACATGACAATTAAAACATACATACATATATACAATCATGGCTTTTTCCCATGGGGGTAGGCAGAAACTAAAGAATGCCATGTTACGATCCTTGCATATTTATATCGTTTCGTTCACTTTCATATATCTTGTCATACATACACGCCGGTTGTGAGTACTACGCACCTGACCTTTTTGAAGAACACACCAATAAGGTAGGTGTAATTCTTTCTAGGGCGTCCCCTCCCGGTTCCATTGATTATTGCCATATAAATCCATTTTGTTAGTCGTTTTTCATCTCAGCCATCTCAGCATATTCTTCTCAATCCTTGTCACTATATCGTCTTTTAAACCGCAACGTTGCCTTATCACACCATCTCTCAATCTGTCATTCCGAGTTAGGGTCAATTCAGATCAGGCGGAAAAATGCTCGAGCACTTTTTAAGTGATAATTAAATATCTTCTTCTTCCCTGTCGGTCCCTCACTAATGAGTCTCGTGACCATATATAATTTGTATCCATTTGCTTCTGTTCTGCGCCCGTTCGATATATCGCTGTAGAGTTTCTCCTGTTGCCTCTACAATACTTTTACACCATCGTGTTGGAATTCGGCCCCTGGAGCGCTTCCCCTGCATCGGTCCCACGATCAACTGCTTTTCCTATTCATGCTTATGTGATCTCATTATAATTAGGTCCGAAGAAGCTTAGTTGACGTTCTCGGCAGAGAGAGGTAAGTCGTTTTTTTTTTTAAATTATATATCAACCTTACATATTTCATTTAGATAAAGGTGAAAATAGTATGTGTTCAGCGCAATCTGGTTGCTAGGGCGCGCGGCACAGCTGATTTTCCGTGATGGTAATGTAGCGTTGCTGCGAGCGATCGGGATTAAATGGTGCCATCATTGATATTTTGTAAATCTAATCTATGTATATTATTTATGGAGGAAAAATGTATTTGTAATATCCATTTCCGTCTCTTGCCACTTCGAACGAACGACGACATGACACGAACAACGTTTCAAGAAACGTGGTAATTATGTAAAATTATTATTACGTTTATATGTATAAATTATGAACGAAATGTTATACTCACGAACGACGAAATAACAACAGTATGCAACATTAAAATCGATACGATTTCACGATTTTTTTGCACTGTTCCATAACATCAGAACAAGATCCATACGAAATTGGGATTAACACTATCATTACTGGTAACACCGCGGAAAAACTAGTAACAAAGAAAATATTAATCAAATCATATTTGAATTCCAAATAACTTTAATTAAACTGCTAAGACAAATTAATTATTTATCTTCAAACAATTGTGTTGCTACCATGTCCAAGGATTTAAATGAGAAATGCGTTTCCCCTAACTATTGTTTAGAGAATTTAGAATCCCTTCGGGTACCTATGTATATTGAAACGCTTTGTTCAGATGCCTTTGAGCGAATAACACGAAACTGAAAAGTGGAAATAAATCCCGGCTTCTTCGAAGGAAATTCAATGGCTTAGCCGGAAACCCAAGTGAAACAGGTCTTGCGACTTAAGTGAATCGATCTAAAAGAAAATATTGGGTCTTGTGGGTTTTCCTTTTCGTGAATGATATTTGATTTACAATGAAATACTATGTTATACAAGCAGTGATAGCCTAGTGGTATGACCATTGGACTGCCAAGTCCAAAGGTCTCGAGTTCGAACCCAAGGCACGCACCTCTAACTTTTCGAATTTATGTGCATATTAATAATTAATTATCACTCGCTTAAACGGTGAAGGAAAACATCGTGAGGAAACCTGCATACCTTAGAGATTTTTCTCGACAGTTTGTGAAGTCTGCCATCACGCACTAGGCGAGCGTGGTGGACTATAGCCTAATCCCTCTCAATATGAGAGGAGACCCGTGCCCAGCAGTGGGACAGTATATGGGTTGATGATGACTATGTTATATCATACTGATATTGATCGATCAATTTTATTTCAGTAGCAATGTACAGAGGCCAGCACATCAAGCTACCACAATCTGGTCAAATTTCTTCGAAAGATTTTCAACTTTAATACAACACGATAAAGTTCATTTTCAGTTGGGAATGTTTGACAGTTTTGGATAGCTTGACCTGCTGGCGTCTGTACCTAAATAATTTGGTTTTACTTTATAATTGAAGAAAAGTTTATTAAGCAATTTTAACCTAGGTATATTCCATGTCCACTGTCTATGTTTTTTCTTTAAAGTGTTAGAGTAACGTCAGTAAAATAGTTACAAACGTTATCGAAATACAAATATGAGATCGTCATGTCATCAATAAAGGTTAAAATTGTTCAACTAACATTACTTATATTTTTCTTATTTAAAAACTCTCAGATTAAAAAGGTCCAGGCCACAAGGTATACCCACAGTTTGCAGGTACTTACGCTGCGGTGAATTTAAAAAAAAACCTGCTTGAATTGGGAATCTATGAGTCTAACCCAAGATTTGTTTTCAAGTTCAGCAGTCACGCTTGAGCTTGATATGATAATTAAATGTATACTGATAACGCAACTGCATATCTACGTTGATATATGAGTAGAAACGCCTTGCAATAATTCATTTTCTTCAATTAATTGCTCCAAGAAAGACGGACCTAAAGAAAGCATATCGATTCACCGCCAACGTACACTTATATGCACATTATTGCACATCACTAGCGCGTTTCTATCCCGAGGTAATGGAGTGTCAGTGGCTGTTACTAAGTTACACACTATCCAACTGATCAATTTTGTTTTGTTTGATCATTTTTGTTTTGTTTACAAGCTTTTCCTTCTTCAGTGTGCCAGTTTCATTTTTAAGTTCAGTGATATAGTCAATTCGTTCAGTCGTAGTATTATTACCATACCATAAACACATACCATCATGCCTGTATTCCCCGAAGGGTTAGGCAGAGGTGTCATCATCATCATCATCATCAGCCTATATTAGTCCACAGCTGGACGTAGGCCTACCCTAATGTGCGGCATTTCACACTCTCCTCGGCATTTCGCATCCAGCTTCTACCGGCAGCCTTTCGCAAATCATCACTCCATCTTGCGTCCTACACTACGTTTGCCGCTATGTTTAGGTCGTATGTAATAGCTCGCGAGTCTGGTACCATTTAACCGGGCTATAAAATCTTTGCTCGACCTGGGAATCGTACTCATCATACTACCTTTTCCAAAATGACTGCAGGTTGATGTCTGATGAAAAAAAATTAAAATTATATTTTGCAATTAGACATGTAAGGTACAGTGGCCAGCATATCAAGCTACCACAATCTGTCAAATTTATTTGATTGATTTTTAACCTTAATACAAAACGATAAGGTTCATATTCAATTGGGAAAATTTGTCAGTTTTGGATAGCTTGACTTGCTGGCGTCTGTACATATATTTAGCTTTCTGATGGTAACTGATTTTCTTGTCTTGTCACATGGCGAATAGACCATGAGTCCGCTCAAATGGTATGAATTTAAAAAAAGATCAACAAATGAGTCCAAATGAATCTGTTCATGACGTTAAAGTACGTAAATAACTATGCAAGTTGTTGTAAGATGATAACAAAAACGACAAAATAATATTTTATAATTACTCTAAAAGGAAATAAAGATTTGTAGGCGGCTATGAAAAAATCCCCGCCGCAGCTCTATAACATCATAGCGTCCGTCATAAACCAGTTCTGTTTAAGTACTGTTTTTATCTAAATACACGTTCTGGTGAAGTTTTTCATATGAGTAGCATTCATTGAGCTAAGGGGAAGTGTCATAATGTTTTTGATTATTCTTGGTATCGTTTGTGTAGTTCTTAGTGTAGTTAGTGGAGTTGAAAATCACGTAGAAGAGAGAGGTAATTATTGAAGTCATTTTGATCATAGTTTAAAACATTAACAAATCTTATATTAAAGATGATTCTTTGTGATGACCTCACATCTTTTTTCTTGTCCCCCTGCTAGGCAAAGGCCTTCCTCGAGTACTTCCAGGTCCTTTTTTCTTGTACCGTCTCAAACGAAACCTCGCAGTACCTACGCATCAAATTCAAAGACCTCACTTAACACCTCACATATCACTTCATCAAATATAGATTGTCACATTTAGAGCTTTCTTTGTGTTTGTTATATTATTGATACTGTTAGTCTTGAATCCTCGCCTAGAGGCTCGTGGCTAAGTAATAACCAATCTGATCAACCGATCTGCAAAGTTAAGCTGCACTAGTCGCGGTTAGTCTGTGGATGGGGGACCTTTCTTAACATAGAATATAGGGTTGCGGAAGTCTGCTTCACCTTCACTCTATGTTTTGATCTTTAATTCTTTGTATTCAAGTATAAATGAATACTTGAATACAAAGAATTAAATCTAATCTATAATAAAATTTAAATCCAATTATTTCAATTACTACCCACCATTAAACTCTAACCAATATTTACTTAAACTAATGTAATAGTAGTAAAAATATTTAATAATATTACAAGTGAACTATAATATATTGATAAATTAAATTAATAATGCAAAAATTCAATAGTACTAATTGCAAATTTATTTCATTATACTTAATTACTTACTAAATAATTACAATAATTATACAAAAAAAAAAAAACAATATTTTGCATTAATTAATTCACTATAAAAATAAATAATTACAATTACATTAATTAATTTATTACATAACGAATAATTACATATAAATATTAATTACAATTCATCTCCCTCTCTCCTATGTTGCTGTGCCTTACAGGGTCCACGATGATCACAAAACTGTATTTATCATCTATTCTTACATTGTGGAATGCAATAAACAATTTGATTTGATTTGGTTTGATTTGAAAGAAACTATTTTCTATGCTGTATAAGTATAGATTGTACAGGTCCAATAATATACTCTTTTTACCTTTCAACTGTTGGTAGAGTACACTACAAAAACAGCAGTGTCCCCTGCTATATTTACGTTTTCATCGTCGAATTTCTTTTTTTTATTTTGATGTACCTACCTTGAGGGTTTTTTAGTGTCTATTACTGTTTGCACTAATGCGACCTTTAAGAGTAACCCGCTAGAGGTAGGTAGGTACATTTATTCTTTCATAATATTAAAGTTCTTGTTCGCCAGTTTCAATCAAGTGACGTTAATTGAACTACATTAATTAAAATGCCAATAATTTGACTAAAATGTTTCCCATGTTTCTTGGAATTAGTACTGCTAGTAAAGTAAATCTATTAGTCTGCAACAGTAGAAAAAAAAGCAAAGAAGTTAATTATTAAGAGTTGAGTTAATTAGATTTACTTTGCAAGCTGTAATTATTGTTCGAGAAAAAGTATTTTATTATGTAAAATGTATTCTAAAATCTCATATTCAACATCGACCTATATTATTCTGTCTCAGTGCTGGGCACGGGTCTCCTCTCCGAATGAGAGGGATTAGGCTATAGTCCGGGACACTGGCCTGACCTAATGGCTACGCACCGCCGTCGAAAAAAATCGCTAAGTCTTGCAGCAATCTCATATTACTTAATGTCAAAATCCTTTGTATGATCAAATTAAATATTCTGAATCTGATTCTAAAGAGATCTATTATAATTGAAACTAATGATGAAAGTATTAGACTAGCTTACTAGCTCCGCATACATAATATTACATCGGAATCATGACAGATCAAAAACAAAACGTAACATTGCCTCGTAACTAGAATATTGTAGCATATTTAGCCATTATGTCTTCATTTGGCTGTCTATCACATTTTCGATTCGACCGTAAAACATGAAGGAAACTCCAAAGCTACGCCATTAATTTACTTTAAGCCTCAGTAAGTTAATTCATTTGTGTTCCTAAACCGCACTCAGAAAAATTAATAGCACACATTTTAACTTAGGTGAATAGTTTTCGAATTCATTCTTGGAGTTTCCTTCATTTCACGACCCATCAAAGTCAAAAACGTATCAGTACCAACAGAAATTTGGGTTTCTATTATTTTGGTCGTTATCAGGCTTTATAGACCTTCCAAATGCCTTAATGACAGCCTCTGGAAATGATAGTCGGGTTCAGAGGGCTTAACGGCCGCCTCAAGGATTTGGTATATAACCATCTGCAGAATTGATTTCAAGATTGCGTTCGTTTATAATGCTTTGTGAATTTCTGTGGAGATATACTTTGACAATTTTTGTTTTCTTATTAACATTATTTTTTGGATTTTTTAATATTTTTTAATAGTAGGAATTCACCATATAATTATTATATTATTATGCGTATGTTAATATTTTTTGGGTTTGCAGAAGTATAGTGTGTTGCTTTAAAAAGAGTCACTCCCAAGAGGATTCAAAATATTTTAAAACTTAAACGATGTAGAATAAATTATGTTACCCGAGAGGTTACAATATTTTAAATCTCAATTTAAAGACGATGCAGGAATTTTGGGGTTGAATTTATTTATTTCACACACTATATTAACAGGATAACCCCAATACAATAGTGGTTGGCAAACACACACATTAACTAATAGCAAAAAATATATATTTCTATTCTGTTTTATTTATTGCCCAATCTCTGATAAATGTAAAAGAACTTGCGCGATGCCGAACCCTCGAAACTGCGATTATCGCGATCCACCTAAATCTAATATAGATGGGTGTGAATGTAAAGATGGTCAGATTCTATCGGAACCAGGAGGCAAATGCATCAACATTGAAGATTGTCCAAGTAACACTACTTTTTAAAATTTTTATCGCGTTATATTGTGTTCAGCTAATAGATCACTTTTTGTTTAGGAATACTTTTCAACGTTTGGAAATCCTCTACGTGCTACTATTTCAACTTGAACGAACTAAAACACAATGTTTGTTTTTAACATCCATTTCTTCTTTATTTCGCAATATCATTTTTGACTTCAAAAATGATATTGCGAAGTCGTTTAAAAGAGGGCTCAAGGGCAAGTAAAGTCGTTCGATTTTTAGTAGGTAAAAGTCTGACATACCCCGCTACCTCCACAGGTGGTGGTATGTTTTTTTTGGAAAAATATAATGTAAATGAGAATATAAAATATAATAACAATAAATTTATTCAAATAACTTTTGACTTAAGACAAAACAAAGTACTTATAAATTAGATATAATACAATACATATGCCTGAATTAGGTAATCCTGTGTTTCAGGCAAGTAGGGCAAATAAAGTCTAATATTATCACTACAAATTATAAATTAATCAAGGTATATGTAAAAAATAGCTTATTATGTTATTCCCGGTCACACAAAATTTTTGTGTACAAAATTTCATTCAGATCCCGTAAGTAGGTCTGCAGTATCAGTATCTCGGGAGTCTCGGATTTATTTGGATAAAAAGTTGCCTATTTTTTATTCCCGGTCACATACTATTTATTTATGTACATTTTTTTTTAAATCCCGTAAGGAAATCTCCTATATCAGTTTTTCGGGAATCCGGGATATATACGCATTTTTAGCACCTGTATTCTGTGCAAATAAATGTTTCTTTTTTTCTTTCTGTCTTTCTGTCATTCTTTCTCTCTGTCATTATTTTCTGTCTGTCTTTCTTTCTTTATTTCTGTCATTCTTTCTTTCTGTCTTTCTTTCTTTCTTTCTTACATTCTTTCTTTCTTTCTCTCTTTTGTGGGATATAAAGATGTCTTTTTTTTATCTCTCATTATGGGTCAATCTCTATTTTATAGCTAAGCCGAAATGTGGTTACAATGAAGTTGAAGTCCCGTGCAGGCAAATATGTCCCCCACAAAACTGTGAAATCGCGTACACTGAATATGCTTGCGGTGACGAAACGAAAATATGTGAACCAGGGTGCAACTGTCGCCCTGGTTACCTTAGGAATAGCAGCAGGATATGCATACCGAATGATGAGTGCCCAAGTAAGAGTTTGTATGTTGTTTTAAGTAATTAACTCATTAGGTAAAGATAATCGACGTGGTATCTCCAGAACACCAGCCAAATTTACAAGCGATCATCTTGAAAGCATATTCTATTACATTAAAATAAGAAAAATAAATTAGTACACAATCGACGAAGATATAGGCCGTGGGTTCGATTTCCACAGGGTACAAATATTTATGTGATGAACTTAATTGTTTGTTTGTCTGGGTGTTTCATATGTGTTATAAGTATGTATTTACAAATAAAAGTATTAAGTATTATAATTATCCATTGTCTAGTACCCATAGTTCAAGTTCTGCTTAGGTTGGGACTAGATTGTGCTGTGTAAAAATATCCCAAATATTTATTTATTTATTATTTATATCATACAGAAAAATACATTTGAATTGAGAATGTAGCGTATATAGTCTGCACACATTAGGTACAGACGCCAGCAGGTCAACCTATCCAAAACTGTCAATTTTTCCAAATTGAATATGAACCTTATCCTATTGTAATAAAGTTGAAAATCTATCAAACAAATTTGACATATTAGGGTAGCTTGATGTGCTAGCCTCTGTACACACAATTTAACAGAACTGAGATACTCGTAGCTCACAGGATAACTGGAAGTGATTCGAACCTCCAACAATACAGTTAGAATAATTATGATTACACACATTAATGAATTTCTTTATATTTGGACAAAGATACACCAACAGGCGGGGATTGCCTAATTGTATGACCAACTGCCAAATCGAAGGTCTCGAGTTCAAACCTAAGGCACGCACCTCTGACTTTTCAAAATCATGTGCGTTTTAATTATTAATTATCACTCGCTTAAACGGTGAAGAGATTTGCTCAACGGCGTGTGAAATCTGCCAACCCGCATTAGGCCAGCGAGGTGGACTATAGTCCACCTTGGCCTATAGAGGGCCTAGGCTACACACACACATACAGCCTAGGCCCTCGCATTCTGTGAGAGGAAACCCGTGCCCAGGAGTGGGAAAGTATTATGAGCTTATGATGATGATGCAACAACAAAAACCTATTACCTAATTGTTTGAAGTTGGGAAGAACTAATTTCAGTATTAGTGGTCGCTAACCACTTGCATAACAATAACTGACAACTTAGTCAGGGTACCAATAAGGGAACGAATCCTGAATCGCACATACAATCATTTATGTGAGAGTTGCTTATTATCAGTAGTTGGCCGAGCAGGTCAGGCAATAACATCCATCTGGTTGGAGAAAGGCTACACCTCGTTCCTCTGGAATTACTATTTCCATGCTATTATACTTCGGCAAGTCTTCGCAACTAGTCAGATTTTGTAAGTTCACTGTGCTGGTCCGCATGCGATATTACAGACTGGTTCGTACAGGATCAATTGTCTAGAAGTAGGTACGGGTACTAGGTGTACGGGGACGTCTTGCTGCTTGTTGCCAAAATATGAAAATGTATAAAAAAATATGGACTTGAATTGTTTTTACAGTAACGTTGACAAGTTTGAGTCCTAACGAGCGTAGATAACAGCATTATATTAATTTTAATTTCGATTATTTATGAAATTTTAGATCCATCAACCCCTGTTTGCGGTGTAAACGAAATAGCGCGAGATTGCAGAAGGATTTGTCCGCCGCAAACTTGCCTCAGCAAGTATGCGTTGTTCAGATGTAAGGAGGACATACCGTGTGAACCAGGATGCGACTGTATTCCTGGGCATCTGAGGAATGAGAAAGGAGTTTGTATACCAAGTGAAAAATGCCCTCCGCGTAAGTAATTGATTGGTATCATTATTTATCTTTTTTGTATTTTTTGACATTTTTATTTTAAATTTTTTATTTTTAAAGTTATTTAGCGAAGGAAAACTTCGACCGCGGGCAGGATTCGAACCTACGTCTTCTGGTTAGGTACACCTGACGCTATGATCACTAAGCCACCGCGAGCCCCACCCGCCAGGTCGAATTTTGCCTTCACATTCTGAATTTACGTCAGTAACCCCTATTGAAAAGCAAGTTTTTGTTTCTCAACCACAATGACTTACTTTACAGTTAATTCGATGTCGAATGATACCACCTTATCTAGTAATTTCGGTCGAATTTCGCCTTCGCTAAAATAATTTTAAACTCTTAGCATGGAAAATGCCAAAAAAATACAAAAATATAGTATTATTATTGTCAGCTGATCATGAGGTCGTGGGTTCGATTCCCACATGACACAAATATTTAGGTTATAATCATACTTTCAGTATTTATTTATAAAAATAATATGATTAGAATTCCGACTATGCCGCGATTGATTTTATGGTAACTGTTTTGTTTGTTTCATAAAAAACGTTGCCCCACACTAGGATTTTCTCCTATAACGTGGGTGCGTTTACAAACCCAAACTTTCACATCACAAACATAAAGATCCGGAACAACTACAACTAAGTATTTGTTCCGTGCGGGGTTCAAACCCACTACACGTGCAAAAACAGACTGCCAAGCCGCTGCGACGAAACGTGTCATAAAAAAGATTTATACATAACATTCTCCAGCACATGAACTAAACAATATTATTTTTTGTAGCTTGCTCAATCTCTGATCAATGTAAAAGAACTTGCGCGATGCCGAACCCTCCAAACTGCGATTATCGCGATCCACCTAAATCTAATATAGATGGGTGTGAATGTAAAGACGGTCAGATTCTATCGGAATTAGGAGGCAAATGCATCAACATTGAGGATTGTCCAAGTAAGTAACTCTATTTTTTACAAATTTTGTCGAGTTTTATTGATATTATTTATTTTCCGAGGCGTCGAATCCTTTATAGCATCCATGGTCACAGGAAAATGGTAAAGTTACTCACTGTGCTACCTTACAGATACGTTATTTTTAGTAATCCGATTCACACAGAGTGAGCTCGCTGTGTCCAAAAAAATTGTTTTATTTCAATGACTAATATTCGCGAAAGCGTCAGAAACCGTTTTACGGTACAGTTACTGAACTTGTAAAGTGTAACGACATTTATACCGCAACTTTTAACTATCTCTGCACGAAAACAACTAGCAGTTCAAACGAGAAATAAAAGAATGCATCTCCCTTCAACTCGTTTTAAAATCTGACAGAGGCTCTTCTTCACTTCTTCCCAATCTATAAAAAAGAAAATTCTATAAAAATGTTGTAAGCTTGGCACTAAAAACATCTCTCATTTTCAGAGGACCTAGGCTGCAACGGTGATCTCCACTCAAGAACCACTCTGTGTCCCAACCCATGTCCTTCTACTTGTGATGCACCAAACGCCACTCCTTGCAAAAAAATGTGTGATCCCATTGGATGCTCATGCGAGGATGGTTACATGCTTTCTTCCATAAATGGTCGATGCACCCTGGCCGATAAATGCCCTAGTAAGTGAAATCTTGTTTGTTGTTGTGAGTTTTTGTTATAAATGGAGACTGACTGGTTCAGCTAATGGATCTCTTTTTGTTTTGGGACACTTTAGTGTAGATCCCCTTATACATCTACGGCCTAGAGACTTTCGACTTTAACTAAAACACAGACAGAGTGCATGCTCTGAAATTCCATTTGTCCTTTTTAGCTGACTTGGGAAATGTATATTCCCAAGTCGTTTATGTATTTTGAAGGGGACTATGTGAGGTTAGCTTCATACCTATTAAACTTAATTTTCTTTTTTTGCGTAGATATTTAACCAGCTTTAACAATCTTACATAGAATACATTGTGTTAATTAAAGCGGCGACTTTGTAGTATCAGCAAGTTGGAGTCGCATGTTATAATATTTAATATTTTGTTTTCCTAGATGGTAACCCATGTGGTAAAAATGCACACTTCGTACCGTGTAAGGTAAACTGCCCTCGCGATTATTGTCCCGTGGACGACAGCAGAGCCATAGTTCAATGTGATCCTCCCAAACAATGTCTCTCTGGCTGTGTTTGCAATCTGAATCACAAAAGGAAGAGCTACGACGATCCCCGATGCATCGTGTCTTCAGATTGTCGTAAGTGAAGTTTAATGTTAATGCATTTTGTATCTATAAGCTGCAGAAAATAGATTATTGAGGGTTTAAATCCTTCCCAATTCAGATACAATAATGGATAAAGTTTATGATTGCCAATAAAATGCCAAGCAGGATCGTGATTGTTTAAAATATCTTTTTGAATTATTGTTGAACATTGTAGCTCCTGTTAATTGCACTAGACCTAATGAAGAGTGGGATCGGTGCAAGTCAGCTTGTCTAGCAGAAAACTGTGAGGATGCCAACAATCAGCCGATTACGTGCAACACTCTGCTACTTGACTGCCAGCCCGGATGCATCTGTAAGAAGAATCACTTCAGAAATAAATTTGGAATATGCGTTCCTGCTAGAAAATGTCGTAAGTTACGCTTAATTTGAACTTTCAGCCCCTACATTTTCTTATCTCTCCTTTTGGGTCAATCTCCTTTTTATAGCCACGCCAAAATGTCATACGCAAGCGAAGGTCTCTTCTACTCTCCTTCCAGTTATTTAAATATTCTTGGTTACTAATTTATGTGTGTAAAAATAACATTCATACAATATTCGCAAGTTTATAGGTAGAAAAACAGAACTTGCTACAATTCTTGCCGACGTATTTTGCTTCGTCCGCCTTCATTTATCGTCTCATACACGCGAAAATAGGACATAATCGTAATACATAAGTAGAAATTTACACAAAAACGCGATAGATTACATATTGTCTGATTTATGAATGATTTTAATGTCCATGATATCGATATTATAAACAGGGCACTTTAAAACCACAACATAGCAGCCATCATTGTTGTCGTTAATACGTTGTCATTTGACTGTCTCCATCTACACGGACCAGCCTCGATGATACACGTGCTGCCTTATAGTCAACCCTGCAAAACTATCCATAAGTACTCATATTATAAATGCGAAAGGTACTCTGTCTCTTAATCTGTTAGGTTGTTACCTTTTCAGCCTAAACCGCTGAGCAGAATCGATCAAATTTGGCAATAAAATAGAAGGTATCCTGAGAAAGGACGAAGGTTACCTTTTACCTCAAAAAGTCCTTTGGGATCTGAGTGAAACTGCGGGCAACAGTTGTAAATATATAATTAAAATTCCGCTGAAGCCGCGGGTCGTCCTCGTCATAGTTAAATGATTTTATGGTAACATTAACTTATAGCACATGAACTAATAGCAAATAAATATTATTTTTTTGTAGCTTGCCCAATCTCTGACAAATGTAAAAGAACTTGCGCGATGCCGAACCCTCCAAACTGCGATTATCGCGATCCACCTAAATCTAATATAGATGGGTGTGAATGTAAAGACGGTCAGATTCTATCGGAATTAGGAGGCAAATGCATCAACATTGAGGATTGTCCAAGTAAGTAACTCTATTTTTTACAAATTTTGTCGAGTTTTATTGATATTATTTATTTTCCGAGGCGTCGAATCCTTTATAGCATCCATGGTCACAGGAAAATGGTAAAGTTACTCACTGTGCTACCTTACAGATACGTTATTTTTAGTAATCCGATTCACACAGAGTGAGCTCGCTATGTCCAATAAAAAATGTTTTATTTCAATGACTAATATTCGCGAAAGCGTCAGAAACCGTTTTACGGTACAGTTACTGAACTTGTAAAGTGTAACGACATTTATACCGCAACTTTTAACTATCTCTGCACGAAAACAACTAGCAGTTCAAACGAGAAATAAAAGAATGCATCTCCCTTCAACTCGTTTTAAAATCTGACAGAGGCTCTTCTTCACTTCTTCCCAATCTATAAAAAAGAAAATTCTATAAAAATGTTGTAAGCTTGGCACTAAAAACATCTCTCATTTTCAGAGGACCTAGGCTGCAACGGTGATCCCCACTCAAGAGCCACTCTGTGTCCCAACCCATGTCCTTCTACTTGTGATGCACCAAACGCCACTCCTTGCAAAAAAATGTGTGATCCCATTGGATGCTCATGCGAGGATGGTTACATGCTTTCTTCCATAAATGGTCGATGCACCCTGGCCGATAAATGCCCTAGTAAGTGAAATCTTGTTTGTTGTTGTGAGTTTTTGTTATAAATGGAGACTGACTGGTTCAGCTAATGGATCTCTTTTTGTTTTGGGACACTTTAGTGCAGATCCCCTTATACATCTACGGCCTAGAGACTTTCGACTTTAACTAAAACACAGACAGAGTGCATGCTCTGAAATTCCATTTGTCCTTTTTAGCTGACTTGGGAAATGTATATTCCCATGTCGTTTATGTATTTTGAAGGGGACTATGTGAGGTTAGCTTCATACCTATTAAACTTAATTTTCTTTTTTTGCGTAGATATTTAACCAGCTTTAACAATCTTACATAGAATACATAGTGTTAATTAAAGCGGCGACTTTGTAGTATCAGCAAGTTGGAGTCGCATGTTATAATATTTAATATTTTGTTTTCCTAGATGGTAACCCATGTGGTAAAAATGCACACTTCGTACCGTGTAAGGTAAACTGCCCTCGCGATTATTGTCCCGTGGACGACAGCAGAGCCATAGTTCAATGTGATCCTCCCAAACAATGTCTCTCTGGCTGTGTTTGCAATCTGAATCACAAAAGGAAGAGCTACGACGATCCCCGATGCATCGTGTCTTCAGATTGTCGTAAGTGAAGTTTAATGTTAATGCATTTTGTATCTATAAGCTGCAGAAAATAGATTATTGAGGGTTTAAATCCTTCCCAATTCAGATACAATAATGGATAAAGTTTATGATTGACAATAAAATGCCAAGCAGGATCGTGATTGTTTAAAATATCTTTTTGAATTATTGTTGAACATTGCAGCTCCTGTTAATTGCACTAGACCTAATGAAGAGTGGGATCGGTGCAAGTCAGCTTGTCTAGCAGAAAACTGTGAGGATGCCAACAATCAGCCGATTACGTGCAACACTCTGCTACTTGACTGCCAGCCCGGATGCATCTGTAAGAAGAATCACTTCAGAAATAAATTTGGAATATGCGTTCCTGCTAGAAAATGTCGTAAGTTACGCTTAATTTGAACTTTCAGCCCCTACATTTTCTTATCTCTCCTTTTGGGTCAATCTCCTTTTTGTAGCCACGCCAAAATGTCATGCGCAAGCGAAGGTCTCTTCTACTCTCCTTCCAGTTATTTAAATATTCTTGGTTACTAATTTATGTGTGTAGAAATAACATTCATACAATATTCGCAAGTTTATAGGTAGAAAAACAGAACTTGCTAGAATTCTTGCCGACGTATTTTGCTTCGTCCACCTTCATTTATCGTCTCATACACGCGAAAATAGGACATAATCGTAATACATAAGTAGAAATTTACACAAAAACGCGATAGATTACATATTGTCTGATTTATGAATGATTTTAATGTCCATGATATCGATATTATAAACAGGGCACTTTAAAATCACAACATAGTAGCCATCATTGTTGTCGCTAATACGTTGTCATTTGACTGTCTCCATCTACACGGACCAGCCTCGATGATACACGTGCTGCCTTATAGTCAACCCTGCAAAACTATCCATAAGTACTCATATTATAAATGCGAAAGGTACTCTGTCTCTTAATCTGTTAGGTTGTTACCTTTTCAGCCTAAACCGCTGAGCAGAATCGATCAAATTTGGCAATGAAATAGAAGGTATCCTGAGAAAGGACAAAGGTTACCTTTTACCTCAAAAAGTCCTTTGGGATCTGAATAAAACTGCGGGCAACAGTTGTAAATATATAATTAAAATTCCGCTGAAGCCGCGGGTCGTCCTCGTCATAGTTAAATGATTTTATGGTAACATTAACTTATAGCACATGAACTAATAGCAAATAAATATTATTTTTTTGTAGCTTGCCCAATCTCTGACAAATGTAAAAGAACTTGTGCGATGCCGAACCCTCCAAACTGCGATTATCGCGATCCACCTAAATCTAATATAGATGGGTGTGAATGTAAACACGGTCAGATTCTATCGGAATTAGGAGGCAAATGCATCAACATTGAGGATTGTCCAAGTAAGTAACACTATTTTTTACAAATTTTGTCGAGTTTTATTGATATTATTTATTTTCCGAGGCGTCGAATCCTTTATAGCATCCATGGTCACAGGAAAATGGTAAAGTTACTCACTGTGCTACCTTACAGATACGTTATTTTTAGTAATCCGATTCACACAGAGTGAGCTCGCTGTGTCCAAAAAAATTGTTTTATTTCAATGACTAATATTCGCGAAAGCGTCAGAATCCGTTTTACGGTACGGTTACTGAACTTGTAAAGTGTAGCGACATTTATAGCGCAACTTTTAACTATCTCTGCACGAAAACAACTAGCAGTTCAAACGAGACATAAAAGAATGCATCTCCCTTCAACTCGTTTTAAAATCTGACAGAGGCTCTTCTTCACTTCTTCCCAATCTATAAAAAAGAAAATTCTATAAAAATGTTGTAAGCTTGGCACTAAAAACATCTCTCATTTTCAGAGGACCTAGGCTGCAACGGTGATCCCCACTCAAGAGCCACTCTGTGTCCCAACCCATGTCCTTCTACTTGTGATGCACCAAACGCCACTCCTTGCAAAAAAATGTGTGATCCCATTGGATGCTCATGCGAGGATGGTTACATGCTTTCTTCCATAAATGGTCGATGCACCCTGGCCGATAAATGCCCTAGTAAGTGAAACTTGTTTATTGTTGTGAGTTTTTGTTATAAATGGAGACTGACTGGTTCAGCTAATGGATCTCTTTTTGTTTTGGGACACTTTAGTGCAGATCCCCTTATACATCTACGACCTAGTGACTTTCGACTTTAACTAAAACACAGACAGAGTGCATGCTCTGAAATTCCATTTGTCCTTTTTAGCTGACTTGGGAAATGTATATTCCCAAGTCGTTTATGTATTTTGAAGGGGACTATGTGAGGTTAGCTTCATACCTATTAAACTTAATTTTCTTTTTTTGCGTAGATATTTAACCAGTTTTAACAATCTTACATAGAATACATAGTGTTAATTAAATCGGCAACTTTGTAGTATCAGCAAGTTGGAGTCGCATGTTATAATATTTAATATTTTGTTTTCCTAGATGGTAACCCATGTGGTAAAAATGCACACTTCGTACCGTGTAAGGTAAACTGCCCTCGCGATTATTGTCCCGTGGACGACAGCAGAGCCATAGTTCAATGTGATCCTCCCAAACAATGTCTCTCTGGCTGTGTTTGCAATCTGAATCACAAAAGGAAGAGCTACGACGATCCCCGATGCATCGTGTCGTCAGATTGCCGTAAGTGAAGTTTGATATTAATTTCATTTTCCATTTGTAAAAAAAAAATCATATTTAACTGTATGAAACTTTTCCAATATAACGGATCAATTTTATGATTGCTAATAAAATGCTAAGGATCATGATTGTAGGAAGTAGGTTCATATTTTCGTCATGATTCCGAGTATATGGCTCCTAGGTTCTCTTATTTTGAACTCCCTAAAGCATGTGCATTAGCATACAGTCAAAGAACAGTTAGGTATACATATGACTACCGACATATATGTTTTGACCCAGATTGTTTAATAATGTATAACACAGTATGTATCAAAATTCAGGTGTTGTTAGCTGCCTACATACCTAACCCTATGGCGAATAATTATCATTTATAATGTAATGTGTCAAGACGCACATGTTGTTCGCAGCTTGGTAACTCTTTCGTCAACTGTACAGATGCCAGCAGGTCAAGCTATCCAAACCTGTCAAATTTTCACGATTGAATATGAACCTTATTTCTTTGCATTAAAGTTGAAAATGGTAGCTTGATGTGCTGTCCTCTGTACATTCGTGTCACGATTGATTAAAATATTCAAGGACTGTGTTGGTTCGGTTGTGGTTTTTTATGTTACTGAATTATTTTTTAATATTGCAGCCCCTGTTTGTTGCACAAGACCTGATGAAGAGTGGCATAAGTGCCCGTCAGCTTGTCTAGCAGAGAACTGTGAGGATGTTGACAATCAGCCGAGTACTTGCAACACTCTGGTACTTGACTGCCAGCCCGCTTGCATCTGCAAGAAGAATCATTTCAGAAATGATAGCGGAATATGCATTCCTGCTGGAAAATGTCGTAAGTTACGTTTTATCAAAAACTCTTCGATATTGTAGAGTACTGGATAGTACTGCTTTTTTGGCAGTCAGTTGCAACTTTACACTGTGTGAGCGTGTGATCAGTAGCTATACAGTTTTTTGGAAGCTGAATGAGTCACTTTATGAACTAAAGTCGGCACACAACAAAATCAGTGTACAGCATACAGAAAAAAACCAGAGACGCTATAATCTGTCGTCCTTATCTCCCGTTAGAGCTACAGTGATTTCGTTTGATTTTACGTTTTCAGCTTTTTGCAGCGGTTAAAGTGACCACCTCACCACTACAATTGCGCTGGGTGTCGTCGGTTTGATGCCCACCCGAGGCAAATCTATGTGTGATCCACAAATATTTGCCTTTAATTGTTGACCTCATTAGTAGTAATTCCGGTTTTTATTTTAGGTGTCTTAAGTTCATAATGGTTTTTTTAATTTATATTTCATTTTTTTGCAGCCTGCTGAGGACCCGTATATCTGTCAAGACCTATTCCTCTCAATGTCTTTCAAGATTATAATTTAGCAATTTCAAAATTTCCTGTTTTGTTTCTATGTCATAATTATTTAAATTGAGTCAAATTTTTAATCCTGGTCAGTAAATATATTCCCAAAAGAGCTGATTGTATTTTTATTTATTACGGTGCTGTGATAGCCTAGTAGTGTGACCGTTGACTGCCAAGTCGAAGGTCTCGAGTTTGAATTAAACCTCTGACTTATTAATTATCATTCGCTTAATACAGTGAAGGAAAATATCGTGAGGAAATTTGCGAGTCTTAGAGATTTTTCTCGACGGTGCGTGAAGTCTGCCAACACTCACTAGGCCAGCGCGCAGCGTGGTGCTGTGCCTAATCCCTCTTAAACTGAGAGGAGACCCGTGCCCAGCAGTGGGACAGTAGGGGAGATTCTGCTATATTGTAGCGTTGGTTTAATCGTACCACTGCAATATTTTCTACGAAATGACTTTATTTTTTCGAATGACCACATTTTTTGCACGCAGGCGCCACGCTTTGAATGCAACCCATTGGCTAAAATTATTTTAAATATATATATATTTTATTTTAGTGCAGTCTCCAATACATGGGTGAAGATGACGTATTTTTATTTCAACAAATTTTTGTTTGCCCTTACAAAGTAGGTATAATAAATTCAAGGTCTCATGAATCAAATGAACACTACAAATTTTTCTTCAAAAACTTTTTCTTGGATGGAGACAAATCGGCTCATCCGTCTTACGCTAGTTTTGTTTCGAAAAATTTCGGTCTAAGTTGGTTTATGCAATTAGTATCAGAAAGGTCGAATATTTTTTATACAATGTATCAAGATATTAAGTATGTATATAATATACTAAGAATATATAAAGAGAATGTGTACCTATTAATAAAGAGGGTTAGGTCCAAAGTAGGTATACAAAATAATAATAATAGATGATATTTAATATTTCGGGGTCGACTCTATTGCCATTAATCAGGCACAAATCTAAACTCGAGCTGGTTCTGAGGATTTAATAGAATAATCAATCACACTTTGCTAGACCTGGGAATCGAATCCAGGATCTCGAGCATAGCAGTCACGCTAACATCCACTCGGCTTTTGAGGCAGTTAGTTAATTTTGCAGCACTATAACAAGCATTAAAAAAAGCTTTTAAATGCTACGTTGAAGTAAACATCAAGTACTTTTCTCCTTATAGGTCCATTTGGAATAACTCTGAACTTGAACTTTTCCCGGTAATAGGAGTTGAGTTAAAGAAACAAACGCTCAAAGAAGATGCGGAATTTAATATTGCGAATGTTTTAAAAAATACAGCTGTACTTGCAGTATGAACTCATTGTATATTCCTTAAAAATTCCAATTTCCGATTTCCGAAGCAGAAATTCCCGTTTTAATTGTTACATAAAAAAATGGGATTTGACAAAATAGTCATAAGCACTTGTTCAGCTATTTATTTCTTTATTAATATACGCTTTATTGCACACCAAAAACACAATTACAAACATTATATAACAAATAAGAGTAGGTACAATGGGTGGTCTTATCACACAAGGTGATCTCTTCCAGACAACCTTTGGAAGAAACGAAACACCCAGGGTAGTTTAGGCGTACTATTATGTATGTGTAAAATAATAAGCTATGATGCAATGCAGTCGACCAAGAAGCACGATTACCTTTTTTTTTACTATCGTCATGGTCTTGGTATCCGTGAAATTACCGACGACGGTACCTGACGATGTCTGTGATCTAGTGGTTCGAGTACCGGACTGCTGATCATGGGGTCGTGGGTTCGATTCCCACAGGACACAAATATATGTGTGGGTAAAACATGAGTATTTCTGTTTGTCTGGGTGTTTCATATGTATTATAAGTATATATTTACAAAAAAAAAGTATATAAGTATTATATCCATTGTCTAGTACCCATAGTACAAGCTCTGCTTAGTTTGGGACTAAGATGGTGTTGTGTAAAAATGTCCCAAAAAATAAAAATAAAAATATTATTATAATTCTTTAGCACAAGCTTCCCTCTTCTATTCATGAAGCAATTATACCATAACCAATAATATTTATTTATTGAAATATTTAATATTTCGATTCATATTTCGATATTCAGCACGACCATGACGTAAGCATGCTTGCCTAGAAATAACCTCCTCACGAATATAGTACCTACCTTGCGTCATAGTTCAATGCTGCCAATCCTATATATTTCATTTTTTTTTTAAATTAATTCGAGTCCTACATCTCTTAGCCAGAAAGCCACATCTATTTTTGTGTTAGTACTACATAGTATATATTGCTGTTTTTAATAAGGGTAACGTATGATACCTATTTAGTTGTCATCGTTGTAAACGGGAGTCAAGGATTAAAGCTGAAAACCAGCGCTTGGGAACCCGTAGGGGCCCTTAAGCATAAGCTGACGCTTTAACCTTTTGCTTTCGGTATTATAGTTAGTTTGCAAGTACCTAATTGCTACAATGTTGGCTGTAATATCGAAAACAATAAATCTCTATTCATTCATTCATTCATTCATTCATTCATTCACTACCGAATGTATGCAACGAATTTAAATCTCATGAAACTCAGTCTGTTACGCCTTCACACCTCAACCGCAGAGTTTTTCTTTATACTACTAAGGTGGCAAACAAGCGTACGGTCCACCTGATGGTAAGCGGTTACCGTCACTTGCATGTTGCCGACCCTGTAAAACAAAAGAGGAATAATTGGTTTGGCAGTATAAGGGTCAAAGTCCCCTCACTGCCAACACAACGTTTCCTCGTGGAGCACTGGCAACCTTGCTCACCGTAAGAAACACAACACAGCTCCAAGCAGTGTTATTTTACTTCGATTTTCTTCAAGGCGGAGGTAATTCCACAGTCGGGCAGCTCCAATTTGAGTGGAATAATTCCCACTATACCTCTCTTAAAATTATTTTCGATTTTGACAAAATTTGTTACAGAGATATATTAGACCTTGGAAAATGACATAGGCTACCTTTTGTCTTAAAATGCCCTTTGAAATGCAGGTAAAACCGCGGGCAACAGCAAGCACGCTATAATTTTGCTATAATACGTTCTAGATTGTTAGAACCTGAATATCTTCAAGATATCTTTTTAAGTGTACTTCCAAATTGAACCTCAACCAGCTTGATATAAAATTCGAAATTGAAACCTTTATTCTTCAACAAAATAACTGTCAAATATCGAAAGTTATAAAAGTTTTAGTACCCACGAAGTGAACAACTTCGTCGGACGTGTAATATCTTTGTGTCATTTTGAATCAAATTTTAAAGCATTATTATTAGAACGCATTATTCAAATTTATTCTTGATAAGACTGAGGAATAATATATTATGCCTACTTCCTTATTAATATTATAAATGCGAAAGTAACTCTGTCTATCTGTCTTGCATTCACGCCTAAGGGTTAGTTCACACTGAGACGCGACATGATGTGACATTGTCGCCATTCCGCCACCAGGACCTGATAGAGCTCCAACCGGCGCAGCGTGATCTGCCGCTGCGCCAGTCCCGCGCTCCGCGTCCGCTCCTCCTCGCGCCACAGATACGCGAGCGCTCTCGCCTCCAGGTCCCAGGGCGGGAATCCGGCCAGCACACAAGCCGCCTCGTGGGAGATCGTGCGATAGCCTCGGACGACTCTGACGGCCATCGCCCTTTGCGGTTTCCGCAGCACCGCGAAAAACGATACATCACGAAAAACCTAGTACCTAAATCTTGTTTCATCAATAGATCGCATTAAGGAATTTAAATGATAAATAAATATTTTGGGACATTTTACACAGCGCCATCTAGTCCCAAACTAAGCAGAGCTTGTACTATGGGTACTAGACTAATGAGTGTCTTTTATAGCACACGACGTGTTACATTATATGCTTAGGTATATTATCTTGGTAACAATAATACATAAGAAACACCCAGACAAACACAAACACTTTTGTGTCCTGTGGGAATCGAACCCACGACCTTATGATCAGCAGTCCGGTTCGCGAAGAACTAAACCACAGAGGTCGTCATTGATAGACTTGCCATGTTAAAAATGTTTCCTTACGGTAAATAATACCTGTTTTCTAAACCATAAACTATATTCACTTCTGACGCTCGGTATGAAAATAGAAGAAGAAAAATTGTACAGCATCTACGACTCGTTTATACGCGAAGAATCTCTGCATTGTGAAGGAAGGTTTTTGTGTGAGCCATAAATCAATCTGCGGCGAAAAGATTCCCCTAAACTTTTTGCTTCGATCCACGTTCAGATATAGATAGCAAGTTTTTTAAATGCGAATAAATTACAGGATCTTTCAGATAAAAATGTAGCTAGATTTACAATAACATGCATATCTACCTACTTTGTAGTTGTAGTATCGACTAGTTAAAAATCCTGGTCATTTTACTTAGCGTTTTTATTAGACTACTCGTATCGTATTGACCTGCTACACGAATACAAGACAGTAGATCAATTTCAATACCTTGGCTCGGTCATAAATAATAAAGGTAGCTGCGAACCAGAAGTAAGAAGGCGAATAGGCATGGCTAAAACAGCAATGACTCAATTGAGCAAAATATGGAAAGACAGAAATATCACCAATCGGACAAAAATCAACTTGGTCCGCACGCTTGTCTTCTCCGTATTTCTTTATGGAGCTGAGACGTGGACTTTGAAGGCGGCCGACAGACACAGAATCGAAGCCTTTGAAATGTGGTGCTGGCGCCGTTTACTAAGAATCCCATGGACGGCGCATCGCACAAATGTCTCGGTCCTTAAAGAATTAAAAATCAATAAAACTCAACGACTGTCGTCAACCTGCCTACAGCGCATGATGCGATATTTTGGCCACATTGCCCGTAGAAATCCCGGTAATCTGGAGCGATTGATGGTGACAGGAAAAGTCGAGGGCAAAAGATCTAGAGGACGGAGCCCAAAACGTTGGACGGATCAGATATCCGAACAGCTGGAGATACCAGTCAGTGCCGCACTCCATCAAGCGGCTGATCGTAACAGATGGAGGCACATTATCGATAGACTAAAACAGAGTCACGATCCTCAGCAGTGAGGGAACGACTGAGAAGAAGAAGAAGAAGATCGTATTGTCGGTAAATCTATCGATATTTCCCGACAATACCGATCAATACAAATCAGCCTATTATTGCGTATAGGTACCAATGTATCTATACGCAATAATAGAGTGATCTGTATTCCTAATTTTTTTTTGGAAAACTTGTTAGAGAGTATTTTCAGGAAATAAAGTACTTTTTACACGGAAAAATAAATTAAGTACCTACAAAAATATTTGGTGTTCAGAAAGTACGAGTAAGTCCTATAAAAATCGCAACATTACACTTTTATTGAAAGAGAAAAACATTCCATATATTTGCTCCTTCTCTTAAAACCCCATCAAAACTATCGTTCGGTATAACAAGTCCAAGAAAACTCGTAAAAGAAAGCCCAGTCCGAATACACTTGATCTGTACTCGTACGAGACGGACCGTCAACTGCGTAACGTTCGATTAATCAGTCTTATTAGTTCCTCCACCGAAACTCTAACTAAATAATTGGTTACGATAAATGTTATTCTGCGGATTGTAATTGGTTTTCGTCTTATTTGTTTGTTCGCTGTTGATTTTTCTTTTATTTCTTTGATTATGTTGGCAGTGTGCGCGTTGTTTTTGTTTGTGTGGGTTATTTTGTGATTTATAGAGCGACGATAGCTTGGGATATAATTGTCTGAGATCTTATTTGATTTTGACTTAGGTCATTGTTCTTTTTGATTTGAAAATGAGATTCTTTGATTTCAAGATGAGATTGTGTGTAAATAAAACCTTTAATTATTGTGTTATTAAGTTTTCCAAAGGTGACATAATAAATTCGTACCAGACTTTTTTGACTTATATATTTATAAAATATACGTATATTTTATTAATATATTAGTATTATTATTAAATTAAATATACTTATGTATATTTTGTCAATATGTAGGGCTGCCGTCCTGTATGGGTCAGAATATTGGGCTACAAAAGGGATGCATGAAAGGCAATTGCATGTCACCGAGATGAGAATGCTACGAGGAATGTGTTGGGTTACCAGAATGGACAAGGTGAGGAATGAGTATATATAAGAGGAAGTATGAAAGTGGCACATCAAAGCTTTGCAGTAATAGCTTGTCGTGGTATGGACATGTGATGCATAGAAGTGAAGACCATATTACCAGGAAGGTGCTTAGCATGAATTTAGATGGATATAAAGGAAGTGGGAGACCAAAGAAAAGATGGATAGACAGTTTGCGAGATGATATGGCTGCAACGGAAATGAATGATGAAATTACGGCTAAAAGAGATGTATAGAAGGAAAAGACATATTGCGCCGACCCCAAGTGATTTGGGATAAGAGTGGGAGTAATATTTTGGTGAATCATAATGTAATTTAAAGTAATAATGTAAATAACTTTACAAATATGATTTCTAATTAATTAAACCCTTAGCCATTATACGGGAAATATCGTTTTCATTTAGGTAGGTAGGTACATCATTGTTTTTATATAAGTCCTAGCTGTTTCCCACGGTTTCACCGGTATCCCAAACGGCTTTTGAAAACAAAAGGTAGCCTTAGTCCTTCTCCAAGTTCAAATCTATTTCTGCACCCAATTTAATCAAAATCGGTTCAGTGGTTTAGGCGTGAAAGGGTAACAGAAAGACAGACAGACAGTTACTTTCGCATTTATAATATTAAAAAGTAGCGGTAATTCTTCTTTCTTAACGTTGCTCCATGGCAGCAGTTTCCAGGGGTGATATTGTGAGTTCATTTACAAACACTCAGATCGGACACTTATGTATGTTTCGGCCGGACATTTTTTTTTAATGTACGGATACCGTACTTATGACATGGACCATAGCATGGAATCAGCTACTCTTAGATATAGCACAATGGCTCGTACCTATTTAACACGTTTTTTTCTTTTTAAAATTTTATTCTTATTCTTCAATATTTATACTTGCTTGATTTTATTACGTAAACCTAAGAAAATTTCATTATAATATTCTTTAGATTTGAACTAAAATAGAATAATGAATCCTTATTAAAATTACATCAAAGCAAATGAATGCTGAGTAAACGGGATTTCAACAAAGACATAAAGACTAGACTTCTTAGCATTAGGTACAAGGATGTACGCTGGGAAGAACGTCATTAAGAAAATATGAAGTCACTAGATTTTCCTTTGCTATTTTTTAGGATTTACTGGGCTTTGAAATCCCAGTTTTTTTTAATTATACTACCAACAACGTGCGAGCGTTATCACCTTCAGACGTCAGTTACCTCGTTTGCCCAATAATTTCACCAGCTTCAAATCAAAACACGATAAAGTTAGCGCATTGTCGTTTAGAATATTAATTTGGCAATGCGGTGGTTTGTACCAACCCAAAAAAATGGCAGCAGAGTTACCACATCGAAAAAAACGGAAATCAAATCATAATAGTAACTTTATTGTCCCAATAAACTTATAATACTAAAATAAATAAATAAATATTTTGGGACATTTTACACAGCACCATCTACTAGGTAAACAATGGATATAATACTTACCTATATACTTTTTTTTGTAAATAAATACTTATACTATATAACAAACATTGTATGTTCGTCACATAAATATTATTTTGTGTCCTGTGGGAATCGAACTCACGACCTTATGATCAGGAGTCCAGCACTCGAACCACTAGACCACAAAGGTCATCATACTATTATTTATTTTGGCACTAGCATCCACACTAGGATTTCTTGTGTCGTGTTATCGTGGAAGCTAGTTTCCCTCATCTAGAACATTGACTCTTATTATTAAATTATGTAATATAATAACTTAGTACTATGAGCACACTATGATGTTATAATTTATAACAAAAAAACGGAGTACATTTTTTATTTAAAATGTTAAGGGTTCCATACAATAAACTTTGAAGAACTCCCAAAATTCCTCTGGTCATCACCTGTCAGCCAGAATTTAACCGTACCATCATGCGTTTTTCTGTCAATATCTAGCCTGGCTAAAAATCTTTTGGTCTTTTATTTAGGTTTTTTAGGATCGTTTGCTTACATTGTATAAATAATTTTGACTGAATGCAATCAATATTTTTTATTATTATACTAAGTTAATCGGTCAGTCTTCGTTACAGTAGGTATCCTTCATATCTTCCAGAGTAAAACTTGTTTTTTTCAATGATTTCATCACAATATTTCCAAGTTCCTAGAATTTCTCTTTAGAAATTCCATTTTCCTGTAAATTAAGTAAAAGGACATGTTCTGAGAAAAATCTCCGCGCTTAAAAGGTTGATCAATGAATGAAAATGTTTTATTATTTATTACGCTTCTAAATTCTTTACATTTTAATGGGTACGTTTACAAAGACATAACACACAGCAATTAATCTGATTCAAATTCTCTTTAACGATTCATCAAAGTTTTTGCAAAATACTAAGGACTTTGCAGTTGCTCATATTGGGAAGGTAAATTTTTTGAGTTAGCTAGTAATTGATTATACTTACAACAATCGACAGGCAGAACGCACACCCTCAACTCATGATGGAAGACATATCCAGTCTTGCAATCACAGCTGTTATACCGGCAACCACTCCAGCAACCAGTTTTGTTGACATTTTGGTAGTCAGAGCAGGAGTTGCCGCAGTGGTTGCCACAGCCACTAGTCGCGTTAAAATCGCCGTTGCAGCTAGCTGTTGAGGGTTACAATATTATCATAATGTAAATTCAAAAGTCTAGGTATATTGTGTTGGCAACACCAAAATCAATATTTAAATTAATTTTAAATACAGCAACATTAAGATAATTTTGGTAACACTGATTGTGTTTAGGTCTAAACTCCGCCTCTTCCGATTCCTCTCTCTGCTCTGTTCGAACGCATTTTTGTACAACAGTGAAATGAATAAGGTTTTACTACTGCAAGATACTGGTAGGTATTATCACCTTTTCTCTAACACACAGTCCATTATTGTCAAAAACGTCCACATTATCAAGAAGACTTGTAGGATCTCGCCTTTCGACTCTATGTTTTCAGTTCCATAGCCATATCAAAACTGTGTCATAACTAAATTTCTTATTAAATCAAAGGAAATACAAATGGGAAGCTGGAGCACAAACTAAAACGACAGTAGGTAAATAAGTTTGTTATTGAAGCCAACCAAAGTCTGCAAGAAGTGATTCAAGTTTGTGGTCTACAACTGCGGGTTTGCGTGTTTAACGTACGTTGAGTTGGTTAAGTAACCTCCTTACTCATAATAAATTGTCATTAAACGCTTTATAATGCTATGACTAAGATTATCGTTATACGGTAGGGAAATAAAACTCATTTTAGCTTGAATGAGATGGTAAAAATGAATAACGTAACTGAGCCCATTAATTGTGGTTGATTATAAATGAGGAATACCAGGCAGCTGGTAAAACCGTCATATCTAATATTACGTTTGTACACGTGTAAATGTCTGTGTGAGCTAGTAGGGTTGTGTGTGTGACAGCAAACAGCAGCAGTAGCAGGGAGTATCTAACACTAAAGATGTCCTGGCAGTACGTAGTAGGTACTAGCCGTAATTTTGTAGTGTAACGCGCAGTTACTAGAAACATCTAGTTTGTTATCCATATTTACTTAATATGTGTTTATGATTAATGTAGCCGTCCGTAGATATAGCTTTTTTATACTCAATATCTTTGGTGGAGGCTTTTGCCAACTGGCAAAAATATCTTCAAAAAATAACCAAGAAGCAAATACTAGATTCTCTCTTTTCTCTTCTCTTTGATCATTTTGTATTTTTCGGCATTTTCCATGCTGATTTTAAAGTTATTTTAGCGAAGGAAAAATTCGACTGCGGACAGGATTGGAACATTCTTCTGGCTACGCTATGACCACTAAGCCACCGCGAGTCCCACCCGCCAGGTCGATATTTGCCAACACATTCTGAATTTATGTATTTATGTTTAATTTTTAAGTTTTACTCGATTAATTTTATATGAGATAGAATAATGTAAAGATCTGAATAAAAGGATATATTATTATAGATATTTGACGCATTGGATGTACCAGTGATGTAATGTTTTATATCGAAGGAAATGTTAAGGAATAATACTCAACATTCATGAATTTAATGCGATTTGCTATTTTGGTGATTTTTTTACATTTACCTTCCTTGAGGGAATTGCTGTTGTATGTACCTATTGTTTCTTTTAGATTGCTTTACCTCATCACCATTGTGTCTACTTAAAATGTATATTGTAACTACCTATACCTATTCTTGGCATATCGATCCTTTTGTGTGCATAAAAACAGATAGCAGGTTATAGTTTGTATTTTTCCTTTTCACATCCAAACCGCTGAACAGTCAAATAATCGATAAATATTGGCAAGAAGATAGAATATTTTGTTTCTAAAAGTTTTTGAGATAGCTGATGTTATAAGGAGTAACTTAGGCTACATTTAATTTAGAAAAAAAATTAAAGTTCCGCGATCACATATCCATCCATGCGAAGCCGGGACGGGCCGCCAGTACCTACTTAAATAAACCTTTTACTTAAATAAAAACTCTATACAAAACTTACGGCACTTAGACTTCGGTATGCACGTTCCATTAGCGTCTCGCACCAGTCCGTCTATGCACACACATTCCGGCCTGCATAGCGCAGTGGCCCCCCCACAAGGGATGGGGTGGCCCAGGTCCTCGCAAGTCTTCGGGCCGCAGTATGCGCACTCCACGCTCACTTCGTTTTCTTTACACACTGAGCGTTTCACGACTGGAAAATAAATAGTTTTTTTAAACATATTTTTACACGTAATTTATTGTGTGCATTGACTGGTTGCTGCGACGATATTGTAAAGGTGGTAGGGAAGAAACGAGAAACGAGTGGTAGCTACATGAAGAGGCCCTGGTCCAGCAGTGGACAACATTGGGCTGATGATGATGATGTTTGACTCGTTAGTCTAGTGTAGTGCTACTTAGTAATAGAGGTCTTGATTTCCATTCATGTAATGAATCTTTCATTAAGCTCGAGTTTGGATTTGTGCCTATTAATGGCTACCACTTCGGAGAATACAGGCATTATAGTGCTATGCACATTCAGCACCATGCGGGAACATACACGTGGGAATTTCATGCATGCGCAAAATCGCTCACTAGGTATAAAACTGATATAATTATAACCATCAACGAAATACCACTTGTCTTGATTATCGGTTTATTCAACAACTTTAATTTAAGGTTCATAATCATCATCATCAGCCTAAATTAGTCCACTGTTGGACGTAGGCCTCCCCTAATGCGCCATTTCACACTGTCCTCGGCTTTTCGCATCCAGCTTCTACCAGCAGCTTTAAGCACGAAAGCCTAATTCTTTTTTTTATCATCAAGATAAACCATATTCCACCGTTCACTATCACTGACTACTTTCTGCAGCACTCGACTTTTAATAGAATTTCGGGTTGCTGGTTGTCGATTAGGTTTATATTTCTATTTAAACTTCTAGATTTTTCCAGAGCTTATAGATCTTCAACGTCCAGATTCTCATAAGTATGTAGGTACCGCAAATATTTGATATGGAAAGCGTACAACATGTCTGTTACCTACGTGTTTCGTGTGCTTCCTCATAAAAATGCAACGGGAAGAATTTACAACAGGATATTGTAGATATTTTGTACCGGTATCAGTAATATTTCGCTACATTTTCCGTTTTGTACACGTCTTCCGTAGTGGTTAACATATCTCTCATATATATGGGATAAATTGAAATAACCTAACTGACGTGAAAATATATAACAATAAATACATATATAAATAAATTTTTGGTCAATTTTACACAGCACTATCTAGTCCCAAGCTAAGCAGAGCTTGTACTATGGGTACTAAACAATGGATATAGTACTTATATACTTTTTTTTGTAAATACATACTTATAATACATAAGAAACACCCAGACAAACATAAACACTTATTTTCATGACATAAATATTTGTGTCCTGTGTGAATCGAACCCACGATCTTGTGATCAGCAATCCGATACGCGTACCACTAGATCACAGACGTCGTCATAATGCCACAGTCTTTGTATATTAACTTTGTAATATTAGTCATTTTAAAATCGAGACGCCTATAATCTCGGCTTACCCGTGAGCTGATTCTGACGTTTCGTTTATCCTTAACAGCATCTATGCTATCTATGCTATGGATAAACGAAACGTCAGAATTGATAAAAAATAATAACAAAATAAAAAAAAATGTTTTGTTTTAAAGTGATGAGCTGTAGGTACAGTTAACAAAAGAGTTTGGTATACAGACAGTGAGCGAAATCTGCATCTTTACACGGACTGTGATTTAAATAATTAATGTGTAGCAGCTTACAATACCTGCGTTTTGACACATATTCCGTGATACATAATTACACAATCTTTAAAAAAACACGATGTTTAATTAGCTGCCTGTATACTTAACTCTTTTGTCGACCGTTAGTACAACGGTACACCTCTGCCTAACCCTTCGGAGAATACAGGCGTGATGGTATGTTTGTCGTAAGTGTTCGAACACCTTTAAAATTAAGATGAAAACAGCTTTTCTTAATTACAATTACCTACACAATTTAGCCTTCCGAACAGCTTACGGTTACGGTTAAAGATATTTATTTTTCCCAAAAGATTACAGTTATCACTTACAGAGAAAAATACAATAATTTACAAAAATATATTAACCAATTAGCGTAGTTAGTAGGGTAGTTGTAGAAAAAGTAGATAAATATAGTAAGATTTGTATCAGTGTTTTAAGTAAAAAAGTATTCGCACAGAAACAATGCATGTTTATTAAGGCCTATGACTTAGTGATCTGTAGTGAAGTGTCTTGTTCGAATTTTATGTTAATGCTATAATATTTTTTATTTACAATGTGTATTGTTTATTATAATTTGACTATTTCATATGTACTTAAGCATATTTTATAATGTATATACAAGTATGTATGTGTTTATTTTATTTTTTATATTTACTAGGTTTTATAGCAGATGTAATGTAGTATGGATATTGTGTTAATTAGTTTTTAATGTTAATAAAAAGCTTCAATTTTATTATACCCTTTATTTGCACTATTCTTTTTTTATGAGAAAGGGGGCAAACGAGCAAACGTATCACCTGATGGTAAGCGATTTCCGCCGCCCATGGACACCCGCAACCCCAGAGGAGAGAGGAGTACGCTCTGTTCTTGAAGGTTTCAAGGTCATATTGGTCGCGAAATACTGCATGCGACAGTTCATTCCACAGTTTAGTTGTGCGAGGCAGAAAGTTTCTAGAGAAGCGCACAGTAGTGGACTGCCAACCATCTAGTAGATGATGTCTGGCAGTTCTTTAACATTAATAGAGTTTAAATGTTCAAGTTAGTATCAATTTGGGCAAAAAAGTTGATATTAAAAGCAAAAGAGACTTACCCTCACTATGTATGAAATATACCCAATAAGTAGTCACTAGAAGTATCACAAACAACTTGGACATTTTAACAATAAATAAACGTCCACTACTGCCGTCGACTTTAACAGTAAGCAAAAAAGTTAATATTAAAAGCAAAAGAGACTCACCCTCACTATGTATGAAATATACCCAATAAGTGGTCACTAGAAGTATCACAAACAACTTGGACATTTTAACAATAAATAAACGTCCAGTGCTACCGTCGACTTTAACACAAGTGACATTATAGAAAACAATTTTAATTCCATTCAGAGTCTACTATGACATTCAACTTTTTCCTTTTGTATGACTAAGGCAAGGAATTACACAACTGTCTAGAGTTTTCCTTAAATTCTCGATGTCTTCAAGTTCAATTGCAGTGTAATTAGTTCGTTAATAAATTGTGAATCGAGACCAATTTTGATTTCTTGTAGTCATTGTGATTGTTTAAAGGAAAACTTAGTTGGGAAGCACGTGATTTTTGCTCACCTTTTGTTTTTGTGTAATTCCTTCCTTAAGACCTGAGGTAATGATGTTTTCTATAGCCGTGGTTGATGACATTATATAGTTTATGAATCATTGGCCGTGGTTATATACCTGACATGATTGTTTTTAGTAATAATAATAATTTATTTATTTGCTTGAAATATACCTACATTGAATTTGAAAGGTACCTACATTGGTAGATCTTAAAGTAATAACATTTGTTCTTCATATTTCGCCTACTTTATTCAGCATGCAAATATAATATAATTTGAAATTGCCTATGTGGATATAATAAGTTTAAATAAAATCTGTTAATACGTACAAATAGTAATAATTAAAACAATTTCAAACTATCTATTAAATGTCACGAGGTTTTAAATTATCGGATCTAATTAAATTTAAGTATTTTTTATTCAAGTCCTAAAGTTAGCTTGGATTTGTTCATTGACAGTATACATGTGTAAACCTAGTAATAACACTACTACTAATAAATACTACTACTAATTAAAAAAGCAATTCTTTTTAACTTAAAAAAATAAATAAAAAATCGGAATGGTAATCAATCTATCAATGTAATTAATTTTGTTAGTATTAAATAAGTAATTTACCTATTTGTTGAATTTTAGTAACCAATGTCGATAAAAAACCTATAACAAAACTACTGACAAAATTTATTTCTAGATCTTTCTGAAATATAAAATTTCACGAAATATTAACAATGAAGTCACCCATCCGCCACTAGTGGCTTCGAAAGTTGAAAATACGCAAATACCGTTCAAAATCCGAATACAGAAATTGGCCAATAGCAAATATGAAATCCTAAAGAATCGTCCTCTGTCACAATATCTTCGGGGAAAGACAGCTTCCCCTCAATACCCTCTATTTGTCTCAATGTACCCTCGGCGTCTATCGGATTTCTTGTGGAAAGCCTCTTATCGCGTTTCCTTCGTGTTTATAGTTTTTGCTTTGGTTGTGAAGTGTGTGAGTGCTTATGAATTCAATTTTTATTCTATCTACGTCTCTGATCGTAATTTAATGTATGATTCTGAAGGAGCAAGAACTTATTTTATTTCTTAAGAAATGTTTATCCTACTAATGCGATAAGGAACGCATTTTTCTTCTATCTTGGTACAAAGTCAGAGACTTTAAATTAATGAACAGGAATGCAATGCTTGGTGCTTTGCAATGAATGACTTAGGAAATGGCATATACCAGAACCGAAGTCGTACATTTTGACATAAAACGCTGACTTAGAATTTACTTATTCAGAGAAGGAAACATTCGACTATGGGCAGGATTAGAACCTGCGTCTTCTGGTTAGGTACACCAGACGCTATGACCAATGAGTCACCGCGAGTCCCACGCGCCAGGTTGAAATTTTCCTTTACATTCTGAATTTACGTCTTTATGGTGACGTTAGTAACACCTTAGAATTTACTTTTCAAATTACTAAGTACATAATTCCAAACTTTGTAATAAACACAGTTTTTCTATGTGAACATTAACTTGAATAAACAAATATGTTAATAAATATGATAACTTAATCAAATAAATCTACTGATTAAGATGCATGCAAGAAACTTTGATAGGAAACACTATTCACGAGTAACACTAATATAAATAACGGTAGTAAAAGCCGAAGCTGTTGCAAACTACTTAACTTTTTAGGTCGGTGTAATCTATTTCAGCTGTATGAAGTAGCTAAGTGTAGTCAGGAAACTTGAAGGAAAATAAATATCGTCGAATAAGAGTTGTAGGACCAACTTCCAAGTTGGATGCGGAAACAGTTTCAGAATATACGAGTGTGTTCGTTTAGTGAAAACAGGTACAGTATTCTCGTGTGTAAAGAGCTTTACGGACCGGTTTTGTGTATGTTTAAAACATTTGTGGAGTTGTTGAAACTTCGCTATTTGAGTGAGCGTTGTTACTATTGGAACTTTGATCAACTCTGCCACGAGACTGTAAATACTCCTAAGAATAAAAATTAAAGTAATCAAATTGATCCATGTATTACTTGCATTTCAAATAATGCTTATATTTAGTTGATTACGGAAACAAACGGCATGATATCTTCATGTCGTTTACGTAACATAACATACCATCACGCCTGTATTCCCCGAAGGGTTAGGCAGAGGTGTACTAATGTACACCCACATTTCGCCGGTATGTTTAGGTCCCATGTAATAGGGGGCGAGCCTATTGCCATTAACCGGGCACAAATCCAGACTCCGAGCTGCTACTGAGAATTTCATAGAAAAACCCAATAACACTTTGCTTGACCTGGGGATCGAACCCAGGACCTCTAGCGTAGCAGTCGCGCCTAGGACCACTAGACTAATGAGGCAGTCCTTTACGTTTTAAGAAGAAATCGTAATCATTCAGTTCAACATTTTCAGCTTTAAATAACCACTTCCCTATTAATATTATAAATGCGACAGTCACTCTGGCAGTCTGTAAGTTACGAATTTACGCCGCTGAACTGATTTTGATGAAATTTGGTACAGAGATAGACTAGACCTTGGAAAAGGACTTATGCTACCTTTTGATTTGCTCTGTACCAGAAGAAAGAAAATGTATTTATTATCGCACTAATAAGGACGCAGTGATAGCCTAGTGGTATGACCATTGGACTGCCAAGTCGAAGGTTTCGAGTTCGAACCCAAGGCGCGCACCTCTGACTTTTCGAATTCATGTGCGTATTAATAATTAATTATCACTCGCTTAAACGGTGAAGGAAAACATCGGGAGGAAACCTGCATACCTTAGAGATTTTTTTCGACGGTTTGTGAAGTCTGCCAACCCGCACTTGGCCAGCGTGGTGGACTATAGCCTAATCCCTCTCAATATGAGAGGAGACCCGTGCCCAGCAGTGGGACAGTATATGGGTTGATGATGATAATGATGAATAAGGACGCACAACTCTTGGATCAAAAGCCAATGTGTCAAAAATAAAATTATAAAAAATAACAATGCCACCTGACTACGTGACCACAGCAAAGTAAGGTCAAGTGCCGTACCTCTGTACTGATAACTTTTCTGAATCTGTTTTTAGATGCAAGTGCAAATCATATTAGTAATTAGTGTAAGTTATTTCCTATACCTAAAGTTCATTCGCGACCACATGTCATTGTAGAAAAGTGATAGACTGATTCGTTTTAAATAAAGAGTGTCTATTTTTAGCGTTAAGCTGCTTCAAAAAATGTATGGACGTTCGGAACATCAACTTTAATTGAATTTCAGAATTATTTGTACAGTCACGCACGAGTATCAATATGTATAGACTTAGCGAAATTCTAAAGCGATTTTCTCTTAAGGTTTTGACTGAAATTGTATGGTGTAACGAAAATAGTATTTTCAAAACTATACTATAATGTTATTAGTCTTATCTTGAGATAAGACTAATAAAAGTGTAAAATGTCAACAGCGATTTTTCCGCGAAACGATGATAGTAAGTTTGAACTTACTGTCATCGTTTCGCGGAAAAATCGCTGTTGACTTTTAGTTAGTGTATACATATTTGTGCTCATTATTGTACATTGAAGAGATATTATGACGTCATCAGCATCGTACTTACATTTTCTCAACTATGTCGCGGTCAGCTTCCATTGTAATGAGTTAAATGAAAAATGATACCAAATTATTTTAGTAAATAGATCTTTTTAAAGACACTTTTACAAGTAAATATTTAATTAATACTAGATGGTGTCCGCATTTCCTAGCTGACGACTTTTATGAAGAAACGCCGAAACAAATTCAGAGAATCACAGTCTCTTTTAAAGTCCAGACAGTAACGAGTAACAATATTCAATGCTTAATAAATGTGTTTTACAATGTAGGCAAATCTGAACTGGACTTTTTGAAGAAAGAGCTATAGCAGTTTTGATTTGACCAGTACTTATTGATGGCAGGCATACATCAGTCTTCGTGTAGCTCAACCATTATTTAGGGAGATCAATATAAGTTGCAGTTGATATTATTCTCTCTCTTTAGAGCAAGTCCTACATCAAGGGTGATTTTACAAACATATAATTAACTCCCATATTAATTAAAACCCAAAGTAATTGTGAGACACATAAAGATTAGTTTTGGGTGGGAATTTAACCCACGAGACGAGGTGACCACTTTAACCGCTAAACTAAACGAGCAGTTAACTCAACAGTTCAATACAAGACAAGGATCAATTAGCACTAGCAGATTAAATAGAAAGAAAATTGTTTTGATACTTCAAAGTGTCAAAGTTTATTTTTTTAATATAAAAAAACCTGAAAATATTCTTCTTACAGAGGCACATCAAGCTACCACAATCTGTCAAATTTCTTTGATTGATTTTGACAATTTCATCTAATACAAAACAGTAAGGTTAATTATCCAATTTGGAAAATTTAAAAGTTTTTGATAGCTTGACCTGCTGGCGTCTGTATGTAGTACTGTGGCTTCCGTTTTAATCAGGTTCTTAGTAACTAAGTCGGGAGGCTTGGGATCAAGTAAAGTGATGACAGAAGAAATTATGAACTTTGAGAGCTTAAGTTTCTTAACATCTTACTGCTATGACTGGAAAAGTTTCATCCGTTGGCATTCATGCTGTTCTTGATTGCATGCAGATTAAATCTAACTAGCTGTGCCCCGTGGTGTTACCTGCTTTGATCTCGTTTTTCTTATATATTTTTTTATAGTCATAAGATCAAGTTTCAATTGTTTTATTATGTAAGGATTTCTGTTTCTAAATCACCAACGATATAGGACTATTTTAGTAAGAATTAATTTTAGAAAGTTACTTAATATGATATAACTACGTTATGTTAGCAGTGGGCGGACTTTGGCCCATATACTGCCAACCCAACTATTGTTCTTTCGTTTTACAGCAACGCACAAGTGAGAAAAATTTATAAGGTATGCAAGAAAAAAGGTTACCTCAATATTTTCCTTCACAGTATAAGCAGTAAAGTGAGTGATAATTGTACGCATATGAATTCGATCTTGTGCGTTACCAGTGATGACATACGGCACAGAGACGTGGTCGCTCACTATGGGTCTCGTAAAGAAGCTCAAGGTCACTCAGCGAGCTATGGAGAGAGCTATGCTAGGTATTTCTCTACGTGATCAAATCAGAAATGAGGAGATCCGTATAAGAACGAAAGTTACCGACATAGCTGAAAGACTCAGCAAGCTTAAGTGGCAATGGGCGGGGCACATAGCTCGTAGAACTGATGGCCGCTGGGGCAAAAAGGTTCTCGAGTGGAGACCACGCACCGGAAAGCGCAGCGTGGGACGGCCTCCAACGAGATGGACGGACGACCTGGTAAAGGGCGCGGGAAGTCGTTGGATGCAGGCGGCTTGTAACCGGTCCTTGTGGAAGTCTATGGGGGAGGCCTTTGTTCAGCAGTGGACTTCCTGTGGCTGATATGATGATGATGATGATGATGAATTCGATCTCGAGACCTTTAACTTGGCAGTACAATGGTCAGATTATCACTGCTTAATTTAATTGCCTAGTGATAATTGTTATTACTCAGGCGATTTCGAAAAGCGCCTTTGACATTTACAATAGCATGCGAACGAAACTATTGTTGCGTGATTGTAAGTTGAAGGTGACACGGTCAACAAAGGTTATATGAATTGTATACAAGCTTTTGATCTGTATCCATACTATATTTCTAGGGTAAATGTTAAAAAAAAAATATAATTAATTATTATTGCCTTTATTTAAACTTAAACATATTTTTAAATATTTCATCGTAACATATAAAAAAAAACATTTAAAAATATCAAAAATAGAAACCCACCGGCATCGGGAGCAGGGTCCAAGCTACCGGTGGTCAGGGCCCCAGAGAAAGAAACCTCCTAACGATACGGGCCGTGTCCAAGAGTACGGCTTTCTGTATCAAGCCCTTGATCCAGCCATCCAACGAGAGCCTCCTTAGATGTTGGTCGAGGCTCTTGGCTATTAGGCCATTAATTAACTATTATTATTATATTATATAATAATATAATTCCTTGAAAATCTGTGAAAAAATAAGTCTCCCGCCAGGTCCATTGTAAAAGAGCACAGAGACGAACATTCTGAAGATTTTGATAGTAAGTACCTTTTGCAATATTACTGTTAAGGTATTGATTCGTATTCAGTAGTTTCAGTTGATCACGAATACAGATCAACACCTTATAAATGTCTATCATAGGAGTCATGAATTACTCATACATTCAGTTGAATATCCAGGAAAATCATTTAAAAATGCAACCAAAGCTACTCGACTCGACTACCAAAGATTAGTAACTATAAAGTCGCTTGAATTGAAACTATTCAATATAATCCGGACCCGCCTGAATAAAATCGAATAATTTAATAAACCCTAACTTCAACTTTTTCCATTTAAAATTGTGCTCCGGTTACAAAATTGCATAACTTGATGCAATTAAAGATGACTCGGGTAAAAAATTCAGCTCAGAAAACTCAGCTCTTTCAATAAAAAACTTTATTATGAAGGATAGAAACTTTTAATAATCCCCTGCGACAAACGTCGAGGACGTCCGAACGAGATCGTGTAACCTCATTTCACACTGAATGGGCGTTACCTAGGTACTCATTCATTTTTAAGGTGATAAGTAAGTTTATTATTAATGTGGTCATTTATTTGCACCTCTGAGATTTAAGGCGACACCACCAGGTTACACGAAAATATTACTTACAATTTTTGTTTCGTTGCCAGATTTTTTAGTTTTTTTTTTCTCTTTCTGTGTTTGGAAAATAACTACTCGTTGGGGACGTGTTCACGATATCCCATGGCTTTAACCATAATCTTGAAGGTCATTCCCAGGTCAAGCTCAGAGTTTGGATATCGGAAGCTTGCTCAATTACATGGGATCTAAACATACCGGGGAAGTGTGGGTGTACATTACTGTACACCTCTGCCTAACCCTTCGGGGAATACAGCCGTGATGGTATGTATTTTAATATATTATAATATACACAAGGTTTTTAACTTCAAAGATTTGGGTTTGGGTGGGAGTTGGGTTACATAATACTGTTTGGAGTCTTAACAATTGTCATTATTGATGAGTGATAGGCTAGTGATATGACCATGGACTGCCAAGTCAAGGGTCTCGAGTTCGAATCTGAAGCACGCACCTCTTCGAATTCATGTGCGTATTAATAATTAATTATCACTCGCTTAAACGGTGAAGGAAAACATTGTGAGGAAACCTGCATGCCTTAGAGATTTTTCTCGGCGGTGTGTGAATTTTGCCAACCTGCAGTAGGCCAGCGTGAGTGCCCAACAGTGGGACAGTGTATGGGTTGATGATGATGAGTGATACAGAATAATTCTCATTATTGATTTTCATTATTGAGGCGTGATTTCTTGTCTTCTGTGATTTATTACCATATAGTCCTCTTCACCGTATCCGGTGACAGCGACTCTGGCTAAGTCTATTTCCTGTCATGAGCTCTTAGATGGCTAGAAAATCCAAATTTAGTCCGGAAGACTCGATCACACCGTGCACAGAAAAGCTGATTGTGCTCGTTATAGGTGTAGGTATATGAAGGCTTTGGGCGACTTTTGCGAAGTTGACGCTTCCTGTCCAGATCTTCAAGGCGTTTTGTTTCAAAGCCTTCTGTCGCTTTATGAATTGAGGAGCGCCATCTTTCACGGTTTTGAGCAAGTTCCTGCCAACGATCGACGGGTATCCCGCAGGTCGTAAGATGACGTTTTAAAACATCCTTGTAGCGCAGGTATTGTCCGCCTTGAGCACGTTTTCCCAAGGCAAGCTCCGAGTAAAAAATGGTTTTTGGCATTCGAGTAGTATCCATGCGTTGTACATGACCACACCATCGCAGTTGGATCTTCAATAAAATAGCCTCCATGCCCATCATTTCAGTGCGCCTTAGTACCTCCGTGTTAGGAACATGATCCTGCCATTTAATGCGAAGGATGGTCCGAAGACACCGCAGGTGGAAAGTGTCTAGCCGTTTTATATCTGCCTTATAGAGACACCAAGTCTCTGCGGCGTAGGTAAGAATTGGCAGAACCAGGGCCTTATAAACGCAAATTTTTGTTTGCAGTTTCAGGTCGTGCGATGTCCACACACGGTTGCTTAATTTTCCAAAAGTGGCGGCTGCCTTGGCGATACGTGCTGGAATTTCAGTCGCAAGCCTATTGTCGTTGCAGATTTGACTTCCGAGATATTTAAAGTGCGTTACCTCTTCCAGTGGTTTAGAATTCAGTTCTATGGTTGAACTGTCAGCGTCACATCCTATTGGTGATTGCTTAAGGATTTGTGTCTTTTTCGCGCTAATTACAAGTCCAAATCTGTGACAGGCGGCTTGAAGATCGTTCAAATATCCCTGAAGAGTTTCCAAGCAGTCTGCCACTAAGCACACGTCATCGGCATAGAGCGCGTCGAGCAAAGGAACCCTAGACGTCTTAGTCTTCGCTCTGAAACGTGAGATGTCAAAGACACTTTTGTCGGTGCGGACATTAAGTTCAATCTGCCCAACACTATGCTCTAGTGCATCATTCAAAACGGCCGAGAAATATAGTGCAAACAAAGTGGGAGCCATGACACAACCCTGCTTTACGCCACTGGTAACATGAATAGGGTCTGAGAAATCGTTTTCATGTTGAACACGCGCCGTCATACCGTCGTGAAACTGACGCACTATGTTGACAAATTTGTCAGGACATCCAGCCTTTTTCAGGACTATCCAAAGAGCAGCGCGTGGCACGCGGTCGAAGGCCTTCTCTAAATCTACGAAGCACATGTACAGAGGACGGTTCTGTTCAAAACTTTTCTCCTGGATCTGCTTCACTATGAAAATGCCATCAACCGTTCCCCTGCCAGGCCTAAAGCCACACTGCGACTCCGGAAGAATCTCCTCAGCAAGATTTGACATGCGGCGATTGATGATATGCGCCAGTACCTTCCCAGCAGAAGATAGGAGGGAGATGCCCCTGTAGGAACTACAGTCAGATAATTCACCTTTGCCTTTATAGAGTTTGCATATGGAGGCATCTTTCCAGTCTTGAGGCACCACTTCCATTTCCCATACCCTAAGCACTATGTTGAAGAGCCTATCCTGTATATTGGGACCACCATACTTATAAACTTCTGATGGTAGGCAATCAGCACCTGGTGTTTTGGCGTTTTTTAATCTTTTGATGGCTGACATGAACTCATCAAAGGTTGGCGGGTCAGCTAGAACCTCTTTAATGGGACGAGACTCAAGACTCTCAATGTACGGTAGGTCAATTGTCTGTGAGCAGGGATTCAGGACGTCATTGAAATGTTCAGCCCACCTATCAAGGATTTGCTTATGATCAGTCAGTCTACACTCCCTGTCACGAGAATAAATTGGAGCCGTTTTCCGCGATTTCGGTCCGAAGATTGCTTTCAGTCCCTCGAAAAAGCTGCCAACCTGATTCGTATCAGCAAAAAGTTGCAGGTCTTTGGCTCTATCCAGCCACCATTGATTTTTGAGCTCACGGATTCTAACCTTCAGCTCACGTTGAAGGGATCTCCGTCTATCAAGGTTTGTCGAAGATCTTAGTTCCCGCCTGTAACTCTCAAGCAACACGGCGATTTCCTCATTCGAGCTATCGAACCAATCCTGGTTTCTCCTTTGCGGCTTTGGTACAATGCATAAGACGCTATCGTGAAGGTTTACAGCATATGAACGCCACGCTTCATCGACATTGTCTGAAGTTTCCACCAACTTAGCCCTGAAGTGATTGTCCAGGTCCTGTCTGAGCTTTTCATCGTTGATCAGTGGAGCAACACACGCATTTACCGCGTTTTTGTGTGCTGCGCGTCGTGGAGGCTTTAAATTCAAACGCATTTTCGATCGAATGAGTCGGTGGTCTGACCAGCAATCTGCACCCCGCATAGCTCTAGTAATCAAAACGTCTTTTAAGTCTTTTTTGCGCACAATAACGTAGTCAAGAAGATGCCAGTGCTTGGATCTAGGATGCATCCACGAAGTCTTATATTTCTCTGGTAATCGAAAGAATGTATTAGTTAGACACAAGTCAAACTCTGCACACAGGGTGAGAAGCTCCAAACCGTTAGCATTACAGTTCCCAACTCCATGTCGACCAAGAATTCCACGCCATGCTTCGTAGTCAGTACCAACGCGTGCATTGAAGTCACCGAGCAAGACAATTTTGTCTTGTGGTGGGATTCCCGCAAGAACTCTGGATAGGTCGCGATAAAAATTTGCTTTATCATCGTCATTAGCTGTTAACGTAGGTGCGTAAATACTGATGAGGTGGACATACTTATCACTATTAATGGGCAAGCGTAAAGTCATTATGCGGTCATTGATGCCTTTTGGAAGTTGGGGTAAAGTAGCTGCGATTTTATTACGCACTGCAAAACCAACGCCACTAGCCGCTCGCTCTCCTGCTGGTTTTCCAATCCAGTAATATGTATATCCACCCAACTGTTCACATAAATTTCCGCTATCACTAAGATGGGTCTCACTCACAGCTGCGATATCGACGTTATATCTTGAAAGTTCCCTCGCCACCAAAGCAGTCTTCCTTTCGGGACACAGGTTGGAGTCATCATCTAAGAGCGTTCTAACATTCCATGCTCCAAATACCAAGCTTTTCGTTGTATTCCTTGCGTTGTTATAATTTTGTTTCTTTCGACCGCAATAAGGTTGGTGATCAGATGACTGCGGTTTGCCATCTGATTTAATAAGAGACGGGCTATGTTTAGGCCACCTTTTCTAGGCCCCTCCCCGGATTGGGGAAAGCAGAGCGATCCTAAATAGGGCTGCTTTGTCGTCAGTCGTGCTGCCGAACCCGTCCTTCCGCCTCAATCAGGTCCAGGAGCGACCACTCTCTTCTGACCGCCTACGTGCCGAGTCCCAACTAGAGCCGATGATCCACCAAGACCTCGACCCCACCACCAGTTCTCGATCGCCGCAGGGCTTTTATAGCTCGTAATCCATTAAGACTTATCCAGGGTCATCCGCGCGTGAAGATATTTAAGTGGATAAACAGTTGCGCTGCTGCAGATCCACTCACTCGTCCTCAAACTCCAGGTGCTGATGGACCGAATAACCGGTACGATCAGCAGGAGGTTAAGAATGCAGGAGGTTGGCCGCAAATCAGTTATATTGGAATTTGACATGCGCCCTTTGAGGCACTCCACCGCGTGCCTTGCTTCACCGCCACAAAGACCGAACTCGCTTGCCTATCGACACTATCCGCCCCTTGTACCGATGAAGTCTGTGGGTTGTCTCTTACAAAGCCGATTTGGAAGACTCTTCCTACGCCTCCGAGAAAAGACATGCCTCTTTCGCCTTAATTGCCGTGTTGATGGTCTCCATCTCCGCCAATGAAACCGTTGAGGTCTTCACCCGTAACCCTGGGCAAGGGGTCCACGATATACCCCGTAGGAACTGGGTCCCTATCCGAACTTCGCCACCAACGTGCCCTGGCCTACTAGGACAAGAGGTGCCCACCCCCGCGACATGGACGCGCCGGACAGGAGTTACTCCGATGGTGGTTAGAGAAGAGGACTCTAAACACCTCGAAGCCGGGTTAATGATCTCGTCTGAGCCCGAGATCAAAGGCTTTAATACCATAGGCAACATATTACAGACAGAATGAAACAAATTGCTAAAACTACAACAAATTGCAGAATCTATTGTCTTTGGGGCCCGGAGGCCTTACGCAAGTAGATTAAAGTCCGTAAAAGTCTTACTTTACGGCCCGGTAAAATAATTTTGAGTAAGGAGGGCGATCCATTATGTACAAAAAATATTTTAAATTTTAGCTAACGTCCATCATTCCCCTTAACATACCTCACGCATACCCAGCCATTAATTCCCATTACTTACTTTATTTTTGAGATTTTGCCAAACTTGTTAGTAGTTACTTTGTTATATTGTTATTCCACATCTATTCATACTTAATGACGACACGAAGCGACTGCCATCACACCTTCACAACCCAATTTTTTTGGTTTATACTGATACCCTGAGATAGACTGGTTGTCAGACTTTTTGGGCTCATGACAACCGGCCGACGGCTTTACATGCTCTCCAAGGCACGGAGGGGTCTCGATGTGTTAAGAATGGTCACCCATCCATAGACTGACCGCGACTAGCGTAGCTTAACCTTGCAGATCGGTAAATCAGCTTCAATATTAGTTAGCCACGAGCCCCTTATACATCTTGTCAAATAAATACGTAGAGATTGAATTATTTTACTCAACTATTTTTCTCTCCCAACTTTCTACTAGTGCGGATCCCTGTCTCACAAAGTTAGCCAGCATGATGGGCCAACAGCGTCAGACTGTTAATAACTTGCTTCCCCACTGCCCCGGACTTTAACACCAAGTGCGAAACGACATTACGCTCGCCCGTCGCATTTTAAACTTCGAATTATTTTTTTTGCTTTTTCTAATCAGCCAGTGATTGCATCGTTTTAGAATGTTTTACGAGGCTTAATTAAAATTTAAATGTAAACTTTTTGATAAAATGATGTTAACCATTGAGCTTGTATTCCCCGAAAGTTAGGCAGAAGGCTTCCGAATCACATTTCGTCGATTGTATTTATGTTGTACGTGCGATTTAGGCTTATTGCCATTAATTGGGTGCTAATCCACACTTCGAGCTGCTAGAGAGACTTTCAAAAAACCCCCTAATAAAACTCTGCTTGACCTTGGAATCGAGCCTAGGATCACACACTTAGCAGCGGCGCATACGACCAGTAAACTAATATGCTTAACTTATAGGATTGTATTTAATAAATAACTGCATTCAAATATTTTTGAAAACTATTTGTGTTGGTATTGCCCTGAAATTGGGTTGCGGAGGTAATACTATATACACACTGATATTATATACACTGGAAGTCGACGTCTAGATAGTTTAGAAAAGACTTATAAATAAATAAATAAAATAAAATAATTTATTTTCAGACCAGGTCCATAGATTTAGATTAAGATCAATGTAAACTTAACTTATAAATTTAACTTATAAAAAATACGTTCCTTCAATTTTGAAAACCTATTCAACCGTATAACATATAAAAAGGTAAGTAGGTATATGAAAATATCTACCACAAGGATAATTGCACAAAAGCAAGGAATTTCAATGCAAAATTCAACTCAAATTGCGTTCTATCTCACTAGATTATTTCGTTGCTAACCCAAAACTACAAAGCCCAAAATAGGTAAAGCGAGGAAATCTCTTGCATTTTAAAATACGCATTACCCGTAGTAATGAGCGGGCACAACGAGTGGTTTATAATAACGCTGACACGGGTTCCGCAGAATACAGTCGGTCGGTAAATTGCCTCATTACACTTAAAAATTTCTTCACAAAAATTTTGAATTTGGAGTTGCATTTTTCTTCTCTATTCTTGTATTTCGATGTAGAGTTCCGAGTCGAATAGTCACAAAATTGTATCTGTAAATTAATTTTAAAAGATGTATAGTAGCCAGATAGTAGGTAATATTACTCTTAAAAATTTCTTCACTGAAATTTTGAATTTGGAGTTGCTTTTTTCTTCTCTATTCTTGAATTTGATTAAGAGTTCCGAGTCGAACATACTTAATCACAAAATTGTACCTGTAAAAAAAGAAAAAAAAGAACACTATGGCAGCTAGATAATAGAATAAGCCAATAATATTAAAAAAATGCAGGTCTAACCGGTATTCCAACGGCACGTTCTCCATAAACCACAATACTCCTAAGACCTCAAGTCTAGTCTAGACCTATTAATTTTGTTTGTTTACGGGTGCAAACCTTCACGACCGTGTTGGATTCTTACCCACTAAAACTTCTCCGGTGGCCACAGTCAGCACATGGATTGGGGCAACGTGTCCTTTCAAAGACCACCCTCAAAACCCTCCTCTATGCAACGTCTGTTAGGGCACATCCCTTGATTTAGAATTGAGATTCCTAGCCATAGCTTGTGTACGATGAAATCGTGGGAATTTCCCAATATTCCCATTTTAGAGCTCACCTACGAGTCACATCGAGTGCCAAAACTACTCAATCGTTTTCATGTTTGACATCGCTTGAAGTAATAGGTACACAATACATTTGTAATGGTGGTTATATTTTATTGCAACTGTATTGTTACAGTTACAATAAAATATAACCCCTATTGCTTACTGTACGGCTGCCAGACTTGGGTTTATACCAATATAGCCAAACAAAAAATTAAATGTACCCAAACAGCTATGGAAAGGAGCATGTTGAAGCTTAGGAAAATAGACAAAGTAAAGAATAAACATATCAGACAAAAAACAAAAATAACTGACGCTCTCACACGTGCACTCAAACTTAAATGGGGGTGGGCTGGACATATTGTACGCTATACTGATAAAAGATGGACCATAGAAACCACGCGATGGAAAGGCCCACAGGGAAAGAGGAATGTTGATAGACCTGTAAGACGGTGGGCAGATGATATTATCCAGATAGCAGGAAACGACTGGACAAATACAGGCAAAGACAGGGATTTGTGGAAAAAGCTGGAGGAGGCCTTTACCCAAAAAGGGGTTCATATTTCAACAAAAAAAGAATAATAATAATACTTGAAATGTAATAACTTAGAAATATGGAATAAAATGGCTTTTTATTATTATTTATTTATATTGCGTCGGAATATGGGTAGTCCCAAAAGCAAACCGTTCAAGCTTGCCAGCGCGTTGTGTGTTGAACACACGGGTGTACGCCTGGCGCTATACGAGGGGACTGTGCAAAATTTCGTGCTTCTAGATCCCATTATTGATCTAACCTGTCAGTTGGCAGTCAGTTATTAGAATTTTTAAGTAGATAAATCAAGTTTGTTTTTGTTCTACTTAACACAGACTTTGTCCTAAAACTTGATGGGTAAATACAAAACAGGCTTCGCTCAAGTAATTGTTGAGCCTAATTTAAAAGAGTATATTTAGTGTATACTTCATGTTTATATCTTCGTTCACAAACTTAAATCCAACTTTTATTTTTAATCAAACGACTTTGTCACTGAGATCATAAAAAATCCAGCGCTCATTTTCAGGGTAAACAGTTTCTTATTTACTTTCAATATTGCGGAGAGGAAAATGAAGATCTATTGCTTTAGGGACAAAGTTTGGAATCGAATGCGATGAGTTAATTCTGGAGGTATTGTTTTATTTTGATGAAGTTGTGGGATAAATAACAGGGGTACAGCGGGGTTGATTTGATGTAAGATTTACGGAATATATGGATGAGGAGATAGGAAGAACTGTTCAGACGGTGGTTACGCCATTTTTATTGCCCCTATGAAAATTGTTATTATAATGATATTGAGATAAATGTTTCATCCAGAGGAGTAAGAGAACAGCAAAAATTATTATCAGACGTTTGAATGCAGCAGAAGTATGTGTCTTGTAATAGAAGCCGTGTTGTAGGTATCGACGTATTTCTCAATACAATTATTTAAAAAATAAAATAGACAGTAGTAAACCTATTTATTCCTTTACATGTAAATAAATAAATAATTAAATTGCTGTTGCCTGCAGTTTCAAACGCATCCTAAAAATTTTGAGGTAAACGCCTTGAGCATGTCCTTCAAAATACCAGTCCAGATTTTGCCTACATTTAAAAACATATACGTATATGATAAGCATACAATACTATTACAGTTACTCTCTGGACTTTAAAAAGAATCATGGTTACAGAATCATAGCCGAAACATACTTGAGTAGTTTGTTTCGGCGTTTCTTCTCAGAGGTTGTCAGATAGGAAATGCCGGCGCTGTCTAGTATTATTAAATATTGACTTGTAAAAGTGTTTAAAAGATCTATTTACAGAAATAAATATCATTTATCTGAGCTTGACCTATGAGTCTATGCCCTTCTCCAATATTTAATCTATCTCTGTGCCAAATTTCATGAAATCAGCGGTTTAGGCGTGAAAGCAAAACAGACGGACAGAGTCAATTTCGCATTAATATAATATTAGTAGGAATAGGAATTAAGACAAGTCTAAAATTTTGCGCAGAAGTCGCGAACTGTGACAAACACAAATACTTTGGAAATGCTGTAAGTAACTTTGACTCTGATTACTAAAGTAGCTTTAAACAAGATTAAGATGAATTTCAAGTTCCAATCAATAATTCTTCTGTCTTCAATATTATATACGAGCTAAGATTTTCACGGAAATACATTTGGATCTATTATCAAAATTATAAATCATCTTTATCTTGCGTTTTGTCGGTTGCCTTCTCCCATTGTTTGTGTAGATCGACGCTCTACCGCCTATGAAATGGTTGTGATTTCCTTAAATCTTCAACACCAAAGAAAATTAAGCTTTGTGACCATAGCAAATAAGTTCAAAATGAATTTGTGTGATCAATGTGTTTGTGGAAACTTCCGTACGCTTGAATTCGACGAGAAGTGTTTTATGACGTATGGCAATATGACGATTGATAACTATAAGGCTGTGGTCGCAACCTACCGGAATAAAACCGTTAAAGTATTATGAAAAAAAGTTTTATAATTATAAATAGATATACTTTTTTAGTAATAAATTTATTATTACTCGCTTACGGTGAAGGAAAACATCGTAAGGAAACCTGCATACCTTAGAGATTTTTCTCGACGGTTTGTGGAGTCTGGCAACCCACACTAGGCCAGCGTGGTGGACTATAGCCTAATCCCTCACATATGGGAGGAGACCCGTGCCCAGCAGTGGGACAGTATATGGATTGATGATGATACTTTTTATTGAATGAGGTCATTACTAATCCATTGGTGGATATGAATGACAATGTGTGTGACGCCTTTATACTGCCAATGGATTGGCAGTATAAAGGGCGTCACACACGGCAAAGATACTATAATATTTTATGTTAAGATGCCTGGATATAAAATATTATAATATCTTAAGGTATCACACACTGTTAAGTTACTATAATATATTCGCTCGAATCATTCTTTCATTTTTAATTAAGATAATCATAGCATGTTAAGATATATTTCGCATCTTAAGATGACGTCATTGGATCGTTCGGCATATAAACATAAAATTTCCACATCGCTCGATAGCTTAAGATAGTGTTATATGAAAGAAAGAAAGAAAGAAAATTTATTCTGACAGGCACAAAACAGGACAAAATACAATTTAACATAACAATTTAATAAGTCTTAAAACTAAGGAAGTACTTTATCCTGTGCGAATGAAATGAAAATATACATAATAGTATCTTAGCCGTTTGTGATAGTTCATACAAACTGTATAGTGAGCGATATTTAATCTTATAGTATCTTCGACGTATGTGACCCAACCCCCCACTGCCGACAACCGTTCCCTCGCGGAGCACTGGCAACCTTGCTCACCATTAGGAGCACAACAACTCAAAGCTGTGTTATTTCACTTCGAGTTTCGGTAAGCCGGGCGCGCAGCGGTACTTCCCCAGTCGTTCCTCTCTTAAAATGTAAACTAAGCAGCGCCTTATTCTAGTTTAATTAAGATATATGCGTCAGTCAAGGTAAATCCATTCATAATGGTAGGTTAGTTTAGTTTTGATAATTATTACCTACCATAACAGTCGTGACTTCTTCGTAATCGTTTGATTATAAACTGGTTTTCCTTAGCAACTGGATGCTATATCTAAATATATTATTTTTTTATACAAACGTATTATGGAAAAGATTGTAAGGTGTGTTGGGGTAAAATCGGTGTGTTGGGGTAAAATCGGCGTTGGGGTAAGAATGTGTAAACCAAATTTCGAACACATTCACATTGCTGATACATCTATGTAGATGTAGCTACATCATGCTCCGCCCCGCACGAAATGTTAGCACGCTAGCATTAAACATTATAGCCGAATGAGACGGAAATTTGGTATAAACATTCTTACCCCAGCACCAATCTTACCCCAACACATTATACCTATAATTACATGAAAAAAAAAAACAATTTAAGGCAAAAGCAGTGTGACGTCAATTGTTTGTATTTCATTTTTTTACATAATGTTATCGATTTTCCGATGTTGAAGATACACACAAACACTTATTTTAATCACATAAACGTGTCCTGTGAGAATCATATCCACGACATCGTGATCAGCAGTTTTTTATTTAACTATTTTATTTGGGAAAATAAACAATCGTACAGAGGCCAGCACATCAACCTACCCCAATCTGTCAAATTTATTTGACAGATTTTCAACTTTAATACAAAGTAATAAGGTTCATATTCAATTGGGAAAATTTGACAGTTTTGGATAGCTTGACCTGCTGGCGTTTGTACAATAAGTATATATTACAGTATTATAACTTAGTAGTAAGGTTAAATGTACAATCAACGACGTTTCCACAGATTACTACTTAGAATGACAGAACACGGAAATTAAAAATTTAACAATATGTGAAGATACAAATAAAAAAAAAGAGAAGAAAACTAGGAACAACGTAGTTTATGCAGAAAGAGCCTGAACTATTTCTGCTATAAATCGGTTAGATGACGAAACAAAAATGTCTAAATTATATTATAACTCTTATCTATTCCATTATAAGCATAAATCTTTAGGACAAGAAAGACTGCTATTAGCCGGTCACTGTGGCGATCTCTTTAATCTTGTTCAAGCTATTTAATAGCTACAAAAAGTACTGCTCGACTAGAACACTGCAGTGCGATCAAGCTAAAACAAATACGCCTATTAAAATGGCAGCACTATCTATTGAAAAATGGAACGTTAATTAAATATGGTGTGGAAAAAATGGTAGTTAAAAACATGGATTAGACGGATAAAAATTAATGTAATATGAGAAAGAAAGAAACTAAGTAATATAATTAATATAAATCATGAATAAGAATTAATATCTATAGATATCTATCTAATAACTTCGGAAATAATTGTGAGGAAACCTCAATCTCAATCATCACCTCATCAAAATCAAATCTCTAAGGCATGCCCTTACAGATTTTTCTCGAAGGTGTGTGAAGTCTGCCAACTCGCATTTAATAGGCCAGCGTGGTGGACTATCGCCTAATCCCTCTTCATCTGAGAGGAGACCCAGCAGTGGGACAGTAAATGGGTTGATGATGATGAATAAAGGGTCCTGTCGGAGTTGGGTGATCCACAATAGCTTGAAAAATAAAAACAAACGTAATATTTCATACCTTTCTCAACAATTTCTCGAGTGAGTCGTATTATAACTAATGACGTAGGTAGTCATGCTGTCATACGGCCCAAACAAAATTTCGCAAGATATATAGATAACATACCATATACCGTTAAACCGAGTGATAATTAATTATTATTATGCATATAATTTCGAAAAGTCAGAAGTGCGTGTCTTGGATTCGAACTCGAGACGTTTGACTTGGCAGTCCAGTGGTCATATTACTACATTATCACAGCTTTTTTTAAACATCCTTGTAAACTTATGTAATAATAATTCCGGGTAGCACAGCAAGTCAGTGTTTACACAGATAAAATCATTGGTAATGTAAAATAGTAAAATGTCTGAAGCAAAGCCAAACAAAGTAAACAAAACGAATGAGGTGTAAATTGATTTATGTGAAACAAGACACATTACATTTACATAACGTAACTCATGATCGTGCTTGTATGCCTGTATCCCCGAAAAAGTAGGCAGAATTGTAAACTCTCACAGTTCGCCGGTATGTTTTAGGTCACATGTAATAGGGGGCAAGCCTATTAACACATAAATCCAAACTCCGTGTTGCAACGAGAATGTATTAGAAAAACCCAATAACAGTTTGTTATACACGAGAATGAGCTGTCGAGAATGCCTGAGTGGGGAAGTACCGCGTCGCAGATAATTGAAGTAAAATAACACTGCAGTGAGCTGTGTTGTGTTCCTATCGGTTCCAAGGTTGCCAGTGCTCCGCGAGGAAACGTTGTGTTGGCAGTGGGGGTACTTTGACCCATATAGGTACTGCCAACCCAATTATTCCTCTTTACTTTTGCAGGGTATGCAACGCGCAACTGCTACCCCTGGTGTAGCAAGCGTCTATAGGTTACGGTAACCGCTTACCATCAGGCGGGCCATGACCTTTTTTCACTCACACGATGCACATCCCTCTAATATTAAACTTAAGACTTCTATTAATTTCTATATCGTATCTACTATTTGTTTTTTTTTGTTTATATTTTTTTTTATTATGTTGGCACTAGGTTGCCAACTTAATGTCTACACTGACATGTTGGCCTTTGGCCCACTAATAATTGTCATGCGTCGTATTGAGCGAAAATAAATACATTTTCTTTCTTTCTACCTTATTGTTATAAATATAATCCAATCCAGCTGCACTTGTGGTCACTAGAATCAAGAGAATGTCATAATATTATATTAAGTATGGCTAAATTTAGATATAATATTCTCGTCGGAAATCTTTTCGCAAATCGAACAGATGTACGAGTGAAGTTAACGTGCAGATTATGGGTTTTTGAGGGGAATTTTATCGCTTTTCTTTATAGGACTGTAATAAAATGACAAGCATATTCTTGAAGAAAAAGTTGCAATTTTGGCAAAAGATGACTCGGTAATGGCGACTTAGGTATCACTTCGCAATCTCTTCGGTGAAATCCATTAGTGTTATGATGTAGTTGCGCAGAAGAATTTCTAGAAGAGACTTAATGACGGCGTGTAAATCGTATAGTAGGAATGCTATAGTTGAATCTCTGAATTGAAATCTGTGCTTTAGTAAAGATGGTACGGCAGTATAACATTCAACACCAGTTTATTTGAAAAACGAAATGCTGTTATGGAATCCATTTTGTTTCTGTGATGTTGTTTTCTTCAAGGCATACAAAAAAAGCCCCGAACTTTCCTCTTTATCGCGACGGTGCTTTGTCGTTCATACTGTGTGATATACCTATATTATAATAATGTTAATCTTCGGCCACAAGTAATATTCAAACTGAATCAAAACCTTAGTCTCAAAAGCCACATTTGCTGCGTCTCTTCCAGTTTTATTTTTCAATCTGTGTCTCACATGCTACAATTTGTCGCCCCATGGACACATTAAGAGGAATATCATTTCACTAATGGACCGTTGTTTATACGTATGTAGGTGTAAAAAGCTGGCAGAAAACATCCCCAACGTGAACGTTAAGTTAACGAAATGCAGTTAATGTGTGGAGTATTTTTTTTAAGTAAACGTTGCCCCGCACTGTAATTTACTCCTGTATCGTGGGTGCCTTTACAGACAGAAATTTTCACATAGAAAAAACCCAGACCCGGAAAAATTACCTGTAGGTCATATAAATATTTGTTCCATGATCGAACCTGCAATATATTATACAGAAACTGACGGTTTATCCACTACGCCAAACGACGTAATCCACCTAGAGCACCCGTCCAAATAGCACCTGCGTGATTGGAAACCTAATCCACGAAAGGTACCTACCAATATTCTTGGCAGGTACTCTTTGTGAATTCAAATTAATTTTTACATTTTTGTCCATGAAGAACATATATGACTCAGCAGCCTAGTGCTGGGATGTACTTGTCATCAGGACGTTTAAATGAAATATATCGATAAAAACACCTGAACGTTTATTATTTGTTTATTATTCGTAAGTAAGTATAGTATCATAGTAGAAAAGAATTAGTACGTATATCATACGTATATCATCGTATATTGATACGTATATCATATTTTCTTTTCTAAATTTTAATATCACCATTTTTAATAAAATTTAGTCCTAATATTCCACATTTAAACGTAATGGAAAATATATCAGTACTACACACAGTTTAAACAAAGTGGTTATTTCATCAATCCTAAAAATAAACGCCATAGTTACACTGTTCAAGTATTCACCCATAATAACTATACTTAACTTCGGCTAATACAGCTGTTGTGATACTAAAAATATGTTTACATTCAACATAAATCCGAAAAAGACAATTAAACTTACTTCTGTATCGTACAAAACTTGTTTATTTCAATGGCAAACTTGTTTATATATGTAGATGTTAAATAAATTCTTGAAATATTTACTTGTCAAACAGCTTAGTAATATAAAAGGTAGACTTCCGACTTGATCATTATTTTAGCTGACGCCATCTTTGAATAACGTTACTATAGCAATGGCGTCGATTGTGTTGCCTGTTTGTTTGTTCGCTTTAGTTTTAACTATTGCTTCTGCTGTACCTGCTAGTAAATCAAATCGTGAGTTTTAATGTTCATTTCATGCCGTCGTCTCCTCCAGTAATTGAGGCAGTATATGTGATAGATTTAATTTGTTTGGTAATGTAAATGATTGTGTATATCTTTTGTCGGAGATCCTTAATAAATAATTTTGATTGAAATAAAACTACTTTTTACGGATTTTATTTCAATGTCAATATTCGCGTAAATGTCACAAATCAATAGAAATAAATTTGATTCTTAGAATATGGCCCATTTTTGCAAGTCAACATCAACAACCCATATACTGTCTCACTGCTGGGCACGGGTATCGTCCCACAGAATGAGAGTGATTAGGATATATATCGTAATTAGTCCACCACGCTGGCCTAGTGCAGTTGGCAGACTTTACACGCCGTCAAGTATTGCAAATTTTGCAAATCAAGTGAATTAATATCATCAGGAAACTTTAACGTTCGAATTGGTTTACCATAACAATAAAAAACCTTTATTCCTTAATAAATGTAGGTACTTTTTCTTAAATAACTTCCTTTGCATTCTTAGTTATCATGAGTTATATATCGATAGCCAAAAAAAAAACAAGTTTTTCATCAAATATTTTTTCAACCCTAAGCTCCTATCGATAATGATTTTGCCAATTCTTGTCCACAACTGCTCGTGTTTTACACATTACTTCCTTTAATATTACAGCTTGTCCTGAAAATGAAGAGTACGTTAAATGTGAACTGACGTTCTGTTTCAAGACCTGTGAAGATTTGAAGACTCCGCCAGCTTGCCCAGCTATCGCTCCTGGTTGCTATCAGCCAGCATGTTTATGTGTATCCGGATACCTACGAAATTCTGACGGTACTTGTGTGCCCCTGGATAAATGCTGTGAGTAATTTTATCTGTTTATGTCATCGACTTATTTGAATTGACGATGGAAATCACGCCATACAGTTCACCGATGTTTTATTCATCTAGGTCCCATGTAATAGGGGTCTATCCCATCGTTATAGCCTGGAAAAAATCCAATTTCCGAGCAGTTACTGAGAATTTCATAGACACACACGAACACAATGGTTGACATGCAAAACGACCCAAGCCATCTAGCTCAGTATTTGCACTTAAGACCCATTGGTCTTAAGTGCAAATGAGCTAGATGGCTTGGGTAGATGGCTAGATGGCACGCAGTGGCAGCAATTTACGCCTAATCGACCATAATAATTAATGTTTCTATCATTGTTATACCTTTGCTTATTACTTCTATCTTTGTCTATCGTGTCGGCTTACAAGATAATATTATGAAGCCGTTGTAAAAAAAATGCGAGTCAGTATAGTCGACCATAAAAATACTTTACCACCTTTAGAGTGAGTGTCGTTTGCATATCACAAAACAACAAGGTCTATTTTTGTTTACAAGACGAAGTGACAGTGACATAATGAGTCTTAGTGAAATTTAATTTGGATGGAAGTTTTTGTCAAAGGTGGAAAAACAATTTTAAGGTCGACAATAGCTACGCTGTTTGTCGGGGAAACCCTAGACGATATGATATGCCTCGTGATAGAGCTATTATGTTTAATGATGTTATGCTGCCTTTGCCATGGCATAATGAATGATGCATTAATTAATTATTAAATTGGTAATTATTTCCTTTAATTAACTTTTTTTTTGTTTCAGAATTATTCAAGAAACTACTTCTGTGGCAGACTATTAATAATGTCGTATTTAAACACAATTTTGAAAACTTAAAAATATTATATTTTTGAATGAAATTTGTTTTTTTTTCTAGGTTATTTTAATTTGCTATGTCCGTAGTAAGCTGTTTGTTTCTAAATTTGCAAACTTTTGAACCATTTGCTGGTTTTTTATTCAAACCTTACACTGACATAGCTTGAATAACTATGGCCCTCTTATTTATATACTAAGTTATATATTACTTATACCTTTAGAAAAGCTCGCACGAACCAACGTGGGGGGACTATAACATAACCCCTCCCTCTGTGAATCAAAGTAGGCCTCTGCCCAGAGCAGGGCAGAATAAGGATTGAGCTGATGAACGTATTTTATGGAATATTTGAATAGTTAGCCATTTATTTATTTCCTTAAAAATAATTATTCAAAAACGAGAGATGGTAAACCTATCACTTTCTAATGACATACTAATTATCACTGAAAAATATTTGAAAACCTGAGGTATTCTTGGTGTAATCCCATTGTCCCCATTATCCCGTCCCCATCAATAGGGACAAGAGAAAGTTTTCTAATTTTCCCGTTGTCCCCATTGCCAATATATGACATGGGCTATTAACGGGGACAGTTCGAGTTATTTCATTACTTTTTGTAATAACTGGTATTATAAATTCTGTTCAACGATTTGATTTAGTACCTATAAAAGGAAGACAGAATCCTCAATATATTAGTACCTTTGCTGACGGCGTCTATAGCTAACGTGATTATATTAAAGCAATGGCGTCCGTTGTGATAAACATTTGTTTATCAATTTTAGTTTTAACTATTGTCTCTGCTGTACCGGCTGATATGAATCCGTTTGGTAAGTTTTCAGTTTGTTTCAATTTATCTACGTAGAAGGGTGACATTTTATTTTACTTTTTAATTATCGTGTCTATCAGCCTATTATCAGCTGATAATATTTATTTTATGTTTCGTAAATTAGTTTCAAGATTCATCATCATCATGATCATATCAGCCACAGGGAGTCCACTGCTGAACAAAGGCCTCCCCCATAGACTTCCACAAGGACCGGTTACAAGCCGTCTGCATCCAACGACTTCCAGCGACCTTTACCAGGTCGTCCGTCGATCTCGTTGGAGGCCGTCCCACGCTGCGCTTTCCGGTGCGTGGTGGAGACCACCACCACTCGAGAACCTTTTTTCCCCAGCGGCCATCAGTTCTACGAGTTATGGGCCCCGCCCATTGCCACTTAAGCTTGCTAAGTCTTTCAGCTATGTCGGTAACTTTCGTTCTTCTACGGATCTCCTCATTTCTAATTTGATCACGTAGGAAAATACCAAGCATAGCCCTCTCCATAGCTCGCTGAGTGACCTTGAGCTTCCTTATGAGACCCATAGTGAGCGACCACGTCTCTGTGCCGTATGTCATCACTGGTAACACACACTGGTTAAAGTCGTTTGTCTTCAGGCACTGCGGTATTGTAGACGAAAAAACGTTGCTAAGTTTCCCGAACGCTGCCCAGCCGAGTCGGATTCGTCGAGTGATCTCTTTCTTTCAAGATTGTATTATATTATTTTTGAAATTTTTGGATAAATCATATAGAATAAATATTTTAAGTGACCTATCCAAATGTCTTGTGCTTTTGCACGACGGTTTGTTGAGTACCCGAAGTAATGTGCCGTCAGTTAGGAATGGTCAACTCAAAGCTGCTATTTCTTCAAAAGGCCAGTTCATATTTTGACTTACGTTGTGAAATTCACATAATGATAGAGTTACTGTTCCGGTGTTTCTACTAAGAGGCCTTTAGCTAAAAATGCCTGCGCCACCGAGTATTAAAAAGTTCTAAAGTATTAAAGAGTCCTTTATGTATCAAAAATATATGTGGGTATTATTAATATAATGACTCCAATAAATATCGTTATTACTTGTGGTGTAAAAGTAAAAGTAAAGTTGTACTTAAGATGTACTGCAGTTTTTAAGTAGGAGCAACCTTAGAAAAAAAAAGGTAGTTTTTACGCCAACCCATAACAAAGTTTTTAAAAATCATATTTGATTTGACTCATTTGAATAACCACTTTTAAATATCTTACCAAAATGTACATACATAGCTTTTTTACAGTTTTTAGTGGAACAGATGCGGCTTTACCACCTTATAGAAAAGAGTTTAGCAGAAAGCAGGTTCCATAAAAATATTAATTATTCTATAGTAATTAAAAAGTAAATCTGTCATCGTGACGTATATTAAATGATTATCGGTGGTGACAAATGTCCTTTCTGTGTCACTCCTTCATTTTTATGCTTAATAGTTACAATTACCTCTTCAATATTCCAGATTGTCCTGCAAATGAGCAGTACTATAAATGTGAACTGGAGGTTTGTTACAAGACCTGTGATAATTTGAAGAATCGTCCACCTTGCCCATCTATCGCTTCTGGTTGCTATAAGCCAGCATGTCTATGTATAGACGGATACCTGAGAAATTCTAAAGGCATTTGTGTGCCTCTGGATATGTGTGGTAAGAATCATCAACTATCAAATTAATTAAATCCTCAAAAGTAAGAAGTTTTGATTGGTATCATCATCAAGTTAATTAAATCCTCAAAATTTAGGACTTTTCTGCAACGAAAGACGCAAGGAATTATTCCACAAATTTTGCATACAGCGGTCTATTTAAAAATGTGTTTAGTGAATCTATGACCTAGCAATATTACGTTAATAAATAAAATAAATGTATTTCGAGCACCTTAACTCATATGTGGAGTTACTACACACACTACTAACAGTACACTCTTCCGGTTTTAAGCTGAACAGTTGCATTAGGTGTAAAAATAACTGCCATTACCACATAATAAGGGTCCAAAAGCAAACTATAGCTTTCGGTACGTGTCGCTGGGTGTCAGTCGTTTTCCTTCTGCACATCTGTTATGCCTACTGCTAAGGATTGAAACGTCGAGCAATTCTTCTTGATTTCTCATAGTTCCAACTTGAGTATATTTTAGCCTAAGAGTGAATCAAAAGATCTTCATTGCATCATCACCTAGTTAAATCCATAAACATGACTTAAATTGATAAAATTGATAAGTTAAACTTATTACTCAAAGGAATGGTGCGCTATTTGGAAAATAAATTATTTATACACTTTTTTTTTGTTTCAGAAAAATCGATAGTATGACGTATATGATTCCTACCAGGACGATTAAACCATGATTTCTACCATGACAGAAATAGTAGGATCCGTATTTATGCTATGTTATGTATTTTTTCGTAAAAAATAAAATGTATTTTTTTTGAGACCCGTTTATCTTTATAGATTTGGATAAGTACTTTAATTAGTTACACAATCGTTCATAAAGCTAAATACTCCATGGACGATTTTTAAAAAAAATATATTGGTGAAGATTAAGTAGCATAAGCATTTTGGGTAACGATAATTAGGGACTAATTAATGAAAAATAATTACTTTCGGGTAATGTAATTATTTTATTGAGATTCATTAGAAAAAATAATGTTTCTATGCTTGTTTGGAATAACGAAATTAATGATTAATTAAAAATACTTGCTTCATAATTTGATTACAAATATAGCAAACACACGAGACAACACGACACGTGTGGCGAAGCGGCTGAGCAATCGACTTCTGTGCCACGGGTTGTGGATTCGATCCCGCATGGAACAAATATGTGTATGTCCTACAGGTAGTTCTTCCGGGTCTGGGTGTTTGTGTATGTGTAAATTTGTGTTTGTAAAAGTACTCGCGATACAGGAGAAAATCCTAGTGGGCAACGATTTAAAAAAAAAAACTTGAGAGGTGTCAAGGGACACCCGGATGGAACGAAGTTCCTTTCATTAAAATTTAATAATAAAAAATAAAAAAACCTGTATACACTCAACAATTCACAACGCGCGAAATTCAAATATTGTCATTCACTCAATAATTCGAAATTCAAATATTGTTGACAAGCAAAAAGTATCGTGACAACTTTTCGTAAGAATTTTTTCCGTCTAGCCCTCTTTCACAACGCGCGATAAGGAACTTCGTTCCAAAAAACAATGAAATCCTTTCTTCATTGTATTTATTTGTTAAATTAACTTTATAGGTAGTTAATATCAAAGGGGCTATTAACATAAAACAATACAAAGTACAGTAGTATAGTTTGCGAGCTCTATTAATTAAATGTAGCAATTTTCTCTGCGGATCTTATAAATAACAAAATATAATGCAGCTTTTATGTATTACGACTGTGCGCATGACATGGAAACCAACATTATGCCGTAGTCATTCTAAGCTGCCTGGCACGGCACGGCTATATATATCTAATGTAAGCTGATCTTCCATTGTACTGGAAGCCTATACATTGCGAGGTCAGATTATAATGGATAATTGTAGATTTGTAGCTAGATATTATGTACTTGTACACTACGGCAAAATAGTTAGGTATACATACAGCCCACGATATCTGCATCTTGACATATATTGCGTTGTACAATAATTATCTGAGAAAGGGTTTCTTGTGTAAGATGGCCACCGGAGAGTTTTAGTGCGGTAAAAATCCCACTCAGCCCGCAGTCTGCCCCCAGCAGCAAAAAAAAAATCAAAAAGGTAGTTAACCATACCTTTGTCGTCGTATAAATATATAATCTGTCAAGTTGTGTGGGATAACATTCAAACAACAAATTCAAGTAATGACTGCTTGCTGATGCACACATCTAAGTGATACATACCTACATTATAAAAATATCATAATTCTTACATAATCTTTGTCAAAACAGATGTAGTTAGCTGCCAGTATACGTAATTCTTTTGTCGACTGTACATTCCCCAAATTAAAGTTAATTACACTATCCTCAAACAAAAACCATTGTACAAAGAGAATAGCAACGAGTGTTTTCACAAGCGAGGGATATATAGTTACAGTGTGTGTTCTTTTTCTGAAAATAATATAATTGCTCGTTCGTATACTGGAGTAAATATATATGTACTCTCTTGTCTACTCTGTGGCAACACAGTGTAGCTGACAGTTTCTAATTTCACGAAGTTAACGTTTGGGTAATTTGTTGCAAAAAACTTTTTTAGGTTAACTAACGCTTTCAAGAGTCCCTAAGATGAAATAATTATTTTGTTAGTATGCTATTGAATTGCTTTTGGAATCGTAGGTACTGTAAGATTAAAAATAAATTTTCATTCGTTGTTATTCGAACTTCATAGAGATGTGCGTAATTATCATTAGCGACAAAAAAAATAGATATTGATCCTGTAACGTAAACATTTTTTTTTGGGTTTGGAACACCATAAGAACCTTTAAATTAAGGAATGGGCAGATGACACATTTTCCCATATCACTTGACGTTGGGTTTTTTTTTCTATTATCGACATAATCCCTACTTCTTACTAATATTATAAATGCGAAAGTGACTGTCTGTATGTTACTCTTTCAACTTCAACTATCAACCAATTTTGATGAAATTTGGTGCAGTGATAATAGGGAAAGCTGCGTAGGGCTTTTTGAAGCAAAAGTTTGCCTACGTGCTTGGAGAAAAGCCCTGTGGAATGCGGATAAAAACACGGACAACAGCTAGTTTGCCAAATTTGAAGAAAAAAAAATAACTGAAAAATATCCAGTGACGTAATTACGTATATAAAAAAACGCGTTTCTGAAACAAATCCACATTTCCGTTTCACGACATAACCACAAAAAACAACTTTTTGGAAAACCATCGTGCGCTACAACATTAACAGTATTCCTGTTGGAATTTAAACGCGACGCGAATTTTTGTGTACATTCGTGAGTGAGCCATTTAAATATTTCGTGATGTTCATAAACAGTTGTAATGGCCGAGATATTTTAAATTGGTTCATGAATAGAAGAGGGAAGCTTGTGCTAAAGAATTATAATAATATTTTTTTTTTTATTTTTTGGGACATTTTACACAACACCATTTACCAAACTAAGCAGAGCTTGTACTATGGGTACTAGACAATGGATATAATACATATATGCTTTTTTTATTTTTTGTAAATACATACTTATAATACATAGAAAACACCCAGACAAACACAAATACTCATGTTTTATCCACACAAATATTTGTGTCCTGTGGGAATCGAACCCACGACTCCATGATCAGTAGTCCGGCACTCGAACCGCTAGACCACAGAGGTCGTCAATTGAGTTGACTTTTTCCGTTAGAGCATCGTCACTAAGTATGCTTGGAAGATGTTTGCAAGTGTTTGTAAAGGTTGTCTGTAAGAGATAGCTTTTAGCTATAAGACTGTCCATTGTACCATTCTATTAATAAATGATGATAAATGATCATCATTTATCATTTATCAATTTATTTCATTTATCATTTTTTTATTTTTTTTTATTTATTATATTATTATGGCACTTCAACGACTTATTCACTAAACACACAGTAAATATAATATACACATGATATTTTTCTTTAGCAGTGAATTCGTCACTTAAAGAAGTGCACAACACTGACATAAAAAAAAAATTGCAACAAAGCTATAATTAATTATAAAACTATTATAATCCTCTAACCTATTAGTTAGAGGATTATAATAGTTTTATAAGTCCACGGTCGGATCGCGGATCATGCGAGAGCGATTCCAGTGGTCCCACCACTATGCGGTGGTGGTCCCCACTCGGGGATGCGGGACGGTTATGTCGGAGTCTCCGCCAGGTGGTATGCTGGCCACCTGGCGGAGACTCCGACATAACCGTCCGGCATGCATAAGGAGCATTTCCCCACCCGATAAAAAAAAGGCGTAATCTCTGGATCTGCTGAACCGATTTTGAAAATTCTTTTACCAATACAAAGCCACATGTCACACACGTATTTGTGAGTGTCATAAGCTATAATATTTATGTATAATATGCATATTTATGCATGTTGTTAGGTAGTACATTGCACCCTTGCGAAGCTGGGGCGGGTCGGTAGTAATTTATAAACATCTACAGACGCCAGCAGGTCAAGCTATCCAAAACTGTCAAATTTTCCCAATTGAATATGAACCTTATTGTTTTACATTAAAATTGAATTAATCAAAGAAATTTGACAGATTGTGGTAGCTTGATGTGCTGGCCTCTGTACTTCACATTTGTTTATGGTGTGCAAGAAGGATTTATTATATTCTATTTTAATGACGATACTTCTGAAACGCTTTACAAGGCAACTACCCATCTTTATATATTTTAAGTTAAGTATACAATACTATCACGTCTGTATTCCCCGAAGGTTTCGGCAGAGGTGTATTTATGTATACCCCCGGTTCGTCAGTATGTGAAGGACATGTAATAGGGGTTGAGCCTATTGCCATTACCCCGCACAAATCCAAACTCCGAGCTGCTACTGAGCATGTTGTTATAAAATAAGACTAACAGTTTATTACTTATTGTTTTTTTTTCACCTTATTAGATTTTATTATTTATTTATGCACGTAAATTAAAGCTACAACAATAGATTTGGAGCACAGACTTTTGATCAGAATCAGGGACAAAACCTCAAACTACCACTAAATGACAGCTGTCAAACGCATCACTGCGCGCCAAAAGCAGCACGCAATGAAATGTTGCCATTCAGCCTATTTAAATTGTGCACGTTCGGATATCCGAACAGAATATGGACTTCGCAAGTTTCTATTGTCGAGCTTCAATGGAGCTACGTAATTTGCATAAGCAAAGTTGAAATTTAAGGAACAATGCCAACATTATTCGGCTTTAAAGTGGTAGTACAAGTCATGCCGGCGCTTAATGCTTTATTGCACGTAATTCGTGCTTTGTTTTATTTTAATAGCATTATAACATTCGAACAATGTACAATTATGAAAGTCGTACCTACAAATTGTATCGACTCACGCGATTAGGTACGTATGTAAATATTTGATCGAGTTATTTGGTATTAATTTAGGGTTGATTCTATTTATTATTGCCTCATTGCAGCTAACAAAATTTTGCAACGTACCTAGGTTTCTTTTTTCTTTTTTAAACGTTGCCCCACACTAGGATTTTCTCCTGTATCGTGGGTGCGTTTACAAACAGAAACTTTCACATGCACAAATACCCAGACCCGGAACAACCTACCCGTAGGTCATACAAATATTTCTTCCACGTTATTACGCTCCCAGCCTTTTCTCAAAAAAGAATATGTTGTTAATATGTATTCATACTTATATAACGCGCGACTGATAGGACAACCACCACCATAACTACCACCACTACACCGCGATTGCTATTTGGTGGACCGTATATTTGTTTGTCACCTAATATAAAAACAACGTTGCGTTGCCGCGACATAATAGTGTATTATTTCTTCACCTTCGGAGCGAGTTGTCTGTTTATTCAGGAAAATGAGAAGCGTCGCTGTCTTGACGTTCATCGTGATGCATTTGTTTAGGTATGTCAACAACGTCACAGCGACAGGATTTATAACTCAATGCCGTGTCGCGTCGCATTGTCGTAACTGAAATAGTTTCTTATAATAGGTAACTACGAAAATATAATTGAATGAAAGAAATGATGACGTCTTTGATCTAGTGGTTTGAGTGTCGGAGTGCTGATCACGAGCTCGTGGGTTCGATTCCCACAAGACACAAATATTTATGTGTTGAACATAAGTGTTTGTGTTTGTCTGGGTGTTTCTTATATTATGTTATAAGTATGTATTCACAAAAAACAAGTATATTAGTATACCCATTGTCTAGTACCCATTGTTAAGCTCTACTTAGTTTGGGACTAGATGGTGTTTTGTCTAGATGTCCCAAATATGTATTTATTGAGACAAATAAATAGCTTATATAAGTAAAATTAAATAGGTATTACAATCCAAAATAAGTCTGAGAGTTCCTGTGCTTTGAGTTCTCAGGAGTTATCGTTCTGACTGTTTTTATTATTAATATTATTTTATAACATATGCTTTTAAAAAATTAGAGAATGATATAACCCATAAAAACTTAAAATGAGGAAAAGAAATTCGACATCACAGTCAATGGTCTCTGTAGCTTAGTTGGCTATAGCGTCCGGTGTACTTACGTCTCGGAGGTACGCAGGTTCAAACCTTGAGATCGAATATTCCTTTCCCTAAAATTTATATCTTTACTAGCTGACCCAGCAAACGTTGTTTTGCCATAAAAAAAAAATTTAGGGGTATGAAAAATAGATGTTGGCCTATTCTCAGACCTCCCCGATAAGCACAAAAAATTTCATCAAAATCGGTCAAGCCGTTTCGGAGGAGTATGGCAACGAAAACTGTGACACGAGAATTTTATATATTATATTAGATTATTGTTGCTTACAGTGACAGTATTCATGGTCGTATTTTTTTAATTTAAAAACAAATTTTTTTTTTTTGTAATATTAAGATTCTAAAGTTATTTTAGCGAAGGAAAAATTCAACCGCGGGCAGCAAACCTGCGTCTTCTGGTTAGGTACACCAGACGCTATGACCATTAACCCACCGCAAGTCCCATCCACCAGGTCGATATTTGCCTTCACATACTGAATTTACATCTTTATGGTGACGTCAGATATTATGATTCATTAAATGTGGCCATTTTCAGCAGATAGATTCCATTAAATGAAGAGAATAGACCACTTTCTGACTATATGAAAAAGCGATTAAATATCTCAAAGTTTATAGAGTAACCCATATCATGCAGTAAATATTGGAAAAGTTACCACTGTTACTATTATGGTATAACACAAAGTGGCACTTAACCATGCTGGAAAACAAACAGTTAAGAGCACTTAAAACAAGTGCACACAAGTGTTCAGTTATTAAGTTTCTATTTATTTATTCACATAAATGTTTGCTAAAATCTAACAATATAAGGTAGTAAGCTGCCTTAAACAAAGTGCTCTTAAAAGCGGCTCCTACGCTTGAGGTTCTGGCTTCGATACTAGGTTTTATCATGAAATTTTAAGTAGATTAGATTGAAATAAAACTATTTTTTATGGATTTTATCGCGTTATATTGATATAATATCGTCCATGGTCACGGGTGTCTATATATATGCATAAAGCATTTCCAACCACGTCAACAAAAAATAGGAAGTGTAGGATTCTTACTCACTAAAACCTCACGGTGGCCACCACTAGCAGATGGAGGGGGACACTGTGTTCTCTTAATAGACCACCCCAGAACCCCCTGTGCAACGCCTATTAAAGCACATCCTTGACAATAGGAGGCAAACCTACTGACATTAACTGGACACAAATCCAAACTCCGAGCTGCTACTTTTTATTTCATAAAACCCAATAACGATTTGCTCGACGTGGGAACCGAACCAGGACCTCTAACACGCTTTGGACTATGCTAAGGTGGTAGATAACCCATAATTCAGTCATCATTATGGCTAAAGAATGATTCAGTGATCATTATGGCTTATCCATTACGATTCATCATTTTTTTTTTTTTTATTAGGGACAACAAACAGCAGTATATGATACAATCTAAACACTTAATCAATAACTAACGACGTTATCCACAAATTGTTATACAAAATAACTAGCTGTTAAAAGACAATATCGATTCAACTTTAATCTATTACTTATCGTGAATATCAATACTTATCGTGAATCTCATCGGATACGGACGTGCTCGTTAGCAATAATATTTTAATAGTGACCTCCTTTACTATATTACTTTAATGCATTTTTAACTATACTCAGTGTTTATTTTAGTACCTACTTACAAAATGAACACAAACTAACTAAAGTGAATAACATATTATGGAATACAGCCCCTCTCATCCGAGGGGGCTAGTGCAACCCTCCACCTCACCAGCTAAGATGTCAACTCAGCAAAACCCAGCCCTCCAGCCCGACATTTCCGTTGAAGTTATATCGACGCCCGAGATCCAAAAATGGATGTCAACCATGGAACTGCATTTGAATGAAGTTTGTTCTATTGCTAGTGATGGAAAACTTAACTCAGAGCAGAAAATGAAAATTTCAAACCTGTGCCGTAAAATAGGATCTAACGCCTCACAATGGCAGTTGTATACCAGTCGCTCAAGCAAAAGGCCCTCCAAGTGCACAATATGATTGAAGTTCTTAAGGAAAAGCGGGACCTGACTGAACACATTTCAGAGCTCAAGCAGGCAATACAGGACACAAATACTACGGGAAATGTTTCTTTTGCTGATATGGTCAAAAAGGGATCAAATAATTTTGTTCGACCACATAATTTAAGCTCTGTGGCCATATATTCCAATGATAAATTAAAATCTAGTGACGAAACGAAAGATCTCGTGCAAAAAATTATACACCCGGAAAAAATGAAATTGCAAGTGCGTGGAGTCCGCAAAACAAAAAATGGAGGAGTTATTGTCAGTACAGAGACGAAAAACGACGCTCAAAAGCTTATGCACGCAGTCCAGGTCAGTACATCCGGACTTACTGTCGACGAGCCCAGCAAGCGCAAACCCCGGATTGTGATTGTAGGTGTGCCCACTTATATGGCGGATAATGAGGTACTTAGGTGCATATTTGAACAGAATGTAGCCGAAAAGTTTCCAGATATGACCCTAGAATCCTTCATGACCTTTGTTAAATTAAGCCACAAATCTGGGAAAAAAGACGCTCCGACCTGTAACTACGTGATAGAAGTATCTGCCCATATACGTAAAGCCCTAATAATTCAAAGTAGACTTTTTATAAATTGGACGTCTTGTCCTGTCAGGGACTTTACCCTAGTTACGAGATGCTACAAATGTCAACAATATGGACATGCAGCTAAAACATGCAGAGATGTTAATTCTACGTGTGGACACTGTGGTGAAGCAGGTCACTCGATGGCTGAGTGCCCTAAAAAAGCTGAAATACCGAAATGTGCCACATGCTCACGATTTAAAAAGCCAAGCAATCACAAAACGGGAGACGCTGAGTGCCCTGCTAGGAAAATAGCAGAATATAGGTACATTAACTCTATCGATTATGACGGCACCTAAGTAATTTGAATTATTATATCATGTTAGATTTCCGTGTTTAGTAACGAACTTATAACAATAACAGTACACTACGCTGTCCTACTAACCCTCGTCTTTGTCGCTATGTAAGCAAATTACTTGTCAACAAAAAAATAAAATATACATGAGTAGTGCGTAGAGAGTCGAACGTAATTTTGCAACATTGACTGTAACCTAGATTATGATAATTCTGACTTTGTCACATTATGTAATTAATATGTTAGTTAGGTATACGAGTATAATATATAATAATTAATTAATAACTTTGTTTTATCTATAATTTTTTTTATATGAATATTAAAATACGTATTGTTAAAATTATGTTTACAAGAGTACCATAGATACTGTTAGCGCTTCTGCCGCCTGTAACACAGGTTTAACCTAGTACAGGCACCAAATATTATTATACCTTTATAATTTCTAAGATTTATATTGTATTTTTATGAACTTCATATTTTTGGAATAAATATATTATATTATTATTATTTTTATTGTAATTTATAGTTACTTATTATAATATTATAGTTATTAGTAGGTTGAATAAAAAAAAAACATAAATACAAATTCAAAAACTGTACTACCGTAATATGAATATGCACTGTTATCACCGTAGGTCGCCCAACATCTATATTATAATTATTTTTTAATGACAGATTATGGAAGGTTGTTATAGCTATTTGTTATAATTTTTTGTTGTATTAAAATGTGAAATATAAAGGAAGAAAAGTATTGAATCATGATCTGTAACTAACAGTAAAAAAAAGTTACTTACCCAATACAATGTGGCAACATGTTCAGGTAATATTTACCAATCCACTCACTGTTTTGAAACGTTCCGTTTTTCCTTACACGCTAGAACAAACAGTGTGTGTACATAATTCTGTTTGTTGGGGAAATAGGTTTATCAAGTTTCTTTGAAGTGATAAAAGGCGGTTTTCTTTGGTCGTGTAAGCTTCATTTTACTTTATTTTTACGATACGTTTTCTTTCAACGTTAGTTTTGTTTTTATTTGTTGGACAATGTCGTTTTAATCGGGAATAGAGATTTTTTTTTTCTGCTATGTTGGGTTTCAGTTTAACTTAATGCGGCTGAATATCGGTATTTTACAAGAAGCGACTACTATAAGACCTCGGAAACCCAATTTCGGGGCAACACCGATATCCTGAGGCTCTAAATTGGTTGTCAGGCATTTTGGACTAATGATTGTCATTTGTGTTCGCATGACAATCGGCACCGACGGCTTCATGTGCTCTTCCAGGCACGAAGAGGGATGATGTGTTAAGGTCACCCATCTACAGACTGCCCGCGGCAAGCGGCTAACGGCTAACTTACAGAATTATGGCAACCCTGGCCAACGTAAACATCGGCTCATACTTGTATTTTTTTTTTTTTTATGTGATAGGGTGGGCAAACGAGCAGACGGATCGCCTGATGGTAAGCGATTACAGCCGCCCACGGACACCCGCAACACCAGAGGAGTTTCAGGTGCGTTGCCGCCCTTTTAAGGGGTTTGGGCCTCCGGTATCCTCACTCACTCGACGAAACACAACGAAAACGTTATTTCACGCCGGTTTTCTGTGAGGCCGTGGTATCAAGTCCGGTCGAGCCGGCCCATTCGTGCCGAAGCATGGCTCTCCCAGGGTAAATTTTGTATTTAAAATAAATGTAAATAAACTCGGTGAATCGTGTCGAAAGCAGTAACAGTGCGTTCATTATCTGTTGATTCTGCAGTGATAACGTTTTCCAGCATTAAAATCAACTTTAGACTGCATACTCGGGAGTGCTAAGTGAATGGGACGTAATCTGCTCTGTGTTACCTAAGTGTGTTAAGACGACCTCTGTGGTCTAGTGGTTCGAGTACCGGACTGCTGATCATGGGGTCGTGGGTTCGATTCCCACAGGACACAAATATTTGTGTGGATAAAAACATGAGTATTTGTGTTTGTCTGGGTGTTTCTTATGTATTATAAGTATGTATTTACAAAAAAAAAAAAGTATATAAGTATTATATCCATTGTCTAGTACCCATAGTACAAGCTCTGCTTAGTTTGGGACTAGATGGTGTTGTGTAAAATGTCCCAAAAAATATTATTATTATTATATTATTGTTAGTGTAATGAATGAATGAATGAATGACATTTTTGAATGAATGAATGAATGATATTTTTGAATGAATGAATGATATTTATTTGCGAGAAATGTGGATAAAATAAGGTGTTACAAATATAATTTTAGCGTAGCACATTTCACCATTCCGGTATGCAAAATGCAGTAAATGATAATAAAACTAATTTAAAGTACACATGCAGAAACTCAAATACTATGCTTAATTTATACATGGCAAAAAAAAAGAGTAATAACCAATACATGGCGTTCTAAAGGATTACAATTCAAAAAATTCTCTAATACTATAGAACGTGTGTTCTGTTAGCCATAATTTTAGTACTCTTTTTCTATTGGTAACTCTCGGATAGATTTAGGCACTTTATTGAATACTTTAATACACATCACATAACAATTATTTTGGAATAGTGATGACTTACAGGTAGGCATGAGTAATCTAGTAGGATCTCTTTTGCCAATAATGGAATTGTCACGAGCATTTATAAACTGGTAAGAAAACTTTTTTACATGGACACAGATTTCGAAAATATACAATTCTACTAGTGTGAGTAATCGGTTTTGTTTAAAAAGGGGTCTACATGACTCCATTGGTCTGACATTGCACAAAGCCCGTACACATTTTTTCTGACTGATAAAAGCCTTATATACATCAGTCGAATTGCCCCAGTTACAAGTCCATTAAACTGGACTTTTTGTAATAAAGCAGGATAAAGCAGCCATATCGTTATGGGAAAGACACTGTACGTATTTATCGTATGCCACTAAAGTGCTCAAAAACTCTAATTTGTGTGTTAACAATAACAGTAGGTTCGTTTTTTTTCTTCAAATTCAAATCGTATTGTACGTCAGCGCTGCAGCACTACCAACTTGCGCACATAAACTCCTACCGCGTTCCAGAGACAATAAAAGAACTTATAGCATAGTGGTGCCATTTACACTAATAGACTATTTTACAGTGCGCCCACTATATATATTTTAGTGCGCCCAGCATTCTTATTATTATAGTGCGCCCAGTATAAGTCGTGTTAGACTTTGTACAAGGTGGACGTACTACGTGCGGGTGACGTCACGGCTACAACGACCGCTCCAGCTACGTGTCACATACGAAACTTGCATCTGCTGCGCCGCGGCTGATAGACCAGTAACTAAAACTACGAGCGGGGTGTTTGTTTGTTTTATTAGCTTAGATAAATACCTTTCAGCTTATTACATCTCCGAAAATGACGAGTGTGCAGCGCACCCCTCCTAATACGCCTAAGACACAAAACAATACCCTGAGCCAAACTCAGACCCAGTCTGAACCGGATATCAATTCGGCAATAATGATGAGCGATTACGTAAATACTACCCCGGCATAAACGCCCCCGACAAGAAAATTCTCCACAAGGTTCAAGTATGCTAGACTTACAAAACAAATTTGATAGCTGGAAAAAGGAGCAAGATAAGTGTACCTACTACAAAGATGCTAGCAGAGCAGACCACTATAATGAATTAATTTGCTCTAGATATAGGTGAAATTAAAACCCAGGATAGCATGATACAAACTTCTAACACGGAAATCCGTAACTCGAACGAAGAGATCATACGCTCCATCACGTTCATGAATGAGAAGTTTGAGATCTTAAAACAAGAAGTCGAAAATTTAAAAGAAGAACGTCTACAACAGCAAAAGTACATCGCAACCCTTGAACAGAAGATATTAGATATACAACATTTCCACGTTCATCCGGTATTGAACTAAAAAATGTTCCACAAATCAGCACCGAGACTGGCGAGTGTATCTGAAACCGAAGTACGTGACATATATCGCCTACCAGGAAAATCGACCAATCCTGCAGCCATTCGACCCATTCTTGCGGAATTCACTTCCGTGCAACTCAAACAAAGTTTAATTTCTGCAGCCCGGAAGTACAATAAAGATAAAGGAAACGAAGAAAAACTCAACACAGGATTACTCGGTATATCAGGAAAATGTCAGCCGGTCTATGTTGCAGAACAATTTTACCAGGCAATACCAAAAAATTGTTCTACCAAGCTCGAGAATTTGCCAAGAATAATAATTACAGATACTGTTGGATTTCCAATGGAAATATCTTACTACGCAAAGCAGAAGGCGACAAGCAAATCCCAATATACTCAGAGAAATGTCTGCAGGATCTCGGGAACAAAAATAAGTGACTACGCATGCCCCACTTTGGACTCGAACCATATTTTGCAGTTTAAAATATATGTAACCCACATTCCGTATCATTTTTATATCGCTGTGTATTTTTTTATATCGTTTTAAATAGTGGCCTTTTAGTAAAATGCAGGTATCAGCATTATTTTATTGTTCCGCAAACAAACACATCACACAAAAACATCTATAATCACAAAGAAATATTTACAAGTACTCTTACGTATTATTTTATATACAACCTTAAATTTATACACGGCTCCTTGTATTGCATCACAGTTTTACTTCTTTCTCAATGGCTAATAAACATAAAAACAGACTAAAAATAGGACTGCTAAATGCCAGATCCCTAAACACAGGTGCGGACGAGCTTCTTATTACGGTTCAAAATCACAGACCAGACATACTAGCTATTAACGAAACTTGGATTTAGACGGGAGAAGAGGCACTCGCGCCGGCGTTCCCAGTTATAAATTTTTACATAAAGCACGGCACTCAAAGAAGGGTGGTGGAGTGGGTTTCTATGTCCGACAGGGAGTAGATGTACGAATAAGACCGCACCCTATCTCCACACTGGAGCAGTTATGGCTCGAGGTGTGCACACATGGAATTACCCTGGCTCTCGGTACCGCTTATAGACCAGAAGCTGTAGGCATCTCGGATGCTCTTGACGCTCTCAGTGACTCAATAAATGCTAGGGCGCGTTGTGACTACACCTGTGTTGTAGGTGATCTAAACATTGACCTAGCTGATGAGGAGTCTCCTCGGGCAAAACAATTAATGTCCTTTTGTCACCAACACAGCCTATCTCAGCTAGTCAAAGAGCCAACGCGAGTAACCGAACACTCGGAAACAATATTGGACATCATTTTGACTGATAGTGTATGTAAGTGTAAAGCGGTTCACATAATTCATAATCGATGTCTGAGTGATCACGCTATGGTTTTAGTGGATCTTGACATAAAAAACCAAAATTTGTTAAAAAAGTAAAATATCAAAGAATTCTCAATTATATAAATCTGGACTTATTCGATACAGACCTTAAATCTATGCCGTGACCACTAATTTATAATCTAGAAAATGTAGACGAAATGCTTGAAAACTTTAATAATTATATGTTAACGCTATTTGATTTACATGCACCTATCAAAAAAATAACTATTAGGAATAAACCCAAACCATGGATAACTGATATGATAAAATTTATGATAACTCTACGAAACGAGGCTCTTATAAAATCACAAATAAATAAAAAAGAAAGCTCAAAAGAATATTACCGCAGCTTAAGGAATCTAGTATCGGCAACAATGGAGCGTGAGAAAAAGGCATATTTCAATAGTTTTACTAACAATAATCTAAAAAAACCCGTTCAGTTATAGAATAATATTAAAAATACCACTGTGTTCGACAATGCAGGTACCAATCTAATTCCCGATCATCTTAATGACCCTAACAAAATCAATGATCACTTCCTGAGTTTGCCTTCGTATAGAAGACATAGAAATGATGCATGAAAACCATAACATAATTCAACAGAACGAGCAGTTTGAATTAAAAACCTAACCTAAATAGAAAAGATATCCTAAACATGACGGCCAGAAGGGAGTTATTATATGCATGCACGGTCCAAAGAGTAATTTGGAATAAGAATCCTGAATACCTTTTTGAAAAGCTTACTTGGATAACGGACTTAACCATCTATTGGTTAAGCCTTCGGGCTGCTACATAAGATCGTCTAAAAATACATGCTCACAAATCTACTAGGTATAAAGGATCTTTCAAGTTTACTGCAGCAAGTATATAGAATGTATTGCCTCCCTCTATGAAAAACAATGAGTTCACAATCATTCAAGGCGAAATATAAGCATGCCTTACTTAAAAGACAACTTGCTGTAGAAAATTTGAGGCATACTTATTGGAGATCACTCAAACTTAATTTTTTTTTTACCTTGGATAGCCCGTATCAATAGAATATTTAAGGTACAAAAATAAATAAACAAATCTTATCAATATAGCATACCATCACGCACTCACATACATTACACACACCATTACAAACACCACACGCTCACACACACACGCATGCACTCATATGTACGCACGGCACGAACGCACAACCATATGCACAGCACACATTTTTAATAACCGAGGGGTCCAAGTGAAAAACAGCGTCAAGTGCTTAAATGTGCTTGACATTAAGCTGATCTTGGATGCCTTTTTGGGCTTGCTTGGGAGACACAATCATGTTAGTAACTAGTGCTAATTTTGTAGATATATTCTGTAACTAGTATTTAAGCCGTCTTAATGTACAGACGCCAGCAGGTCAACCTATCCAAAACTGTCAAATTTTTCCAATTGAATTTGAACCTTATCGTTTTGTGTTAAAGTTGAAAATCAATCACAGAAATTTGACAGATTGTGGTAGCTTGATGTGCTGCTCTCGGTACATTGTGTTTTTCTGAGCATTGTCCAAATAAATTTATTTCTTTCTTTCTTTCTTACAGATCTTGCTTGATACTTATTTAGGTAAGTAACATAATTTAGCAGTAGTATGTATAGTAGGTAAGTAACATAATTTAGCGCGATGTTAGAGGTCCTAGATTCGATTCCCACGTCGAGCAAAATGTTATTGGGCTTTTGCCTTTTCATTAGACAGCTTAGCTGAAAAAATATTAGAATGGAAAAACAATGGTTACGATCATTAGGAGAGTTTTTGTTCTTTAATAAATTAAATGAGATTTTAAAATTATTACTTTGAATTTGGAAGAAGAAAAAAAAAACCACACAGCAATAAATGGCACCGAAATTAAAAAGTCACCAATGTAAAAAATTACACGACCACCTGAAATTATAGGCCTGATATTACACCGACTCTGACTTTAATGACCCTATATTTTCCGCATAATAGTGTCCGAACTATAATTTTGTCAAAAACAATTGAAACAATAAATTCAATACCTAATAAAAATACCTTTTGAAAATGGAACCTCTTTTTCCGTACTCAAAACTCGAACAGATTATTAATATTTCGCCTCTACTGTATCCAAGTCTGCCTTTGCCTCAAATTTGAATTCAATTGTCTTTTGTAAAAAGTAATGGACGTTGAGTATAAAGATTTTATCGTGTTAGTGTTAGTAGATAATAAGACAGTAAGTGTGAACATCTTTATTACCTAGTCTTTATAAGTTTCCCCTTTATTGCTGGTGGGTTTTCTTTTAAATTAGTGCTGTAATATTTTAGAACGGCGATAAACCGTCCGGTTGAAAGTTATTTGCGTTTATACCTACTACATTAGTGCAGCTGTTCCTACATAAATATATAAACGTATAAATAACGTAAGTACCTACATATTTTTATTGACATATAAATTTTGATGTTTAAAAGTCCTTGGTAAGATTAACACGAATTGATCCAAAATTTTATAAATAAATAGTTGGGATATTTTACACACCATCTATTCCCAAACTAAGCAGAGTTTGTACGGTCAGCAACAAAAGTCGCTAAAGTCATAGCTAAATTTTGATAACATGAGAGCTGCAGAACTTGTCATAAGAGATTGTTTTATTATGAAAGTAAGGTAAATAGATTTCACACAACCTTCACAGGTCAGTAACTTTATGTTAAGATCGTATTGAAGATTGCAACATGTTCAGCGACTTTCGTTGCTGACTGTACTATGGGTGGATAATTTGATATAATACTTATGTACTTTTAACCTATATATTTCTAATATAATAATTTATCTTTATAAGACAAAATATTTGTAAACCACTAGCCTACTGACATCGTCAAATTAGTTTTGAAGAAAATTATATTCTCTATGTATAAAGAAACAAAACAGTATTAATATATAATATATATTGACAAACATCTGACGTCATCTGTAGCTTATTTATTACATATCATAATATAAAAAAATTGTTTATCTTATTAATACTTATCTCAAATTAAATGTATTTTCTGCCAAGAAAGACTGAAAGTCGCCAATTCTAGGTTTTATTGACCTCAGCTCATTTCACGTTTGACCGCAACATAAAAGGTCATTGCTCTCGGAGTTTCTTTCGCGTCCATTTTCAGAGTCCATCTTTATTATTAACACTTGTACGATTTATTATTGAAACGTTTTAATCTCAGTGAAAGATTAATGTATTAATTTTATTTTAGATAATAAATGAAAAAGCTGTAACATCCTTAAGTTATAGGGTTGGTAAGTACTCATTTAGATTTCAAAAATTTGTAACTTAATTTAAAAAAACATGTAAAAATGTACTTATTTAAACACACACACACAAATCCTTTTTTTTTTAAAGGAATATCGTCACGGAGTTCTGCCTTCTGGGGAGGGAGCAGGCTATGTTGAACTTGTTACTGACCAAAAACCTATAACTTTAGTGAAGACCATGGGATTTGTGACATTTTTACCATGACAGGCTGTGCTTCGGTACAATTACCGGACTCCATCAACACGCGATGCCTATCCATTCAGAAAACATCTGTTTTTTATATAATAGTGTTAAGTATACTATCATTTTGTCAAAAACAATTGAAAATAATATATTCAATGGCTAATAAATAATAATAATATTTTTGGGACATTTTACATAACACCATCTAGTCCCAAACTAAGCAGAGCTTGTACTATGGGTACTAGACAATGGATATAATACTTATATACTATTTTTTTGTAAATACATACTTATAATAAATAAGAAACACCCAGACAAACACAAATACTCATGTTTTATCCACACAAATATTTGTGTCCTGTGGGAATCGAACCCACGACCCAATGATCAGCAGTCTGGCTGGCACTCGAACCGCTAGACCACAGAGGTCGTCAAATAAATATACCTTTTAAAAATGTAATTTCTTTTTCCGTACTCAAAAATCGAACAGAATAACAATATTTAACTGTATTCAAGTCTACCTTTGTCTTTTTTTAGTCCAATTGTCTATAAAACTTTTAACTACAACAGTATCACCTCTTCAACAATTATTTGAAACAATTACTATAACAGCTCTACAATTTATGTGTTATTTCAATTAGTTCAATTAAGGTAATTGGTTAATATAATGTGATTGGGTTATCTCTATTCAAGTCACGTACTGGCTTCGACGTCTTGTTGCTAACTGTCCTCTTCCATAATGTACGCAAAAGGACTATTTAAATAGCGATTCTGAATGTTTACTGAAATATTCATAGTTACGTACATTGTTTTAATAATTTAGTAGACCTCGGCCGAGGTTTCCGTGAATATATAATTATATTTGGATTGGAATTGAAATAATATTCAGTTTTTCGTGTTTTCAAGGCCTGAATAAACGAAATATCTTATCTATCGCGTTTGAGCAATCTGCTGCAACACTGAGGGCCGGGGTTGATTCCTGCACGGAACAAATAATTGATTTTATATGAGATTTGTGATTGTAAACACGAGAAACATTACATACGGTGCCACGATATTTTTTAAAGAAAAATATAGGAAGGACTAAGGAAGAAATTCCTTCTTGATTTTTATTTATTGTTTATTAATAACCTTAACTTAAAAACTAAACAATGATGACATACGAAATATGAATACGCAAGAAACTTATCAAGTGACGTTCTCTAGTTTCTGGCAATCCAGAGGCAAAAGCTGTGTGTATATAGGTATGAATAACAATACATTATTTTCAATATAAATATGTAAAGTGTATCCAAATAGCCGTGTAATGCATCCGTTGTACCTACATTAAAAAAAAAAAAAAACAAAAACATTGGTCCACCAACTTGTAAAAACATTTCCAATTTATTCGTTTCACTTCCAAGTCTGCTTCGTTTTTCGTTTATAATTGATATTTAATTTTTTATCGACATCCGACATAAAGGTCTCGTCATCTTTTTAAATGTTGACCTCGATAATGTGACGAAGCTTTCAGGACAAGATGTACCTAGTGGTGCAAAGATAAATAGAAAAGTTTGTTGGCGATGATATTACCCTTCAAATCAGAACATAATAACAACATAATATACTATCTCACTTGTATTCCCCGAAGGTTTAGGCAAATATGTACCAATTTAGATATAACCACAGTTCTCCGGTATGTTTAGGTCCCATATAAAATGGGGTGAGCGTATTGCAATTAACCGGACACAAATCCAAACTCCGAGCTGCTACTGAGAAATTCATAGAAAAACCCAATAATATTTTGCTCAACCTGTGAATCCAACCCAAGACGGCGCGAAGCAGTCGCGCTTAGGACCATCAGACTAAGAAGCAGCTAATACACAATAATATTAGCACATGAGCGCATATTTGATCTACTCAATAAATTGGTCTGTATTGTCTAGAGTGAGTTTGATTTCCTAGTCAGACAAAGTAATATTGGTATCTTACTGAGAGAAAAAAAAATAAGAGCAGTTTTTAATTGAAATAAAACTACTTTTTTACTTATTTTATCGCGTATATTGATATTATTAATCCCGACGTTTCGGACCCTTTACAGTGTCCATGGTCACGGGTAGACTACCCGTAGAGTCTACCCGTGACCATGGACGCTGTAAAGGGTCTTGTAGTTGTAGTTTTATTTCAATGTATAATATTCGCGTAAATGTCAGAAATCAATAAGCAGTTTTTAAATTTGTATTATTGTAATAATAATCACGTTATTTACAGATTTACATTACAATTACTCGTATTACATCGACTGCTACGCTAGAGGTCCTGGGTTCGATTCCCAGGTCGAGCAAAGTGTTATTGGGTTTTTCTATGAAATTCTCAGTAGCAGCTCGGAGTCTGGATTAATTGTGCCCGGTTAATGGCAATAGGCTCGCCCCCTATTACATGGGACCTAAACATACCGGCGAAATGTGGGTGAACATTAGTACACCTCTGCCTAACCCTTCGGGGAATACAGGCGTGATGATATGTATGTACATTACAATTATTAACACAGTCGCACAAGATATATAAATAGGTATTCTTATACAATTTTACACAGCAAAAAGTTTAGTCCCAAACTACTACTATGTTTAATATTCAATGGATATAATACATATAGCTACTTTTTTTAATGCTGAATGAATACTAAAGACTTTTGTTTTGTCACGGATCATGCCATGATTAAAAGGCAATGGAATGCAAGGCAAGTGCTGTTGTCATTCAATTAGGAAAATTTTACAGTTTTGCCTGCTGGCATCTGTACCAACCTCTTTGGTTTGTTACCTCGGTCATTATGTCCATAGCATGAAATACGTATAAAAATGGCTTTGCCACTTCTAGAATGAAGTATAATCGATAGCAGGGTGTTATTTTATCATTAACAGCAGGGTAACCGAGCTCAGAGTCCTAAGGAAATATTAAAGTAACAAATTATGTATGCGTTTCATCTGATATCCCTATTGGAATTCCTGTCTGGATTTCAATTATAGTTTAAATTCAACACTTACCCTGACGACCAAATCACTCTAGCGCAGCAGTCAAACAGAGTGACTAGCACTCTCAAAACACACGCACAAAAACGCCGCCCGATATACCGTCCTCGCCGGCGAGGCCCGTCGCGAAGACCCCTTAACGGTAATCCTCCCCGTCCCTTGCTCGAGCCGGCCCGTGCCGAGCCAGTAGCTTTAAATTCGCCCCTAAATAATTTAAACCTAGATCCAGCCGTCCCTAGCTGTCCCCCCCAGCAACGCCCTAAGCCGAGGTCCGAGTCCCGCAGGGGACACCTCGCTCGAGACGCTTGAGACGCTCCCTCGAGCTAAAAACTATGTCCATCAAAAAAAAAAAAAATTGGATATTAGGTGCGAGAATGGATTCAAAAAAACTGATGATAATATTCAAAACGGATGATAATTCAAAATGAATGATAATTCATGAAAAAAGTGCTCGTTTTAATTGTTGTAGTATTATCTAAGATAAACAGTTAAATTTGTGGTATGTTTCGCTTTAAAACAGGGTTAATCGCAAATGAAATCACTGCTCCGAAAACATGCAACCGACGCTACTCTGAACACAGTAAAGTTAATTATTCATTTGCAGTGTTCTAAACCACATTTCAACGTAGCTTTGTTAACTAGAACATGTTGAAAACGAGAGTTTTAAAAATATATAACCAGATTAATTTGCATTAGCTGTAGCTGATGTTAGTTAAAAAAAAAATTATACAGCCCGCTTGATGATACCTAAGCGGCCAATATTAGGCCAACACGATTTTTAAATATCAAACTCATTACTTTATAGCTTCTTCTTCTATTTAAGAGCTACGCTCTTGTTGTTTCAACGTCTTCTACCACTCTCTGTTGAGAGCTAATTTCTGGACCTTCTTATACGTCGCGACTTTCAGCTTCTCTTTCATTAGTGTTATGTACCTCATTCTTGGCCTATCCCTTCCTCTCCTTGCTTCTATCTTTCCTTTTTCTATGATTTTTTTTTAATAAATTCGTTGTGGCGTGTAAGGTGGCCTATCATTTTACCACTTCTGGCCTCTGTGTCTTGTAGTAACTGCCTTTTTTCTTATTCTTTGTAGAACTTCTTCGTTTGTTATTCCATCCTTCTCCAGCACCACATCTCAAAGGCTTCTAACCTTTTTATATCTTGTTTAGTCATCGTCCATGTTTCAGACCTGTATAAAGCAATGCTCCATTTGTAAGTATACTATATACCAGTGGTAAACAATTCAATGGCTATTCTGAGTAAGAATATAAGAATAAGGCCTATTCTGAGTATTAAAATAAAAATAAATTATGCCATCAGTCTCCTGGGAGACGTGAGATGAGCTTAAAGTGTGGGGGTTGGATCATTGGTCAATTATGGTAACAATGTCATACCTCCTACAATTTAGTTCGGTAAGAAAAATATTTAAGATTCTGCATTTAAAACCCTCTTTAGCATAGACTCAATAAAGATAAATCGATCGAAATGTCATCTATTAATCTTTTGAAATTACCAAGATAAATTAAAATTATGTTTCTACCGAGAGGTTTCGACGTTACGAATTATTTTATTTTTTTATAATATTACATTTTTGACATTATATTGACAATCTCATAATTTTTCTTAATGATTGGAAAAATAATGAAGATCAGAAGTCACTAAGATAATCATAATACTAAAATAAAATGGAGTAATATTATCTAGATTATATGAATATATTCTTAAAGGTTATGTAGTGAGACACAAAAGAGACTACATAAAAAAAAACTTACCTAAGTTTTGCAACGCTCCAACTATCAAAAGATTTACACAATTTGCTGATCAGAGTAAGCTCTTCGATCCGCTTTTTGAAGGATAATAAAGCTATTTCTTGGCCAATAAGGGTGCCCATAAAACTTTCACGTAACGTAGGCTCGGGTCTGTTGGTAAGCTGCAAATTTTATTGTCTTCGCTGTGATCGAGTGTTTGTTTAGACACGTAATGTGGGTGAGCGTTTATTGTAGTGTTCTGGATGTGGCGATTCAAGTGGGTCACAATATCATGTGTTTTTATTCGGTAAATCAAGTATTATTTATAAAAAGTTACCCTGAAAATGACATAAGTAAATTCAATTGAAGAATTTGAATTTTAATAAATCTATTTTAATTTTTTTTAATTGCCTAATGTTATTAAAATCATTATTATTATAAGATTTTACTTCAAGGAAATACAGCGGTTACCAACTACGGGAAGGTAACCATTTTATGAAAACTTTATTTTTAATTTTTTTTACAATTAATTAATTAACTGAGCAGTGATGGCCTAGTGATAAGAATATTCGACTGCCAAGTCAAAGGTTTCGAGTTCCAAACCAAGGCACGCACCTCTGACATTCGGTAATCATGTGCGTATATACATAATTAATTATCATTCGCTTAAACGAATAAAGAAGGAGGACATCATGAGGAAACCCGCAGGCCTTAGAGATTTTTCTGGACCGTGTGTGAAGTCTGCCAACCCGTACTAGGCCAGCCTGGTGGACTATAGCCTAATCACCCTCATTCTGAGAGGAGACCCGTGCCCAGCAGTGGGACAATATATGGTTTGATGATGATTCTCAGTGGAAACAAGCCTATTCAAAAAACAGTATCGTAAAATAGAATCTTCCGGTCCAATTAAATATTTTTGAAAGAGAAACAATGGAAGCATTAACCATCGAGTCTTGATACCGTCCTGATTGAAATTCAATCTGAAAGCGTACCTATCAAGCGTGAGACGGAAAAAAGCTCTTTCAAATTAAGTTGGCATTACTTATTTATCTCTTTATTTTTAAAATAAATGTGTATAACCATAAAAACTCCTGTATTTCTGAAAACCTATCGGGAATACAAGCGGTGGTGTACCAATGTACACCAAAAGATCGTCTGCCTCATTAGTCTAGTGTGGTCCTCAGCGCGACTGCTGGCAATAGGCTCGCGTCCACATGGAACCTAAATATAGTGGCGAACTGCGGTGTACATTGGTACACCTCTGCTTAACCGTTTGGAGAATACAGGCGTGATGTTAAAATAGTTCGTCGGTATGTTTGTATAGAGATGGGAGTGGTCCTATTGTCATTAATCACGTACAAATCAATTTAACATACTGAACGATTCAGAATTTTATAGAAGAACTCAATAATTCTCAGCAGCCGCAGCAAGCGACTAGACCTCTGAGTCAAGTTCTATACACACACTATACAACAAAATACCGCGTAAAAAATATAATTAATTATTTATCAAAGGCAACAATTTTGTCAGCTGTCATGTCTGGGAACCAGATTATTTAACAGAAAGGCCTACGTACCTATTTTACCTAATAATTGTCTACTTAAATAGTTTTTCTATGTTTCATTCATAAATGTAGTTGTTATCCTTTTTTTGTGGTATCTTATAGCGTTACTACGGTTCTTAAATATTGTGAATGGACTCGTTATAAGGCCCCATTTAACCTCCTCTCGACTTTACGGGTAGTTTTGTAACATCCTGTATATAATATTGTCTACATGAGTTGTAATCCTGATGAGCTTATCACAGTCCCGTTACCAACAACGGCCTCGGTTAGGAGTATTAGTCCAACTATTGGGAATCTGTCTTAACCACCGACGGTATATTTCCATTCTATTCTGCGTTTATATTCTTTGTATTTCTATTCTTGAGTTTTGAAAATTCTAATATAATAATGTGGGATAGGATTCAAAAGAAATACAGAAAATCAATTTATTCCTTGCAAAAAATGAGGCTATCACTAAGACAAAAAAAAAAAACCAAAACTACATAATTTGAGTTAAATAGTACGCCTTATCCCCGCAATGAAAAACGGATTACAAAAGAGATTTTTTTTCTGTTAACCTATACTGTCCCACGTCGGGGTAAACTTCTCCCCCACAACCGTCCACATTGCCTACTTGAGGATTTCTCCGGCCAATCAACCATGAACAAATCCAGTTCGTCACGCCACCGTTTCCTTGGCCTGCCCCGGCAATGAGGACTTTCTTTCTAAAAATGTTTTAGTCATTAATTTTTTTTTCTTCTTTCTTTTAATATATTTAAAACGAAACTGAGACATTATGTCACTTACAATATAAAATTGCTTACATAAATAATAGCATAGTGCAGACTTAGCCCAGTCGTGTTTCTAATTTAAATTAATACATACAAATGGTATGTAAAATCATGTAAGTTACGGACTAAACTCAACATAAGACTTGTATTATGCAATGGATTAATAAAGAATCTCTAATCTCGAATTATAATAATAATAATAACGTTTATTTGGATTAAATACATTACAACCTTATACAAGTGAATCTTATGTCATCATCAACCCATATACTGTCCTACTGCTGAGCAGGGGTCTTCTCTCAGAATGGGACGGATTAGGCTATAGTCCACGAGGCTGGCCTAGTGCGGGTTGTACTTCACAAACCGTCGAGAAAAATCTCTAAGGTATGCAGGTTTCCTCCTGATGTTTTCCTTCACTGTTTAACCCTAGAAGCCTAATCTATTTCGGACGTACACAAAGCCATAATATACGTCTCAGAGGCGTACACATATAAAAGCCCCTATTTTAGGTATATTATTTAATTATTATTAAGCAGAAATTTGAATTTGGTATATAAACTAAAAATAAAACAACACTGTTATTAATTATAACTATAATTACAGTTATTTATAACAACAAAAAACAATAAGCATAAATTGGAACAAAAACAATGAACTTCTTCAAAATCAACTAAAACATATATTATTTTTTTAGAATATCATTTTTTTTACGTTCATTATTTATTCTTTGAGCAAACATTATAACTAATCAGACTTTAACAGTTGACCAAATATGTCCATTCTTACCTCGGAGAGTACGACCACGAACACGATAAATCCGCTCCGAGTTGGTAGGTGGTAAAACATGGCCTGCGCCAGATGATGGACCAGCTTCTGCAACAAGGGTTGGGTCGGTTTCTTCAGAGGGTCCAGATTCTTGTAAAGACGAGACGTACTCAGACACTTCATTATTTTCGTCCTCGCTTTGAACGTCGTCGATAATCTGGTCATCTTCAACTTCGGAATCTGAATCTTCCTGAAAAGAATTGTTTTCCTAGTTCAAAATTGCAAAAATATCGTCTTCATCTAATATATTAGACCGTGACATATTTATACCTGAAACAACGCCGACAAAAGATATAAAATATACGAGAAACAAACAAAAGTAAAATAACTCAATTTTAGTAAAAGTTACACAAAGCCTAAACATACGTCTCGCAGGCGTGCAACACTTCGATAAATCAAAAATGGCGGGACTTACCTTTACGATACGGGCACCGTCCTCTAGCTCCCGTCGGCCACTGAGGTAACAGAAGAGCACGACGCGCTAGCATCAACCGTTAGAAAAAGACAAACGATATTCGAATGCGTGTACGCCTCGCAGGCGTAGATTAGGCTTCTAGGGTTAAGCGAGTGATAATTAATTATTAATACGCACATGAATTCGAAAAGTCAAAGGTGCGTGCCTTGGATTCAAACTCGAGACCTTCGACTTGTCAGTCCAATGGTCATACCGCTAGGCTATCAATGCGTTTTAGTTAATCTTATGTGCTAAATATTAATAAATCCATTAAACTTAGGCTTGTAACACTTTATGACTCCTGACTTCCAAACTAGATTGTAACGACGACCTCTGTGGTCTAGTGGTCGTGGTCGTGGGTTCGATTCCTACTGGACACAAATATTTATTTGACGAACATAAAGTGTCTGTGTTTGTCTGGGTGTTTCTTATATATTATAAGTATTTATTTACATAAAAAAAGTATATAAGTATTATATCCATTGTCTAGTGCCCATAGTACAAGCTCTGCTTAGTTTGGGACTAGACGGTGCTGTTTAAAATGTCCCAAAAATATATAAAAAAAAACACCTGTTTCTCGGAAATCAGGTCGTAAACAAATAATAATTACAAGGCCTGAAGACAATATGTGCAAATATTACGATATGGTCAGTAAGTTTTCCATGTTATGTAAGTAGAAACCTTTCAATTTTCTTTATGCTATGAGGTATAAGAATCCAATGACTTCGATATCAGCTGCAAACAAAACCGTCCCCGGTGACATTTTACGATTGTTTGTGTACGGAAATAGAAAAAACATCAATAAATTGGATCCATTTCCTCTTCAAGATTGGCTGTGGGCATCGCAATCACTTTTGATCCGTAGAACAATGAATCGCAGCGATGTAAAATAATTATGTAACTGTCCTATGATGGGATCGGCTTCCAGTTAGTGGTGTGCACCGGTTGTCAAAAAACCGGATAATCACCGGTTATGGTGAGTACCGGAGCCTAATCTTACTTTTTTAATAAAGGCAATTTATAATTCATATAGTATTGGTTATTTTTCTCTTAAAGTATACTGATATAACGTATTTTGACTAACCGGAGAATCTCCGGTTATTCAATAAAATCTCCGCATTATCTCCGGAGGCTTAAAATTGCCTCCGGTACACACCTCTACTTCCAGTCTAACCAGGGGGTCTACTCCCTAAGCACGAAGTCCGTAGTTTCGACCTTCGTTATGGGCGTTTCCTACTCCGTATCACCTAAGGATGGATGATTCGTTCGGGGCCCGAACTAAGAATGAATGACAACACAATTTGACAGTTGTACCTACACTGGATGTGTTTTTACCCGTTTGAAAAATTGAATTTGTTATAATGGACTCCGAAGTTTCGGAGAACTTTCGAACGGCTCGTAACTTCGTTGACAGAGACAGGGAGTAGACCCTCAGATACGGCTGAATTTCAGTATTTCTGACTACCACTATCGATTGTCATAGGTGTTCGGATTACAAACGGCACCGACCGCTTTACGTGCTCTACGAGGCATGGACGGGTCTCGATGATAAATGATATTTATTTCTGTAAATAGATTTTTTAAAGACACTTTTACAAGTCAATATTATATATTAAATGTGTCAAGAATGGGCACCCATCCACAAGCTGACCGCAGCTAGCATAGCTTAACTTTGCATATCGGTTAATCAGCTTAATTATTACTTAGCCACGAACCCCTCGTACTATTGTAAGTACTTGGATTAATTTGTTTTTGATGTTCCAACTTTAGAAGAATTCTTGGAACCACCGCGGAGCAACCGTTATTATTGTTTGACGTTAATTGTACCTGTTAATTGAAATATTCTGAATATAAATTACAACTGCCTCATTAGTTTAGTGGTCTTAAATCTGCCTGCTACACTAGAGGTCCAGGGTCCAATTCCTGGTTCGAGCAAAGTGTTATTAGGTTTTTCTATGAGTTTTCTCATAAAAAAACCTAATCTTTCATCTACTGAGAACAGTAGCTAGGAGCTTGGATTCGTATCCGGTGAATGGCAATAAGCTCGCATAGTACATGGGATCTATATTTAATGTTTCCTTTAGTATGTGTTACACTACGATTTCCAGATACAAATTTGAAATATCGAATGAGTAGTTATCCTGAACCCTGCTTCTAAAAATGAGAAACTAAAAATATTGTAAAATCTAAAAAAAATACTTGCTTATTCATATTTATTAAGAAAGTTGATTTCAGTGAGCAACATTTTAACCCTTCAAACGTTTTATGTACATTAAAAGACGCAAAGCAGAGGCGTAAGATAGATGAATATAAAAATACAGGCGTTAACACTACCTACGTTTGATAAATGGTACAGGATAATATCATAGGTAACCGTGCTGAATAGCTCTTCCCACCTATATTGTGCGCGTAGATACCTTAGTCATCCTTTACGACACTTTTGGGACATACGCGGTATTTCCCGAGTATATACCGCACCTGATTTGCCTATTACATTTTGATGTCATGTTAAAATATTGTTATTACGAGCTTAGTGGAATAGGCTGCTCATGTCGTCAGCTCTGGAGTTTATGGTTTATTTCCACAAGAGTATATCATGTTAGAACAGGTTTTAAAGCTTCCAATTCAGTAGAGCCTCAATCCGCGGTTGAAGTGTAGACGCTGCGTCAACTTGAGTCGCATGTACTACAGTTTGTCATGGTACTAGTAAATGTCCCAAATCCAGGACTTGGCTACTATATTAATATTATATTATTATTGCTCCCATAACTCTCTTACATCCTACACTTCGTAGGATTGTCCTTGGTGCTAAGTCTCCTATGCAAATTACTGAATAGTTACAGTGATCTTGTCGATGTAGGTACATGCTGACTCACTCGGTAGGTTCAGAAATATTATTTCTAAAAACATGTAACTGCTTTTCCTATGTGTTCTTACTTAATGTATAATTGAAATAAAACTACTTTTTACGGATTTTATCGCCACCACCCAACACAGTTATCTACCGTCGGTAAATCTTTGTTTCAGAGAGCACATGGGATCTTTGATGAGCAACACCTGGCTGCTGAGCTTCAACATGTCAAGCAAGTCCTGCACGACAATAAGCTCCGAATACCGCGCCCTTGCCACAGAAACCGTGTGAAACTTGCCACAGTTGAGCGCTTACCTGCCGTACTACCATATGTTAGAGGAGTCACCGACAAAATTGGCTACATCTTGAAGCGTGCTTCAATTAAAACATACTTCAAGCCGCTAAAGAAGATCAGTCAGTTCTTACCATCTGTCAAGTGCCATATACCTCTACAAGATGCGGGCGTATGTCATGTCTAAATGTCAGAAATTAATGTATAATTTTAACGATTTCTAACTTTAAATTTCACTTTGTCATAATACTTAGAATTGTTTGATATTGTTAATAATTCACTTAAGTAGTTCTTAACTTTAGTATCTCTCAACAATGTTATAACGCATGTTGTGCTTACCTATTAAGAGATTGATACACTAGCTCATAAGTTTATTGAATGTTGATGTTTGTAATAGTGTAATCAATTGTTGGTGAGCCTTTTTATAAAAATAAATAAAATAAAATTATAGAGTTTCTTGCCGGGTCTTCTCCATAAGACCCACTTCTTGGAATGTGCAACTAGTTTTGACTTTTCAAAAGTGCTATTTTAATGGTATAATTGAAATAAAACATTTGAATAAGGAAAGGCAAGTGCGGTTTTTAGTCGATTCGAATTTATCGAACCCTATTGCCTCCTCAGGTGACAAACGTCCCATGAATAGAATTTCTGCACCCCAAAAAACCAGAAATACATCATTTGTAAAAATTTTAACTGTCTAGCTGTCACGGTTCATGAGATACAGCCTGGTGAGAGACGGACGGACGGACAGTGGAGTCTTAGTAATAGGGTCCCGTTTTTACCCTTTGGGTACGGAACCCTAACAAAACCATCAACGTAGTAAGTTATGTTTTGCTGCGGGATGTTTTTACTATTATGTAAAAATCACAGATTATCACAGATTAAATCATTCATGTTAATACAGAAATTACATACCAAAGTAGGTACTAACAACTCTTTGTCATTAAAATTTATGTTAAGCGTATACAGCCAAGTCGAAATTTACATACGAAAAATGTACATAATATGACAGCATTGTGTAAAATTTACACGTCATTTTATAAAATTACATGTCGTTCTCGCAAATTTCGTATAAAATGTAAATTTTCTTGGAGGTGTGACCATTTTAATACAATGGCAACATTTGGATCAAGGACCTTCAGTAATGACGTTATTAAGATGGCTTACTTTCTTCTTTTGTCACAGTTTTCGCAATGAAAAGCCGTTGGAAATAATTTTGACATAATGGAGATGTTTAATTTAACGTGCGGTTTAAGTTTTATCCTGTAAATGGGTGTGAAGATTATGGTGGGGAGTATTTTTGAGGGTATTTGATTCAGAAAAATACGCGTTGTGACCGAGTTATATTTTGGTGAGACAGAGCCAAAGACGTCATTTAAATGGCATGCCGCATTTGTTTTTCCAACTTCAGTATTCCGACTTCAGTTCGTTGGAATTAGAAGTAAGATAAAATATTATTTTCATGGAAGTCATCCTCCGGGCCTTTTCTGAACTATGTTGGAGTCGGCGTCCAGTCTAACCTGATGCGGCTGAATATGAGTATTTTATACGAAACCACGAACCTTTTTCATGCAGCAAGTAAATAAAATAAAATGCACCGTTGGGTAGATAGGTAGGTATTAAGTTTTATAAGTGTACGAAACTTTATTAAAATCGGATCAGCGTAAATGGCAGACAGACAGAGTTACTTTCGCATTTATAATTGTATTTATAATCCACAAAAAAAAATTGACATCCCGAAACCTCGTTCATTACTTACTCTGTTTATTCTTACGATTAAGCTGAAGATCACTTCTAAGAATTGTTCAGAAGGGACTGCTTAAAAAGGGACCAGAATTATTCCAATGGGGCAAATCTAGAGCCTCAGGACTATTAGGGTTCATTGACCTTAGTATCGCTGGATCTGTGATGGCGTTCGTTAAAATCCGTCGCGTCGTTTCACACTGCAAATTGCATCAAAGAATTCCGTTGATTCGAATTTCAAGTCTTTCAATCGTTAGGGAGTGAATTCTCAATCGAATATCGAACTGGAGCCGATAATCTACGTCTATTCAATTTTGGAACTGGTTAACAAATAATGTGGAGGACTGGAAAATACAATGAAGTTTTTTAAAGATTTGTATGACGTAGTTCGCGTGTTTACCACAAAACACAAATATTTATGTGATGAAAATAAGTGTGTGTGTGTGTGTGTGTGTGTGTTGTCTGGGTGTTTCTTACGTATTATAAGTATGTATCTACAATAAAAAAAATATTATATCCATTTTCTAGTACCAATAGTACAAGCTCTGCTTAGTTTGGGACTAGATGGTGCTGTGTAAATATTTCCACTAATATATATTTTTTTATTTATTTTTATACCACTAAGGTGGCAAACAAGCATACGGCCCATCTGATGGTAAGCGATTTCCATAGCCTATAGACGCTTGCAACACCAGGGGTTTCACTTGCGCGTTGCCCACTCTGTAAAACAAAAGAGGAATAGTTGGGTTGGCAGTATAAAGGTCAAAGTAAAGTCTACTGCCATCACGGTTCCTCGCAGAGCAGTGGAAACCTTGCTCACGGTAAGGAACACAACACAGTTCAAAGCAGTGTTATTATTTAATAATAATTATTTATTGTTTATTTATTTATGTACACACTTAACAAAAATAAGTAAATTGAGAACATAGGACTATAGAGTACAAAGGTGCTGTTTATTTCTAAAGAAATCTCTTCCAGCAATCCTACGAGAGGAGAAATTAATATAAGAAATGTAGACATTAGTGTGACAGAAAAATAAACAGATAGATACTTATAAGCAAACAAATAATATATTAAAAATACATAATACATAATTATTATTAATATGTATAATCAATACACACATAAGATGTATATAAATATATATACATACATCATCATAACATAATTTATGTTAAATCTCCTTAACGGCGGGCTGTCCTTTATATTTATTCGATGCAATCATATTCTTAAATATTGATAGCAGGTAAGGGGAACAATTTCAATTCAATAATGGATGGGTTCAATAACGTGTTATCGGCGCCCAGTTTTATATTACGGTTCAGAATTATGACGTCGCCAACGGTAATCGGAATTGACTCCATTAATATTTGAAACAATAAAAACGTCATATCGAACAGTTTTCAATATCCATTAAAATGGTAAAATTAGGTTTTTGGGACTATAAATCTGATTAGGTCAAAAATTTGTGTCAGGACTGCTGATCACGAGGTCGTGGGTTCGATTCCCACAGAACATATGTGATGAACATAAGTGTTGGTGTAATTATAAAAAATATGAATTTACAAATAAAAAGGATGTATCAAAAACCCTGTCCGATCCTTAAGGGTCGTATAAGGTGTCGTATTACGTACACAAACACGTAAACGATAATTAGATACGAGATTTTTTTTGTTCCCCGATTAATTTAAATATAATTTAAAAAAAAACTAAACCTTTTACATGTCAACACTCAATCCACGAAATAAAGTTTATTCAATTCGATCTACACTAGTGTCAAAGAAACCGCCCGAGCAATTTGCCGCTTTTTGATCCTTTGTCATGTGCCGCCAGCCCGCTCTGTCGCGTGCCGCCAAACAAATTTAATGCGAATGAATCTTACCTACAGGGCCTACACGTAGATATTAGCTGATATCGATTAGGCATAGTTATGTTTACCTAATAATTGACGTTCTTTTGTGTTTTTCATAAGTATCAGCTGTTACGTATTAGTCATAGGGATGATTACCTCCTACCGGGCCTACGCGTAGGTATCAGCTGGTATCGCACAAGCATCGTGATACCCAATACTTCCGCTTACGCGTGGGTATCAGGAATGTGTTGCTTACCTAATAGGTACCTAAATAATTATTGACGTTGTTTTTCAAGAAACAATGAACTAAATGTATTGCTTTGTTAAAATTATTTTGTAAAACATGAACTTGATATCTACAAAATTCTGCGATCGTGTTCCTTAAGTGAACTTCCAATAGGTACTTACTGATATTCCACGTCGTGTTTTCGTGGTCTTTCGGCATTAGGGTAATGAGTCTTGTACTCATTCATGGACACTGCTTGACACGTGTTCGTACACGTGAACTTCAAGTTCATGGAGACGTTGGATACACGCTCCGACGGCACTGGCATACCTTGCCTAGCAAAACGCTACCCATACTCTCACTCACTCGTAGTCTTTTCGAACATCTGCATAATTGCAGCATAAGCACATTGGAACACGACATTGACAACAGATTGGAATACGACATTACTCACGATACGATGGGTAATCGAGGTGATAAGAGATTCACGGACGTCCGATCGGAAGCGAACTCTACGCGAGACTGACATGTCAAGGACAACAATTGGCTTACACGTGCCGCTCTGTAGGTAGTTAGGTACAGTCTGTCGGCGACGACAAAGCGCGCACGGAGCGGCGCCGCTTGGCGGCATCCTTTGAGGTAAAAATGAAAAATAAATTGGTAAATATTAAAAGATTTCGCCGCTGGGTGGAGTATTGTCAACTTATGAAATTTTCCCATATTTAGTGGAGAATTGTGTAAGTTTATTAGAAGAAGAAAAATCGATACTTTCTGGTTTCTTTAATATCGTATTTTTATTTATGTTTATTAGTAAGTATATAAGAAAAGGAATACGCCTCTTTCGGATCGGACAGGGTTTTTGTTACATTCTGTATAAGTATTATATCCATTGTCTAGTACACATAGTACGAGCTCTGCTTAGTTTGGGACTAGATGATCTTGTGTAAAATTGTCCAAGAATATTTATATTATTGACTGGAATTCGTCATCCCTGATTACGACAATTCTGTGATGATGTTTTGGCCGGCAAGTCGCAACTTTTTTAATAAAACCACTTTTCTCGTCCCTGGGAATGTTGGATGAACTTTTAAAAATCCGGAATTTGCAAACAAATTTATATTTACAGAGGACTGGAGTTTGCTATAATTAAAGGGTTTTGTAAACAGTTCGATAAAGTTATTCGAAATTAACGTTATACTTAAATAAGCTCAAGGGGATTCCAATGTAAATTCTTTGTAATTGAGGTTAAACAGGTCGTCTGTGACAAACAATAGGGCTATAATAATATGGATTTATTTAAGTTTATTATCCATATAAAGTGCCTTATTTGTTATATTTAACTCTTCTAGTAAACAATATTGTTATGCTGGAGGTGGCTACAGAATCTTGCTTGCATAACAAACAAAAATTAATTGAGACATTGAAATGAAACTAGTACCTAATTAGTTTTATTTCAATGTCCAATGTAATCTATTTGTGTAAGTTTTTTTTTATTCTACTAAGTTGGCAAACAAGCATACGGCCCACCTGATGGTAAGCGGTTACCGTAGCCTATAGACGCTTGCAACACCAGGAGTATCACTTGCGCGTTACCCACCCTGTATTGAAAGAGGAATAGTTGGGTTGGCAGTATAAGGGTCAAAGTCCCCCCACTGCCAACACAACGTTTCCTCGTGGAAAACTGGCAACTTTGCTCACCGTAAGAAACACAACACAGCTCAAAGCAGTGTTATTTTACTTCGATTTTCTGCAAGGCGGAGGTACTTCCCCAGTGGGGCAGCTCCAATTTGAGTGGAATTACTCCCACTATGCCCTACCTCTCTTAAATGTGAGACAAATCAGTAAATTAAATACATTATTTTGGAATTTTTTTTTTTAAACTAAATTCGCGTTTTAACTTACCTTCTTTAAGTCATCCATATTTATATCATATATAACTAGATTATATTATTGCATTGTTAGTCGTTCTCACATTTTGACGACGTCTGTGGTCTAGTGGTTCGAGTACCGGACTGCTGATCATGGGGTCGTGGGTTCGATTCCCACAGGACACAAATATTTGTGTGGGTAAAACATGAGTATTTGTGTTTGTCCCGGGTGTTTCTTATGTATTCTACGTATATATTTACAAAAAAAAAGTATCTAAGTATTATATCCATTGTCTAGTACCCATAGTATAAGCTCTGCTTAGTTTGGGACTAGATGGTGCTGTGTAAAATGTCCCAAAAATATTTATATTTATTATTATTATTTATTTGGAGGAGGGCGTTATCAGTTGCGATTTTATACTACTCCAGCTGTTATCATGCCAATGTTAGGTACTGTAAAAAAAAAAAAAAACAGAAAATAAATAATAATAATTATTATTTATGGAAACAGATTTCAAAACAATGTACGAATTACGGTGACTTTTCTTTTCTACAGACGACAGAACGTCAAGCTATCCAAAACTGTAGAATTTTCTCAATTGAATATGAACCTTATTGTCTTGTATTAAAGTTGAATATCAATCAAAGAAATTTGACATTATGGTAGCTTGATGTGCTGGCCTCTGTACATTTGCTGCATTTAAAATAAGGTAATTACAAAGTAATCTTTAAATGACACATTTATCTATTCAATGAGAAAATGTAATCAATCATCATTTTATCAATTCTATATATACCTAAAAGCTGTAAATTAATCAACAATCACAATATTACAGAAAATCAAAAATATTAATAAAACTCTCGCTAAATTCTCGTCTGTATTTCACGGATGAACGACAGAAGATTTATATTAATCTTAGTTATCAAGCCAAAGTATACGAAACAATATAAATGGTTTCAACATTCTAAAGTATAATTATATCTCTTCGCCAACATTCATTAACAAAAGTTTTTGTTTTGATGAAAACGATATTTCAAACAAACTTAGTAATTAGACAAGGATAAACTTACTTAATATTTTTGGGAGTACATTTCCGCGGGAAATCTGTGATGTATACTGACATACTAACAATCGTATATTGTTAGTATGTATAACAAAATATTCTTTATTTAAATATTTTAACTCATTATTTTCTTAATAAATAATGTGCTTGATTGTACGACTTGAAGGCCTTGTATTCTTATAGTACCGTAAACAAAGTTCGTAAGGAAATTTTAAATTTATAAGAAGTGTTATGTTGTACGTATAGATATAATAATAATGATTATTTAATCTGATAGTTCCTTTCGGAAAAATAAAAAACCGTAAATGTCAATTCTAACACATTCACATGAATTTAATCAATTGTAACTTTTAATCTATCAATGCAATACTTCCCTATGTTTCTTTCATGTTCTTTTAAAGTGGCAATGCCTCAATAATTTCTAAGTAAGTATTCTACGAAATTGCAAATAGCATCATAATTTACACCACTGTTTTCACAACCTAAAACTTTTCGCACACCGTTAGCGAACAATATGGATGCATTAACTTGCAAATTGCATTTACTTAGTTGCTGCAGTACACATACGTGCAGCCGACAAAGTTAGGTCAATTACTTAGGGGCTTGGAACTGACACCAAAAGACATCACACACTAAAAGATAGCACAAAGTTTGAACAATAAACGGTGAGTTGGAACTACGCTCTATAAGTGGGTATAGACTAGAGCATTTACTTGTACCAGAACATCGAGCATTCGCTGTTTATAAATTTACTCGAACCACATTTCGAATATGACGCTCGATGTTTTGTTAAAACTTGATTTCAAGAAACAATGAGCGTTTTGGTGTAACAAATGTTACAGGTATATGTTCACTTGCCGTGAGCATTACGTCGAACAAAGCGTCGACCATTCGCAAGAACGTTACATTACATGGAAATGTTTTAAGAAAACTGAGATTTTACCTGTATTGTACCATTCGTAAAAATATTACATTACAATGTAATGCTCTAGTCTATACCCACCTTATTATAAAGTTCTGTGGGAGCTATGTTCTTCATTATAAAAAGAGTTGACATCACTAGTGGATAATGTTCAAGATTGCTATATTGACATCAACGCTATGGGGAGGCTGGGGCAAGCCGAACTTCTTGGCAGACGAATACACATCTCATCACTCATCATCAACGCAACTTTGACCAATGATATAGATGTCCAGTACTTTAAGCACATACATTATTTTTCGCGGGGGTCGTAGGCATAGGTCAACCTACAAAATATAAAACATAAGCATGCGGGGACGGCATTCTTATGTTTTTACCCCGCTTCGCTTCGCTTCCTGTAATAACTGTCTTAAAAGTTAATATTTTTAACCCATATAGGGTTACGGAATAACATAACAAATCATCACGCCTGTATTCCCCAAAGGGTTAGGCAGAGCTGCACTAATATAACAGAAAACTCTCTTATCATTAATTGCGCACTGTAATTCTCGTTAGTGATTATCCTATATTATATTAATACCTCGATTTTTCTCGACGGTTTGTGAAGTCTGCCAACTCGCACTAGGCCAGCGTGATGGACTATAGCCTAATCCCTCTCAATATGAGAGGAGACCCGTGCCCAGCAGTGGGACAATTTAAGGGTTTGATGATAATGATATTAATACCTAACAGCTCTCATGTTTTCCAACATCTATAATTTTATTGGTGAAGATTTATAATTGGCACAGGAATATTTGTTTTATGGTGTTACTTTTATTATTTGTCTGTAAATCGTACTTACCTACAATAAATAAATAAAATAATCGGTACATAATTTAAAATAGTAAAATTGAACCTAAACAAATACCTCATCTAGTTCAACACAACAGTCGCATACTTCAACGACAATATTTATTTCTATCACTTCGTCTGCACGATATTGTTTACAAACTGTTTTTTTATTTTTGCGAATAATTTGTTCACAATAGAGATCTGTTGTTTGTTCCAAAATATATCGAAAATAAACATAACATAATGTACCCACAGTTTGCGAGTATTTTTACGTCCCATGTAATATGAGGTCAGCTTATTGCCATTAGCCGGGCACAATTAAAAACTCTGAGCTACTGAGAATTTAATAGAAAAACCCAATAACACACACAATTTGCTCGCCCTGTGAATCGAGCTGCACCATCTATACAATAAATCCATTCTCTTATTAGTTTTCCTCCATTCACTTTAATTTCATCGCAAACTTTGGAAGCCTGCGATGAGCATCCAATAATCCAATTAACAGAGAAGTAAAAAAAAAACATGGCGGCTTAAAAGCTAATTTTAATAAAGTGACTACGTACTTCGGAACATTGTCAGTTGAATTGAAAAGTATACTTTTCACTCTGGACTAATTGGCGTTTCCATAGATTTACGTTTTACACGACATCACTTTCAATTTGAAGGCATTTTGGTGGTACCTTTTAGAGATAGTATAATTTTTGTGTAGTTTTGGTCTTACAATTAGCGAGTTATTTAGTCCCGTTTTTAATCAGCGGATTTGTTTTTCTTTTTGTATTATTGAACATAAATTTAATCCAACATGTCACACCAATACATTACGTAAAGTCATGAAAATTAAAAAAAAATAGCTTAGGTTGTGGAATCAACCCTCTGCTGAGGTTTTCCGAGACTGACGCATGGGGTTCTTTAAGAATGGTGTGAAAAGATTTTTACAGGGTCGGCAACGCGCAAGTGATACCTCTGGTGTTACAAGCGTCTATAGGCTACGGTAACCGATTATCATCAGATAAAAAAAAGGAATTTTATTAAATATTTTTTTTCTAATTTTCAGGGTATAATTTTATTTATCGCTAGCATTGAGACCAATTCCTACGGCTATAGAAATTAATTCGAGAGGATTTCGCCTTTTATATAGACAGATGTGAAAGAGCTTTTATTTGAACAAGTTTATTTTTCTTACAAAAGGCTCTTTCCAATGATGGATTTGCCAAGTATTTGAAATGAAATAATTAATTAAGATTTTCAATAGGAGCGATGGAATGAAAACAAGATTAAAATAATAAGATTAGTTTTTATTATTACATTTATTTTTGATTAATTGATAAAATTAATAACTAAGGATTTTGCTATGAAAATGATTATGATCTTAAATAAACCAAATTGCCTTCAATGAGAAATATTTTTTACATCAATCAAAATAGGGTACCTACTTTATATATGAGTTACAATGCCGCAGACTGAAATCGACAGGTAATATTTTAAAGTTATTTTAGCGAAGGACAAATTCGACTGCGGGCAGGATCCGAATAAAATATATATTAAATAGATAATTATATAAAATAGATTCGAAACATATCATACCAGACGCTATGACCACTAAGCCACTGCGACTCCTACCCGCCATGTCGAAATTTGCCTTCACGTCCTGAATTTACGTCTTTATGATGTCCGCGGTCGAATTTTTCTAATAACTTTAAAATCGTACTATGGAAAATGCATAAAAAAATACAAAGATGGTAATTGGTAATGGTAATTAATATTTTTTATATTTTTTATTATAACATAAAATTACAACATACCATCACGCCTGTATTCCCTGAAGGCAGAGGTGTACTAATTGTACAGTACGTGGGTATCGTTAGGTCCCATGTAATAGGGCGCGAGCCTATACCGGGCACAAATCCAAACTCCGAGCTGCTTAAGAGATTTCATAGTAAATCCTAATAAAAATACACCTTGCTCGACCTGGGAATCGAATCCCATTCCTCCAGTGTAGCACTCACGCTTAGGACCATTAGGCTAATGAGGCAGTTATATTATAGCAACACTATAATATTTTTTTTATACTAGAAATTTTATACAATGCGTAATGGATTACTACTAAGATGAGTATTTGATTGCATGAAAGTTTATCCTAAAAGCTAACTGAATTTCTGAAACGTTGTTCCTTACAATACCCTTATTAGGAGTCATAGAAGGTTAACTGTTAATGTGTTTCTTTATGGAAACATCTACCAGTAGTAGTACATAATTAGATAAAAAAACTCCTCTCATTACTGGTGTCTTTATTTTTTTTTAATGTTACTTTTATACCTGTTCACGGCATAAAAACTCTTTACTCTTTTTTCTTTACATCATAATGTATAACAATATGATGTAGGCATAATTATATTATATACTAGCTGTGCCCCGCAGTCTCATCCACCCGAACTTTCTCCTTTTTGCTCGGAAAATAAGGATCATAGCATGATGTTAAGGACCGTATAACCTTCTTCTAGAATTGATTGATTTTGTAAAAACGCACTAGTAGTTTCAGATTACCGCGAAACAAACAAAAAAAATCTCTTTAGCTTTTCTTGTTTTTTTTTTACACATGATTTGAGTGCGTTTGACCGTACCTCACCTGATAATAAGTGACGATGCTGCCGAGGATGTAGCACGCAAACTCAAATAGTGCCTATTCACTCTCACCTTGAAGGTTCCTAAATCATACGAATCGGGAAACACAGCAGCCGGCAGAGAATTCCACTCCTTAGTTATATGGTTATGTGTGGGTGATGATAACGTAGGTAATGATGATAATATATACATCTATTATAAGCTAACCTTGTATTGTATAAGCTTCTCGTACACTTAGGGGTCAATTTATACAGGCTATATACGGCTCGTGTCCTCGAATCACATTGTACAATCCTTACTCTGAGAAAAAGCCGAAACCTATTCTACAGCTGCTTAATCATTCAGCGATGACGATGAAGGTCTGGGTACAATGACCAGGCCGACCAGTGGAATTTTTTAATTAGGAAATTCATAGTATCTGCTCTGAGTTTGAAATTGGTTTGTTTGAGTAGGGTAAGTTCGGCAGGGGCGTAGATTGACCATTCTGAATATTGTAATACTGTTAGTAATTCTGCAATATTACCTCTGCTTAATCCTTCAGAAAATACTGGCGTGATGCAGTAAATATGTAAGCAATTTCTCCAGTATTTTAATTACGCCACAAGTTTCTACTAAACTGCAAACGGGATTTTTAATTAGCATAAAATATCTGTGTAGTTTTTCAATTAAAATGTTTTCAGTTTTCATACACGCACGGAGCCGTGAAGCGAATGGTGTAAGGCTGGATTTTTTCAAAATTATTAGGTCAAATATTCAGGTCAACGAAGTCGTTTTGATATTATAAATACAGGTTGAATTTTTCAAGTTGGTTTGGATAACCGAATCGGAAATTATAAGTAATAGCGATTTTAAAGAAAACTAAAACTGCAGTATTGTATTTTATGATAATCAATATTCCTAGCCATTCTGAGAAGAGACCCGTGCCCACAAAACATATACAGTATCTTTGAAGTGTCACTAATAAGGATAAAATTCTGGGAAGTAATGACTTAAGTCATTAGAAAACTAAAGGAATAAAAATCACAAACTGTTATAGACGGAAGCTTACATATATGGAGAAGCATACTAAAGTGGTGGACCAGTCGTGGAATACCTTTGTTTTTGTGATGCGGTAAATCCTCTATGAATCGTCTGCCACCTGGAAGATATGGCAGGACTCGTAATGACTAAAAACTTGCGTACGTTGTGGCAAGCACAAAGTTCGCGCGCGCGTTTGTGTGTGTGAATGTGTGAGTGTGTGTGCTTTTGTGTGTGTGTCTGTGTATGAAAATAATTTATCACGGTGGATGAAGGAGATAATCTGTGAAAGCTTATTGTATAGGCCAAGAAAGAAATATATTTTTTGTCCAAAAGACGTTTTACTAAACGAAACGTAAATTCAAAATTCCACAAACCACGACTTCTTTTTGAATTTAGGCTTGGTGGGTATTTGAGTGAAATAATTTGACGATGGACGAGTTTCGGTTATTATGTATGTTGCAGGAAGACGACAATGTGTGTATGTGCAGACCTTAAGAATTGCTCTATGGGCTCGCTCGAGATTAGGTTAATTAGGTGGATTGCACCACCCCAAGTTAAAATGCAGTACCCAAGTATGCATTGGCGGAGCGCGTAATAGACTATTTATTATATTAGGGTCAGCAACTTGATATGTTTAAAAACAAAGATTAATTTACGTATTTTACCACACAATACAAACTATTGAACTAAATAACACCAGCGAATATATAAAATGGGTCCCTGAATTCGTTAATCGGGCGCCGCGAGCACTCGCCCGTGGTACCGCAAAAATAAACTAATGAAATCGTAATTAGGGTTAATGTTGGTCAGAACCCACCCAGTTTCGTCTGTGGTTAACCTGTACAGAACTACCCGTTTAGATTTATAGGGTTTTCATACAAGATTTATGACCATCATTTATTATTCAGTATCTGCGGTACAATCAGGATTTATGACACACTTTTCGGTATCGTTATAAACGAATAAATAAACTATATTATTGTAATATCTTGGCGCGCCGTACGATAAGTGTTTTTGCTGAATAAAAATATGTAAATATTTTAAATTAAGCCTTTTTTGATTCGAAAAGTTGTGATCATGAACTAAAAAGTAGTGATAGCCATTGGTCTACCAAAGCGAAGGTGTCGAACTCGCATCCAAGACAAGCTATGACTTATCAAATCATGCATGTATTAATTTAATTATCACTCGCTTAAAATATTCATGAAAATTTTGTGACTAAACAAAATATAACAATTTTCCCAAAATCGAGCAAATTTTTAAAATAAAATGAAGTAAGTAAATAAATAAAACGTGACAAAACCAGATCAGCGGCTGTAGTTGCCAGCTGTGATGATTTTTAAAATGTACTTACTTATTTTTTTTTATATTTAACTAAGGGAATTTTTTCCTTTGTTTTCTGAAAAGGATTACATAATAGGTAAAATCAAATTTCGATAGATAATAATTAATGCCTTAACGGATCGGAAAGGTTTATTAACATGTTGTACTAAAGAAAATCAAAATATTTTGACCCGTTAAAGGAACCGTAACGAACCTTGAGGGTTACTGATCTACGATGAGTTCAAAACAACTGCCTCATCAGTTTAGTGATCGTTATCATGACTGACTAGATGCATGACTGTGCTAGAAGTCCTGGGTTCGATTTCCAGGTGGAAAGTTTTATTGGGTTTTTCTAACAAAATACGTAAGTAAGATTTGTGATGTTAATGATATTAGGCTCTCCCATAATTACATGAAACCTAAATATAGGGTGTACAGCAGTGCACTTCTGCCTAATCCCTTGGAGAATACAGGCATAATGATATGTACACATAATGAATTATGAACTTACACAAAAAAGCAGTTTCCATAACAATTAAACTCACATATTCTTTTGCGAGCGTAAAAATAAAGTTACCATGATAGTATTCGTTTTTCAAAATAAAAAAGTTACAGGTATGTACTACAGTTTGACATGATAACTTAGTTACAGTGTTGCGGACCCAATTTCGTTCGTTTGAAGTCATTTTTCATATTTGATAGCATTTTTTACGAGTCCAATGTATGGTGCAGCAACCTACTTTCCAAAATACTGTTTCAGAAATATCCGGGAAACTTTTATAGTAGTTTTACGTGACGTGACAATGGAGTTTCACAATCTCGTTTTACAGAACTTTAAGTCACGTCCGTTAAGAGTCTTCCATTAATCTTGTGAGCTCGAGAGGTTTCGGAAAAAATCTCGAAATATCACAATTAGGTGTAGTGAGATGTCACGTGTATTAATTTTTTCATTGAACGAGTAATTATAATCAACCCTTATACTGTCCCACTGCTGGGCACAGTTTTGCTCCCAGAATGAGAGGGATTAGGCTATAGTACACCACGTTGACCTAGTGCGGGTTGGCAGACTTCACACACCGTCGAGAAAAATCTCTAAGCCATGCAGGTATCCTCACGATATTTTCCTTCACCGTAAGCGAGTGATAATTAATTATTAATACGCACATGATTTCAAAAAGTCAGAGGTGCGTGTCGACCTTCGACTTGGCAGTTCAATGGTCATACCAGTAGTGTATAACTGCTGTTGAATGAGTGATTTGTATTAAACTGTACCAAAAATACACGTGGTTTTTCTCATCACGTATCACCAGGGAGAATGTTATCATCAAAGGGAGAGAGGGAACGAGATTATTGATTTATCATTTGACTTTATAGTGCTTATTTATTATTTATTTAGCTGTCCCACTGCAGGGTAAAGACCTCCCTACCCTCCTTCCATTCCTCACGGTTGAAGGCTATTTTCGGCCAATCCTCCCAGAAAAAGTGAATCTCATCCCGCCATCTCTGTCTAGGCCTGCCGCGCTGTCGACTGCCGCTGTGGGACCCATTCGGTAGGTACTTCGTTTAGCCCACAGCTCATTTGAAATGCGACAGACATGTCCCTAGTGCTACCTACTCATTAAAAAGAAATGTATTATTAAAAATCCTATAGTGGGGAAAAGTAAAAAATAAACAATATAAAAGACGTATTAACCCTAATAGTTTAAAGAGTAAGTAAAAATATCACGTGGTTATTGGAAGGTGTTAATTATACGTCTTGTACATTGTTTATTTTTAAATCTTCCTCACACTAGGATTTTTATTAATTAGACACATAATTTTTTAAACCCGAATGCTAAATTAATAATCTCGCTTTCTCTCTCCATTTGATGATTACATAAAGTTAAATAGACTTTAGGTAGAAATATGCTTGAAATGCTAGTATGTCTCAACCGTAAACTTCCTTCAAACCATAAAAAGTCCTTTTTAGACCTAAACATGCGAACTGTCAGTGTACATTTGTACACCTCTGCCTAACACTTTGGAGAATACAGTGTAGTTGTTGTTCTCTAATGTAGGTTTTTTTTTCAAAGATAAAAATAAATATTAGGTACCAAACGGTAAAATTCAAGCTTTGCTATAAATAGAACTAACTGTTGCCCGCGATTTGATTCATTGCTTTGTTAGACAAAACGTAGCCTATCTCCTTCTCCAAAGTCTAATCTATCTCTGTTCCAAATCTCATCAAAATCGGTGCAGCGGTTTAGGCGTCAAAGCGTAACAGACATACAATTACTTTCGCATTTATTAAATTAGGACAGAGCAGAATCCAGACTCCCGGTGAAATAAAATAAGAAAGGCCATAATAGTCAGAATTTACGAGCTCAGAATAACTTTAAAGAAAAGGGTTAGTAACTTATCACTGCCCGTAAGATATTGAAACCCTAACTTTATTTATTACTGAATGTAACGTTCACGTGGTGCTGACGTAACCACCGTTTAGTGATTTACTGATACCGCAGGCTATAGTTTGTAATAACTTCACAATCTATAGTCTAAATACCGCACTAGTCTTCACTTTGCTCATATCTATAGGGTAAGTTTTAAGAGAGGTAGGGCATAGTGGGAGTGTGGCCTACTCAAACAACATTGTACTTACACATATTTACAACATATTAAATATTATAACTATTTACAAAGTTACAGATATCACATATAAATAATTATATACACAACTATTAATAACAAACAAGGTTGCCAGTGCTCCACGAGGAAACGTTGTGCTGGCAGTGGGGGGAACTTTGAACCTTATACTGCCAACCCAACTATTCCTCTTTCAATCCAGGGTCGGCGCGCAAGTGATACTCCTGATGTTGCATGCGTCTATAGGCTACGGTAACCGCTTACCATCAGGTGGGCCGTATGCTTGGCCAACTTAGTAGAATAAAAAAAAAGTGAAGGCTACAGTTTTAGGCTATCGATTGTGAAGTTATATATCAAAAGACATCTTTAATTCCAATTACGGCCACTGGATCAGATTTATAAGCTTATCGCAATATAAATTTTCGTTTATAGTGCGATGTAACCACGTCGCAATCTAAAAGAAAGAAGTTTAAAAGAATATTCTTAATGTCCTTAGCCAAGAGAGGAGGTATAAAAATTTATAAGGTGGGCTTCAATTTTTTATCTAAAGCAGCATGCTTATTAGGTACGCTTAATACCTAAGAGACATTCCACAATTTTATTCAAATCTGCTTAAAAATAAATCTCAGAAATAATATTTGAAAACAAAATCAAAAATTCCGCATCGTATCCAGCGCAGGTGATAAAATAAATATTTATAGTAAATAAAAATGTTCCGTATCTCGCAAGATCCCAGCGGAGAGGAAGGAAATCAATTGATAAAGTTGGAATACACAGTATTCCCCGGCAGAGCGATACGTTTTCATTTGCCTGTCGCATCTAGAATCTGTGATTGTACCAAACCGGCACATAAATTCAAGGGGAAAACATAAAAGTGGGGAAGGAAAGGTATTCCGTTAATGTATCTTGTATAGAATGGTTGTTTGTACTTACAAGGTTTCTGTTAATGGAGGCTCTCCGTTCTTGACCTATTGAAGTTTGTTTTGATTTCTTTTTTTTATTGGAATAAGATAGGCATACCCGCGGCCTCATTATATGGGGCATCCGTAGCTTTTAGAGGCCAGCAACACCAGTAGTATCTATAGGGTCGTCTCCATCGCCAGTCGCCCATTGCACTTGGCCTTCCGGACGGGTCCATCAATGGACGGCCACGGTGAGATCGCGTATCATGCGAGAGCGATTCCCGTGATCCCACCACTATGCGGAAGCGAGAGAATCGCGGCGGAATTATCACCATGCTACGTATTTCAACACACAGCCACTCGTAGCATCGCCGCGGTAAAATCGCCGTGTGTAAACAAGTTCTAAGAGATCGGTTCAATTCTCTCGCTCGTGGACACGGCCCCTAGCGCGTGAGCATCTTGAGACTTCAGTAGTTAAGTCTCATACGTCCAATAATTTCACTGCAACATCACCCTTCAAACCGGAATACACTCAATAATCATACCAGATTATTGCTTAACTCAGAATATTTGACAATGTGGTTGTGCCACCCTCATATCTCCTCTCGCATACCTCCCATCTAAGTTTAACCGTGATAGCGCGGTAAAATACACAGAAACTTAACCTATCATTCTATTCGGAACCCTGGGTCCAATAATGGGATTGGTAATGATGATCATGATTGCAACATAATAGGATAATGTTGTTGTATATCTTTTGTTTTGATATCTTTTATTACATGGAGAATTTGAAGTTTTATACTTTTTATGATTTTTTATAAAATGGTGGCCATATATCACTTTGAAAAACTTATGCAAATTGTTTACAAATATTTGTACTACATAAAATAAAAAGTCGACTACTTCAAAAGAAAGAAAGATTTCTTTTGAAGTACTCGACTTTTTATTTCACAACTATCCTCAAGAATCTTGCTTCTAGATAGTTTGTTACTAAGAAGTTGTTTGAAGAGATGTCGTTACAGAAAATGTAGTTTGAATAAGGCTTAATATAAAGCAAGTTAAAGAGGTAAATGTAGTGTTAAGATTTAAGGAAATTATTTTTAATGATCATTAGTTATATTATATAGTTATTATTGAGATAAGGTTTTAAGTTGCTGAGTAGGTATCCGGAAATTATATTATTATTATTAAGTCTAGTTTCTTATGTTATGGCTAGTATTTAACTGCAAATCAAAATAATTCCCAATCCTAAGCAAAAATACTTATTGCACAGCAAAAATACTTATTACAGAGCAAAATAGTCACCTGAAAGTATTGTTATTATATACAATTTCTTGGTCTTCAGATTCGGTATCATTCAGATTTGGTTCTGGCACTCGCCGGCCGCTGCCGCGGCACCGCTCGCTTAGCTCGCTCGGCTCGTGCGATGTGTGGTCACAGTTCTAACCTAACCTAACCGATATCTGTATTTTGCTGCTCAATCAATAATTTTGTCGCTCAATCAGTATTTTTGATGCGCGGTTTATTATATTCCTTATGTTATTATGAGATCATTCCATATTTTTTTCCATTATTATTTAAACTAGTGAAGAATGTGATATTTTTTCTGTTTCGAAATGGAATTATCGACCTAGCTGTATATCCCACAGGGTTTTTTGAGACAAAAATTAGCTTATATCCTCTATCCTGTTATCTATCTATGTAACAAATTTCATCAAATTTGGCGCAGCGGTCTAGGCATTACAGTGGATAAAGATAAAGATAAAGATAATTTTAATTGGTAAAACATGAGTATACACACATAGGCATAAGATGTTGCATAATTTTTAAGATCGTCATGTTTAGCCTTTGCGGCGTACAAAATATTCACATATTATTATTGTTTTAACAAATTAGGACCTTGATAGGCTTTCTCGATACTGTTCGGCCAACAAACTACAACTCAGTTTACCAAAGTGCAACGCAATCACCTTTACAAAAAATAAAAACATTACATTATTTAATTACAGTCTTCACGGGGTCAATCTTCATAGGGTTAACCACATTCGAGATCTTGGGGTCGAATTGGACTCGAAATTGCACTTTGACCTTCATATTGACAATATTATTAATAAGGCGTATCGTATGTTTGGTTTTGTCATGAGATCCACAAACGATTTTAAAAGACCGGCTACTTTTCTATTTCTATACAAAGCCTTAGTCCGCTCACAGCTGGAATTTGCGGTCCCGATTTGGAGTCCTATCTTTGATGTTTACATAAAGAGACTAGAAATGGTTCAAAAAAAATTTATTCGTGCCATGCACTACAGATGCACTAGGTCAAGAATACCATACATACAGCTATTGAAACGTTATAAACTACAGAGTTTGGAGTCTAGACGCAATTTACTGATGGCCATGATGCTTCATGGTCTTTGTAATAACAGGTTCGATTGCACTGACATTACTAATAACTTATGTTACATTGTACCTAGAACTGCGATGCGTCGAGGGGCGCGCGTGCCCCGGTTGTTCTACACTGCAAAGTGCAGAACTCACGCTGGTGCACGGGCGCCTCTCCGACGCCTCGTAGACATGTATAACACACACCTTATCGACCTTGATATCTTTGCACATTCACAATTGAAGTTTAAAAGAATGGCTATTGAAATTTTAACATGACTAGGTTCTATCTATCATCTACTCGTGAATAAACTGGTGAGCTCCCAACTGCATTAACGCATGATTTTTACAGTTTCGTTTTATTTATTGTATATTTCGCGGACATTGGTGTGGGTTTACCTTAGTTTTTAGAATTGAAATGTCATACCTCAATTACAATGTGTAACTGTTTTATGTCCCAATAAAGTAAAATAAAATAAATTAAATAATGTTAACAGAATTCTATCATTATTAATTAATTAACACATTATATTATTAATTTTATTACATCAAATTACATTATCTTAAATAAATCAGTAGGTATAACATTCTATACATTATTAATACATATTATCAACCAGTAAAATCAGCCGTCAACTTTTTCATTTAGTGGAACAGACAGAGTTACTTTCGCATTTATAATATTAGTAGGGATGGTTGAAATGTAATGTGCACACGACAATCATGATTCTCTGAGTTTGTTTCGGAGTTTCTTCTCAGAAGTCGTCATCTAGGAAATGCCGGCGCCATCTAGTATTAATTATTAACTTATAAAAGTGGCTTTAAAAGATCAATTTACATAAATAAATATCATTTATCATCACTTGTTAAAACAATATTTGTTAAGTATTATTTATTAATAAGTATTACTAATTAAATTGTTTTTAATTGTATTGACTGCCTCATTAGTCTAGTGGTCCTAAGCGCGACTGCTATTCTAGAGGTCCTGGGCTCGATCCCCAGGTCGAGCAAAATGTTATTTTGTTTTTCTATGAAAAACTAGAAGTTCGGAGTCTGGATTTGTGCCCGGTTAATGGCAATAGGCTCGCCCCCTATTACATGGGACCTAAGCATATCGGCGAAACGTGGGTGTACAATTAGTATGCCTCTGCCTAACCCTACGGAGAATACAGGCGTGATGGTATGATGATGATATTACTAATTATGTATTATAAGTATGTATTACAAAAAAAGTATATGTATTATATCCATTGTCTAGTACCGACAGTAGAAGCTCTGCTTACTTTAGGACTAGATGGTGCTGTGTGAAATTGTCCAAGAATATATTATTTCCCTTCTTTTGATCTTATTTCTAGGTAATAAATTAAGCGATATTTACTTTCGCAATAACACAAATGATTGACTTTTCTATTAACCCCTTTGTAAAGATTGAATGTATACTAAATACAATTATGAGGTTGTTTCACACGTACGCTTTTTACTGCAAGAGGAGGTTCGAACGTGAGCTAAATAGCTAATATCGGGGATTTGTGGCTAAGCGGTGTCAGTTTAATTTCCCTGTGGGAAATACCTGGAAAAATATATATGCAAAGCGGGTAAAACTATTAAATGATGTACAATTTATTAAGTATGGGCAGCTTGATCTCAGTCTGTAGTTTTAGTATATTTATAATATTTGTAACAATATCATGCGTAAATTAACTTATGTTTTCTATTATTAAGTATAAGCAATTATTCCCATTGTTTTTTATAAATAAATAGAAAAATCTAATGTTGTATTATTCTTTAAATGACAAATTCCCCATACTGTTATTGATGTCTATTTTCAATAAGAAATATGTTTATTTTAGTGAATAAGTTGTCGAAGTGCTGTAAATAAATAAAAATTAATTGCGCAATAAAATTAATTATAAAATTTCAAATTATGTAACAGTTAATGGCAAATACTATTGATTTACAACATAATACGTTGAAGATTATCTTCTAAGCAAGTGTCACAGAGGACTTCGTATCTTGAATGGAGTATAATGTATCTTGAAACTCATGTATTCGGGATAAGCTCTTGTGTTCTGAAAATGGATTAACTTAGGAGTGGACTGTGGATAAATTAGTGTTGTTGTTTGGTGTGGAATAGTTGTTATTAAATGTCACTACGTAGTTTCTGATTTAGTGATTTTTGATAATAAATAAAAATAAAATAAATAAAATAGTTTATTTGTTTTCACTGGTACAATATATAGTGGATTAGTGTTTGATAATAACAATATTAACAAAAAAAAACACTGGACTGCCAAGTCTCAAAATCGAATCCAAGGCACGCACCTCAGACTTTTCGAATGGAAAACATCGTGAGGAAACCTGCATGTCTTAGAGATTTTTCTCGACAGTGTGTGAAGTCTGCCATCCCGCACTAGGTCAGCGTAGTGGACTATAGCCTAATCCTTCTCATTCTGAGAGTAGACCTGGAGAGTAGACCAGTGTGCCTGTATATGGGTTGATGATGACATTAAGCTTGTAAGCATCACGCCTATATTCTCAGAAGCATTCGGCAGAGTTACTGCAGGACTCCCACAGTTCGCCGGTATGTTTAATTCCCATGATATAGGGAGCTGTCATATTGTCATTAACTGGTCACCATTACGAACTCTGACCTGCTACTGGGAATACCATAGAAAATCCCAATAACACCCGCGAATCGAACCCAGGACCTCTTACTCAGTAGTCGCGCTTATGAACACTAAGCTAATGGAGTAGATATTAATTAAAAAAGATACTGATGGAGTGTAGGTACTTCGGTTATTTAGTTTTTTAGGTAAACACTCCAATTAGTTACTTTACACGACGTAAAGTAAATAATTGTTTTAATTTCATAATGTAGCACTAAGCCTCTTTACATAATTACATAAATATAACATATTTGATTGATGGATTAATTGAAGAATTTTAAATTTACAACAAAATTTTTGTACCAAATTCGAATAAAACAACGACATAATTTTTACTACACTTTTTTAGACTTTAGTAATCATGTTGAAACATCAAAAAGGTTTTATTCAGAAAGTCCATTTCTATACTGGTCTTTTGATACGGAAAAACCGTATTTCCGTAAAGTGTCATCAAAACCGATCGTAAAACGAAGGAAGAACGAAGGAAACTATAAGAACTTATAATAAAGAAAAAGAAATTATAAAGCTCCCGGGCACAGAACTATTTTTAAATTCAAGTCAGCATGAAATTATAGTGGTTGCAAAAGAGTAATTTATTTCTTTAAGTCTAATCCTACTTCCTATCCTACTAATATCATAAATGTGAAAGTTTGTGAGGATGGATGGAAGGATGAATGGATGGATGGATGATTTTACTCTTTCACGCTAAAACTACTGAACGGATTTTGATGAAACTTTACAGTATTATTATATATACATCAGAATAACATATAGGCTGTAATTTATAACGATATTGAGTTAATTCACCAAATTAAAACGACAATTAACAGTAACTTTTCCACGCGAACGAAGACGCGGGCAGAAGCTAGTAATACATTTATAAGTATTTTATACACATATGCAAATATTATACAACAAATCACGCCTACATGTCCTGAAGGGTTAGGTAGAGGTATAATAATGTATAGACGCCAGCAGGTCAAGCTATCCAAAACAGTATTTTTTTTCCAATTGAATACTTATGAATCTTATTACTTTGTTAAGTTGAAAATCAATCAAAGAAAGGGAAATTCCCATTTTATAAAGAGGTTTTGGCCAAATGACGCCCATGAAAGAAACACATTATAGGCGTTAGGGTTTACATCATAGATAAAGAAACAGCCACTATTTTTACAGAGAACTCGGTTGGACTCATAAAAATCATATTTAAAAATTCAAGGTTAACCAGAAAACATACTTAAAGTTTTATGATTTTTTATATATTCTCATTAAAATAATGACTAGCACATCATCTAGAAATGGGGCAGGGGGATTTATATTTGATTGAAACCTATCCCAGCTCAAGAACCACACAATTGTCATCACGTAGACACAACACCCTACTGTCCTCCGACCAGATATGCAATTACAACTTTATTGTCGTATCGCTTCAATATAGTTTCGTCATTCTTCATAATTATCTAAACGAAATACACTTTCCTACTTATATGACGCCTTTGATTCGCCATCTAATTAAAATGCTGTTATTAGCCGAAGGAAATCCTTTTAGAACACTTTAATCACCAATAAAATTGTGAAATGTCAATGTCAATCACTAATCAGTTGTCGATTACAAATATTATTCACATGGATGACGTTAAGAGATCGATTTATCGAAAAATAAATATTAAAAAAATAACTGGAAACACGGAATCGGTTCAATAGTTCATATTTGAAGCCCAAAATTTTTTATAACAAAAAAGAATTCCCAAATATCGATTTTTGGTAGCCGGTTTTAGTGTATCGATTTTTTCAGCAAAAGTGGGATCCCTCCCTACTTTGACGAAATTGACCAACGTCCGGAAGTTGTAAAATAAAGCAATAAACGATTGAGTGTCCTGATTAAATTGGCTTTTAATTCCGGAGTTCTGCTACAAATATGTGTATAGCAATATTTTAGTTATTAAATGAGTATTTTTTTTTTGTATTTATTTTGTATGTATTTTTTGTTTTTAACACATTGATGGTCAAAGCATGGCCAAGAATGGGCATTTCCCTTTGACAGATTGTGGTAGCTTGATGTACTGGCCTCTGTACACCCACAGTACATCGGTATGTTTAGGTACAGTCGCCAGCAGGTCAAGCTATCCAAAACTGTAAAATTTTCCCAATTGAATATTAACCTTATTGTTGTGATTTAAAGTTGAAAATCAATCAAATAAATTTGACAGATTGTGGTAGCTTGATGTGCTGGCATCTGTACCATGTAGGGGTACCTAATGCAATTCAACCTTTAAAATTATTTTAAATTTAATTAATCACAATTTTACGTAGGATTTTCTGTTTCAGAATTAAAAAAAAAAGTAAATGCACTAGTTCAGTGGGTTTAAAAGTATTTTAAAAGTATCAGTGTAAAACTATGAACTATTTGTCTGAAATAAATGATTATTATTATTATTAACCGGCACAAATCCAAATGCAGCTCGCAGTTTGAATTTAGAAAGAAAATTAAGCGTTTCATAGAAAATCTTAGTACTTAAAAGAATTTAATAGAAAAATCTGTTGCTGCTGAGACCTGCGAATCACCCAGGACCTCTAGTAAAGCAGTCACTTTTACGATAACTAGATTATTGAGGTGTTAGATACGACGTGAAATTAGACATGGGTATTAAAATACTATTTACGGATTTTTTCGCGTTATTACGATCTTATCTTGACGCTTCCTGTTTTTCTTAACTTCAAGACGCCTAATACCGTCGTCTACCCGTGACGTCGAATCCAAACCGTCGGAATTAAAAATAAATTTATCGTGATAAAATCGATAAAAAGTAGTTTTATTTCAATACTTACTTAAGTATCCCATTTTATTGTTGAATTGAATGATTTTATTATAATCTTGCCTAATGAAAAGTACAATAAAATATCTAGTTAAATTGTGTTCTATATCACGAAGTCTGTTAAATGATTGAAATTTGAACTTCAATCAATCAATCAATGATGTAGAGGTCAACAATTCATTCAATAGAAACTCTTTTAGCCTCTGGATCTCGCATAACAGTACACTGTTAACCTGTTTGGCGCCAGTTTAAGTATAGACTTAAACTGGACGCCATCCTCTTTAGTCCTCTTAAAATAGTTTAAGAGGACTAATTGGATAGTGAAACTACATTTTAGTATGTTTGTCAAAGAACATTTTCTACTATATTTTTTCTGCAGCTAAAAGGCCTTTACGCTTAAAGAGCAAGGATAATATGGACAAGAAAATATCTAATCATATGATAAACTATTGGCAAATGAGCGGGATGACGTCACAATTAGGGCCAATCCGAGTGACCGCTACGCAGATAATATCACTGGGCAAATAAATGCTTGTAAGGCCTGGCGTATATTCGCGGTACGGCAAAAAGAGTTCTGTCTTTGAGGTATGATTGATTTGAAGATTTCTGTTTTTTTTTTAATAATAATCACTAGCTTTTGCTCACAGTTTCACATAAATCGCAAATAACTTTTTTGTAGCCAATGTCCTTCTTCATGGTCTTATCTATCTCTTTTCCAAAATTCATCTGAATTGGTTCAACAGTTGAGCCGAGAAAACGTACAGTCGAATAGACAGAGTTACCTTCGCATTTATAATGTTAGATTATTCGATCGTAAGCAATTTCCTCATTGATTTAGTTGTCACCAGAGCAGATGTTGAGTGTGAGCTTCTACATACGGTATACTAGGATATCAATGTCCCTCGCATTTACTGTTTACAATAACCCTAATAATATTTTTAACACGGTACGACGCCAGGTTTGACGGGGATGGCCACGATTTCTTTTGCCTTGGGGATTCCAGCCCATCCAGGGAATCCACCGTTGCTGGATTCAAAAGTATAAGTCATTGTTGTAATTATTAAAGATTCTTTTAACCCCGTTAGTCTGTGCCGAGCCTAATATAGACCACAGCCTAAATATTTCTCTTTATTTTTTGTTATATTGTGTAGAAGCGATGTAATAGCGTATATTTTTTTTCTTACGAGGTATGTAAGCACTACGTAACGTTTTTGTTACGTTTAAGCTTGTGTGAAACAACATGTTGGCTTTTTTAGAAAACTAGTTGTGCCCCGCGGTTTCACCTGCTTTGACTTATTCCCTTTTTGCTCCTAAGGGGTCGTAACGGGATGTTAAATAACCTATAACCACAAGGGCTGTCAAATGCAAAAGTTTTTTTTTAAACCCGACTGGTAGTTTCAGAGGTTCGCGCGTTCAAACTAATTATACTTCAATTTTATTATAATACTATAGATAATTCTTTTAGGTACAGAGGCCAGCACATCAAGCTACCACAATCTGTTAAATTTATTTGATAGATTTTCAACTTTAATACATTATAATAAGGTTCATATTCAATTGGGGAAATTTGACAGTTTTGGATAGCTTGACTTGCTGGCGTCTGTACACTATTATGTTTTGTTTTATTCATCGTGTTCTAATCCGACTTTGCTATTTATTGTTTTCAGTGGTAACATTTTTTTTTAAAACGTTGGCCGACGCTCACATCTGTCATGGTTACGTCTACAAACACAAATTTTCACACACATGCGGAACATAATTATGGAGAACAAATATTTGTATCATTTGACTAAATATTTGTAATATTTGACCAAATATTTGTAATATTTGACCAAATATTTGGAATATTTGACCAAGTATTATTAATATTTAACCAAATATTTGGAATATTTGACCAAATAATATAAATATTTGACCAAATATTTGTAATATTTATTCGGCATGCGTGCAGATATCAATCCTGCGGTTAAGGGTACAGGACCTTATCGCTCAATTGCAGCTCCAACCGTGCCGTCAATTTTGACATCCAATTATCATATATTTGTTTATTTTTAGCCTCCGGTGTCATTCGTATCCCAAATGGCTTTTTGAGACAAAGTGTAGCCTATATTCTTCTCTAAGGCATAATCTATCTCTGTACCAAATTTCAGCAACATTGGTTCAGTGGTTTAGGTGTGAAAGAGTTACTTTCGCATTAATTATATTAGTAGGGTTTAATTTAAATGATTAAGTACATTATCCCCTACTATGTTAGGCTCGGTTTCTATACTAATCACATACGGCTAAATATCAGTATTTACATGAAGCGACTATGTATAAAATATAAATAATATAATAGAAATAAGTTATAGAAAATAAGTTGTTTGCTTCACTATTGCATTGGGTCGTACCTGTAATAATAGTTGTAAGTCATGGTTATAAATAAATAAATAGGTTTCTAAAGGTAGGGCCTTTGGGAACCTATTTATACTAATATACTAAACCTAATTAATTACCTAATACGGAACTTATTTATATAATTTATACTAAACTACCTTCAACCTTTGATTTTTACTTTTACAAGACTAGCAAGCGCGTCCCCCCGAGAAAGACCTAACGACCCCCTGGGGTCAACCCACAGTTTGGAAAACTGTCGGTTACTGTCGTCCGCTTACTGCTACCATAGTCTACGGATGCCAAAGTAGGTTAGATGTCACCAAAAAGTATTCATTTTATTATTAAATAAATAAAATATTCTTCGACAATTTTACACAGCACCATCTAGTCCCAAACTAAGCAGAGCTTGTATTATACTTTGTCACTATTTATCACAATCATGCAATTATTTTCATTTATTAAATATACTAATGCGAGTGATAAATAATAATAATTAAATTATCACTCGCTTAAACGGTGAAGGAAAATATCGTGAGGAAACCTGCATACCTTAGAGATTTTTCTCAACGGTTTGTGAAGTCTGCCAATCCATACTAGGCCAGCGTGTTGGATTATAGCCTAATCCCTCTCAATATGAGAGGAGACCTGTGCCCAGCAGTGGGACAGTATATGGGTTGATGATGATTCAATATAAAATTTTTCAAAAGAGTCCTTTCACATAAGTTAGTTCGTTTAACTAGTGTATAATATGATTAGAAAACTCATTAAATACCCAGGTCTTAGTGCGAACTTAAGCCGCGTGAACAACGAGAAATTCTCACTAACCCTGTATAAAGCCTACAAAATGTACACATAAAGTTTCTTACTAACTCGCAGTCACACACGACCACACGAACAATAAACTCCGCCCTTTATTTAGCGAAAATAAGAGGACGCTTTACATTCGGCCCGGATAAAAATCATGTTTAAATATTTTTTATTTTATATGGTACATGCGTATATTTGTGCGTTTTTAAGAAAAAAATGGGTCCGTGTAACAAAATATAAAATTTACACCTTACGTGGCCGTTTTAGATTGTATATCCATAGAAGGCTTGGTAGCTCTGCAGTCAGTGTGGCGATATCGCGGTTGAGCACGGACGTCTACGCCGTAGCGCGTAGCACCGTAGTTCGCTACGAATTCGATCATAGTGACAGTTTCATTCAAAAATAAATTGAGATTATTATTTTAGTTTTGTTTTGTTTCTCAGTGTAGTTTATATTGTATTGCGTAGATTATCAATCGAGAAGTTTCAATGAAAGTAAGTACATAATGAGTTGGTCCTAAGTTGTTATTAGTCGAAGTTTTGTTTGTTATGGTGTCGTGGAGACGTTTCATTATTTGTTTTAGTGGGCGAACTTTGTACGGTTGAGACAGGTAATTAAATTATATTGGCTTGGTGAATGGGTAGACTTTGACAATGAAAGGAAACAGTATTTATATTGATTTTTAATGAAAGATCCTTTTATTTATATTTAGATATTGACAATTCCTGTACGTTTTAGTGAAAAAATGATTCGATATTATAGAATTTTATTTGAAAAGGTAATCTTTAATTAAAATAGAACAATTATTTGCTTTGATTAACAATTTTCACTAAACTATTTTCCCTGTTCGAAAACAATATATGAGTTAACAATATGACCAGGCACCAGCCATATTTAGAAAACAAAATCTTATATTAAAACTATATAAAATGGGAAGATTTTTAACCTTACGAGTGTTTAATGTTGTATGAAAAATGTATGCGGCTCCCAGGACCAAAACTGAGAGTATTTTTTATTTAAGGCAATTCCGTTATCTACAATATGGAAGATTAAGGTTGAAGCAGTACATAATTTATAAGAGAGATTCTTTAAAATTATAATTATATACCTACTTAAATAATTTTACACAAATTGTACTTCAGGACCAAAATTAAAAAGTGTAGAAAAATACAAAGCTCCTTTAGATTACTCAAAGACATTAAAATATAATAAATGTAAATGGACAGATGTCCTAAATTTTAATCTAATCAGGGTTCGTATGAAGGTTCCTTTTAATCAGTCCTCGAGGCCCTACGCTAAACCCATTCATGACGTCTTAATACGAAATTTGGAAGTAATGGCATTAATTTAATATGACCTGGGTACGTTGGCGACTTATTTTCCTTGAATGGTAATCCGAGCTAATTTGCCATGACTTTTGGGACGAAGGAAATATCAAGTGGCTATGAGATTATAGAAGCAGTGATAGCCTAGTGATATGACTGGGCTGGCAAGTTAAAGTCAGAGGTGTATTGATTAATTAATTATCACTCGCTTAAACGGTGAAGGAAACCTTCATGCCCTAGAGATTTTTATCGACAGTGTGTGAAGTCTGCTAACCCGCACTAGGCCAGCGTGGTGGACTATTAGCCTAATGGCTCTCAATCTAAGAGAAGACCCTGTGCCCAGTAGTGGGACATTATATGCTTTGATGATGATGTGATTATATGTGTAACATAACATACCATCACACCTGTATTCCCCGAAAGGTTAGGCAGAGGTGTAGTAAACAGTTGCATTTCGTCGGTATGTTAAGGTCTTATGTAATAGGTAGGCCTAATTACACTAACCGAGGACAAATCCTAACTCCGAGCTTAAAATTTCACAAAAATCAATAATAACAATAAAATAATACTTTCGACCTGGTAATTCAATTCAAGACCTCTAGTGTAGCAGTCGGACATACGACCACTAGACCAATGGGTCAGTAGGTACGTGTAGTATCCACAAAAATTTATCCATTTAGGTAAATATGCCCAAGTCACGGTGAAATTAGGCGCACTCTGTAACGTTATTAATGAGTTTCCGATATTGCCTCCACTCTGCTTCTGAATTTAATAACTTACCCTAAATTTTAGAAATCGACATCTTTTTTTTATTATCAGCATTTTTCAATATTTCCCCGGGTTTGGACGGTCGCGTCGTGCCGACTTAATTTAGGAATCGGATTTACTTTTTAAGCATTATTTATGTGAATCGGAGATGTGGTTTCGTATGGTGGTATACGAGGATAGTAGGTACTCACCAGATAAAAGTTATCATTTTTGTATTTTTTTCCTTGGCATTTTCCTTTGAACTAACTGTAAAGTAAGTTATGTTGGTTGAGGAGCAAAATACTTAGTTTTCAATAGGTGTTAATGACGTCACCATAAAGACGTAAATTCAGAATCTGAAGGCAATATTCGACATGGCGGGTAGGTATCGCGGTGGCTTGGTGGTCATAGCATCTGGTGCTAACCTAACCTAACCAGTAGACGCAGGTTCGAATCCTGCCGCGGTCGAATTTTTCCTTTGCTTAATAACTTTAAAAATTATCATGTTTTTAATTAATCAAGCCAATCTTTCCTCAGGATATCGATATTCCCCAGATACGAGTATTGGGTTTCACTCTAGGTTTGACGACTGTTGCTTCGTGTAAATTCCGGATATACAGTTGTATCTGGTTAGACTAGAAGCCAACCTCAGCATAACTGGGAAAAGGGGAGATGATTTTTCTAATAATTGAATCGAAATTTAGATTTTATATGTTCTTGTGTATACATTTACTGGACTGCACGTTTAGCGTAGGGTTGGATTCCCACCCTAGATAAATCTTTGTGTGCTTCACAAATATTTGTTTGGAGTCTAGATTCTGGTTGTATTTTTTGTCCGTAACTAAGTCTCTCGCGACGTACGAGGAGGACGACGGACATGGACCTTAGTGCGGAAACTATTATTTTAAAACATAAATAGTGGTTGTAAGCGCGGCTGTGGAACATGAGGTCTTGAGTTCAATTCCCAGATCGATGATGTTTCTGTTAAATTCGGAATTGTGCTCGTTTTATGGCTATAGGCTGGCCCTCTATTCTATTACATAGGACCTAGAAGGACAAACTGTGGATTTAGGTATATCAATTACAGTACACTTCTGTCAAACCCTTCGGCGCAGGCGTGATGATTTTTATGAAATTTACCAGAATCTCAATGAATCCTTATTATTTTGTTTACAATAATAAGGATTCATTGAGATTCTGACAGATTCCTTAAAGAAAGTGTTAGGAAATAATACCTATTTATTTTAGGGTCGATTAAAAGTCAGCTGCGGATGATCTTAAACCGTTTATCTTCCGTTTATCCCTTTTTCGGCTCACCAAATGCCTACTCTTTTAATAGGCCCTAATAGTTCCCTATTGGCAGCATATGTTATCAATGTTGCGTGGACTGGTCGCTTCAGTTAAAGCCTCTCTATATCCACTTTCCTCTTTCTATATTTTATTATAACGCGACAAGATTGAAGGCTCTTTATTTCTTTAATAATGCTTATTTTCATACGGATGTTTTACGAAGGTAGAATTTCGTCACTGGATATCATCTTTTCTACATTGAAATAAAAATAATTTGCCGTATTTACGAAAGATCGTCACTTGAGAACAGCTCAACCAATTTGGGATTTTTTTTTGTGTTATTTTTTTTTGTTTATTGCTGTAGTCCACCACGCTGGCCTAGTGCGAATTGGCAGGCTTCACATGCCATCGAGATAATCTCTAAGGCATGCAGGTTTCCTCACGATGTTTTCCCTCACAGTTTAAGTGAGTGATAATGAATTATTAATACGGACATCAAATCGAAATGTCAGAGCTGCGTGAACTCGAGATCTTCGACTTGGCAGTCCAATGGTCATACTACTAGGCTATCACTGCTTTTTTTGACTGACTGAGATAATGCACAGCACATACTACTGGAGATAGAGACATGAAAATCACCCGAATGAAATATCCAGTTATGTATAACAATAACTCAAGACTTAATATCTGACTTCAATCTACATAGTAGATTTGTCAGACTCAAATAATGTAAAGGCCTTGGTTAAGATGGGTTAGACTTAAATCTCTAACTTTATAAATTGTTAGGGTGTGGAGAATATGCGTAATATGTCTTTAGTTTAATTTTCCAACGCTTAACGATAATTGTTTTGGGTACGTGTTTGTTTCAGTCATAGTTTTTAGGGAGTTTGAATGTTTTGTAGGGAAACGTTGTTAGTCAAAGTTTTGAATATTCAATTTTGAATAAATACTTTAAAACACTGAAGGCATCTTTGCTTTCATCATCATCAACATGGGTTATGTGAAGTGAAGTTGTGTGCCCAACAGTGGGAAAGTATATGGATACTGTCCCACTGTTGGGTACAGGTCTCCTCTCACAATATGAGAGGGATTAGGTCCATCACGCTGGCTTAGTGCGGGTTGGCAGACTTCACTCACCTCGAGAAAAATCTCTAAGGTTTCCTGATTATGTTTTCATTCTTGTCTTCCTTTGCTTTAAATTTGTAATAAGTCGAAAGCTAATAGTCATATTAATGTTCTATACCTATAAAATAGTATGTGAAGGACTGACGGGCACGGAATTTAAAGATTTGAAAATTGGAAATATAGCATGAAATTTTGGGAAATTCCCACGGCTGTAAGAAAATTATAGATATTATTGCAGATAATACCACAGGACACAAGTAGTTTCCCTGTGTATAATATATTTATGATGTAGGTATATGTCTGTTGTCTTCGTGGCGAAAAAAAATATATCTGTGAATATAAAAAACTGGTTCCAGAAGTTTCAACCCAAAATTAATGAACAAAGGAATATAATGAAATGAAACGTAGGTATTAATAACCTAGAAACTGTTGTGAATTATTTATTAAGGTAGTTGGAGAATTTCACAAGTATGTTCAATCATTTTAACATACACCCAATGCCAATTGAATAAAGAACATTTTACAGTGAAATAATATTTACACAATTTGTTATTAATAAAATGTAAATTGCGTGTTGTTTCAGAATGCAACAGAATCAAGGATATAAGAATATGAAGGTATGTTTCATTTGTAGATATAAATACAAAGAACAATCAACCAAATGCGATTGGATATCAGTATTTTACACGAAGCGACAGCTATCAAACCTCAACCTTATGGGGAATACTGGTATCATGAGGATAGACTGGTCGTCAGGCATATTGGACTTTTGGATACCACTAACAATTGTCACGATTGTCGTATGCCAAACGGGAGCGAAGGATTTACGTGCTCTCTGAGGCATGGTTAAGAGTGGTCACCCATCCATAGACAGACCGTGGCCAGCGCGGCTTAACCTTACAGATCAGTATTGATCACTTCTCTCTTTAATTAATAATTGACTTGTTGTTGTTGACGACATCTGTGGTCTAGTGGTTCGCGTGTCGGACTGCTCAAGAGGTTTGGGTTCGATTCATACGGAACGCAAATATTAATGTGATGAACATATTATTAAGTGTTCGTGTTTTTTCTGGGTGTTTCTTATGTATTATAAGTATGTATTTACAAAAAAACATACATACATAAGTATTATATCCATTGTTTAGTACCCATAGTACAAGCTCTGCTTAGTTTGGGACTAGATGGTGCTGTGTAAAATTGACGTTTATTTATTATTTATTTCATAATTTCCTGTTAATAATAAAAATGATTTCCCGTAGTTCTCCACTGTAACACAAAGACTTTTTTGTTCTTTTCCCATTTCTTCCCATTGATAATTGAACACAACTTCTAGGAGTTCAGATTTACCGGAGTCTTTTATAAATTTACGTCATATTTTAATCATAATAAAAGTCTCAAGAAAATTAATTACAGTCTGTGTGTAAGTCAACGTATAAATTTTGTTAACACCAATAAAATTAGATTACTCTAATTAGACGATTTGGTGTAAACAAGGTGTGTAAATTTTACGCGCTGAAATTTTTTATTTTCCCTAACAGCAGTATTAGAAAAGGAAATGTAATATAAATAATTGGTCTTTCATGATTCGTATTGTGATTTTAAATTCCATATTATAGTAAATCAGAGACCTTAGATTACAGGAGTTGCAGTTGAAAGGACGTTGTTTGGTGGGCTTTTCGCCATAAAAAATACCCATAAACTTACGTACTCGTACGCTTGTATTCCATAAAGGGATAAGCAAAACTGTACTCATGTACGACCAAAGTACGCCAGTATGATGTATTTCCCATCTACTAGATACTACTGGGAATTTCCCAATGAAATATGTAAAATTAACATGTGCATCTACATTAACACCATTGTTGCAGTGTTTTCTGCAAAAATTTGAATTTGGAATTGAATAAAAAAAAACTAACCATCAATTTACTTTACCTGGGAATCGAACCAAATAACTCACGCTCATCAGCTCCAGGTATAGACGCCAGCAGGTCAAGCTATCCAAAACTGTCAAATTTTTCCAATTGAATATGAACCTTTTTATTGCTTGCTTTTTTTGCTTTAAAGTTGAAAATAAATCAAAAGAATTTGACAGATTGTGGTAACTTGATGTTCTGGCTTCTGTACCTAGGTCAATGAGGCCGTTAGGTGTTAAGGTACTCTTTCGGGCGATGAAGACGTGACGATATATTGTGTTACTGTATAATGAAGTTACATAAATATTATATTTTTCAACTGGCCTTTTCTTCAGTTCTCGAGTGAAGACCGCGTCTAGGTAAGCGTAGTGTAGGATACCCACTGGCCAGGGTGAGTGACGACTTGCAGAAGCTAGCTGGCAGTGCCTGGATCAGGAAATTCGAAAATGGGACTATGGCGTTCACTAGAAGATTTTTAGATTAATATTTGCATACCTTAACCTACTTTCCTTACCTTAACGTAGTGTAGGACGCCCTTCGGCAAGATGGAGTGATGGTTTGCGAAAGACTGTACCAGCAGTCTCAGTCAGTCAGTCAATCCAGGATGCAAAAAGCCGAAGACAGGGTGAAATGGCGCACATTAGGGGAGGCCTACGTCCAGTAGTGGACTACTATAGGCTGATGATGATACCTTAACCAAGGTGGAACATATTGTCACTATATAATAATTATGAACTTTTGAAACACTATTCCCGTGAATGTCATGTCATGTCATTCAAGAGGCCTACATTCAGCGGTAGACGAATATAGTTTCATCATCATCATTATCATCCATCACAGCTTTTATTGACCCACTGCAGGGCATAAACCTCCTCCCTTTTACGCCATTTATCCCTATATTACGCAAATCTCATCCAGGTCCTTCCAGCACAGTTCACTATATCGTCGCCCCACCTGACTATTGGTCTTCCTACACTTCGTGTACCTAAATATAGTTGATGATGATGAACCAGCCTACCTTAAGCCACACGATGATATATTTTTTTTAGGTCGTACATAGTTTTTAGCTCGAAGGAGCTATAAAAACTTAACCGGACTTGGCGGCGTGGCACCGAATGCCTCCAGCCAGGGGCAACTTATAAACTAAGCAACACAGCTAAGGACGTCCGCTGCGGGACTCGGACCTCGGCTTAGGGCAGCTAGGGACGGATGGATCTGGGTTACGATTGTTTTTAAGTCATTTTCTTATTTAATCAAGATACTATCCTTGATATCCCTTAGCACAACAAGAAATGACATGTAAACAGCATTTCTGACTTCAATATTTAACTTGAGATGTCCCGTAGGAAATTAGCAGTACTGAACTTGCCGCAATACGAAACAAGTACAACAAGTATAGAAGTTATGAGTATAATAAAGTATAGCGTACATAAAGTTATGAGGAAGTTAGGACAGTTGCTTGCGTATAAACTTCGGTTTATCCAAAGTGATCGAACCCTAATACATGAAGTATTCAGTAGTTTAGAGTGACCGCCCTAGAAACTTTTTACAGGTGTGTCGAGTCAAAGTTTAAAAGGAAAGTAGGTTAACATACATTGTCTGTTTGATATATTTTAAATATTTATCATAAGACTCTAACCCGACTATCGTTGGTCCATGTTTTTTGCAAGCTCGTATTAGGAACCACATTATAATTCCAAAAATTAATAATAATTTCATCATCATCAATCTATATACTGTCCCACTGCGGGGCATGGGTGGAGACCCGTGCCCAGCACGGCGTCAGCGTGGTGGACTGTAGCCTAACAATCTGAGAGGAGTCTCAGATTGTAAGGCTACAGTCCACCACGCTGACCAAGGTTGGTAGACTTCACAAACCGTATTGATCATAATAATTATATTAATAACTCTTGATTTATAGTCAAGAAAAGTAGAAATTCACTGCACATTTCGTATAGTTGTTAAAGTGGTTACCTTGCACCTACCGTTGCGCCACGTGGCGTGGGTTTGATTCCCACCTGAGGCAAACATTTGTGTTCCACAGATATTTGTTTCGATTTTAAGTGTACTTTTTGTCTTTTAAATATTTTTAATAAGTCCCATGAATATTTATACATACGTACATACACACTCACGCCTTTTTTCCCATGGGGGTAGGCAGAAACTAAAGAAAGCCACTTGGTACGATTCTTGCATCCTTCTTTGGCTTCGACCAAATCATACATCTTGTCATACACACACGCCGGTTGCGAATACTACGCACCTGACCTTTCTGAGGCATCTCACCTCAAATAAAAATCAAGGAACAATCTCATGAATATTTATAAATAATTGTGTTCAAAACTTGTAGGTGTTCATGAATTGTTAAAAATAGGCTCTTACAAAAAAACCCTCGAGGCTCAACAATAAACAGACCGTACTTTATCTTAAGTTAATTAAAAATAACACGGCCATATGGCCAGTGTATTGTGGCATAAGGAAAAAGCCTTGCATGCGTTGCTATCCTTTATTTGAGTGTTATAAACCAGAACACTAAAGAGTAATCTTATTTGTGTAGAGGTCGATAGAGTGACAACTAAATATAATTATATATAATTACAAAATTAACTTTAGTAAGTTAACTTTTATATTTAATTTACGCTCTCATAGTAAAAAAATATTATGCACCTATTCTTTTATTTTAAACTTATTTTCATACACACTCACGCAAACATATAAATACAGAGTTCTATGTGTTTTATTATATAATAATAATATAATTTTTTGCTTCAAACAGAGGCCAGTACATAAAGCTACGCCAATCAGTCAAATTTCTTTCCATATTCAATTGAGACAGTTTTACAGTTTTAGATAGCTTGACCTACAATTATATTACTTAAAATCTAGTTCAGCATGTTCACAGTTTTCCCTGCATGCAAAATTATAAATGTTGCTGTGTATGTGTATGCTAAATAAATATAGGTACAGTCAAACGGGGTGAATAGGGACGCAGCTGCGTCCCTATGTTTTGATTCAAACTTTAAAAGGGATTTTTAGTTTTACTTATTATAGTTTGTTGAAAAAAAGGGACTTTAATATTGTTCCTTAATTATAATAAACAATTAGACCTTGTTGGCATCAAACTATAATAATTAAAGCTGAAAATCCTTTTCGTTTTGTCTCGATTGACCCCTGCATTCCTATTCACCCCGTTTGACGGTACTCGTATTACGTAAACATAGCCGCCAACAGTGGACGCCCATCAGTAGTTTACGTATGATTTGTCTTCAAAATAATTATAATTTCGGTCACGTTTCAGTGTCATAAACGTCGTAAATGTCACCTCATTTATGTCGATATGTCAATTTTAGTAAAAATATCAATTCATTATAATGATACTTCGTAGAACCTATTTGACATTTACGAAACTGAAAATGTAAAGTACCAGAATTACCCTTCAGAACACTTCTACCTTTCTTTTTTTTCAAACCTCTCAAGAAACATATTATGTATTTTGCTGGCCTAATAGAGTTGATAATTTCAAAGGTCATTTACAGTGAAAATATCGAGTTCATTTTGTTCTTTAAGAAGATGAATTCCTTTAGGTACAATTTTTGGTAATTCTAAGGTTTAAAAAGAATAAATTTTCTATTTAAGCGATGATGGTCACTAATTAGGCCTTTCAAATTACGCCCACAAGTAGCCTATTTTCAGCTTAAAAGGCCACAGATAGTAACTTCATTGCTATGTAAATTAAGGCATATTTCGAGCGAATAAGGGGTAATATTTTTAACGTTACAATAAGTATTGAAAAATAATACGTAGTTTTTCTAACTTATCTACGTATTTAGCATTTTGTTTATACTATGTGAATGTTAGCTACTTTACGTGAAACACTTTATGTTAGCTTCATGCTAACATTGCTCATATATAATAATAATATATGTATATCGGCAGTGACATGACCATTGAACTGCAAAGTCAAAGGTCTCGAGTTCGAATCCAAGGCACGCACGACTTTACTGAAATTTAAAACTTGACTGGTGAAAGAAAACATCGTGAGAAAACCTGCAACTTTAGAGATATTTCTAGACGGTGTGTGAAGTCTGCCAATCCGCACTAGGCCAGCGTGGTGGACTATAGCCTAATCCCTCACAATTTGAAAGGAGACCTGCGCCCAGCAGTAGGAGCGTTTATAGATTGATGATGAACTGTAACAACTCTCTCATACCGTTCTCCCTTAGGGCGCGAACTGAAAACTAGAAAGATTAGCATCATGTCAATCACGTCAAAAGTTTGAGGTTGATATGGTTTTACCATTTTATACGTTGTTACCTAGGAAATAGGTCCCGTGCCCAGCAGTGGGACAGTATATGGGTTGATGATGATGTTGCTAATATTAACTCTTGACACTAATGTTAACGTTAAGTTGTATCATGTTAAATTTATAAAAACACAAACTTTTCTGCGCGGTGATTTTGTAGCTGTATATGTATAAATAGTAATCTTCACACCTACACACCTATGACGAATAGGTATGATCTATTGTATTGGAAATTAATTTTTATACTTTATTATTCTGTACACCAAAAATACTATAATTATTATACGTCAAACAAATCTCCAACAAACCAAAAATATTAATGCAATTCAATTTCCACAACCTTTGTAAAATCAACCGCAGCTTATCAATAAACAATCGTCCTTTGTTTTTGCAAGCACCGTCATCATCGCCCACTGAGATGACGGAATTTAAACAACTGAATCCCGAAACAAATTCATTGTTCCGAAAATACCGCGTCGAAGTTATGATTTCGTTCCACCATATCTATAAATAAGGTTCATTTTCGTGTATTTACTTTGAGCCCTCATCAAAAATTTTGAGTGACTTATTTCGGGATATTTGACATTGTCTTACAGACTACCTACACTTTTCACTTTTTATAAATTTCGTAATTCGAAGTTATTTTCAGAATATGGTTTATATTTGGATATTCTGTGGGAGTTAACTTTTTCATTAGCTTAGTGGTTGAAAGCGCGACAGCTACACTTGAGGTCGTTCCTGGGTTCGATTCCCGGCAGCGTTCGTGGCAGCTCAGTGTGGAATTGTGCCCGGTCAATGGCAATAGGGTCGCCCCTATTACATGGGACCTAAATATACCGGTGAAATTTAGTGTCCTAAAGTAACCTAGTGATATGGACGCTTATTTTCTACTTGCTTAAATTTTCATTTGGTTTTTCAATATTTTTACACAGAAAAAAGCCTGATCCAAATTAAAAACAGTAAAGTTTGAAGTATTCGGAAGTTACCAAAAAGTTGTGCCATTTAATTACAGTTCTTAATGAATAACTTTTCGACTGTGAATATTGTAAAAAGATACGATGGGGCTGACATGTTATTTTAATAAAAGCCCATAAATAAAAACAGAATAAAAAAAAGAAAAAAAAAAGTTTGAAGTAAGTTCGAAAGTAAACAATATTATAAAATTCTTACAAAAGTAAGCAAAAGACGCTCTAAGATACTTCCTCCTTTCAGACCTACTTCAATCATTTCCTCCACTATTCTCTTGGACTTGTGAAGTTTCAAACTAACGACATCTAATTTGTACTACTTTCGTACTTATTTGTTCCAGCCAACAATACTTAGGGTCCCCAATATGTTTTATTTTTTCTTCCTTCTCGTTTTCCTGTTAGTAAGCAACGTTTGAAAAAAAATAGTTATAGACGTTATTTTTGCTTGCTATTGTAGAAGTTGTCCAGAACCTAAAGTATGTGTTAATTTTTTTAAGAGAGGTAGACCATAGTGGGAGTAATTGCACTCAAATTGGAGCTGCCCGACTGGGGAAGTACCTCCGCCTTGCAGAAAATCGAAGTCAAAAAACAGTGCTTTGAGCTGCGTTGTGTTTCTTACGGTGAGCAAGGTTGCCAGTGCTCAACGAGGAAACGTGTGTTGACAGTGGGGGGACTTTGACCCATAAACTGCGAACCCAACTATTCCTCTTTCAATACAGGGTCGGCAACGCGCAAGTGATACTCCTGGTGTTGCAAGCGTCTATAGGCTACGGTAATCGCTTACCATCAGGTGGGCCGTATGCTTGTTTGCCACCTTAGTAGAATAAAAAAAAAAAATGAGTTCCGGAATTGTTAATTTCTGACAGATTGTCATTTTTTATTGTGGTATCACGAAAAAAGCATACAGTCCACCATGGTAAGCGGCAACCGCAGCCTATCATCGTCAACAACATCAATGGTATCACTGACGCGTTGTCATCTTCTACCCTTAGTTGTTAAGTCTCATATGGCCAGTACACTGGCTACATTGCCAAACACGGCATCACGGAATATTTGACAAAGCGGTGGTACGGTCACCAACGAAAGTCGCTGAACATAATCAAATTTTGAAAACATCACTACACTAAATCTTTTATTTAAATTCTAGTTAAGGTAAAGCTTGTAATTATCTTATAGAGAAAGAACTCGTGCTTCCTTCTCGGTTCAGTAACTTCTAGATAATAAAAAATGTTAAAGCATTTTAAAAATTGCATCGTGTTCAGCGACGTACCACCGTTCGTTGCTGACTGTACCACCCCAGATGAACCAAAACCTTAAAATTCTCTGCTCTTAAAATCTGTCAGTCTTCGTTTCATTTAGATCCATTGGACAGCCTTTCTGATACAATTGTAATAACAGTACTGTTTTGCTTTTACCAACTTAAAAAGGAGGTTCGATTCGGTTGTATGTTTCTGAATATTTATTACCTCTCAACTCCATCATTTACGCTTTGGATTTCATTTTATTTGAAAGGATTCACTTTTAGATTGGTCCCATTTTTATCAAAATCTAGTTCTGATGATGCTACGAAAAATTCTTATGGATTTAATATACTTCCAACATCACCATCGGCCCTGAAGATACACAAAAAATCTTAAAGGTTTCCATTTTCAAAAAATGTTATCTAGTACAGTCGATACAACTGTTACGTATACAGGCAGCGAAAGACATCTGCGTCTTGACGTAGATGAAGTTATTAATAATTATCCGTCAAAGGGTTTGGTGTGTAGGCAGCTAACAACACCTGAGTTTTGACACATATTGTGTTATACATTAGGTACATTACACCTATATCTTTTGTTGACGTACAATTATACATATTTAAATAATTATACGTAGGTTATGTTACGGAGTTATAGTTGTATGTCTATGTAATATGTATCTCTAAGGGGATATTTTAGACCTGTATAAATACGTTCAGTAGTAAATATTGTGTATACCTGTAATTGGCATATGTATCAGACCTTTTCGATGTACCTTTTCTAATAATTGTAAAAATATGTATGCTGTTGGTGTACCTTATTAAATAAATAAAATAAAAATAAAAATACGTTTGTGTGGGAATCGAATCCTCGATAGACTCGTATAACTGATCTTAATTTTACATCTATACGTCTACACAATATTATAATGATACGTTCTATATATTATACTAGCGTTTGCCCGCGGATTCACTCGCGGCCCAAAAGAACTTTACCTTCATTCTGTTGGCGACGCGTAGTAGCTCACTATTTCATTGATTTCAATATTGTTTTCGCGGAACTTTATTTTTATTTTAGAAAATTTCTTATAACATCCGCTGTCTGCCAGTGAAAGTTCCGTCAGAATCGGTCCAGCCGTTTCAGAGATTATCTGGAACAAACAGAAAGATAAAATGTTTTTTTTTTTAATGTAAGTAGGTATCGTATATACTTTTATCATTATGCATTTAGTGAAAAGCTGTTAATTTGAAATTACAAACAGACATTTCAATTTTATTTATGTGTACAGATATTAATGTGTCTATCTATACATACCTGTATAATAAATTATTTCACCCTCATCTAAAATATATTACGAAGCACTGAAGAGCTTAATACATTACTAGATCTATAAGTTATGGTCAAAGTTTAGCTTAAACTTGTTACTCAACACACCCACTAAATATTAAAGGCTATTTTGCATGAGCAAACCACTAATACTTAACAATGTACTTACTAACATCTTTAGTATCTACAACCAACAGAACTTTGGGTATTTATTCAGTCGAACTTTAGTTTTGCGAACTTTTAAAGTACTTCCACTGTTAAGTTCGAGTAACAAAGGTATTTGGGAGACTTGAGACATACAAATGGGCATCGGACGGAATTAAATGGCGGGGAAAAGGGAGATCTCTCATCTCTTGTTATGCTAATATTTGGCCTCGGGAGATGACAAATTGCGATGCATTCTATGAAAAAAGCGGACGTACGACCGTGACGGATGTTGTCCCAGAATGAAAAAACTTCTTATCTGTATCTTAACTGTCTTCATCTCCCCAAGGGACTACTTCGGTAGTATTTTACTCTATGTACGCAAGCTTTTTATTCCTAATTCTATGTTGCTTTTTGTGTTGATGCAAAACACGTGTTCACTGTCAGTTGGTAATTGTATTTTATGTAGGGAACGTCTTAAGCTCTCGATCTTGACAAATGTCATTGTGACGTCATTATTCAGAAGCTTGAAGCGTGGGTCTTGTAAGGACTTTTAAACAGGTAAGGTGGGCGCACCGGGCTCATTATATTACTTATTTATATATATTTTTTTACTTTTTCGTCCAAAAATTGAAGCGCTGGAATGCTTTTCCAGCGCTTCAGTTTCAAGCTATCTCGATTTTATGAACCTATTAATTTCACAATTATAAGCATTTATAAGTTGTTCGCTGTACCATCGTATAAGCAGTGATGGCTTAGTCATATGACCATTGGACTGCCAAGTCAAAGGTCTTGAGTTCAAATCTAAGGTACGCACCTCTGACTTTTCGAAATAATGTGCGTATTAATAATTAATTATCACTCGCTTAAACGGTGAAGGAAAACATTGTGAGGAAACCTGCATGCCTTAGAGATTTTTCTCGATGGTGTGTGAATTCTGCCAACAAGCACTAGGCCAGCGTGGTGGACTATACTATTAATCCCTCTCAATCTGAGAAGAGACCCGTGCCCAGCAGTGGGACAGTATATGGGTTGATGATGAAATATTTATTCACGATGTTCTATAACTAACGTAACGTAAATAGTTGTTAGTTTTGTTTAAACTAAGAATGCCCTAGAATATTATTTTGCTCCTTTATCCAGTCCTGTATGTATCAAAATAGAAAGTACCTAACAGAAATACAAAGAAAAAAACAGATGAAAAGAAGAATTTATCCACATCCTATCCTTTTTTTTATGTTGCAGTCGGCTTCCAGTCTAAATGCGGTTCAATAATCTAATCTGATCCTAATACTGTGTGCTATAAATAAAATTATAACCAACTCGACATTGAGATACAATGAGGTATTAATGTTTTTGTACTCAGAACATACAAAGCGTGGACTAAGGGTAGTTTATTTACCCGAATCCGATCATTTAATATCTATTATTAGTATATTTTGTTGGTAGGTAGGTGCTAGATTTAGATAGCAAATATCATTTACCTGATTTTTTAATATGTATTGTGTACATCTATGTAATATGTAACAAAAATCCTTATTTTTCCTCTCGTCATTACAATTATCACAGTCGTTTATAAATACATCGATTTTATAAAATAATTTGAAATATTATATAGTTAAGTACGAGTATGTCGAGTAGGTATAAAGGATATATATATTATTCTGTGGTCTAGTGGTTCGCATGTCGACTGCTGATTACGAGGTCGTGGGTTGGATTCTAACAGGTCACCAGTAATTTGATGATTATAAGTGTTTGTTTGTCTGGGTGTCAAAAAAAAAAAATAAGTAGGTATTATTTATTCATTACCAATAGTACATACGCCAGCAGGTCAACCTATCCAAAACTGTCAAATTTTCCCAATTGAATATGAACCTTATAGTGTTGTAATAAAGTTGAAAATCTATCAAAGAAATTTGACAGATTGTGGTAGCTTGATGTGCTGGCCTCTGTACAAGCTCTGCTTAGTTTGGAACTAGATGTTGCTGTGTGACATTACCCAAAAATATATTGAAAAAAATTCATTCTCTTTTTCAATTCTCAACCGTTTCAAACCGCTAAGGTTTTTTAACCCGATTTCGTAATTATATCCAGCTACCCGCAAACCATTTATCCGCAAGTTCAAGCGCAATCTGCCGGCAACCGGATGGCTGCTGGCCACATTTTTTTTTTCTTCTACTAACTAGAGTGGTGGAAGGTGGCAAACAAGCATACGGCCCACCTGATGGCAAGCGGTTACCGTAGCCTATAGACGCTTGTAACACCAGGGGTAACACTTGCTCGTTGTGGCATTGTGGCCTTAGAAGTTGGTTTTGTAAATTCTAAATATTTAACACCTAAACTCTGTTGTCTGAATCGAGAATATTCGTCTTTCAGATCTCTCGACACTGATAAAATTTAATCTAGGCAAGTTTTAAGTCTAAATGCGGATTTACAAAAGGACTAATCAGACTAAGAAATAATCTAGCTAAGGTATCACTGTCACTTGCCGTGACGGTGTTCATTTAACGGACAAAAGCATCTTTGTAACAAAAGGGTCTTATTAAAACTATGTCTAAGGAACCTTTGTAGACATAAATACAATTTAATTTAAAAAATCAAATACAAATCGCACTTATTAAAAATTACATTCTTAGTTATAAAATAAATTTTAATCAAAAATATTGATGAAGGCATAATTCTAAAGGGGTGGTATTTAATACTTTAACTGTAAATCCCCTTTTTTCAATCAAAATATTCGAAATTAGCACCAAAAATACTGAATTGCACACTAAATTTGCTCATCAAATAAATCATCTATATAAAAGTCACCTCAAAATATTGTTATATACACTCAAAACATTCAGATTTGGTTCAGTTCGTTGTGTGGTCACAGTTCTAACCTAACCTAACCGATATCTGTATTTGGTGCTCAATCAGTAATTTAGTAGCTCAATCAGTATTTTTGATACGCGGTTTATTATATTCCATTCTAAAGTAATAAAGTATAGAAAAAATCACATGCATATTCCCTATGAAATGGGGACTCCCTGGGCCCTCAATTCTCAGTAGCTTGGGAGTTTGGTTTTATGACCTTGGTCGCCTAGATACTGGAACGTTATGATTGTATTGTTTCTCCATGAAAGCCTGTCATAGTCTGATTGACTGTCCCGTCATTGGTTTTACCAGCTATTGTTATTGTTATTGCTAAGACGGAAAAAGGAAAAGGGATATAAAGTTACGTGTGAGCATAAACAAAGCCGGGTTGTGAGCTTATACATGACATAGTATGTGTATAGATTGTGGGAAATGTGGTGCCGATTCACACTCACTGGCGCTAGAGTCGGTAATTCGGCAGTTGGCCGATGCTCGACAAGAATTTTCACCGTATTGCCTATCATACTATATTTATACAGGTGTTACAAAACTACCTGTAAAGCCGAAAGGAGGTTAAATGGGGCCTTATAACGAGACCATTCACAATATTTAAGAACCTGTAGTAACGCTGTATAACATACTTCAAAAAAAGGAAAACAACAACATTTATGAATGAAAAATAGAAAAACTATTAAAGTAGATAATTATTAAGTAAAATAGGTACGTAGGCCTTTCTGTTAAATAATCGGGTATCCTAAAAATGTTTGGCTTTGATAATTAATTATATTTTTACGGGGTATTTTGTAACGGTTTTATATATTTTTAATGGAATTAGTAGGTATGTATTTTGATATAATAATCAAAACAATTTATTTAACTTAAAAAATTAAGTTAATAATTAGATGTGATTTTATTTCGTGACAAGCATTAAAAAATTTAAAAAAGTCACACCACTAGGCTATCAATGCGTTTAAAAAAAGCATAGATAGCCTAGTGGTGTGACCATTGGACTGCCAAGTCGAAGGACTCGAGTTCGAACCTAAGGCACGCACCTCTGACTTTTCGAATTCATGTGCGTATTAATATTAATTATCACTCGCTTAAACGGTGAAGGAAAACATCGTGAGGAAACCTGCATACCTTAGAGATTTTTCTCGACGGTTTGTGAAGTCTGCCAACCCGCACTAGGCCAGCGTGGTGGACTATAGCCTAATCCCTCTCAATATCAGAGGAGACCCGTGCCCAGCAGTAGGACAGTATATGGGTTGATGATATTATTTCGTGACGACGGGGCGAAGTTTAATTTAGCTTAATAAATTTCTCAACTTTTTTGTTTTTCACAATTCAGAGACTGGAAGCGTTTGTCTGTATTTGACGTAACTTTAAATATATTTTTGTTCTCAAAAGAAGCTTTTTTCTGTCTTAATCTTAAACCCGTTTTTTAGTTCTGTAAGTAAAGATTTACGTATTTTTTTCATTTATTTTTGGGTTAAGACTTTTTCTTTTAGAATAAAATGGAATTAATTCACACTACCGCGACAAATCTAAGAAAGGCGAACGTGTCACTATTTTTGCTATGCAGAAATTAAATAAAAACATCTACTTGTGGATTCTGTGTGAATTGTCCGGGCTTTGGTTCTGGGTATTCTTATAATAAAATAAGATTTGGAATCCATTCTTGTTTGAACAATACGGTTCATGTGCTATTGTTATGTATGAGATCTAAAAGAAAAGTGGATTATAATAAAATTTCGTTAAATAAGGTGAACATTCAGGCGTTACGTAGGTACAAAGGCCAGCCGATCAAGTAACCCCAATCTGTGAAATTTCTTTGATATCTATCAAAGAAATTTGACAGATTGGCAATAGGCTCGCCCCCTATTACATGGGACCTAAACATACTGTTTGTGGGTGTATATAAGTACATCTCTGTTGATATCTTATGTTTTTTGGACTATGTAACCCTTCTCATTCTGAGAGGAGTACCGTGCCCAGCAGTGGAACAGTAAATCGGTTGATGATGAAAGAAGAGATGTCATGCTTTTTTTTTTGTCGGACATAGTTTTTAGCTCGAGGGAGCTTTAAAAACTTACCCGGACTAGGTGGCGAGGCACCGAATGCCTCCAGCCAGGGGCAACTTATAAACTAAGCAACACAGCTAAGGGCGTCCCCTGCGGGAAGAGATGTCATGCTTATTGCATGCAACTTATGTAGTCCTAGTGATTGGTCGTAGAGTATAAAATTTAGTTTTCAGTGAATGTACCCCTTCTTTACTTACTTTGTAAATGATGGATGGATGTTTGTTACTCTTTCACGCTAAAACTACTGAACGGATTTTGATGAAACTTTATAGTAGGTATTATTATTTATACACCAGAATAACATATAGTTTTGGATTTGTAACGATTTTGAGTTAATTAGCCAAATTACAACGATAATTAAAAGTAACTTTTCCACGCGGACGAATTCGCGTGCAGAAGTTAATCTTAGATATGACTTTGTAAATAGCTAGATAGATACGGTCTCCATAAAACTCATTTTTGTTTGTATAAGGAATCATAAAGAAAATTACTAATAAAATGGAATGGTACACGTGTGTTTTCTTGTTAATAAAACTTCTACATCCGAATTCACTGGTTCTTCTCGTCTCTGATTCGTAAACATTCGCAAAGAAACTCACGCAATATATCATCGTGTAACAGGAATTTCGGCTGATCAAAGTGCCTCGAAATACCCTTAAAATGAAGCCAATTTGTTTCTTTTGCCCGATTTCATTTAGGTACTGTTTTTGCATAATATGTTTTAGAATGATTTTACTTTTTGATTTATTATTTAATAAATGAAATACATTAAGGTGATGAATAAGCAATTTATGTTATCTATTAGGTTATTCAGAATGGATGTGACTAAGTGTTTTTCGAGTGCTCCGCGAAGAAACGTGTTGGCAGTGGCGGGACTTTGACCCTTATACTGCTAACCCAACTATTCCTCTTTCGTTTCACAGGATCGACAACGCACAAGTGATAGGTACCCATGGTGTTACAAGCGTATATATGCTACGGTAACCGCTTACCATCAGGTGGGCCATATGCAACCGTACTCAAAATTTCTGTACTTCCCTAAAATATTTGTTTTAAAATAAAATAGAGAGAAAAATATCGCACCGAAATTCCATGTAGGTATTTTGCTTTTCGTGTGTGGGTGGCGAAAACCTTCTAATCCTTGACGTAAGTTGGCATTTGCTCTTATAAAGCGGGCGAAGAGTCGACGAAAGACTTCTGAAATCCCATTCAGGGACCCGCAAGGATAATATGTGTGGTATACTGTCGCAAACTGCCAGCTTAGGATGCGTACCCAAGGACCAATAGGTGGTTAAAATGTTCCAGAAATTAAGATTTCGTACGTAATTCAATTAATGTTTTTCACTACAGGTCTCTTTAATTAGACCCCAAATCGGCCATAAAAAAATCCACTGCAACTAATATTAAATAAATCCTCACTTAAAACAATATTAATTGGATAACACCGAAGCAGTCATTTTATAAATATAAAATAACTAGCTTCTGACTTCATTTTTGTGGACTTAACTTACATGCATAAAAAGTATTCTGTGTTAGTCCAGGCTATAAACTATCAGTGTTACAAATTACATCCAAATCCGTTTCGCTGTTTTTGCGTGATGGAATAATAATCAGAAATTTTATTCAAATTAGTAAAGAAACTTTAGAAATCTTTTGGTTTTTAGGATCTTTCACAAATAATAAACATTACAGACCTACTATTAATGATTTATAAAACAGGTGTTTCTTTAGTCACAGGAGATCATACCTACCTACCGAAATGAAATCAATCGAACTGAAGTCAGTTAAGGACGAAAGACTTTCATGTTATATAAAATGTATCGCTTGTTCCATCCCATAGAATTTTCTTTTAGTTTAGCACAATAAAACTTCACGATACCGTGATCAGGTGTTGTTTTCACGTTATTGGCTCTTGATGTTTTACAGTTTCAAAAAGCAGTTGCTACTCTATGTAAACAATCAAAAACATTCCTTATTTTTTTAAGAAAACATATTTCTTTATTGTACGTAAGAAACTTGCCAAACTTTTTTGCCACCAAATAGTTTTGGTATCTTTGATAAATCACTGTCTAAGTTATTTTCTCAATAACGTGTAGTGTTCATATTTCAGTGGCTAAGTTCTCTTAAGACCCACCGAGACGTGTCAGTGTTAATAAAAAGGAATATGTGGGGGCAAAGCCGGAGGCCCGAATCAAGTCGCACGGAGCGAACGCAACTCGACACCAAAAGTAATCCTCTTATCCTAATATGAGATGGTGGAAGCCTTTTACATAACGATGTATGTATAATACACCATATACGGGATATTAGTGCACTGTGTACGTCGGTGCACGGCGATCCATCAAGTATAAACAGCTGTATTTTACTTCAGCGCTGGTTTTAAGCCAGGCCTTACGAGGATTTCCTCGGGAATGGGGTATAATGCGCGCTTGTCGTCGTTTACTTTGTATCAAAGTTTTCCTTTCTGTGATGTAATGAAAACAGAAACGGCGAATACAGTTTTAAAGCTAGACTGTTTTTACGAAAACATAATAATGATGCAAATAATATACTTACTAAATATACTATCGTATTCCCCGAAGGGTTAGGCAGAGATGTACTAAAGTTCAACCACAATTCGACGGTATGTTTCAGTCCCAGAGGGCTAGTCTGTTTCCATTAACCGGCAAAAATCTTCTAAGCTGCTATTGTCAATTTCATAGAAAAACCCAATAACACGTCTTGCTCGACCTGCGAATGAAACCAAGACCTTTACCTTAACACCGCTATCATATCATATCATATCGCTTAGGACCTCAATACTAACGATGGAGCAGACTAAATTAGATAAGATTGATAAATTGACAGTTAAACAGCTGATAAATTTTGAAATAATACTACTTTTTACGGATTTTATCGCAATAATTAACAAAAATGTAGGGTAGCTGTCAGTAATACTAACATCAAGACGCCCACCACCTCAGTCTACCCGTGACCGCTGACGCTGCGAACTGCGGACGCTGTAAGGGGTCCGAAACGTCGGGATTAATAATATTAATATAACACTATAAAATGCATTAAAGGAGATTGATTTGAATTTCTAAGAATCACGTAAGTATCAAAAATCAATAAGCAAATAAGGGAATTAGTTCACAAAGACAGTGTAATTTAGGTGAAATAACAGTTCATTCACTGTTATTTCACCTAAGTTACACTGTCTCTGTGAACTAATTCCCTGTTTTTCGATCTATTCACTTTGCGAAAAGTTCGTGAACTTCGCAGGTGGCGCTATCTATCGGTGTCTTCAGGTATTATTGAAGTTTAAGATTTATAACTTGAGTGGATTTCCTTGCGGCATTTTGGAAGAGGTATGATAAATTTGAATTTGATCAAATGTTTGCACGACAAGATAATGATTTGAAGACTTTTATTATTTGTGCTATTTTGTAAACGTAGACAAATTGTATTATATAGCCTTTTAGCTATTCTAAACGCACATGCAACTACTACTGGAACCTAAAAGTCGGACAAACTTGGCAAACGAAAATGTTCAAAGTCAATATCACAATAATTTATTCAAGATAGACTGTGAACGACATTTTTACATTTTATACCATCACGCCTGTATTCCCCGTTTAGGCAGAGGTTTACCAATGTACACCCACAGTTTGCCGGTATGTTTAGGTCCCATGTAATAGCTGGGGAGCTAATTGTGATAAACGACATATTAATACACAACTTAAACAATTAAAACTCCGAGCTGCTACTCAGTAGCAGCTTTTAGAATAGAAAAGTACAATAACACTTTGCTCGACATGGGAATCGTACCCAGGACCTCTAGTCTACTCCAATTTTCTCAGCTACGTTGTTGTCGGCTACCAGTCTTAACGATTAGCCCGCTATAAACGAAAATCCAGTACTTAAAAACTGGGAAAAGCATGTGATAGCCTAGTGGTATGACCATTGGATTGGCAAGTCCAAGATCCTGAGTTTGGATCCAAGGCAAGCACTTCTGATTTTTGGCAATCACTACTTAATAATAATAATTAATGATCACTCGCTTAAACGGTGAAGGAAAACATCGTGAGTAAATCTGCATTCCTGAGAGATTTTCTCGAATGTGTGTGAAGTCTGACAACCCGCATTAGACAAGCATGGTGGATATAGCCTAATCCCTCTCATCCTGAGAGGAGACCACAGTGCACAGTGGGACAGTATATGGGTTGATTATGATGATCAATTCAAGAGAGAAAGAAAAGTTCTTTATATAAATGTCTTTTTAACACCCATTTTAAAAATACATTTATATAAAGAACTTTTAAAATTTCAAAAACTTCAATAGATCAGTTTATGATCTTGTGTCTGTCAACCCCTTTTTAATTTAAATTTTTCTCATGTGTCTTTTTTTAATTTTTATTTTGTTTTTATAATAATTATGTTGTCGTTATGTGTTGTTGTGTGTATCACCTTTTTCCTGTACGCGTGAAATTATAAAATGTTGTTCAAATGTCAGGAGCCAGCTGAAAAACAGTGCTGTGCTAATATGCAGCAAATACTGAGCTGAGTCTCCTGCCACACATAACTTATACATACATACCATCACGCCTGTATTCCCCGAAGGGTTAGGCGGAGGTGTACTAATGTACTCCCACATTTCGCCGGTATGTTTAGGTCCCATGTAATAGGGGGCGAGCCTATTGCCATTAACCGGGCACAAATCCAGACTCCGAGCTGATAGGTACTGAGAATTTCATAGAAAAACCCAATAACCGAACCCAGGACCTCTAGCGTAGCAGTCGCGCTTAAGACTGTGGAAATACTGGGATCACGTCGGGGTCACCAGTGTTGAGAGGCGAGGTGTGTTGCCCCTCCAACCAAAGGGAGGATCCTCCAACCAGGCGGGTGTTGTGCCTGGCGGGCCACGGCCCGACGGTTGATGTCGGGCGGTTGTATATATGCAACTTTTCGTTGCGAATGTTGCTTGCGCGATTCAGGCCTTCGTAGTTCTATGTAGCGCGGTAGAAGTCGCTACATCACTCCCCCCCGAGACCGGAGGTCGATGATCCAGATGAGTCAGCGGTCAGTGCGTCTGAAGAGCTTGCCAGTGCCAGGAGTGCGAGTTCCAGTGAGTCGGAACGGATGCCGCGTAGTCCGCAGTGAGTCGGGACTGTGAGCGGTGAGTGCGATGAGTCCCCAGTGAGTCGGGGCGATGCTGCGTAGACCTCAGTGAGTCGAGATAGTGCAGTGAAGCGTAGTGGCTGGCTGCTGCGTCGACCAGGAGAGACAGCCTCTGCTTGTTGACCGGCCGAAGTGCAGTGTGCTGTGCCAAGTCGCTGATGTCGGCTGAGGGTTCTGACCAGGCTGCAGTTTGCTGCAGGCATGTGGTCAGGCTGCCCGTTGAAGCCGGAAGAGTGCTGGCTGGCTGTGTGACTCGCTGCTCGATGCTGTTGAAGGCTGCTGTGAGGGGAAGGTGATGACGAAGGTGCTGGTCTCCGGAAGGCTGCGCTGATGTTCTGCTCGGTGTCACCAGTGTGGAGACACTGGTATCACGTCGGGGTCACCAATGTGGAGAGGCGAGGTGTGTTGCCCCTCCAACCAAAGGGAGGATCCTCCAACCAGGCGGGTGTTGTGCCTGGCGGGCCACGGCCCGACGGTTGATGTCGGGCGGTTGTATATATGCAACTTTTCGTTGCGAATGTTGCTTGCGCGATTCAGGCCTTCGTAGTTCTATGTAGCGCGGTAGATGTCGCTACAAAGACCACTAGACTAATGAGGCAGTCTTCTACATAACTTCTTTTTGTTTATGGTATTTTTTTATTTATTTATTTATTAAGGAAACTCAACAGCTATTTTAACATTTACATGAGTTCTAAATGTTCACTTCACTATCAATGAACAGCCCAGTAATGAAAGAGCATATGTATACTGCACAGTGATAGCGAGATGATGACAATTGTCTCTTAGCCAATTACAGAGTTCCACGTCATTGATAAAGGTAGATCAACTAGAAAGTAGCGAACAATTATTATAATTTTTGTTTAATAATTTTGTGTATGTGTGGCAAATAAATGGTTTAAATGGTAAAAGTAACCCTGACAATTTGTCAGTTTATAGTCAATCGTCTACATTGATCTGATTCGGTCCACCGTTAATAATGGGTCCTCTTGATCTTACAAATTGCCAATTATGTTGACGCGAGTCTAATGAAACCCTTTGACGAATATCTTTTTGTAATTCAAATGGTCCAAGCTTCAACATAAATTCTGAATTGTTGTCTAAAATACCACAAGTAAAAGACAGAAAGAGTCGCAAAAATACATTATTCAAGGAATAATATTATTAGAATATTATTCCAGGAATAATGTAGCTATATATAGAATAGAATAACATACAGTAGCCATATAATTTTTCCTGACGTGGTATGATGAAGCTAAAGTTAAACAGAAAAAGCTAATTACGTAAAAAATAAAGAAGGTATTTTATTATCTTTAATAACTACAGATAACCACTACAGATTATGAACCATCTTTGTAGAAACCTTTTTCTACAAGTGGTTCATAATCTGTAACCAAGGCAGAGTCTATACTCTGCCTGGCAACATCGAGATCACTCGGGTATTGCCAGTAGTTATGTCTTTTTTCATTAGTTACAATACTTTCCAAATAATATTTGGAAATATGTAGCTGCCCATGGAAGTAGATGAATTCAGTTGAATTATCCCATCTTTTTTAATTATTTATTTGGTGCATTTACCATTAAAAAAACGGAAACCTTTTGAAGGTTCTCTTCAAAAGGATTTCCGCTTTTCTTCCAACACATTTTTCTATTTTAACTGCTAATTTCTCCGAGTGTTCAGGAGTGACAACATTATAACATGACATAATTATCATTAAAAGTATTGCTGTATACAACAGACTACAACTAAACCTTTTTTCTCATCTACCTGCAACTACAAATGTCAACCCTACCGTTCTTAAGGTTCAAATAGACTCGTATTGAGAATCTTCACGCGTAAAATTCGATCAGTATTCACGTCGTATTGGCCCCGCGAACCAACAATGCGTTAGTTAGACCCTAGCCTTAGGGATTCCGATACGACCACTGTCCCTTATCTAATAACAACGAAAAATTGCTCGGGTTGACTGAGAAGCTTCTTAGCACAAACTATTTTTTTATTGGTATTGTCAAAAAAAGTTTGTAGTTCGAAAGATCGACATGAAATGTTAAAAAAATTGTAGTTTGTTGATTGAGATTTTTGACAGAAATAAAAATATATTTTTAGGTTATTTACATACATACCCATTTTTCCTTATTTCCACATAGATAGGTAGAAACCATAATTATTAATACCTTCTTGTATATTTATTCAGCTTTCTCCACATTCATACAACTTGTCATAATATAATTATGTGTTATGCGAGTACTACGAACTGATCTCTTTATTAAAGGATATTTTGCAGATAAAATAAATATATAACTACATCGTTGGTCTAGTAGTCGCTTAGGACTGAGGTCTTGGGTTCGATTGCTAAGTCAAGCAAAGTGTTATTCGGTTTTTATATGAAATTCTCAGTACCTACCTCTTCGGAGTTTGGATTTGTGCCCAGTTTGAGGCAATATGCCCCAATTACAGGGGATCTGAACATAACGGCAAACCATGGGTGTAGATTGGTACACCTCTGCCTAACCTTTCGGGGAATACAGGCGTGATGGTGGTATAAAATAAATTCAATAAAATACATTAGATAGGTTTACCTGGATTCATGAATATCCGATCAAACTGCATTACTAATGCAATGCACCAAATTGCCACTGCTTCAACCAAAATTACATCGAATGGCATTTTGCGTTTAAATGTGCTTAGCGTGATACATTACCGGCTCGTCGAGCAACCACACCATTCTTAGATAGATACTTAAGAAATTTATTGTAAAAACAGCGTTTTGACTTAAAGAATCCTTAAAGATAAAAGTTAAGATCTATCTCTGTACCAAATTTCATAAAAATCGGTTCAACCGTTTAGGCGTGAAAGCGTAAAAGACAAAGTTACTTTCGCATTTATAATATTAGAGGGATGACGACCTAGTTACAAAGTTTCATTGAAGAAATCTTTCGTAGACATTCTAGTTTAGCCATGCCATGCCAAAGGAAGGAAGGAACATTTAATTTTGGTGTTGGCGGTTTATCTATAAGGTTACATGGATAAATGGTACCTTAATTGAGTAATGGAACTTAAGCTAGGCTGGAACCTTCGCAAAAAGTAGTGCATGGTCTTGACATATATTTAAAGCGTTTCTGGGGCATCCCTATTATTCTCACCTTTGAATATTTGCCAGAATACATTGCAGTACCTAAATCCATAGTCCGATAACACAACGCTGTAGCTACACGACTAATGCATTACTTCGCTCCACGAAGCCGTAGTAATACATGTTCTAGGTGTTTATACCTATATTAGTACGAGTAATCGCTTAATAGGATTAATTCCAAAGAGAAATGAAGGCCGTTTATTTTAATTAATGGTTTCACACAATTTATCTTGGTCATTTTATTGTTATTTGGGATGCTAAATAACAGGTTTGTGCTAGTAATTAAGAGTTTAGGTCTATCATCTCTATGAGGTTAAATGTGTGTCAACTGCTGATGTGCAGTAATGAAATATATGAGAACTAACAGACTACATGTTATCTAAAATTATTCATAATCAAATAATATGTACTTGGCTGTGTTTATGGTGTACAATATACTATTCTATTCTATAATCGACGTCAACTGCAAACAAAGGCTATTAATTTCCACAAGAACTGGAAGAAAAATAATAACATTTACCTCAATGAAAGATTAGTGTTAGAATGACAGTTGCCGTGTACTGTTTCCATTCTGAAAGATCCCTTGTTCATTAGATGTATTGAAGGTCAAAAGGTCAGAGAATATGTGGCTGCAGGACAAAGCATAAAAAAGAAGAAAAGGGGGACCTAGGGATTAACGTGTTGTAATTTTGCTTAACCCTCATAATCTTTATCTCAATGAAAGAAAATTAGTCTTAGAATGCAAGTAGCCGTATACTGTTTCCATTCTGAAAGATACTTTGTATGATTAAGATGTATTTAAGGTCAAAAGGTCAGAGAATATGTGGCTGCATGACAAAGCATAAAAAATAAGAAAAGGGAGGCATTAACGTGTTGTAATTTTGCTTAACCCTCATGGATGTGTGATTCTGCCTCATTCACCTAGTGGTCGCAAACGCAACTATTACGCTCGGTCCTGGGTTTGATTCCCAGGTCAAGAAAATTTGGGTTTTCTTTATGAAATACTCAGTAGCAGTTCGAAGTTTGAATACCTCTGCCTCACTTTTTGAGGAATACAGGCGTGATGGTAATTATGTTATTTTTGGATGCGTGATACTATGTAGATACGAGATGTAAATAATTAGGCTAATCCTTTGCAATGTAACTGATTAAAAGGCTTTCCAAACGTTGGATTTGTACTGGTAAATAAATAGGCGGTTTGTTTGCTGCCTATTTGCCAAGCGTGGTTTTAACTACTAATTACCCTAATTGCTACAAAACCAGCAGTGAAGTTTGACCCTGACATTTTGAACGTGCTACCAAAATACAGTTCTCAGTTTCAAAACCTCACATCTATCAATCATTGTAACCATCATGTTAGTCAAAAGAAGTTCACTGTTGAAGAATGACCTCCCCATACATTTTTACAAGGAACTCACTATAAGGAATGGATACCATGAAATGAAAAATGCCCATAATACCAAGTTAACGATCGGAAGGAAGTGGATGTCATAATTATGTCTTTATGGAAAATGAAGATATTTGTATCTTCATTTTCCATGAACTCCAATTGAAATAATTGAGGGTAAACCAAAAATCATATATTTTGTAATTGTGTTGTGAATGTTGAAATAAAATTTTGTCTTTAAGTATTTCCCCCATGGCCGACGAAGTTTTAATAAAAGTGGTATAGTATCGTCTATCTACTATGATATCCACTATAGAAAAATGGAAATAGACTCGCTTAAACGCTGCACCTAAACATATCGGCTAAATGTAGGTTTACTTTTAGTACACCTCTGTGTAACCCTTCGAGAAATACAGGCGTGATGGTGTAAGATTCGAAAATTTGTTTCATACGCCCACGCTTCAGTGGTGCGTGCTCAACCGCCCAGACCAATTTTTTTACTATTAAATCTGCTTATACAGGATGTCCGGTTATTAATGGATATCCTTGAAATAGCTTATAGTAGAAGTTATGGCCGTTTAGAAAAAAATACAAAATAAAATATATCCTAAGTAGTACCTAAGATATATATTTTTTGTAAATATGTTTACTTTCATACTGAAAAATTAGTTACAGAATTATTAATTTTTTGATAATATTACGACAACAGAAAACTGACGGAATTCATTCATTTTTGGTCGTAGTGTACAGACGCCAGCAGGTCAAGCTATCCAAAACTGTCAAATTTTCGCAATTGAATATGAACCTTAATGTTTTGTGTTAAAGTTGAAAATCAATCAAATAAATTTGACAGATTGTGGTAGCTTGTACAGAGGCTAACATAACCTCTGTACAAGAATGTAAAAAAAGGTAAAATTTTGAAGTAACTAAAAAAAATCTTTGTTTTTTCTAAACGGCCATAAGTTCTGCTATAAACGATTTGAAGGGTATCCATTAATTAATGGACACCCTGTATTTACAAAAACATGTCTGTATATACATAGAGTATAGTAATTAATCTTTCTACACAAGCTATTGTTGCACATAATTACTTTGAACACATGGTATAACATTTACACTCTAACAATAGTTAATTAAATCGGTTAATTAATTAATCTTACATTGCTATACTATAAACAATAGAGTTTTGGGGATTAGTTTTCATCAGATTAAAGGCGACAATGTAATCTAAACGTCCTATGGTACAAATCCTTTCATTTAGCGCGAAGCCTTCAACACGGCTTACCGTATTCAGTATATAGAACGATATATAAATAGGTCGCAGTACCTATAATAATTTGCATACACTTAACGTTCCCCTTTCAAGGCCTTGGTGTATTTTTAGATTGAGAATAGTTACAATTGCTGATGAAAATTCTAGACCGGTTTTCTTTGGTCGAGGCGGAATTTTTCGAATCCCATGGCCATGACTATAGGGCAGGTGAAGGCAGGTGCGGTTTTTAGTCGGTAGGAGTCCGACATACCCTGCCACCTCCCCGGGTGGCGGAGGATCCATAAAGATGTACTTAAAAAAAATGTGAAGGTAGATGATCCATGAGAATTTTCTGTAGGTATTATATAAAAAAGACTAGTCTTCATATCTTCTTAAAATATAATCATTATTATTCTGGGAGCTCGTGGCTAAGTAATAACTACGCTGATCAATCGATCTGCCAGGTTAAGCTGGGCTAGCCGCGATCTTTCTGTTGATGGGTGATCATTTTTAATACACCAAGACCCATGTGTGCTTTGGAGGAAACATAAAGCCGTCGGTTCCGGTTGTCATACGAATGTTCAAAAAAGCCTGGCAACTAGTTTATCCTCAGAATAATGGTATTGCCTAGAAATTGGGTTAAAAAAATATTCAGCCACATCTAGTTATCGAAGTCGATCTAACATAGTTGGGAAAAAGCTAAAGGGATGATACCTAATAATTGTTAATAACCTCTAATGCTAAGTTCATTGGGTATCGCTAAGTAGTAACGTACTTATTCGGTTAGAACAATAATAATGTAGTCAGTGAAATAAACATCAATGAGGTCCTTCAATAAGGCAAGGTGCGTAATACTCGCAACCGGTGTGTGTGTATGATAAGTATAAAATAGAAATTTTATTTATTCAAGTAACCATAACTCATTATGTTACTAAAACTTAAAACTATCATCATCAACCCATATACAGTCCCACTGCTGGGCACGGGTCTCTTCTCACAGAATGGGGGTTTAGGCTTATAGTCCACCACGCTGGCCTAGTGCGGGTTGGCAGACTTCACACGCCGTCGAGAAAATCTCTAAGGCATGCAGGTTTCCTCACGATGTTTTCCTTCACCGTTTTAGCGAGTGATAATTAATTGTTAATACGCTTAAAACTAATACGCCTAATTATTTTATTTTCATTCATCGTCATCATCATCGACCCATATACCGTCCCACTGGTAGGCATGGGTCTCCTCTCATGTTGAGAGAGATTAGGCTATAGTCCACCACGCTGGCCTAGTGCAGGTTGGCAGACTTCACAAACCGTCTAGAAAATTTCTAAGATATGCAGGTTTCCTCACGATGTTTTCCTTATTTTCATTAATACGCTTAAAACTGTGTTAATACTTTCTCCACAGACATGCAATTTATTACTGCGCCATGTCGTGGGAGATGGCCCAACAACGACTCTCATAAGTACAGTCCAGCCTGTTAGCAATTACGCTTAGGACACTGTTGGAGCTGGTCCGCACCCTACCGAACTGAGATATAGACCAGATGATAACGACGTATGAACGTGGACTAAGCATAACAAGTATGTATGCAAGAATTGTAAATGTATGTACATACATAGGAGTGAACACTATGGGAAAAGTCGTGAGTATTCCTACAATGCTTGCATACACTTGTTTTGTATGAAATTAGGGTTAATGAGACTTGAAAACTGAAGTGAAAGTACCATTGGTACGGCTAGTGTCCAAAGTTTTAAAGCCTAAAAAACAATGTAAATTTTTTTCTGCCAATAAGTTAACTAGTTTGTTCGTCTCTTTTTTCTCATTAATTATAATTTCAGATTATACTATCCCATTTCTGTGATTAATGAAAAATTGTAGCGGTATATACCTGTTAGTGTATTTACTACATGCCTCCGTGCCTTAAAGGCTTCAATAGCCTGGCTTGATTGATAGATGGATCCGCCTTCAATTTGGGTTATTGGCTGAACTATGGCTCGTGGAACTAAAACGTCAATCATTTTAGTGGAACACGCTCCGAGAGGGTCTAGATAGCCTGTGGATATGATCTGTTTCTGTGATCGAACTATTTGGGTATTCAGATGTAAATGACTTGACTGATCGCCTCCAAAAAAGGCTGCCTTGTAACTTTTTAAAATTTGAAAAAAGAAATACTTAAATTTATTATACCTAATTTATCAGAAATAAACCTATGTATCAAAACTCCTTCAGCTTGATGAAAATAAGAAGGAAATAAGCTTCAAAATAAAACAATCTTATAGAGACAGCCCTGCTAAATAAACACCCCTTCACGCAATTAATATCATAGGTACCTACCTATAATCTATATCTATATGATATGATATATATAGGTAATATAATCTATATTACCTATATATATCATATGTACACGATATAAAATAACGTCATTAGTTACGCATTTAACGCATAGACCACTATGCGTTAAATAAGACTTAGAAATTAGCTACTGCCCGCGACTCCGCGTGGAAAATTTACTTTTAATTATCGTTTTAGTTTGGCAAATTAACTCACAATCGTTATAAATTATATATGTTATTCTGATTTATAAATAATAATACTGTAAAGTTTCATCAAAATCCGTTCAGTGGTTTTAGCGTGAAAGAATAACAAACATCCATCCATCCATCCATCCACACACTTTCAAATTTATAATTTTGTTAGTAGGAAAGGTAAAGGAAAGCCTTAATTTAAGGGCAAAAAAACCTTGACGAAAATAGCGTTAACGTATACCTTTAATACATCTCGTTCTTTAAATAATATAAGCTTCATGCGTACATCATAATTACGACTACCCGTAGGTTTCTACAGTAAATATTAAATTACAAAGCTTTTCACTTTCGTTTCATTTTCAATTCGAGGTGAATTCAGGCCCCTTCTTTTTACGTGCTTCTATGCATATTACCGAATTACAACGGAATAAGAATACGCAATAAAATAATTTGAAATGAAATATAAAATTACATATTTTCATTTTCATGTTTTGCAGCGAACGCTTTCTTTATTTTTAAGTAGAAGAGGACTTTTGTTTATTTAAGACTTTAAAAAAAGGTAGTATACGCACAAGCTCTTAGTATTCAAATATAGCCACTGCAATTAAATCGGTATTAATCCAGAATTAACTATTAAATTTGCTATGAATGTGTTATGCAGGGAATTAAAAAGCGAAAACACTTGAATACTTATTATTAACTAGCTACTGTCCGTCATTTCACCTGCATCCCAAAAGATTTTTGCGATAAAAGGACCTTCTCCAAGGTCTAATCTATCTCTGTACCAAATTTCATAAATCGGTTCAGCGGGTTAGGCGTGAAAGCATAACAGACAGATAGACATACTTTCGCATTTATTATATTAAGTAAGGATTGTTTCTTTATTTAACAATGGTTATGGATTTATTTGAAAAATGGGTAGCTGTTTGTATAACCCTTTGGCTTTTAAATTACATTCTAAGCTGTAATGTTATGTTCATATTTTCATTGTTTACTTTGTATATTATAAACATTTGTGTTTATAACCGATCACCCTCCGAGCCTATTCCTGACTATGTTGGGGTCGATTTCCAGTTTAACTAGACAAAGCTGAATACCAGTACAGTACAGTTTTACACGAAGCCATGATGTCATTCATCAGACCTCCGCTATCCAATTTCTGGGCAATACTGATATCCTGAGGCAAGACTGGTTGTCGGGTTTAGGCTTCTGATTACCACAGTTGATTGTCATAGGTTTTCGTATGACAACCGGGATCAGCAGCTCTACGTGCTGTTCGAGACACGGAAAGGGTCTCTATGTGTGAAGTATCAGTCACTCATCCACAGACTGACCACGAACCCCTCCTAAGAAAATTGTAGTGGGACAAAATTATTTGAAATAATCACTCTTGATTCGTACCTAAAAATTAAACTGTTTTCTTTTCAAATAAAGTCAGGACCAAAGCACTGCCAATACTATAATATATATCGGTAGAAAAAACAGTAGTATCCCAGATTTCTCAAAAGAATCGTTTCAATGCAGATGGAGGCTATCGACGAAGTCGATAAGCGACGCATTTTAAATGAAGTCGTTCGTATTCCTTGATGCGTCCGGCTCCATTCCGACTCCCAGGTCGAAACGTACGCAGAAATGTGGACCGAAGTGCGAATGCTTGCGAAAGTCTGCGAGAATACGTTTCGATTACAAATTCCTTTTGTTTTGAAGTACTTTTCCGTGATTGGGTGTGTGTTGTTTAGTAGGAGTTTTGTGTTGGCAGTCTACATACATTCGATTATAGTGTCGGGAATTTTCTAGAAACTAGATCGGTAACAGTTTCACCTTATCCCATCGTACAGTCGACAAAAGAGTTAGGTAAGTATACATGCAGCGTACAACATCTACGTCGTGACATCGATAGCGTTATAAATAATTATCCGCCAGAAGGTATATACTAAGGTATATATGCTGCTAAAAAACCTGCATTTTGATAGATTTTGCATGGTACAATTTATTATACAATCGGTTTCTTCTAGGCAAGCGCGCTCCACCGTAGATCGCAGTGTCGCTTAACATCAGGCGAACTAGTGGTCAAGCGTAGGTAATAATAATAATAATAAAAAAACATTATTTGTTTCGATAGCTGCCTGCATACCTAACTCTTTTGTCGACCGTACCATTTTATTTAAACTTTCAGTGATTTGACAGAAATATAACACAAAAATTGTCTATAAAAATCAAAACGCCTTTTATTTCTTGCGATTTTTAAGCTCAATGAAAAGTATACAATATTGTTAATGGTAAAATCAATTTGTATCAATAATAACATTAAAATACATTAGGTTATTTACTTTTTATTATTTTATTATGAATTAATGTAAATTTGTATTATAATGATGTATAATGTAATTCAATTAAAAAAGCATTTATAAACTCAATATTTTTTATTTCAGACATCAACGGCGCTTATCCTGCTTCTCCACCTATCTCTTCACACAGTCGACGAAGGTCACGCCATAAATCCAAGTAAGTATAAAAGTACTCTTACTTTGTAGGCTTATTATCATTTTGTTTACAACGACCATCACTTGTAACTTTTGTGGCAGCTTAAAGCGGATTTTTGCTTCTTTGAATATTATGAACCTTAGCCTTAGATCTTAAAGTTAGTCATCCATTTGAATAAGTTTTTCTCTCATATCGTTATTAGTTTGTCATTTGCGTCTTCTGGTTAGATACACCAGAGGCTACGACCACTAAGCCTGGTGTACCTAACCAGAAGCCGCAAGTTCGAATCTTTCTTTCCTTCGCTAAAATAACTAATTAAATTCATTTCATTAATCATCATTTACAATAATTAAACGAATTTTATGAAATATAGGAAAAAAACATTAGCAGCAGATAGAATATTATCTGTATTTCAGCTCAAATAATTACATACTGCTGTAAGGAAAAGATAGCTAGTGTTGCCTACAATAAATTGTAGTATCGAATACAATTTTACTACAAACAAAAATATAATTTCAGCTGAAGTATTCGGTATCATTTTTCAAGACACAAAATCCAATTTGATTGAAAAAACGTTGAGTTCATTACAGTTTTCGATGAACAATATTGACTTTTAAATTAGGTTTAGGTTTAAAGAAATTTATTCTCAAAAAAGACATAGTCACTTACATGAGAACGTAATTTAAAAGTAATTTGTAGTTCATTGGTGTCGCACTATTAACACATTTCATAAAATTTTTATATTTATGCTATAAGTTAAGTACTACTAAGTATACTATAAAAGAACCCACTCAACGTATTCATTTCAAAGTTTGTCATTAATTAGATGCGATATACTGAGCAAGTTTCTTCTTGAATACGTTAAGCGAGCTTACATTTTTTATATGTGAGGGTATTTTGTTATACATTTGTGCTCCTTCAAAAGTAATCATTGATTTGCCGTAATTTGTTCGAGGCTTGGGTAGAACAAGAAAACTAGCTCGGCGGGTAATACGGTTGGTGACTTGTTTATGCTTCGTGAACGATATGTTAGTATGGATATTCCTATTGAGTGTTTTTCGAATAAAAATGCAGACGTTATATTTGTAAAGTTTTTTTATAGTTAGTATTTTTGTTTCATTGTATATTGTTTTAGTTGGCGTGAGATAGTGAAAGTTAAACAGTAGTTTTATTATTTTATTTTGTATTATTTGAAGTTCATCTATTTTAGTTTTTGCCGAATTCCCCCATACTTCTATAAGGTAAGTTAGGTGCGGTTTTACTAAAGCGTTATATATTGTGTATCGCAATTTGTGTGGTATGCACCGCCCAATACTACGTAATGAGCCAATAAGTGTGACCAATTTAGACTTTATATGGTCTATATGGATTTTCCAGGATAAATAAGTGTCCATATGTAGGCCTAGATACTTTTCATCGGTTTTTTGTTGTATAGGAATGTCATTGATAGTTAAGGGTGCATGTGATGGTATTATTTTATTTTTAGGCTTAAATATTGTACATGACGTTTTGGAAATATTGATAGTTAATAAGTTGCACTGAAACCAATTGTAAAGAATGTTCAAATCATCTTGGGCTTGTGAGATTAGAGTGTGAATGGTGGAACCAAAGTAGAACAAACAGGTGTCATCCGCATAAAGAGTGATATGACCGTTTAGACCTAATTCATGTATATTATTTATGTAGATCAGGAATAGTAGGGGGCCTAAAATTGAGCCCTGTGGGACGCCGCATGTAATAGGCAGTGAGTTGCTTTGGAAGCCTTCTATTTTGACTATTTGTGATCTATTTGCTAAATAAGATTCAAACATTTTAAATGCTGTTTTACTTATTCCGATGGTTTCTAGTTTGTTTAAAAGCAGTTTGTGGCTCACGGTATCAAACGCCTTTTTTAGATCGATAAAGATACCGAGAACTATATTTTTTTTATCTATATTTTGTTTTATTTTGTTAACAAGATCTACCGTAGCTGAAAGTGTGTTACTTTTGGGTCTGAAACCATATTGTCTTTTGGAGATGAAATCAAAAGAGTTCAAGTAGTTTTGTAACCGTATGTGTAGAAGTTTCTCAAGAATTTTTGATAATACTGGCAACACAGAAATTGGTCGGTAGTTACCTGGATCTGTTTTTGAACCTGACTTATATATTGGTGTGACCTTAGCAATTTTTAGTGTTTCGGGGAATGTTCCGGTTTCAAGCAATTTATTAAAGCAATCAGTTAATTTGTTTAGTATTAAATTTTTTACACATTTTATAGCTTTAGTACTTACTCCATCGAGGCCAACACTGCAATTTGAATCAAGTTCATTTATTATATTTAAGATTTCTCGTTCGGTGCATGGTTCGAAAGACGACATGTGTGGAAGTTGAGTAGTATGTATTGGTGGTACTTGCATGCATTTATCGTGAACTCTTTTAGGTATTTGGGCTGCTAAGAGTTGTCCTATTGTTGAAAAATAGTTATTAAAAATATTGCATATTTGATTAGGGTCTGTTAAATTAGTTTTTTTATTAACAGTAGGTATCACTTTACGTTTTTTTTATAAAACTGAAATAATTGTCCTATTGGGTTTACTAAGCTGGTTTTAAAAAGCAGACTGATTTTAGGTTGAATTGGTTTTTTAATTAAATTTATAAATAAATATTTGGGGACATTTTGTACAACATTATGTTTATTGCTTCATCTACACTGCAACTGCTACCTTTAAAAATAATATTATCTGTCAGTTAGAGAAGGGTTCAATGACAATTATTTATTAATAAGTTGTTATTAATTGAATTTGTTTGTATGTAATCCTATTTTTATTGTATTTGGTATTTGTATTGTATTGTAAATACACAATAAAATACAAATACTTAATGCAAACAATAGTTTGTATTGTAATGTGTATTTCCTAATCTTAAATTTAAGTTTTTTTCTTGGTCTAATTTAGTAATGCTTTTCTTTATGTCAAAAGATAACTTTGCATGTCGTGATCTCTTTTAAGTGAGAAAGCATGTGTCGTACAACCTTTTTTGTTTTTTGTACATCCAACTTGAATAATGTATTTCTTTTTAGAGATCCAAATAAATAAATAAATTGCTCAGTTGCATTAACCCTATTCTTACTCCTGGTGGCTACAATCCCCCAGTTAGAGTTACACAGTCGTTTTCATCTATTTAGAGCTTTGAACATGGATGTGGTAGACCGTGCGGCAACGAAACCGATTTACTTTCTACGATTTAATATTAAAACAGTTTTCTTCCGAACCTGCTTTTAAAAAATTCCATAATTTAATAGAAAATTTACTACAAAACTCCATTTAAATATAATATGGAAATCTTAACTGGAGTGCCAACATAATGTCTAGTGGTTTTAAGCGCGACTTCTAAACTGGGTTCACAGAACGTGCAGCTATTGGGTATTTCTATGAAATTCTCAGCTGCTCGGAGTTTGTATGTTTGCCCTCTTTAACCTTTTGGCCGCTACCACAATACTACATACCTATATAATTTTTTTTTGTTTTTTTTTTTATCTATTATTAAATACTATAATTTGTCGCTTGGCGTAGAGAACACGGATTTTCCTTAGTGACGTGGCGGTCAAAAGGTCAAGAGACCTCAACAAACCGGCGAAATGTCGGTGTACAGCTGTATACTGTGCTACTTAACCCTTCGGGAAATACTAGAATAAAGCTATGTGATCCCTAAACATACACGAATTTGGTTGAAATTGTATCAGTGATTGAACTTTGCTTCAAAGAACACAATCTTAGCAAAATATCAAACATTCATTATATCAAACTCCTTCTTCAATTTTTGTGATGTCAAACAAGATATTACGATCCAATTTTGTTCTGATTATACTCTCGTCAATCAATATTATTATGATTTATTTTTATCGTAGAATTTTTTTTACGCTCAAAGATTGAAAACGCTCATTGAGCGAAAACAGCTCACAAGACGTTGTGGTTAATTATAATTAGAAAGTAGCAGCTTATTAATCAGTTGTTAGTTTTGTTTTAATTTAAACGGGCATCGATTTTTTGTATTTACATAAAAAAACCTAACAACCTAACCTAAGTAGGGTTTTTATTATTTATTTTTTTATAATTCCTTGCAGTATTGCAGTATAGCTTGCAATAGGCTTACCACTTGGAACCTAAACATGCGCTGTGTACACTACATTGGTACACTTCTGCCTAACCTAATATAGACATGAATATAACTTAAATTTCATTTGGGAAACACCTTAAAATGCAACATGTAAATTCCAGGGGTGTTACTGTATTCATATCACTCGTAGTTAAAGGAAAACACTCGTAAAAGCTTTATGTTAATAGCTCTTGCCTGCGGCTAGCAATATTCAGTCGCAGTACATTTGTAAAGCCTTCTGACACAATGTCAACGTTTCAAATAAGGATTGGAACTAGTTCCTTTTGTTTTGGTTAGTTATAATTCAGAATATTTCTATATAGCATTTTAGGATTCAATGAAATTATAGAGTTTAAAAAATATACTAATCAATAAATCTCAAGAGATTTTTTGTTTGTTTGAACGCGCTAATATCTGAAACTAGGATTAAAATAAAGATTATATAAATTAAATTAAAACAAATTTATAATTACGTCGGATTAAAAAAAAAATACTATGCGCATATGATAGCCCAATTCTAGAGGAAGATTACTAGTTGTACCCCGTGGTTTCACACACTATGACCCATAAGAACTGAGCAAAAAGGAAAAGTCAAAGCGAATGAAACCACGGGGTACAGCTAGTAATCATTGATAGGATAGAAAATATTAACCGACTAGCTTCTGCCCGCAACTTCGTCCGTGTGGAAAAGTTGCTTTTAATTATCGTTGTGATTTAGCATATTAACTCAATTTTTTTATAAATTATAGGCTATATTTAATTCTGATATATAAGTTTTAATATTAAAGTTTCATCAAAATCCGTTCAGTAGTATTAGCGTGAAAGAATAACAAACATCCATCCATCCTCATAAAGTTTCAAATTTATAATATTAAGTAGGATATGATAGTATATTCCCGATAATGTGGAAATTTGCTTATGATTTTTTTTCCATGACGATCATTGTGAGTTCTCGACGGTATTCGAGTGCATATACAAAATGCAGTCAGCTGACGTTCATTTATAATGGAGAGCTGAAACCGTGTGGGTATAAAGTCCATTTTGCCACCTCATAAATTTTGCTATTTTATAGTAGCTATAACAGGCCGCGTAACAGACTTTGATGAGATTGGCACAGGATCAAAGCGAAAGGCAGAATTAAAAAGAATTAGACCCAGTGGATCAAAACGGGCTATGGATGACAATGATGACGAGGAACATGATGACTCTCATTTGGGTTAAAGTTATCTTTAACACACATGACATGATACAATATTTAGCGAAATGGAGAGTAAGGAGTATTTAATATTCACACATAATTAATCCTTTGTATCATTGGCTTTCAAGAGAAATTCTCCTACAAGCCTTTTTCCAATTATTTTGGGGACGGCTTCCAGTCTAACTAGATGTGGCTGAATTTGTATTTTACACGAAAAGACTGCCATCAGACCTGCCCAATTTGTGGGCAATACCGATATCCTGAGGATAGACTGGTTATCAGGCTTTTTGGGCTTTTGATCACCGTTAACGATTATTGTAGATATGACAACCGAGAGAATGTAAAGCCGTTGGACGTGATTTCCGAAGCACGGTGTTTCAAGAATATAATTTTTTATTTCAAGAAAATATCTTAAGCTTCGTATCATCCTGATATAATATCTGAAATTATTATTAGTTCCAAGGCGATTACACAGTAGATAGGGCTAGAACATCAGAGAGATGTTTCCCCAAAAATGATACCGCAAATAAAATTTGGTGTAACGCAAGTTTATCTTCAATTTTGCTCGAAATAACGTCTTGAATATCTCATTTGACACCGTGGAAGATTACGGTGAACTCGCAAGTCGGCGCCAGAGAATTTCTACATAAAATATTCATTATTGCTAAAGCCCTGAATCGCGTGCTACGTTCGTCACCTCCTTTTTTGACGCTTTATTTGTTCCCTCTGTTTCATTAAGTATTGTCGTTATAACTTTTATTATATCGTTGAAAGGTAATTACCCTGTACAATGAGGGCTTTTGTGTTTTTTGTTATTTTATTTTGAGGTAGCAAATGTCATATATGTTCTGGAAAATGGTTTCATATTTTTGGGTTATATGATTTTTTTTAATCACCTCTTTGTTTGTTCCCATTTTACCTATGTGATATAGGTTAATGTTTCTAATCCGTTCTTTACCAGCATTTTAGCTAACATTATGTTAAAATATGATATGTTTTGAATAATATTTAGAGTATCCAATATACCATATTGATACTTTTAAACATGTTTTAAAAGTCTTAAGATATAATATATTTAAAAAAAAAAGTTACCGTCTTCAACCTTAATGTATTGAATAATTTCTGTGCTCCAAATTTGATGGGCAAAGTTATTGAAATGACCAAGAAAATACATTATCTCGTGAAGCTGTCAAGTCTGAAAATGAGTTTCTATTTGAATGAAACGAGGTCACTGAGCAAACACTTTGTAATCTTTGATTTTCAATAATGGGTACGATGATTCCTATTGCATTTTAATTGTATTTACATGAGATTTTTTATTTAGACTAAAAAAAGAAAAAATAGAAATAGGTTAATGGGTTTCCCTAAAGCCTTTTTTCAAAAAAAAAAGGTATAAACAAATAAAAAATTAATGAAATGTTAGTAATGAAGCTCTTTTCCAACAACTTACGAGTACAGTCCAAAATGCCTGTATGAGCCATTTACTACCAATTACTTACTAAATTTGTCTTTAGTATGTAAAGTTCGGGGTTCTTTAAAAACCATACGCATAAAGTAAGAACGAAACAGAACTACCGAAAACACACACACATACATTTGTTTGGTCACAAATGATAAATGATGTTTATTTCTGTAAAAAGATAATTTACAGAAATAAATATATTTTTAAGATGCTTTTACAAATCAATGTTTACATTTATATTAAAGCTGATGGTTCCGCCATTTCCTAACTGACGACTTTCGAGAAGAAACAAACTCGGAGAATAATAGTCTCTTTTAAAGTCCAGACAGAGAATACCTAATAGCAAATAATTATGTGAGTGTTACAATGCAGGGCACTGTGTGAAATGGCTTTTTGAAGAAATGAGTGTCTATGAGTAAACCAGTCCCAGCCGACGGCACGCATGCATCAGTCATTGTGTAAGTCGACTATATTTTAGGGAGCTCGACTAGATGTGTATTGTGATAAGTATGTGATCTCTGTGAAGAAATTTCTCTCTTTCGTCGTAAAGAAACAATTATAAATTTTATATCAAAATACTCCCACTGAAAACTGTACAAATTATTCTATACCAGGTTGTTCGTGCATCCGCTTCACGTCAACGTACGGCAAGGAGCGTGGCACGTTCAGCAGCCCCGACTACCCGCGCCCCTACCCGCCGAACATCGACTGTCTCCTCTACACCTTCGTTGCGGCGCCTCACGAGATCGTTGAGATTGTCTTCACTGACTTCGACATTTATAAAGGACATCTTGAGTAAGTACTTAACTTTATAGTAGGTATATATATACTTATTTATACTTTTATATATATTATCTATAGGTACTTTTATATAAAGTAAAGCCGTACTCAGGAAACTCATTTCCGCGTTCTCAAAGGCATCTAAGGATTCATCATATATCGATATCAAAATATTCCTCTCTAGGGGCAAACTAAATAACAAATGAATACGCAGAAATACGAGTACATACAAGCAGTACCTGCAATACCCAAGACATGTATAAGTAATTACTATACAGGGTGGAACCGACAATACGATATTAACACACATGTCCATGTCAGTAAAACATGTACTCAAAATCAGGCTTTAATTAAATGTTTACCCAAAAATTACGACATCAATATGTGCGGATACAACATCGGACAAATTTATATGATTTTGGCACAATCCAATAAAATGGAAATACATGATTATCTACGTTTCAATTGTTTGAAATTACTCTAAAGATCGTTTATGTTTCAGTCAGTCGAACGTTTATAACGTCAAAAATATTGACAATATTATTTCGCTTCAATTTGCAAATAAATGAACGTTGAATTTTCGCTGTCGTGATAAGATACTTACCTAAGCTGGTATTAGAACAGGACAATACAGCCAATTTGTGGATAGACTTAGAAAACCTAATACAAATTGAAATCTTAATCCGTATTTGATTTGGTTTAGTTAGTGGTAGTGGCTGAATAACTTCGCTGTTCAACTGATCTGCAAGGTTAAGCTCTGCTATCCACGGTCAGTCTACGCTTAGGTGACCAATCTTAATACATTGATATCTCTCTGAAGCTCTCAGAGCACGTAAATACGTCGGTCCCGTTTGTCATACGAACGCCTATGACAATCGTTAGTGCGAGTCAGAAACCCAAAAAGCCTGATTAATCTATTCTCAAAATATCGGTATTTCTCAAAAATTTTGATGTGGAGCTGATGGACTGACATCAGAGCTCTTGCTTCATATAAAATACTGGTATTCAGCCGCATCTGGTTGGACTGGAAGCCGACCCCATACTCAGGGAGAAAGGCTGGGAGGATGATGATGATGATGATTGGTTAGTGGTAGTGGGTTTACTGTTTCCAAAAATTTATGACAACTTTAAATTGGATATTATGATCTATGTGTCTAAATATTTTTTTGATACGAAGATTAAGTAAAAACTTTTCTCTCATGTTTCAATTATTCTTGGGTTTAGCAGAATCTAAATAGCATAAAAAGCTTTGCAATTCATGGTCTATGTACATCAAAGTAAATAATTATCTTAATAGATTCCCTTACGTCAGAATTATGTCAAACAACGGATACAGTTTACGCATGCCTTTGATTCACATCATCATGAGAATGACGACAGTCCTCATTAAGTAAATGAAAGGGGAGCAAGCATAGAATATTACTGCCCTTTAACTTGACTTGACAATAACTAGACTGCGAGTCCAATGAACATAAGGGCCTAGTCACACGGCTTATTTTAATTATACAAGCAGTGTACTCGTACCTCACCAAGGTGCGTTAATAACTGCAGCGTCGAATATGTATATGGAAGTTAATATCGTTACATTTATTGATAACTAGCTATTGCCCGTTTCACCCGCTATTTGAAATAAAAGGTACCCTGTAACGTGACTCTAGCATGGGGTTTATCAAGAAGGTGTGAAAAGATTTTTACAAGGTCGGCAACACGCAAGTGATACCTCTGGTGTTGCAAGCGTCTATAGGCTACTGTAACCGCTTACTATCAGGTGAGCCGTATGTTTGTTTGTCATATGAGTGGTATAAAAAAAGCCTATGTCTTTCTCTAAGATCTAATCTATCTCTGTACCAAATTTCATCAAAATTGTTTTAGTGCTTTAGGTGTGAAAGCGTAACAGTCAGACTTTGCATTTATAATATTAGTAGGGATTATTTATGATAAAAACACAGGCTATTATTTATACAAACGCATTGTGTATTTTCTTTATAGCTCTTCAATATCATACAGCTTTTTGCTTTACTTCATGGGCAAGTTTCAACACGTAAACTTTATTGTTTAATAGTTTGTCGAAATATAATGTTACGTTTTTCTTATATGGTGTCGAAATTCTGTGTTTTACACCGGTACAATCATATGACTGTTAAGTGTTAAGTGAACATATTATTGCAAACGTGCCAATGGTATATATTACAGGTCTGTCTGAATAACAAACGTCGTGTGTGAAGGCCTTTAGGGCGCATTTACATTTTCGTCACATTTGTAGCAATAAAGTTGCCGATGTAAACGTTTGAAGACAGCAGTTTGGGAGCGCAATAATGCTCATTTAAGTGTAAGGAATCCCTGAATACGCGAATTTCAAATTATACGACCGAGTTTATTATTGCTTGTGTTTTTACGTCGTTCTTTGTAAAATACTTACAAAGATTTGAGAGGAATGCGACGTAACATAGAGTAATGTTTTAAGGAGATTCTGAATAAATAACATAATTTTATTTAAAACAAACGGGATTAGAAACAAATTTTTAATAAGGCATGTGCTACAATATTCCACAAAAAAGCACTTCCCTAAATTCTAAAAGATATGTACGAGCATACAAGTATCGCGCATTAATAAATGAACAGGTAATCTCTTATCCTAACACAGACCTCCGTACAGAACATAAAAAAGAAAACAAATTTCCATTCCTGTAAATGAATTCAGAATCAATTCCTAATTCCAATAATGAACCAATATCTAAAAGCAATGCAATAAATGTAATTGCAAATGGAGAAAGCGAGGAACAAGAAATCGTACGGTTAAATACTCCTGATGGTGTTATTTTAATCTCATTCCACAATAGATACATTGAGGACAAAAAATCTCATCTCGAAATTGCTCTATTCACTTCGTATCCTGAACCAATTACGAGAAAATTAATGTTCCCTACATATACAGTGTGGGATGTGTTTTTACTACGGTTTCTCACTCATAACTCACATGGGGATTTAAGGAACCTCTTTTACGTAAATAATTAAATCCACTAACATTATACATTACTTTTAATGTCTATCGTCATTTTGTTGTTGCTTTGTAGTTCTTTTGGTGTTTATTATATTTGGTATTTTTGTTATTCTTGAATTCAGTTCTTCTAGCGATAAAATTGTTTATTTTATGCATAGAAATGGTTTTTTCGTCTATTAATCTCATTTTAAAATTTTACTTTTCTCAAATCGCCAGAACAGACATGGCAAGGAACCATTTCATGTAATACCATTATTACCACTATTCTTCGGTTGCAATAAGGCCGTTATTAGGCAAATTAAGAATAGGTGGCAGTATTCTATTAGTTTCTGTTACAATGAATACCAGGTAATCTTTTTTACTATAAATGTTATATCCTATAATGTAGCTGTTACAAACTTTGAACTCGGAGTAACACTGTGGTGCTTACAAACTATCTTTTGTTTGGCCGTCGTTTGTCTCTGTCCTGGTAACACTATTGTTGGACATAAATATAACGCTCTCACGTGGAAGTAAGTGGAAATTGTTCAATGTGTTAGCGACAGGATGATATTTTTCGGCTAAAGTATGGTATTTACACATTCAACGCTTATTTTTATAAGAGATTTGGATTTTTACTCTTTGTTTACAGAAAACCCGTTTACCAGTATTTCTGAGGTATTCTCAACATTTCTATTTGAAACATTGGTTAGGATTATGATATTATAAGTGATGAAAATGTATTATACGGTCCAAATTATAAGAATTGTAAATACCTACCTACATAATATTGTATATCAAAGTCAAAAGTATTGTGTAATGTTTTCTATAAGAACTATTATGTATTTTGTGCTAATGTTGTAAATATCAATCGAATGTTAAGTTGAAATAACATTGTATCTCATATTCTACTGTCCCAAATATAAAAAATACATGAGCCGAAAACTGAGCCGAATAAGAAAGTAAAACAAACGACAAGGCAGAATTGTTTCGTGTTCTCGCAAACTGTCGTATTTTTTTTTTGCACAAACTTTTTACTTTCATAAACTATCGGTGCTTTTGTCCTACGTAGTTTTTTATTTAAGAAAAAAATATTTTTCACAACTTTCTCTGTCATCAGTTGAAAGATTTACTGTTCTTTTGTTTTATTTGTTTGCGATAAAGTAAAGGCAAGATGAATTGTGAAGCAACAATTATTACTTAGTTTGTTTCCATATTGATCTTGGTAGATGGGAATAAGAAAAAAGAATAAAGAAGCAGTTTATTTTTAATATGCGCAATGGCAAAAACTTTTTTTTATTTATTACCAGTATTAATTACTTATATTATTGGGCGTTTATTCAAACGGGCACCTGAGCAGACAGGGATAGAGATTTGCTCAAGATATTTAAAACCTCTAGGTAGATCCATTTTGTACAAGTTATTGTTTTTAATTTGTAAAGAATTCACCCAGAAAGAATGCCTTGCTAGATACATTTTTCTCCCCCGTAAATCACCATCATCATCATGGAAAATCTCATTGAAATCGTCGCAGCTGTAACCGCGAACGCAATTATAAAAAAAAACATAGTTATACATAAATAATGCTTATATGAGCATTATTATTACCTTCCATATTTCTAGTTCAGATAGATTTGCAGAATTTCGATACCTGTTATAGGATTTTACGATATTTCAAAGCGCTAGCTAGCCTTCAGAGATTTACACCTCGTGAGTGAAATATACGGGTCTGTACATTCATACATATTTCTCAAAAGATGGATTCCCGGTTAGGTCGGTCCGGCTTAAGCGGATAATACCGGGATTGCCAAATCCAACCCTCTTTCTTTTTGAATAATTTTGACGAATTCGCTTAGGACCCTTGCCATTAAGGTTTTAAATGACTTTTATCTGTATAATGTTATCACTTGGAACATTATTTCTGAAGGGTAATTCTGGTACTTAAAAAATATTTATAATATTGTTATTCCAATCTAGTCTCAGTTTCGTAAATATGAAAACGTCAAACGCGGACAAGGTAAATTGAATTGAGATCGATAATTGACATAACGGTGACATTTGTGATGTTTATGACACTGAAACTTGGACTGAAATTGTATTTTTAAAGATACCTTTATAAATTAATGAACGAAAAATACATCCATACACATCAATCACCCCTCTACCTCGAAGGGTTAGGCAGAGGTGTACTAATTTATTGTATAGGTACCCATAGTTTGTCGGTATTTTTAGATGCCATGTAATATTTATTATTTATTTATTTTATTTTACAAAAAATGCTTACAATTAAACATTGCCCCACAAAACTGTGTTATCAGTTTGACTGCGGGAGAGCCTAGTGCCATTAACCAGGCACAAATTCAAACTCCGAACTGCTACTGAGATTTCATAGAGAAACTCAATAGTTATTTGCTTAACCTGGGGATCGAACACAGGAACTCTAGCGGAGCAGTCGTGATTAGTACCTACCACTAGGCTAACAAGGCAATACGAGTAGTAGACTAAAGAGGCGAAAGAGAAATAAATAAAAAAAATGTTTAGCATAAGTTAATAACAAAAACAACAAAATATTATTTTGATCAATTTTTAAATACAGAATTACGCTCCTGATCAAGAAAATAATGAGCTGTTCATTAGCAGTAAAGGTTGTATATCATCTTTTTCGTGAATTTCCTCTTTACTTTTATCGTTGTGGTCTTGCGGGCCTCTGATATGGGACTTGTGCTACTGATATCGCTCGTAACTAGAGTTGGCAAGTTTAACTACTCACTATACGTGGCCCTAAGGAGTGGGCCGCTCGTAATTCCTAATTGAATTACTATAGAAGTACCTATGTGGTTCAGCAACGAGTAATGTTTTATTAGATTATTTAACACAAACAAGATAATACACACATTTTCCTTCATTGCTATAATGTGGTAGTGAATCCATTGTCTTTATAACTTCTACTTTATAGGGATAATGATCCCTATTAAAGGTATATTACAGATTTGAAATGGATATATTCTATTAAAATCATACTTTTCACAACGGTTTCACCAATAACAATTCTTAGAGAGTATATATTACTTAGATAAGTATAATTGTCTGGGTAGGTAATAAGTATTATAATATCATTTTAATTCTTTGGAGAAATTAAGGTGGAATAGTATTTACGAATCCTTATAGCTTAATTATTAAAGGAACCAAAATATTTTGTAATATTTGTAATCTTATCATATTTCATATTTTACTATTGCTAATTATAATATTTAATGATCAAACGAACTTACCTGAAGTGAAGTTCAATGTCTTCGTCCGAGAGATTTAAGGGACGGGTGTTTGATAATATTATAAATATTAATCGAAAAATGCTATATACCTATTACAAAAATGGTCCTTTGTCACGTTGCGTAAAAATTACTGACATGAAATGGATGTATCGTCTATCCGTACGATTCATCAATAACGATTCCAAATCGATTGGGTATTTCGGGATAGGTCCCAAGGGAATGTGGATACGAAGACGTTTTTTACACGAAATTGTTGGTCCACTTACATTTTTTGTCGATATAAAAGCTTTACGTCACTATAGAATCTCTATCGAATCGTTCGACGCGTTTACGGGTAGAATTTTTATATGCATAACAACGCAGTTCCGGAATTACTCATTTTTAAATATCTATACCTATAATAGCGAGGCCTATGTTCAGCAGTGGACGTCCGTGGCTGATAGATAGCTAGATAGTGTTTTTTTTGCACTTTACGTTTATACACAGTGGAATATTAATAGTATTGGAACCGAAAGCACTTCATCGTACTCATAATTATGAAAAAAATTCTACTACAGGACCAGCCGACAGTGAGACAGCTGTTTCTTAGAAAGCATACAGGTCTCTTGACAAAATACATTATTATGCTAACGAGTAACGTGTAATTAACTACGCTGGTATATAGTCACTAGCAATACATACTAATACATATACGAGTATAATATCTCATCGTGTCGCAATATTTTTAAAATTCATGTCACACGACCTCTGAAATTAAAATATGTGTTATACATATTTTAACAAGATACTCCACCTTTTTAATACAGGTCAAGTTTAACAGCAGCTGAAAGTTACATACTGCGGAATTTGAAGGTTTTATTTTAACAAAAAATGTAAATGTGTTCCAAATATGGAACACTATGTTTAAGAAATTCGAATTCAATTTTTATTTTGGACTTTCAGCTTGATCCTTACTAAACCTCGAAGGGAATATACCACGGCACGTAATATTAATCATAAACTCGTGTACTCACTGCTGGGAACGGATCTTCTTTCAGAATAAGAGAGCGTTAGGCTATAGTGCATTACGCTGGCCTAATGCAGGTTTTCACACTTTTTTGAATATGAAATATTAGTACGCACCACATGATGTGTACATTATGGGAAAACAAAATTATTTTGTATCGCGCATACGCTTCTAGCAGGAGAGAAATTCATAATTCATTTTCATAATTTGTCATACATGTTTTCCCCAAAGAGTTGAGTAGAGGTGCACTAAAGTATACCCACAGTTCGCCAGTATGTTAGTATTGTGTTATATGACCTATTGTCACAAATTCAAGCCCCAAGTTGCTACTAAGAATTTCATATAAAAACCCATTTACACCTGTACCCGTCCTAGAATCAATCCAGGGCCCCTAGGGTTGCGTAGTCGCGCATACGATCACTAGATTAATAAGGTATTTCAAACTTATACGTTTGAATTAAGAACATTCATTATTTTCCCTGAATTTACTTTAGAAATCATTTCCATTGCTTAAAATTATTAATCTATAGTTGACTACAAAAGACTTTACTAAAGACATAAATACTACGTCAATAAATTATTCGTGCCAAGTATTATCACGTCAAAGTGTGCGTTCATAGATCACGCGACGCGTTGTGGCGACGCAACTGTCATTACGTCGCACCGACTAATCGCGTGGAACTAACTAACGATGTAGTGTAGAATAGGTACGCCTTACGCTTTTGTGTGTGCCTTTACGTGATGCTGTTTGATATATTAGTGTGAGCGTAAGTTACTGAAGTGAATTTATTGGGTGAGGTAATTTTGCAGTAGAAGTCAATGTCGAAGTCATCTGTGACCCAAATTTGGGTCAGGCAGCTACGACAATAACTAATTCATAATTATACGGAATAGAAATTGATTATAATATAATTTAAGGATGATGAAGTAAATATTGTGATAAAAATTCGATCTTCTAGGTCCTATGATACTTCACCTGATAGTACCTACTCGATCGGGTCTAGAACTTCATAAAATTCTTAAGGATATGGGAAATTTGCATCAGATCTCCCTGACTTTTGCGTAATACCCATATCTTGAAGATAGATTACTTGTCAAATTTTCAGACTTGCTTTAGGTGTAGTTCATTTCGCCTCAAACCATTTTTTTAATAGCACTAAGGTGGCAAAAAAGTCAGGGAAGGCCCACCTAATGTTAAGCGGTTATCTTTGCCTATAGATGCTTGCAACACCAGGGAATCACTTGCGTGTTACCGACCCTGTTAAATGAAAGAGGAATAGTGGGGTTGGCAGTATAAGGGTCAAAATCCCTTCACTTCCAATACAACGTATTCTCACAGAGTACAACCTTGCTCACCGTTAGGAACACAACAGCTCAAAGTAGTGTTGTTTCTCTTTAATTTTCTGCAAGGCGGAGGTACTTCCCCAGTTGAGCAGCTCCAATTTGAGTGGAATTACTCCCACTATGTCCTAGCTCTCTTACCTTAAACCCTTTAATAACTTGTACCATTTTATTAAAATGTTGAATACAATCCTCATACAAAAAAAAAATCTGACGGATGACGTCAGTTCATTGAATCCTCTATTTTCCGTTCAAAATTTTGCACCTCTAAAAACGTGTAAAACAAAAACCACGTTTGAAAAGGCGAAGCCACAAATGCTGGTGCATGCTGTCAAAAGCCTGCTCCATTATATAAAGCGAAAGTGCAAACCCATTCTGCTGTCAGTTGGCAGGCCGGTTTTACACAGTATGCTTTTTTTCTTTGCCTGTTGTGCATTGTTCGGTAGTGTTCAATAGTGTAGAGCCAGCTGATCCGTGTGATTGAATTCCTGATGTACGATATTTGAATTTTTGTGTATAAAGCTGTGAGACATTGTTTGCGTTAAGTACTGTAGATTTATACCAAGCTTGGTGCTTATTCCTAGCAGACGCATCAAATGGAGTTATCAATTAATTTTAATATAGATGTCTAAGTTGTTTGTTAGTGTGTGCGGTAATCCACATATCTGCCTACACCATGTCCTCGACGGTGTCACATGTGTTCAGGTATTTTCTCCGAATAAAAAAAAAGTGTGCTCTTTATGTCAATAATCATGGGATTAAGGACTAAATATTAGTGTTTTCAAAAGTATTTCTAAGTTTAAGTAATTTCGGATAATTTCATTGATGATTATGGTCATCAATGGTCAACTAACTAAGAATAGTTAGTTTGTAAATCTGTGATGGTTTTTTTTTCAAAAGTGGTGTCCTAAATTTAACTTTGGAGTAATGACCATAATCATCAATTAAATTATCCGAAATTACTTAACCTAAGAAATACTTTTGATAACACTAGAATAATAACGATAATTTAGTCCGGAACTTCTGTTACCTAAACGTTTACATCTTTTTCATCGTAGCTCTAATTAGACAGTAAAATATAACTTATTATATTTTTCTTTAATTATTACATGTCAAAATTGTATCCTTTGAAAGTTCAACCCAAGCTATCACTATATCCACTCACAAGCGATCCAATTTTTCACATTATACAGATTTAAAACTTCACGGGAACAAATTTCAGTGCCAATTTGGACTTTAAAAGAAGCTTTACCTAATGCTATAACATCGGGGAACGACTTTTATCTATTCGGTCCGAAAAATAAAAGACAGCACACAACGGCCAAGGGAAGCCTGCAAAACCGTGGTCAAGCCGGTATTCCAACCATTAATTTCGTAGTTTTAAAACGATATACGAAGCAAAATGCTTTTTATTTTTCGTTTTATTTTATTGCGCCTCTTGTTGAATAATAAATGAATAATTAAAACGTGAATGGAATAAGCTTTTGTTGTTTTAACGTAATTGGAAACGTTTGAGCGTTTTATAAAAACTAAGAAAACATTGCCATCAACGGTCGCCGTATGTTCAAAATGCATGCTGCATTTTGAACATACCGGCGACGATTTGGATTGCTTAATGTGTATCATAATTATATGTATAGGTATAGCCACAAAACAATGAAAAATAATTTAATTATTGGAACGAAGTTCCTTATCGCGCGTTGTGAAAGGGGGCTAGACGGAAAAAATCTTACGAAAAGTTGTTACGACACTTTTTGCTTGTCAACAATATTTGAATTTCGAATTATTGAGTGAATGACAATATTTGAATTTCGCGCGTTGAGAATTGTTGAGTGTATACAGGTTTTTTTATTTTTAATTATTAAATTTTAATGAAAGGAACTTCGTTCCATCCGGGTGTCCCTTGACACCTCTCAAGTTTTTTATTATTCTAAATCACTTCAGACATCACTAATGTTTACTAAACACACCGACTATTGTCCTACCAATATTATTTGCGTCCTATTCTTCCACCAGAGTAGGGCCGTACAGTTGGCGTGAATCATTTGTAAGCGATACGCGTCATCCGTCATACAAATATCATCAATCATTGTCGGTATCAGTATACACCTGCGGCTGTAATTTGACTAACACCGCCATATTTCATGGTATAATAATTGTGTAATCGAGATGAATGAAATTAAAGTTATCGTTAGTACTAATAGTGTAAGCGTAAATTTTGCCAGGTCGATTAGTCTTATTGCGGTTTTCTATGAAATTCTCAGTAGCAGCTCGAAGTTTGGATTTGTGTCGGTTAATGGCAATAGGCCTAAAAATACTGGCGAACTGTTTGTGTAATTTCATAGAAATGCCTAATAATACTTGCTCGGACACAGAACCTCAAAAATAGCAGTTGCGTATACGAATATTAAGTTAATGAGGTAGTTCATATGTATGAACACAATGTTTCTAAATTCGAAATATTGTTAGGAGATTGATGATTTTTTATGAGACTATGTCAAAAAAAAATCATCAACCTGGCCTCCAGCCCTATTCACCCTTTTAAAAAAAAGTTGCTCGAGGTCGTCTTTATTTCTATATTATCTCATATCAATGTTAAATAGATTATGTTATACTAAACAAAAAATGCCATTAGCGCATCTCTTACTTTTAACTGCTAATACAACACAAGCGCTACTTAGATTAACCATTAACTTTTATTTTGGTCGACTTAACGGTTTTTAAATTGGTGTTTACGGTCAGGTCGCCCACTAAAATAAACGCTGTTTTTGTTATTTTTTTGCTCCCACTCTTTCTAACATCATGCAGTTAATTCGGGAGAAATGTAACTTATTTTAAACCATAATGCCATTATGCAGTTAGTATTATATTTTAATAAACTGATACTAGATACTATTTGTCTGTTTCTTATGTATCATCAGTATGTTTTTACAAAAAATGTATATAAGTATTACATTAATTGTCTAGTACCCTAAATACAAGCTTTGCTTAGTATACGGGCTATGTTTGGACTGAAAACTACTGACAGCAACATTCCAATGTTTTTAAAGTACAAAATTATCACACTTCGAAGTTTCTATATTTATGAAGTAGCATTGTTTGTTAGAAACGAAGTAATCTACATTTGTTTCCACGATTATCGGAAAAATTCGTTCGAAATCGACGAAATAATGACAATCTCTGTATACATCCAGCTAAGACTGCACTGTTACACGAAAGAATTGTATGCATGGGTCCCAAGATTTATAATAAAACCCCAACGGATAAAACATGAAAACATAAAACTATTAAATTAAAATTTATTTAAAATAAAACTAAAAAGATGTTGACTGAGAAATGTTATCATAATATACATGATTTCATAAATGATAAATGTTGATTTCTATTATTAATGATGTTTTATAATTTAATACAATTTCAATGTTTGAGTGACTGTTTTGTTTTCTGTATCTGAATTATTTATAATTTGATTCAATAAAATTTTTTTAATATTTGTACGCCTTCAATGATATGACATGTAGCTCTAATTTATTTTTTTTAACACCATTGCATGCATATTATTTTGTATTGTAATTCACACATGTTACAGTAAATAAATTTATCTTTATCTTTATGTGGCTAGATAGGGGTGTGTAAAACACATTTAATTTAATTTAAGTATTTCAACGAAGGTCCTAAGCGCGACTGCTACGCTAGAGGTCCTGGGTTCGATCCCCAGGTCGAGCAAGGTGTTATTGGGTTTTTCTATGAAATTCTCAGTAGCAGCTCGGAGTCTGGATTAATTGTGCCCGGTTAATGGCAATAGGCTCGCCCCCTATTACAGGGGACTTAAACATACCGGCGAAATGTGGGTGTACATTAGTACACCTCTGCCTAACCCTTCGGGGAATACAGGCGTGATGGTATGTATGTAGTATTTCAACGCTCATTTCCCTATCACAAACCAACACGGACAATTATTTCTCATATCGTTACCACGTCCAACCGTTTCTCGCCTTCCACATTCCGAATAGGTGTCCTATTGTTCCGAACATACCCGTTGCAACAAATTATTAGGCGATGCGGTTTCCATTGTTCGAGAACATACCATTTTTATTGTACTGCGGATCTCGGTGTCTCTCTGGTATTGTTTTAAACACGATTTTTATCTTCATGTATTTTGTGTTGCATTTGGATTAAATTGTCTATGCATTGCTGTTGTAAGCAAATTTAGTCTTAGCAAAATGGATTCAATTAATTTTGTGAGAATTCTGAGTTATGTGTATTTTTTTTTCGTGTGCTATCTTTGCAAAAGTATAGTTACTTATATGGATTTTAAAGGCTAGTTAAATATTTTTACCACTATCAAATCTCTGCTTTTAAAAAAAAAAACTTGAGAGGTGTCAAGGGACACCCGGATGGAACGAAGTTCCTTTCAATCAAATTTAATAATTAAAAATAAAAAAACCTGTATACACTCAACAATTCACAACGCGCGAAATTCAAATATTGTCATTCACTCAGTAATATTTGAATGCTTGTCAACAATATTTGAATCTCGAAAAAAGTGTCGTGAAATTTTTTTTCCGTCTAGCCCCCTTTCACAACGCGCGATAAGGAACTTCGTTCCAAAAATTAATTAATTTGTCTCGCCTGGACCAGTGATCGCAAGCTAGGCTGTTTTTAAGCGCAATATTACCAGGTCAAGCAAGCAGCAAATGACGTTGTTGGGTTTTTCGTGTGAATTCGCAGTCTGAGAAGAAACACCGAAACAAAATCAGAGATTCATGGTCTCTTTTAACGTCCAGACATAATAGTATCATAAAATATATGAGTTTCACTATGCAGGGCAATATCTGAAATGACCTTTTGAAGGAAGCCACAGCTGCTTTGAGTAGAACAATTCCAGCCGACGGCACGCATGCATCAGCCATTGTCTATTGCACGACGATACCAAATAGGCGGAACATTTGCGTAAGCCTCATAATAAGATCTCAAAGACACCAGACAGTTAAAAACTTTGTACGTTTGTTAATATAACTAGCCTACATATTTACATTTTGTACTGAAATACCACGTACCTTCAAAAGGTTGCTACGTTTAATTAGAAGCTCATTCAAATATCACATTCACCAAACACATACCACTAATGGTGTACCTCATCAAACATCAGTAGTATTCCATTCATGTTTTCCTAGTAGCGAAAATCAACAAACTAGAGTACCCGGATTCGCTTAATATTACAGAAATTACTGTGAAATTCTCTGTATTAATTACCTATTTGTAAATTATTGCGGTAAAGCCGGTATTTGGTAACTAGATAAACTATTCGAAATTTAGTTTTATATAATTATGTTTACATCCTTCTTTGATTGTCCAAATAAATGACGATATGTTGGGCGTAGTAGCTGATCGATCGACTCCAGCGCGGGCTACTTGTCGCGGTTTCGATCTTCGATTGGAACAAACATTTTTACGTTGTATTGATTTCTAACATTTCGCGAAAATTATACACTTTTTACGGATTTTATCGCGTTACGCGCCTACCCGTGACCATGGACGCTGTAAAGGGTCCGAAACGTCGGGATTACGCGATAAAATCCGTAAAAAGTAGTTTTATTTCAATTTGTACGTTGTTTTAAAAAACTAAATGGTTAGGTATAAGTTATGGTCAAATCATATCGCCTAGAACTCATAATTATTGAAATTTTTCAGTGTCTATCAAATAAAATGGCTCCAATTCCAAAAGAACCGTTTCATTTAACAGCTTCCCTTCTTCTCCGAGCCATTTCCCAACTATGGGGTCGGCTTCCAGTCTAACCAGAAACAACTGCCATCAGACCTCCAAAGCCAGATTTTCTGGGTAATACCGATATTCTGAGGATAGACTTGCATTTGTCAGGATTTTTGGGCTTCTAACTACCACTAACGATAGTCATAGATGTTTGTACGACAGCCGGAACAGACGGCTTTACGTGTTCTCCGAGACACGGAAGGGTCTCGATGTGTTTAGAATAGTCACCCATCCACAGGCTGACTTACTGATCAGCGTAGAACAATCGATAGTATCGTAGAACAATCGATAGTATCGTAGAACAATCGATAGTATCGTAGAACAAGCGATAGAACAAAAAACAGCGTATCACTTGATTTTTTAAATAACTATACTTAGTCAGTCTATCCGTGACCATGGACGCTATAAAGGGTCCGAAACGTCGCGGTTAATAATATCAATATAACGCGATAAAATCCGTAAAAAATAGTTTTATTTCAATATAGTTAGTATTATTTTTCTTTAAACCAACACCACAATGGGATAGAACTCATTGATAAGTATTGATAGAATAAACAAAACCACTCTCAGTCTTTAGAAGAAGTTTCTTATTATTTGATTCCTAGAATGCACTTACGAAGCAGACTTCACAATGGACCTCAAGATCAGATAATTGCGTAGGTACACAGCGACTAACTTCTTCTCTCTTTCAAAACTCTAAGAGAATCGTTTGAATGGAAACGAGGAAGGAACTGTGGGACTTGAGAGGAAAGGCTCTTGACTTAGTTACAAAATGCGAAAGAGAGATCATTTATTAGAATTTTTAATGATTTTGAAACTGATATCTAACCTTTTTAAGTAATTACCTAGTGAATTGTTAAACAATTTTAATACAGTTATCAAAATGTTATCGTGCTGAAATAGTTATCAAAATATTATATTGCGAAAGTAGCTCTGTTTGTCTGTTAAGCTTTTACGTCTAAACCGGTGAACCGATATTGCTGAAATTTCGTACAGAGATAGATTAGACGTAGAAAAAGAGCTTCAACGTTTAAAAAATGATATGCAGGTTTGCTTATTTTGCTTGGAGTTGTCTTTACTTATTTGTAATACTAGGTTATTTTTTTAAACAATTTTAATTTAATAGCTTATATTGCAGCTCGTAGTGACATCACCTTCATTATTTTATAGATGTCTAAGTTACCCATGGAACTTGGACACTTGTTTGGACTGTGTACCTTTTTAAACTTTACGTATCCAAATTACGAATATTTGGACTAGTAAGAAGGTTGTATTGAAAAGGTCCGGTCAATGTTCTCTATACTCTTTGAAAATATAATTATTATTAAAAGCTTGTAATGTCCCACTGCAAGGCAAAGGCCTCCCATCTCTTTTTCCACTTCTCTCTGTCCGTTGTTGTTAAGGACCACTCTTTTCGGATCTATTCTAGCTCATCCCACCATCTTTATTTGAGCCTACGTTGAAAATATTGTTTGGTTATGAGAATAATATTCCGACTTTTACGACGTATTTTCCACCCAACCCTGAAATAGTTTCTAGTTAGTTTTCGGTAACTAGTTTTGACACTTCCGCAAGTATCCATCAATCCCCAAAATCAATAATATTGGAGGCCATAACATTACGAAAGTTGGTTAATAGTTATTTTCACAAACCACAACTGACTGCGGAAACTATCCGTCATCTTCGTTCTATTTCGATAAGTTTGTGATTTCACTGATTTCATATATTTCGGGAGGGAGTAGAATCCGTTTTGGCTGACAATAACATAAATATCTAGTGCCTAGTTTGAAAAATCAACACGACGTTTATGTATCGGAATGTTGTGTCGGTTTAGGGAGGACCCCGTATCGATTACCGGATGAAATACTTCTTTATATAAAGTGTATTTTGTTCTCTGGTTCTGGTTTTAGGAGGAATTGGCGTACGCACTACTCTGACTTGTTCCTTACTTTCATGTCGTACTTACTGGTAAAATTAGTATATGCAATAATGAGACCAGTGAAATAAGGGAAATTGCACAGAGCCGAGAAGTCCAGGTAGAAAGAGGAACGTAATAATATTAGGTCACAAAATGAACAAATTGACGTCATTATTCAGATTCATATACCTACGATATGGATATATGCATACACCCTACCATCAACCCTGTACTCCCCGTACAGGTATGTGCATTTAAGGTAGGTACCTTGAAGGGTGAGGCAGAAGTTTACTAATAGTATTGTAAACACAGTTCGCCGGTATGTTTAAGTCTTACATCCATTAACCGGGCACAAATCTAAACTCCGAGTTGCTACTGAGAATTTCATAGAAAAACCGGGGAATCGAACCCAGCACCTCTAGCATACTACGCTAGGACGCGGTAGGACCACTAGGCTAATATGGATGAATCTTTTCATCTAGGTAGTATCGAATATTTGATAGGAAAATTGCGATATTGATAATTGTCATACAACAAAAACCCTGCCCCAACTTGACCATAATCACCTGATAAATTATCCCATCCCCAATCAGCGAACATTTGACACTTCGATGCGGTATTAATTGGAACCCCAATTACTTACACCATACCGCTTAAGGCAGTAAATATTGCATGCATATCGGAGGCTTTGGAGCACAGAACCTCGGTCTATCGATATGACATACGACCGCGTAAATTTGCAGGAAACTACAAATGAACAAGACGGGCACTAGTGTTAGCCAGTATTTACCTTCATAAAACTTGGCTGTTTTTTTTCTAGTAACAACATAGTCCTATGTACAGAGTTTGAAAATCAAGACAGATTGTGGTAGCTTGATGTGCTGGCCGCACATCAAGCTACCACAATCTGTCTTGATTTTCAACTTTAATACAAAACAATAAGGTTCATATTCAATTGGTAAAATTTGTCATTTTTGAATAGCTTTACTTGCTGGCGTCTGTACTATACTAATATACTAATTCTAATACTTACGATACTAATAATATAAGTTTATTTTCATAATGTTAGCTAGAAAGGAGATAGACTGGGCAATTTATAATTATATTTTACTCGCATACCAAAGAAATTTTTGACACTAAAGTTTGCTAATGTCTCTCTCCAAGATCTAAACTATGTCTGTATCAATTTTCATCAAAATCGATTCAGCAGTTTAGGCATGAAAGCGTAATAAACAGACAGAATTACTTTCGCATTTACAGTAGATACATAATAACTCTCTCATTGTTAATATCAACTAACTTTATACCAATCTGAGGTGGCTATGGGTATTCGTATTTCCATTCACTCACATCGATTGCCATTTAACCGGAAAAAAATCCAAACTCCGTGCTGCTAATAAAAAAATCATAGAAAATCCCAAAATACTGTTCGAAATCGATCTGGGAATTGAACCCACGACCTCAAGCCTAACAGTCACGCTTACGATCACTAGGCTAATGAGGCAGTGTCCAAAATATTTGTAGTTATTTTTTAAATCGCTTACCTATAGTTTTTTTTATATAAATGTTTAATAAATGCTGTTCTGTTTATTCGATAATAAGCAATAATTGAGACGAGATCTTGTTATAAACATTTGACTGTCGGATATCGTAAGCGGATTACACACAGAGATTATTACCATAAATTAGTTTCAAAGGGGAACACAAACATAGAGCATTGTATCTTTCATTGCACAACGAAGTTACAATGGAAATACAATGGAAGAAAAGAGTGCTTATGAATCATACAATGCTTATTCGGCCAGCCCAATGCCAGAAAATAGTCATGTTGCCACACAGCCATTTCAGCCTGTTGGCAATATAGTCCGTGGGATTGTGAAATGAATAATAAATGTCAACTTTAGCGCCGTGATGATAAAATAAAATGCTTCAATCCACTAGATGGATTCAATCGAATCAAGCAAATGGTTTACACAATAGAAAATTTAAGTTAATGATTTCTCATATTTGAAATGCACACTGTAATGTAAAAGAAAAGATGCACACTAAAATGTTCTATGTGTGAGAGCCGTGAACAGTAGCGGCGCTCGAAGGTCTGGGGTTTGTGTTTAAGTAACTTTGGTGTAGATGCACCTTAAAATATTATGGCGAAGCACTAAAGAAATGATACTTTTCACAACGTTGCAAGAGTTCCCAATTTATCGTATCTGTAGAATAGCAATATTAGAGTCCGTATACAATACTCGGTTACAACGAAATATCATAAGATTCTACGATCAGGCCCGAATCTTGAAAATCTCCGATTCGTTTCATATCGTGATTAATTATATATTAGTTGAGCTTCAAAATGCAAGGAATTATAAAAACTAAATAATAAAAAAATCCTACTTAGGCTAGGTTAGGTTGTTAGGTTTTTTTTTTAACAAAATACAAAAACTCGATGACAGTTTCAATTAAAACAAAGCTAATAATTGATTATTAAGCTTCTACTTTCTAATATAATTTACAGACAGACCACGCGTTGAGAGCTGTGTCGATCATTGAGCGTAACATGTACAGAGGCCAGCACATCAAGCTACCACAATCTGTCAAATTTCTTTGATTGATTTTCAACTTTAATACAAAATATTAAGGTTCATTATGCAATTGAGAAAATTTGTCAGTTTTGGATAGCTTGACCTGCTGGCGTCTGTACATAAACAGTGAAGAAAAACATTCATCTGCCAATATACTAGGCATATACGCACTAGGCAAGCGTGGTAGGCTATTATATAGCATAATCCCTCTCAATCTGAGAGGAGACCTGTGCCCAGCAGTGGGCCAGTAGGTACGAAAGATCATGATGTAGTAATTTCTCAAAACTACAATGGGACACTTCAAACTACCAACCATTCGGGGTCTACACTTTAGAATTACAGATTTATACATATAAGATTATTCCTTAAATGTTTAATATCTACCTACGATATTGATATTAACCAAGGTTTAAACGTAAATATATATGTATAAAAAAAACTACGTGTTGTCATGATGTTGCCAATTGACCCATTTTGCAGAATCCATTTTCACATCGACACCTGCTTCTCTCTTGGGGTGACAAGTTCATTATCGTAACCGCACGCTAATGAGGGTAACATTTTAATCCTGCATATTTAATTAAAAACTAGGAGTAATAATGACTACGTCATTGGTCGAGTAATCATGCTCCGAGCTTTTTTCCCAACATGTTGGGGTCGGCTTCCTGTCTAACCAGATGCGGCTGAATATCAGTTTTTTAAATAACCCAATTTCTGGGCAATACCGTAATCCTTAAGATATACTGGTCAGGATTTTATAGGCTTCTGACTACAACTAACGATTATCATAGGTTTTATTTGACAACCGAGACCGATGGCTTTGCGTACTCTCCGAGTCACGGAAAGGTCTCGATATGTTAAGAGTGGTCACCCATCCACAAACTGACGGCGGCTAACGCAGCTTAACCTTGAAGATCCGTTGATCAGCGTAATTAGAACTTAGCCACGAGCCCTCAACTTCTCTTGAGTTTTTCTATAAAATTCTTAGAAGCTAAGCAGTAATTTAGGCTCACTCCCTGTAACTTAAAGGCCTTTTACACGACCGGCACCAACCTCCGATCATCATGTCCTAGGTCGGGTCAACCGATTTTTGTTGTCGGCCGACAGCGGTCCAGACGGTCGGGGCCGATCACGGACGTAGTTTTTTTTTTTTTTGCTTAGCGTGTGGAAAATCCATCATGGACTTCCGCCGCCCGGGTGTGTCGGACTCCACCCAGAGTGGGTGACCTACCGACTAAAAACCACACGGTGTTCCTTCTCGTACCTGCTGCGTCGGGGGCTACGGGAACAGAGCATTCTACCGCGGCCCCCGACTGGTGATGGCCCGCCGCAGCGGGCCCCGTCTTTGAGTGTGTAGGGGGGAGTGAGGCGTAGACTCCCCCACGCTGTCATAGAGAGGCGCGCGTGGAACACAACGCGCCACCGTCTCGGGTCCTTGAGGGGGAGCGACAGACGTTCCCCCCGTCTGTCGCCCCCGGACCGTTTAGGGAGGCTGGAAGAGGGCGTTGTCCACTCACGACCAAGGCCGTTGACATCCACCAAATATTGGTCGGTCAACCGTAGAAGTCGGTTGACCAATCTATCGGTCACTGTCCATTTTACATCAACCCGACAAAGGACACGATGGTTGGTGGTTGGTTGTGAGAAGGCCTTTTAAAAACATACCAGCGAAATAGGTGTTTAACAATACACCTCTGCCTATCTTTCCAGGAAACTGACAAGACGGTATGATAACAAGTTAGTTAATAATATCTTTGCATACATACGTCACAGTCGCGAATACCGACAATCCCAGTCTTCATATTACCTATCCGCTCCCGCGGGCATGTTCAACGTACTGCCATAAAGAATTATGATTTGTTCCTACTAACTTTGTCACTGTCAAATTTATGTCAAGGCCCGTCGTATAAAAGTTTAACCCTTGATTTTCATAGTGAAGATTGCACCCATGTTAGTTACCAACTTTGCAGGTACAAACTGGAATATAAAAGAATAGGTAAATCATGTGGGATTTTTGTGACAACGAGAGTTTGTCATTATGACGGAAAATAGAATTTGCATCTAGAAAGAATTCTTTAGAGCAAAGAATATTTTCGAACTTTGGTTGTATTAGAAAACCGTATTTCTCTTGTCCTATTGTATGTTATTGATGGCTGGTTTAAAAATACGTGTGAAAGAAAGAGAAATAAATAAATGGGTTTATTGTAATAAGGAATATCCTTTACAATCATCATCATCATTATTTACTTGTACCACTGCATGGGTCTGCTCTCAGAATGAGATAGTTCACCACCACGTTGGTCTAATGTGGGTTGGTTGACTTCACACGCCGTGGAGATGGCATGTAAGTTTCCTCAGGATGTTTACCTTCGTCGTTAAGCGAGTGATATTTAATTACTCACATAATTTCAAAAAGTCAGAGGTTGCCTTGGATTCGAACTAGAGGCCTACGAATTGGCAGTGCAATGGTTATAATAGGCTATTACTGTATGTACAATAGTGACGAGAAAATTTTATAAAGTAAATCTATGTAAATCTTTTACCTCAATACATAATGTTTTTTATTTAAACCTTGTCATAATAGACCATGTTAAAACAACATAAAAAAAATCGAAATCACAAATCCGGCAAGCGTAAAAACAGATAACTGACGTCACAGAGCGACGGACCAACCGTTATAATTGAATGCTGAACCGAAAGGACAAAAAGAAACTCATTTGTACCGGACATGTTATGAGATTAAACCGAGTGTGCCTACATACAAAACGTAGTGCTGTTTCGTTTTTTTACGTCCGAATGTATGCCTCAAATTAACTTCAACTTGGTTTTTGGTTTTTGAACGATCGCACCGCACTCGGCTTAATTCGAGAATGTTCGGCTTGTTAGGCGTGACTCGTTGATTTATGTACAAAAAAAGTGCTGTAAACAGATACGGAATGAACTCGCAAATTGAATTTTCGATTTGATTTTTTTGTTAATTAAAAAATATGGAAGAGCTGAAAACCCTTCAGCTCTTCCATATTATTTTGCGTGTCGGCTTTACATTTTATTATTTTGTATCGGGATATTTATATTATCGCTCTGTATTCTTTTTTCAAACTTGTCAACACATAGGAATCTGCCTGTATAGACCAGACCGCGTTCGTTTTTGTGTTACGTAGGTAACTTAGGGATTTCGTAGACAAAAAATTTTTCATCTTTTTTCTGCGCCATCGGCATTCGCGTTTTGCGTTCGAGAATGTAGCTCCTATGCTCTTTTGTATCTAGCCTCTTTTCTGTCCACATATACACACAGAACGATAAATAATCCTGAACGTACAATCACCAAAAGAATTAATAAGTATACAAAAAGCGAACGCAATCTATAGGTATAATTACACAGATTGCGATATAAATAATTATGCGTCAAAGGGCTTCGTATGTAGCAACTTACAATAAATGCGTTTTGACACATATTGTATACATTATTACGCAATTTTTATCCAAACACAGGTGTTTAATTAGCTGCCCGTATTCCTCTTTGGCCGACCGTACTAACAAAGGTCTTTATATAAGACTAATTGTTCGCCGCGGTTTCCCTAGCATCTCAAAGGACATTTTGATACAAAGGGTAGTCTATGTCCTTTTCCAAGGTTGAATCTATCTCTGTACCAAATTTCATCAAAATCGGTTTAGTAGTTTAGGGGTGAAAGCGGAATAGATAGATAGGCAGAGATACATTCTCATTTATAATATTAGTGGGGATACTAGTAGGGAGTAGGGATTACAATTAAATTCACTACAGTGAATCTCATCAATAACTTGGACATATTTTTGTAAACAAAAAAAATCCTTGATATCCCCTTGCCGTTTCAAAGAAAATATAAGTAGAAAGGAAACTGAAGTATACATTTCGTTTTCCTCCAGAGAGACTCCATGTTATTGCCTCCATCGACAAGCAAACGCTAAAGTATGTTCATTCAATATTTAACAGCTAAACAATTAGTCCACCTGGAATAGAAACAAATTCCATAATAAAACGCAAAATTCAATTAAATTCAAATTTCGAATATTAACAGGATATTAAACACAAAATTAATTAAAACTATGCTTCGATAAATGTTTCAAAGTGGAAACTCGGCCTTAAGCGACATTTTGATATTGAAAATTATTTTGACCCTTAAAGGTGGAGCTGAAAACTATGGGAATACTGTACTAGCCCAAATGACACGTCATTAAACCTTAAAAGTGGGTTGTAATTTGTAATACCTACGTGGTTGTTATTTAAAATTACAAACTCAAAATTACACGCAATTAATAGTTATTAACTGTTAATGGTACAATTAATAGTTATTGACTGCCTCATTAGCCTAGTGGTCACAAGCGTGACTGCTACGCTTGAGGTCCTAGGTTCGATTCCTAGGTCGACCAAAGTAATGTATGGTTGATGGCAATAGGCTCATCCCCTATTACATGAGACCTAAATGCGAACTGTGTACTGTACACCTCTGCCTAACCTTGCGGGGAATCGGAGAGTGCACGCGTGAGGACCCAGGACTTCTAGCGTAGCAATTGCTTATGAACAGTACTACTGACTAATGAAGACTAATGAATTCAATAATGTATTCAATTATACATGTGATTGTACTCTGTAGGTTCACTACAGAATAAGTATGTCTACTTAATAAGCGTGGGGACCCAGGACTGTTAGCGTAGCAATTGCTTATGAACAATAAACGAATGAATTCAATACTGCATTTAATAATACATGTACTCGGTAGGTTCACTACAGAATAAGTATGTCTACATAATAAGCGTGGGGACCCAGGACTGTTAGCGTAGCAATTGCTTATGAACAATAAACTAATGAATTCAATACTGCATTTAATAATACATGTACTCGGTAGGTTCACTACAGAATAAGTATGTCTACACATTAAGCGTGAGGACCCAGGACTCCTAGCGTAGCTATTGATTATGAACAGTAGACTAATGAATTGAATAATGCATTCAATTATACATGTGATTGTACTCTGTAGGTTCACTACAGAATAAGTATGTCTACTTAATAAGCGTGGGGACCCAGGACTGTTAGCGTAGCAATTGCTTATGAACAATAAACGAATGAATTCAATACTGCATTTAATAATACATGTACTCGGTAGGTTCACTACAGAATAAGTATGTCTACATAATAAGCGTGAGGACCCAGGACTTCTAGCGTAGCAATTGATTATGAACAGTAGACTAATGAATTGAATAATGTATTCAATTATACATGTGATTGTACTCTGTAGGTTCACTACAGAATAAGTACGTCTACACAATAAGCGTGAGGATCCAGGATTTCTAGCGTAGCAATTGCTTATGAACACTAAACTCATGAATTCAATAATGCATTCAATAATACATGTGATTGTACTCTGTAGATTCACTATAGAATTAGTATGTCTACACAATAAGCGTGAGGATCCAGGATTTCTAGCGTAGCAATTGCTTATGAACACTAAACTCATGAATTCAATAATGCATTCAATAATACATGTGATTGTATACTGTAGGTTCACTACAGAATAAGTATGTCTACACAATAGTTAAAAATCTAGTCGTAGATAACATGTACTTTAAGTACTAAAAAGTGCACATGAAAGTCGTGTACGGTGAAATGACCGTAAGAAATCGTAGTCAGGAACTAGCAAACTGTAGAACGTACGAGGATTTTACCCGAGTTGAGGGTGTTTTACCGAGTACTAAACACTTTAGAAGCTGAAAGTGTCCGGTCATAGTATATTAGTGTAAGTTTTATGTATAAAGTTGTACGTCCTCTCTAAAGTAATGACATTTTGTCCGCACTTAGTGACTGCTAAATCTAACGGATATAGTAACACAATTTGCGAGCTCCATCCCTGTGATCCTCGACTAAAATAGAACGCCATCTACCTAAGTGTCGTAAGAGGGTACTGAGGGGTTATATTAGACTTATGGGCTGTAGAGTCCACAGCTGCACCTTAAAGGGTTGTGCACTTTGATGTTCTTTTTAAAAAAACTTTGAAGCGAAAGCATCTTTAAATCTTGTCGTTATCTTCGGTTAATTGTATCTAACAGAAATTCTAAGTGGTTATAATTTTTCGAGCTTTTGAGGAATTTTCGGAAACTTAGTTTTTGATCTGCCTCGTGGTCCTGAGTCCTAAGTGCAACTGTTACGCTAGAGGTAATACAGGTCCCAGGTCGAGCAGTGTTATTGGATTTTTCTTTAGTTCTTTGTAGCAATTCGGCGTTTGGATTTGTGCTCGTTTAGTGACTGCTCCCTATTACATGAGGTGGGTGTACACCAGTACTCTTCTGCTTAACTCTTTAGGGAATACAGGCATGATGATATGTTATACTCGAATTAATTGACTTCTCATTTGGAAAATTTTGCTCACGTACTTGAGTAAACAACGTAGTAAGCTAGTGCGTTTCACCAACAAATGTTAATTTTAACCAAAACTATAGTTGAAGTGGCGCAATAAGCGAAACTAGTTGCTCTCGGTATACCCTCAACATTACTGCTGGGGGCAAAGCTACTAATGTGTATCATTTGCTTGTAGTTTTCCACTCGACCTGCATGGCCCCGGGTATTTAATTAAGGCTAAGACACTCGGGTCCCGTCGAATTAATTTAATAAATGATTGAATTATCTTTATACAAGGTTTGTTTGAATTATATTCTGAGAATTTGAATTACTTATCTCGAAGAAATTTTCTGATAGAATATAATTCCTAGTTTTATATAATTATGAGCTTCTATGAAACAGTGGAATATATTATCGCGCTTGTATTCCCTAAAGGGTTAGACTGAGGTGTACTAATCACCCACAGTTTACCGGTACATATAGGTTCCATGTAATCGTGTCGAATTTCACGGATGCCATAGCTATAGGGCAAGTGAAGGCAAGTGCGGTTTTTAATCAGTACGAGTCTAACATACCCTGCCGCCTCCCCATTTATCGCACGATCCATGACGATTTTCCGTACTTAAAATAAATGTCCCATGCAATAGAAGGGGACAAACAATGGAATATTTTTGAAAATAATGGAATCACAGGAATTTATATATTTATTGAGATAAATCTTAACATTCTCTTCTTATTTCTTCTTTTTCCTAATTTGTTATTATGACTGTAAAGACTATTTTTTTTTACTTTAACCTCTTTGAATTAAAAAGAGTTTACAGTAAAATGTCATTATTTTTTTCTCGATACAGATGTACCAGGGGTGATTATGTGAAAGTGTATTCCGAAGGAGGTCTACACGGTCCGGGTCCACCCGGCATCAACGAGTACTCAGCCTGGTCAAGAGTGTTATGTGGCAGCAGGGCAGATGCACCGCCAGCCTTATTCTCCCACGGACCTCTGTTAGTCCTAGAACTGCACACGGGAGCTACAGCAACCAACGCTACCGGATTTGTTGGAAACTACAGGTTTATAGATAGAAGTAAGTCTTACTTTCTTTTTTCGTTTTTTCTTTCTTCTATCTCCTTTCTTCTTTCTTATTTCTTCTTCAGCATGCATCGTTCCACTGCTTTCCTCCATAGAATCTAGGTATTTCGTGTGACAGTAAATGTTTCATATTAACCCAGATTTTCTCGGCTCTCTTTAGCTTTGCTTAGCTTATTTTGTCGTTGAGGTGCTGCCGCGACGATTGTCTGGGTCAGATATTACTTAGTAGTTGTTCCACAGCTAATGGGGCATAAACAATCTTATCCCATTTTAATTTTGAAGCCAGTAGAAGATTAGTAGAAGATTCTATTCATTCGTTATTTTAGAGAAAGTTTAATTTATTTTGAGTTTAATTAAGTAAATTGATCAAGTATTCAATAGTAAACGGCTAATGAAAAAGTCGAGTAAAGGCATAAAATTCGGATAAGATAAAACAAATAAACACCTTTTTAAGAGCGCTGAATTGAAACGAATCAAGCAAGTTTATTTTCCAACAAGCATATACGGTTAGTTGGAACGAAGCCTGAATCCAATTCTCACATTCAATTAAAGTAATAGCATTGTTCTTAAACAAGATGGCAAAAGTAAAATAAGTCAGAAAACATTTCAGTCAATAATGAATCAAACAATTAAAGGTACACTCAAAACATTACGCTTTGCTAGAATAGAAGAAATATTTGTGAATAAAGGTCTCATTTTATTTCTAGCTTCGTTTATTTCAACCATAAAGTTTTTATTCTGTGACCATTAATTCTTATTACAGTCAATCTCTTTCGTCCTTGGCAGTTCGTCTCTGTCCAATCAAATCAGTGTCTGGTTTGGTTACCTTAAATATATCTATTAATTTCGTTAATGCCACAAGTAGCTTGAGTGATGTTGGTGTTCGGTAAATGAATGAAAGACGATTCAAAGGGCTTATAAAAAAGAAAATTGTTTTGAAAAGAGAGTTTAGGTACAGTGGCCAGCACATCAAGCTACCCCAATCTGTCAAATTTCTTTGATAGATTTTCTACTTTAAAACAAAGTAATTAGGTTCTTGTTCAATACGGAAAATCTGACAGTTTTGGATAGGTTGACCTGCTGTCGTCTGTACTTACATTAAGCTTGATGTGATTAAAGTTAAAGCTAGCTAAGTACTAAAACGTCATCTTTTAATTTTAAAAGAGTCGATTTTAAAATTTATTAAATACGTTTTTGAAGTTATACTCCTAATCCTTTTGTACAGCCGCCAGCAGGTCAAGCTATACAAAACTATCAAATTTCCCCAATTGAACATGAACCTTATTACTTCGTATTAAAGTTGAAAATTAATCAAAGTAATTTGAAAGATTGTGGTAGTTTGATGTGCTGGCCTCTGTATGTAAATTAAACGAAAAATTGAATAAGTTCCACAAAAATAAAACAAACAGCACTCACGTAACAGATCGACTTCCATTCATCGATTCCTAAAGTTTTCCAATTTATATAGCTTAAACCTTGTTTTCTAGGAAATTTCGAGACAGATGGTGTACCAGTAGCTGAGACGTGGTGTGATTACGTCTTTCTCTCTCAGCCAAGCAGACCCGCGCATGGGAGGCTGTATAGCCCACGATATCCATCTAGCTATCCCAGCAATGTGAGGTGTACTTATCACTTTAACGCAAGGTTTGTGGTTTATTACTTTGAGTTACGATAGGTCATTCATATCCTCATCCTAACCTGCATCATCATCCAGTTCAAGCATTTTCTGACATTTATGGCACTAAAAGCTGAAATTAGAATCGAAACTATATTTTCAACATTTTTTAATTGCCAGAATCGACCTTCAGCTGTCGTATTCTCTTTTGCAAAATTTAATTTATATCTTCTTCTACAACAAAGATCAAATAAATTTCTCCAATTACAATGCCAAATACGTTTAGGAAATATTAAGCAAAAGTTAGAAACACTAAAGTGAAATGCTTCGTCGAAAAATAATAGCTAATTCCTTTATACATTTCTAAGAACTTAATACTAAAGACTGTTACTGTTTTAGGTATAGCGAGCGGATCAAGTTAGTTTTCGAAGAGTTGTTCCTTCAGAAAGGCGATGAGAGGTATTTAGAAGTTCCTTTCTTTAGTACAATGTCCTTTGCCTTTTGGTGTTATAACTTTTCCACTTCCAGCTGCCTCAATCGTGCTGACATAATAAAAGTGTTCGATGGACGGACTTCGTCGGCGCCAGTACTAGCAATGCTCTGTAATGAAGTAGTAGGTACGAATTACTTTTGATTTCTGAAATAATATTGTGATTTATCTTACTTTTTTGGGTAAAAAAATAATGATTCTGCTAATTTGTTTGATTTTTAAGAAACTAAAAGTAAAGCTGAAATGATTTAACACAAAACTAAAAACTGTGTGTGCATTCAATTAAAATGTATATCATCAGAACGTAGCCTGTTTGTGCAATTGTGCAACTATCTTGTTATTAATTGTTTTTTTCCATTGTAAGATTAACTTTTGTTTTTCGGTTGAAATAAAAAAGTACCACATGTGTTTTCGTTTTCGCAGGTTATGAAATTTTGTCATCGGGCACAGATTTATTGGTGCAATTTACAGCCAACTCCAATTTTCCGGGTCAAGGTTTCAAAGCCAGCTATCAGTTTGAAATGGAGGACGACCCAAACGCAGGTTTAGTAAGCATGTCATAAAAAGTTGTGTAATTAGATGATATAAAACTTTAAGCATAATACGTGTAATTAAAGAAGAATTTATTTATTTAAGTATAAAAGAATAATAAAAAACGTAAAGATGGATACTGGATTTCAGGGTTTGTGCCGTTTCTTCCCAGTATAATCACTTAGGTGAACGACGGGCGTTTTTGGGGTTATCTAAAATGTAACGTTCAGAAAGTACTATCTAGTAATCTATCTGGAAAAAAGCGATTGAATAAATGACTGGCATTATAATAATTATAGCTAAAACCTTCTAAATCACAAAACTTGATAATTCCAAAAAACTTTTTGTTCTTTTTGTGAACAAATAAAAGGAGTTGCCTTACAGACCAAGTCCCTGGTGGATCCCAGTTGCAAAATAAAACAAATAACGTACTCATTACTTCTTTTTCGCGGTTTTGTATTTTGTTACAGATTTAAGCCTTTTCTTTTCACTAGCAGATTTTGACTGCTATTTTATTAAAAACTTGATATATATTTATACAGTGAACCGCAATAATCTTCTCTTTCTCACCAGATGGGGATATTAATAAGAAATCAAGTACAACAGAAACAATATCCGGCTTAGGGCCGGCTGTGAGCGCCGCGAGTAAGTACTCCAAATAATGTTGCCATTTAAAAACACAGCGTTTGCGTTTTTATAAACAAAATCACCTCATATATTATTAGGAGTACCATTTGTGTTTAAGATGCTTTGTAGGCATTTCTTTTAAAATTTCTCTCAAGAAATGATGTCGGAAAAGTGGTAGACGTTAAAGTACTACTTAAGCATTATTTCCATAAAAAGAAATATTTTCTATACCGACTTCGATATTTTTATCTGTATTTTGACTTTGTTGTGAAGACAGACTTCTTACTAAGCTCAGTATTGAGTGCTTATTTTCTATATGTTCAAATGATGGTCAACTAAGTCTCAGTCAAATATTTTCAAATCTCGTAGTTATAGAATGTAACGGTACCTATCGACATTCCTTTGAACCAATTTTCTCATCAGCTTTATGTTTTATACACTGCAGAATAATGCAACAGAATATAGGTTCATTGATACCTCAAAAACCATTATGTAGTTTGTACTAAAACCGATTGAATTATTTCCTGCTCCAAATACAAGATTTATTGAAGTATTTTTTACAAATTCAGAAATAAAAAATGTCTCACTCCTTAATTTATAAATTAATACAATGCCACATTTGTTTTAGCGTCATCCTGCCATCAAGTATTCAGCAGTGATAAGAGTAAAACTGGCAAATTGGTATCACCTCTCTACCCATCCCCTTACCCTCAGAAAACGCAATGCCATTACGACTTTCTAGCTCGAGGAAGAGAAAGGGTAAGACTGGTGTTTGAAGACTTCAGTTTGCAGCGAATAACGGAGAATATTATAGAGTAAGTTTGGTGCTGATGTCTTACTTCAACTTTAACTTTAGAAAGCTTTAGACAAGTTTAACTTTAGACTTTTTATTTAGATAGAGTATGCAAGCAATAAAGTAGCAGGCTGTACTGCACTGGTTTCACATCTGATAGATCAAGATCTGATTCTGAGCTTTGAGTAATTTATTATACTTTTAAGATTATGAATTTATAGAATGTTGGTGTCTTTGACTAAAATTGGAGCAGAACTATCATTAGATTTCAGTTTAAGTGGAGTTTTTGTGAAAACTAGATCGGAACTATCATTTAAAAATTAATGAATTGCCTAAATTTGCTATATGATATTCATAGACTGCTTAAATAATTCAATAGAAATATGTAAATGTATACTAAATTATTGTGTGGCGCTTCCAACAACAATTTCCAAATTAAAACTTTTAATGTACCTTTTTTTCGAATACAAACTTTTGACAACACAAAATAACAAAATTACCTTAACAAAAGAATAGATAAGTACAAACGACAAAAACAAAGCACTCCAAGCGATATTGTATAAGCAAATTTACTTTGTTACAGTTGCGAGAGTATGGATTCTCTAGACATATTTTTGTATGTAGACGGTCGTCTTGAGAAGATGGCATCATTCTGCGGCAACGATGTACCGAGGCCAATAATGTCAAATGGACCCAAGTTATCTATAGAGTTCCGTGGAATATACTCGTCGAGACATAGTAGAGGTTTTAAGATATCATACTCCTTTGTTGAAGGTACTTTTTTGTCTTTTCTATTTTTATCCTAATTTCTTATGTGTGGTCATGCCTTTGGTTTATTGTGATTGATTGATATCACTCTATACTGCTTTGTTCGTATGTTTCATCAGATACATTTTTTTTACTTTCTTCCATAAATAAACTGGAATTAAAGGGAGATTGCATCTGTTATAGTTGTTATTCATTTGGATTCAATGGATTCGTGCTCTCATTAGGTATAGAAACAATGCGTTATTCCATTCCAAGCACTTCGTGTTGGAAAGTCTTTTGTCATTTTCACATCGGTATTCAGACTACCACGTATTACTACCTCATCATTCTTGATGCGGTCCGCGCGTATTTCTTCGCATTTTTCTGAATGTTCGCATTTCAAACCAAGTGATGCTGCATTTGTGCGTTTTTTTTTAATTTGAGACATCAGTTATTATTTCTGACTGTTTATTTACTAAATAAATATTGTCGAATATGTCTGTGGTTCAAGTTCGAACTTCTGATTACGGTTTAGATTCCTAATAAGTTGGAAATATTTATGTCATGAATATAACTGTTTGTGTTTGTTTGGGTGTTTCTTACGTATCTATTATAATTATGTATTTACATAAAAATAGTATATAAGTATTATATCCCAATGGATATAGACTATGTCACAATGGACTAGACAATTCTAGTACCCTTAGTACAAGCTCTGCCTAGTTTGGAACTAGATGGTGTTATGTAATATTTATTTATAGTTTCTGCTCATAATTTATATTGCTCAAATTTCTGTTTTATTTTTTTATTTTAGCCATTCACTTTGATTTGTATTTCCAAGTAACTGTAATACAAATTGTAATTTAATATCTAAAATGAGTCTCCATTCCCGAAAGCCTCGATTACAACCGAAATTCACGGACATCGAAAACAAAAGTAAAAAGTTTTTGACTTTCAGATTACGGCATCGTAGCGGGGAGCCAACTTTTAGAATTTCCATGTGCCTTCGTATTTAATAGCAGTGAGAGGGGGAGGGGGGTGGTGACGTCACCAAACCACCCTGGTCTCTATCCAAGGGACACCGAGTGCAATTACTTCTTCTACGGCAACAAAAACGAGAGAGTACATTTACATTTCACTTATTTCGACGTCGAAGGTGTGGTCCCGTAAGTAATTCATTTGAATGTTATTAGGTTTAAGTTTAAAAAAGTCTGAGGTAAAGTTGCTTTCGTCACTCCCAGCTTGACAAGGGTTCCTTGGTGACTTGGAATATTCAAACTCTACAGCCTAGACTGCTTTCTTGAAGGGTAGAGATTACCCTCAAATAACCCAGATTCGTCCCTATCTAGGTCAGATGTGTCATGACCCTTACTCAAACACTCGATTTTATCTAGTCACTGTATCTTTTGTTCTATATCTTTGAAAGACTATTCAGTACTCAGTATAGAAATATGAAGAAATATTTCCACACTTTCATTTTGGCACTCCTATCATATAAATAAATCTTTACCTAAAAATATGACGGAATAAAAAATAATAATTTCTAAACCTTTTTTTTTACAGGTGTGAAGCTGTATCAGCCAGTGATTACGTCCAGTTCTACAGTCAAATGATCCAATCACAAAGCCACAGGCACTGTGGTCAGTTAAAAGAGCTTCAAGTGACGTCAGAGCAGAATTTTCTTAGAATAACCTTCAAGTCCAACGATAGACTAGACGCCACCGGTTTTAAAGCAAACTACATATTTCTTAGAGACTCCGAAATGCATAGTATGATTATGCCAAATTCTATAGACAAAGGTTTGTATTCTTGCAATATTTTTTTCACAATTCTTTGTGTAATAAAGCGGTGGTAAGCGCGGCTATAGGTCCTGGTTCAGAGTTCGACTCCCAGATCGAGCAGTGTTATTGGAGTTTTCTATGAAATTCTCAGTACCAGCTCGGCGTTTGGAATGTACCCAGTCAATGGCAATAGGCTAACCCCCTATTACATTGGACCGAAACACACAAACGAACCGTGTGTGCAATCCTTATGGAGTAAAAGCGTGTTATCACTCTATACTTTTACTGCTCCGCGTTGAGTTCCTACGTCTACTAATGATTAAGTTTTTCTGCAAGCCTGGAGTTCAAACTTCCGGCAAGCGTCATTACTCAGTGTTTTTGTTGGAGATTGTTGTGAATACTTGGGAAAATTTACGTTAATGCGAAGCGGAACCTATCTCATTATAAACTGATGACTTATCTCCATATTATATTCGTTCAAATATTATACCAGCCAAACAAATTGTTAAACCAAGGAGGGAAACAAATATTTTCACTTGAATTACGGCCTAGAAATTATTTAAGAGCTGTAAAAACTTTCAAATTACTACAGGCGCTGTCCCAAGCATAATTTAGGACACTTTTAATAACTTTTTAACTGTCCTTTTAGGAACTACCTATACCTCTAGTTTAAAGTTTACCACCATGCCTGTATTCCCCGAAGGGATAGGCAGAAGGGTACGAATTTACACCTAGTTCGCCAGAATGTTTAGGACTAATGTAATAGAGGGCGAGCCTATTGCCATTAACCGTGCACAACAATCAAAACTCCGAGCTGCCACTGACACTTTCATAGAAAAACTCAATAACACTTTGCCCGACTTGGGAATCGAACTAAGTCCTCTAATGTAGCAGTCTCATACGAACTGAGACTAATGATGCTGTTTTATTTTATTTTTATTTATTTAGGATCTCCAACAAAAGATATACACAAACATGACACAAAAATAGTTAACAAATATCGCAGGTGTACTCCTTTACTTATAGGAGACCACAACATGCACAACAAAGTTAAAAAAAAATGTTTAAATTAAAAACTAGCTATTGAAGTAACAGATACACAGTTCGAAAGTTATTAATTTTTACAGTTCAAAGGATAACCAGAATAAGTAAATTAAAAAACTGTTGAGGCAATAGTGATAGACAATAGTGATATTAAATAATAATAATAGTATTAAATAACAATAGTGGTATTTATTAAGAGGATAGCAATGATAAATAATAACAATCACACAAAAAAAATTAAATTCTACTGCGGGCAAGATCACATCCTGCCCGCAGTTAAATTTTCCTTCGCTAATATAACTTACAATCTTAGCATTGAAAATTACAAAAATATAAAACATCGAACTAACTGTAAAGTAAGTCATGTTGGTTGAGAAGCAATATTTTTTTTCAATAGAGATCACGGGCGTCACCTTATATACGTAAATTCAGAAAGTGAATTTCGGAAAGAAAGTTCGCATTCTATCCGCAGTCGAGTTTCTCCTTCGCTAAATTAACAATGATGGTGATATTTAATGGTCATCTATGCAATGAATTCGTACAACCTTCACAGGTTAGTAATTTCAAATTAAAAATCGTATTGACTGCAACATGTACAGCGACTTCCGTTGCTGACTGTACCTTAGTTCACCTCTGCCTAACCCTTTGGAATACGGGAGTGATGGTATATGATGCTATGCTATGGAAATTAAAACAATCACTTCAAACTAGTATCATACTCTAAAGCGTCTACATCTGATGAAATCGATCTGCTACATACATACCATCACGCCTGTATTCCCCGAAGGGTTAGGCAGAGGTGTACTAATGTACACCCACATTTCGCCGGTATGTTTAGGTTCCATGTAATAGGGGGCGAGCCTATTGCCATTAACCGGGCACAAATCCAGACTCCGAGCTGCTACTGAGAATTTCATAGAGAAACCCAATAACACTTTGCTCGACCTGGGGATCGAACCCAGGACCTCTAGCGTAGCAGTCGCGCCGAGGACCACTAGACTAATGAGGCAGTCTGCTACAGCTTGTAATCCATCTCTCGAACGCACTAGCTTTTCAGTTCCATTCAAATCATGTCCATTGTACTCACGTCCCTCGAACAATGAAGACATGAGTGTGAATTTACTTTGCAGACCAACAAAAGAATTTTAAAGACCGAATTACAAGGTTTTGTTGTAGACTTCGAATAGTTTATTAGCGTGGACGAAGCAAAATAGGTTTTATATGCTCTTGTGTAAATACAATTGTTCTATAGTTTTTGTTCATTCCTTTTTATAATAAAATAACATAACATACCATCACATCTGTATTCCCCGAAGGTTTAGGCAAAGGTGTACCGATGTACACCCATAGGATTCCGGTATGTTTAGGTCCGTGTAATAGGGAGCAAGCCATTGAACGGAAATAAATCTTAACGCCGAGGTGCTGCTGAGAATTTAACAGTTAAAAACTTTTTAAGAAAAAAATTAAACCTCCCAAAAAACTGAAAAGCAAAAAATAATTAACCTTTTTTTATTTAACCTTAATAAGTAAGTTCTTAAACGAATACAAAAGTAATTTTGAGTCGGCGCCAAACAATCAATGAACATGTTCATCAACCAATGAATGGTCAAACATAAAAAAAAATATACGCGTCGACTTGAGAACCTCCTCCGTTATTTTTTCCTCGGTTAAAAAACCCGATAACACTTTACTCGACTTGAAAATCATACCCAGGACCTCTAGCAGTTGCGCTGCAGACTTCTAGGCGAATGGGGCAGTCATTACCTCATTTTTACAAATTTATGAATCCCCACTGCTTACCCCTTTGCTTAAAGGTCTCCAATCTTCTATTACTGATTCAAGTCAAGTCGTCCTTTTACCATTTTCTGAACCTTTGTCAGCCTTTGTCGGCGTCAATGGCTGACAAAGGTTTACAGGCATTAGACATTTTTCTCAACGGTGTGTGAAGTCTGCCAAAACGCACTAGGCTAGCATGGTGGACTATAGCCTAATCCCTCTCAAACTGAGAGGAGACCCGTGCCCAGCAGTGGGTTGATGATGATGAACTGCTTAATAATTCAAATTGTACCACTACTGCGCAAGCGCCAGTTCCCGATATGATTGATTGCTTAATGAAAAAAATATCACACGTACTTAAAACCCACACAAAATCTAAATTAAAAGCCGGCAAACGACACCGGTTTGTTAATTAATACATCTAAAACTAAGCACTCATCACAATCCCTACCGCTTAGTGAAATCCTCTTAGGCACGGGTAAATGGGAACGGATTAAAAGGATACTGAATAATAATTATTGAATTTCATAGGGACAAACCAGCATTAAAGGGATAAAAATATTTTGTAGGTACTTGTGAAACGAATGTATGAACAATATTTGTTATTATATAGCTCTTGCACGCGGACTCATTCGAGGCTTAATAGGAAAAAATACTATTTCTTTTTTTATATGTTCTTCAGGATGCAATTTAAATAATAGTAATATTTTCTAATAATAATACTAATCTGTTTAGCAGTTTTGGCGTAAAAAAGTTAACATACCAACGGAGATACTTTCTTTAAGCTATGAAAGACTGAGACTTGTGATTTGAAAGATTTCAAAGGTTAAATTCAAGCAAAGAATAAATGATATATCATTCAAAATAGTAATATGACAGTTGTGAAGCAAAATTTTTAAGAGATTATATAAATTGCCTATTATTTAAATTGCATCAATTTAAATAATAGGTATCTCTTCTAAAATAATACTAATCTGTTAAGCAGTTTTGGCGTAAAAAGGTACATACTAACATAGATACTTTCGCATTTGTAATATTAGTATGGGTGTAATAATATTAATATTGACAGGAATTTAAGATACGAATGTATTTTTTAATGATTGTTTCATTGTTTCAGGTGCCACGGGCTCCTCGTCAATATTTCTAATATTTCTATGTTTAAGTAAAGTAATATTGATTAGCAGATAGTGATAATAACAACCACTTTATACCATCGGAGAAAAAAATAAAATAAAAATATCAATGTTACATCAAGTGTTTTGATTTTAGAACAAAACATTGTAAAAGCGAATGATCTACACAAAAAATACAACTAACATAAAAATATTAATAAGAATAATACCTACTATAAAGACCGGGATGGTTGACGCTGTTTGGGGGAGGAGCCTACGTTCAGCAGTGGACGGCAATAGGCTGATATGATGATGATGATATAGATAAATTGCAAAGATAACTATTTGCATACGAACTCAACTCACTCTATTAATGTTTCAAAAATAACACAGACAGCGAAAATGATCGACATTATACCTACGGCTTAAAAGGGCCTCTACTGATGAATTGTTATCTAATATATAAAATTCTCGTGTCACAGTTTTCGTTGCCATACTCCTCCGAAACGGCTTGACCGATTTTGATGAAATTTTTTGTGCTTATCGGGGAGGTCTGAGAATAGGCCAACATCTATTTTTCATACCCCTAAATTTTTTTTTTTATGGCAAAACAACGTTTGCGGGGTCAGCTAGTATTATTTAAAATAATGGTTACTGAGCATTTGTTATGTGTTCTAAATATGAATTTGAAAATAAATTGCTGAATGCGGCCATTTTAGCCCCACAGAAAAAACTATCTTAAAGTTGCCTATTCCATGATAACCAAAATATCCACCCTCATTAATCAATAATCTATGAAAGACTAATGCCCGTTTTCACCAACATCCTCTAAGTTCAAGGGACCCCCTAAGCATGCTTAGGGGACCGTTAGGAGATGGTTTCTGTTTCACCAACAGTTAGGGGTCACCTAAACGAGACTAGTGCTTTGAAAGATTTCGAATGTTAAATTCGAGCAAAGAATACATTCTTTGCTCGAATTTAACCTTCGAAATCTATATCTTCACTTCTATTCTTTCATTCTTCTTATCTTCGAAATATGACATTATTATTTTTAATACTATAACATGTATGTTATAGTATTAAAAATAATAATGTCATAGTTATAATGATTTATAAGCAGAATCTAAAATAAAATCGTAATGATTTATTAGCGGGTATTGATTTTTTTATCTAGTACAATTAGGTAACAGACTAAATAAGTTATATATAAAATATCTTGAAGTTGAAGAAATTAAATTTGTCAATTTTCAGACGATATTTTGAGAATTTTATTTCAGAGAAACTGTCAAATACGGGATTGAAACAGGTACAATTTACGAGTACCTTTAAAGTTTACAGATTTTTCTTTCTCTTGAATGTTTCCCGTTTCCCGCACATTTGAGAATTGTCACGGGTCCCGTTGGGTATGCGGGAGAAATACGTTCACTAGTTCCGTGGCAAATAGGACTAGTTTTGAAAGGTACAAACATAGTCTACTCATCCTAGGGTGAAATTTCACTACCCATATATAAAAAATATGAGTGTATGTAGCTAATTATATTAAGGCACTATATTCTGTAAGAAAATCCAGTTGATACTTCTCGTCTGCCTAAGCAAAAATAAGGTAGCCTATTAATTAGGGCTCTTACACTTATACACGATACGACGCACCGTACGACGTCGTAGAAACTCACGATACACTTATTTAATCTTCATTAATGAATATTCAAAGATGACTGACGACATCTAAGTTGATCATTTAATAATTCGAGGTTAGTAACTCGAAGTCAACAAACTAAAGTCGCCGACATTGAGCGAAGAATAAGCACGATGAAATGGAAGTGGGCTGGCCATGTCTGCAGATGCACGGACGATTGATGGAGCAAGTGTTTTTTTTTTTTTAATATTTTTTTATTTAGAGTGTGTTAGATTGGAGACCGTGTTTGGGAAAGCGTAGTGTGGGACGCCCTGCTACACGATGGACCGACGATTTGAGGAAGGTGGCTGGCAGCGGATGGACGCGAGCTGCCCAAGATCGGGACGGTTGGCGCTCTTTGGGGGAGGCTTACGTTCAGCAGTGGACGGCAACATGCTGATATGATTATGATAATGAACCCGAGGAGCGTATCGTGTATCATGTGTGTTTTATGTAGGTATATCTAATAATGAGCCCTTATCTAATAACTATATCTAACGCAACACTCGGTTTAAAACTGTAATAAAAACATTAATCCCTAAAAGCAACAAAGCTCCTCATAGCCGTACATTCATCCTATTATTTACCTCATTGATTACTCTCTAAACAATAACTAATTTAACAACTAGCAATTTCACTAACATAAAATTATAATTCAAAAACTAAAACAAACCCATCTAGAATTTAATACCATGTACCGCGTGTATATACGCTCATTCCACAGTAATGAGAATTCCAAATATTCATATTAACTGTTCCAGCTTTTGTTCCACGAATCTACACTAATGTACTTTATAAGGGCTAATTTACACGAATAGGTATTTTAATACCTAATAGTTTTTCGTGAAAGTACTTTAGTTTCACTCGTTTGTCTTTTCATCTCAATAATTATGTATACAATTTGAAATGTTAAACGGTATCATTATGAGAGGTTCTTAATTGGCCAGTTTTTAGAGAGTATAATAATATAAGTTTATACAAATATTAAGTCATATTTATCTCATAATATTTCTTTTATTTGAAGAGAGTTGCGACAGGTAGTTTCCATGAGAAGTTTGTCAAAAACGGTTGCAAGGCTTCGGCTTTCGGAAGTACTCACAGGTACCAAACTTGATTATTTTAATGTGCACAATAGTAAAGCATAGCCCTTTTAGTCAGACATTATGAGTAGGGCTTATATTCGATCTGAACACTTTTCGTTGGTAATATTCGATTCGGTAAACTTTTGAATATTCGTGTTCGTAAAGTTTGAATATTCAGCACTTAAATATTTGAAACAAAACTGGAAGTTATGAAAGCAACATCTAGTGTTTTATTGCCACCACTACACCTATTCTCGGAACTGACCTTTCCGTAAGTAAATGTAGGTAATTTAAGTTTACTGGCGCCCACTATGGACTGCCTTTGTACTAAAATGCCCGCGGCCTCACAGAACCTTTGGCCAGCACATAGACAACTTCAAATTTTGCATAATATAATTATGCCGGACATTTTAACAACATTTTGATACCATGGACTTAGATATTCTAGAAGCGGTCGAAGCAAAGAGCTGGGTTATATTTCTAGGGCTAGCTGTCTAGGTGATTATAAAACCTTTAGGAAATTCTTTTAAAAGCCGGTTACCTATAGGTATTAATCATTGAATTCAGATCAGGCATCATTAGGCCTTCGTCTACGTAGACGAATACAGGCTGATGATGATGATAATAATAATAATAGTCATCGTTACATATTCTGTGTATTGGCTGCAACTGTAGTTTTGTAATTACTAAAAAGTGTAGCTATCTACTTTTGCGTGAAAATCTCGTAAAACTGTGTCACTGGAAGGATAAATTATTACGATCTCACAGTTAGGCTTAATCCCGCGAAATTATCAACGCTGCGAATGATTATTTAGGTACACACATACTTACATACCCTTTTTCAAATAGGGTAAGCAGAAACAACAGAATGACTTGCTACGATCCTTCTACGTACTTGTTTGTGTGTGGTTGCGAACTCTACACACCTGACCTTATTGCAGGACTTTCCCAAAAAGGTCAGTGTATGTTTTTCTAGGATATCCTCTGATCCTCTTCCGGCGCTTTCGCTGACGTACACTTAATTAATCCTTTTTGAAATACCTCGTAAAGAAGGTAGTCTAGTAGATCCGACAAATATTATTTTATGAAAAACTTATACAGTGACTTTAGAGGTGTAGGAAAATTACGGATACGCTAGTGACTATCGTTCACTAAATTCCTGGAACCAAGACTACTATTTGTTGGGTCAAAATGACTTCAATAACGACCATAATGATACAATAAGGACATAGATATCAAGGACATAGGTAACTGTCAAAAATTCAGATCGTCACGTCAAACGTAAGGTGTCAAAATTGTTGATTTTTGACAGTTATCTACAAAATCTGTCAGTCTTTATTATCATTTAGTACCATTACCCCATTTTACTCAATAGTACAGACGCCAGCACATCAAGCTACCACAAACTGTCAGATTTCTTTGATTGATTTTCAACTTTAACGCAATACAATAAGGTTCATATTCAATTGGGAAAATTTGACAGTTTTGGATAGCTTGACCTGCTGGCCTCTGTACATGGACTTGTTACAAGGTTGTAGGTTGTATACAGAAGGCGAGATTATGAAGACAATAGTTCGCTTAACCTTTCAAGATCTGCAGTAACGCCGTCTCCACGTACTTTACAGATCCGGAATCCAACACTAAATCTGCTGAGTCGAGTTATTATGTTAATGAATCTTCCGGACCGACCCAAAACTTCAATTTGTAAGTTATGAAGTGTTTGGATATCTAAACTGGAGCTTCGTCGGAATTCTGTAAGAGGGATATCTATAATTTTTACATTTACATACCTAATACTAGCAGTTAGCCCTGGTTTCACTCGCATCTCAAAAGATTTTTTGAGACAAACGGTAGCCTAAATCCTGAGGATGCATTCTGTCAATTTTTATCAAAATCTGTTCAGCGATTTAGGCGTGATGCACCACGTGTATGCACTCGAGTAGGATCTTTTGGTATATACGGTCAACAAAAGAGTTAGGTATACAGGCAGCTAATTAATAATCAGTGTTTTGATAAAGATAGTGTAATAATGTATCACGCAATGTGTGACAAAACGTAGGTATTGTAAGCAGCTACATACCTAACCCTTTGGCGCGTAATTATTTATGTCGAAATCTGTATAAAAATGCATATTTCGTTTGCTATCTGTATACTTAACTCTTTTGTTGACTGTACGTGAGATTTGTCTATGTAAACGCATAAACCCAACACAGAAGAAACCCCTAGTGGGAGGTAACGTTTAAAAAAGAAAATAAAATATTCACAAATTTACTTACCTAACGCAAAGAACTAATAGCGTAAAGCAATAAATAAAACGTAAATTAATATTCACCGCGATGACGTATCCCTTTGGGCAATAGAATTTAATTTTAAAAATCTCTTCTGTCCGTTATCGAATTTGGAGCATGAAATTCGTTAAAAGCCAAGCGCAAGTTATAAGAATATAAAGAACACTAGCTTTAATAAGAACCAACAGTGATGATTTCTTCTTTCTATGGGTCTGCATACAACAGAGAGGTCAAGCTCTATCTCAGATTCTATTCAACTAATTGCGATAAAACGTACCCCAGTTTTTAAGTTAGAACATTATGTACTCCAGGAGTGAACACAAAATTATATCCTATATAATTTTACAAAATTATATATATATAAATCTACTGAGATTTATCGCCAACTTCTGATAAATAGACAATTTCGGAGAAGTTTATACATACATACCCTCACGCCTTTTTCCCAGAAACCCTTTTTCTCCTTTTTAGGCAGAAACTAAAAAACGCCACTTGCTACGATTCTTGCATACCTACTTCTTTTGCTTCGATCACATTCATACATCTTGTCATACACACACGCTTGCTGCGAATACTACACACCTGACCTTTTTGAATAATCTATTTTGTTTTATATACTAGTTAGACTACAATACACTTGTTTTTTTTTAATAATATCTTTAATCTACAGACACAAGTCCTTTACGATTTTTCAATGGAATAGATAAAGATAATTATGCTTATTTTGCCTTTAATTGTTCTTCATTCTGAAAAGATCAACAGGGTTTTTATCGGAAAAAATACTTTAGAAGTCAAGTAGAAGCTGGTTTTTCTTTATTTAAGAAATAATTCTAAATTCGAAATTTCTTTATTTAGAAAAGGTCCTGAAATCTAGAGCGCTTCCGGAAACGGGGAGGAGAGGTCTTGCCTAGTACAGATCAATGGTTAAACACATGGCTGAACCTTCGTTGGGGCAAGGTCAAGGCAAGGTTACTGGCCCCTGACTCATACCCCCATAAAAATGTAGGTTTATTTAGTAACAAAATTTATTATTTATTTGGTAAAATTAAATTTATTTAAATCCCTACTACTTATTGAGTTTATTAACATCTGCCCCACTCCTAAAAATACTGAGTACGCCCATGGTTAAACAAATAAAACTATATTATATACAAAACAGTAAAAATATGACAAACTGTATCCGCTAACATCTTGTGAATTAAACCAAACGATAATAATTTATGAAGGCGACGGTCCGCTTCCATCGAACCGTACTAAAGGACTGAAGGATTCACTTTCTGGATTGTTTACACTACCATGATGTGGGTGAAACTGTCTAAGCGGTTTAGTTTCGAACACTCAGTTGTTGTGACCACAAATTGTGGTGTACAAGAAAACGCTTTCGCTTGACCATGATATTAAGGGTGAGTGAGTACTTCGATAACTTCAGAGGTTCTATACAAACTGCATGGTCTTAGATTGATGAAGTTTCGAATATCGAGTGTCTAAGTATTTGCCGCAGTTTACAGATGATTAAGCATGAATACTGAGTGGTAGATACTTGTATTAAGGGCTGATTCCTACGATGTGTTATGAAGAGGTTCCCTTCCAAATACGTTAGGTAATAACATTTCTGAATAACAGCCAAATCTTAACTGTTATGATTATTTGAGGGGCTCGTGGCTAAGTGATAACTACGCTAATCAACCGATCTGCAAGTTTAAGCTACGCTAACCGCGGTCAGTATGTTGATGAGTGACCATTCTTAATAAATCGGGACCCCTCCGTTCTTCTGAGAGCACGAAAAGCCTTTTCTATGAAATTCTCAGCAGCTGGGAGTTTGGATTGATGTGCGGAAGATAGGCTTCTTCCCTTTTACATGGGACCTAAACATACCGGAGAACTACGGGTATATATTGCTTCATTTCTGGCTAACCTTTCGGGGAATATAGGCGACATGGTATGTATGTAATATTTACTTATAACGATTTTGAGTTAATTAACGTTGTAATTTGGCTAATTAACTCAATATCGTTATAAATTACAGCCTTTATGTTATTCTGATGTATAAATAATAATATTGTAAAGTTTCATCAAAATCCGTTCAGTAGTTTTAGCGTGAAAGAGTAACAAACGTCCATCCATCCATCCTCACAAACTTTCACATTTAAAATATTAGTAGGAAGTAGGATGTATTCAACAAAGAAAAGCTTAAGATTAATCTCTTTTTGTCACCACTGAAAAAAAAACGTAGTAACGAATAATAATGTTTATAAAAACCGCTTTAATGTTAATGTTAGCATCTAATTTTATTTATTCTGCTTTTTGTGTAATATTATTTTCCGAGATGGATTAATTTTGAAAATTTCATTACGTTTTATGAGTTTCATGTTTGCGGCTCCACTCCTCAATTTCCTTTTGCGTCGTTTATTCTTCATTTGCCGTAAAACAAAAACCTATATAATTCCTCTTTCTTGTCATTTTGATATCTCATAAACATTATTATAAACTTATGATCCGTAATCTCGGATGTTGAGCCGTTATGAAAAAGGTTTCTTGGAACCTGATATTGTTGAGCTGAGAAAATTCTGTTATAATGAAACAGATGTTAATAATGATCACTTTGGAACGTAATTACTTTGTATACCTACGTATTTATTATATTTATTGTATACCTACTTAAATGGCTCAGGATATAGGGTATTGGCCAGAAATTGGGTTGCGGAGGTCTGATGGCAGCCGCTTCGTGTAAAATACTGGTAGCCTGTACCCCAACATAGTTGGAAAAAGGCTCGGTAAATGTTAAAAAGAATTACCTTTACCTATATAAAAAATCTGCATACTTAAATTTGGAAATAAGAAATCAATTAGATATTAAGAAAATCTTGCTAACAAAAACATTCCATCTAAAAATAGATATTAATTTTCACAATAAAAGTCGTAAAACACCTAAATTACTGTAGAAAAACTTGAATGGATAAATTTTGGAAGAATGAATAGACAAAACAAACTGAAATCATATTACCAAAGACTTGGGATGTGGGCGGAGAGACAGTCACTAAAATAATTAGATAACTAGTAGATAAATTGCCATCTTGGAAAACTGTCAGCATCGTAAGAAGTATTTATATAAAAACTTTTTCTTTCTTCCTGGATAATTTGTCGACAGGACTTCGCTCCAATTGTTTAATTAAAGTCGAGAGAAAAAAATCGTATCATTTATTATGATTGTATATGTATCATGTAATATACGACGTCTGTGGTCTAGTAGTTCTGATCACGGGGTCATGGATTCGATTCCCACAGGACACAAATATTTATATGATGACAAGTTAATAGTATATATGTATAACTTTAGTTAATCTTCCGCAATTCTAACCTTCTCTGCTTTGCTGATGATATGAAGATTTATTCTACCGTATCATCGGTTGAAGGATGTGGAGGCTCTCCAATCTTTATCTACTTATCACGGCTTGATGACTACTGTCTAATTAATAAACTAGATCTTAACCCCTCTAAGTGCTCAGTGGTCACCTTTAGTAGGAAACGCTGTCCACTCTCAGCATCCTACGAGCTTAAGGGTCAAATACTACCAAGATGTGAGGGGGTGCGAGACCTTGGTGTTTATCATGACTCGAAACTTCTATTCGATTCCCATATTGAGCAAATAGTCGCGAAAGCATCAAGGGCTCTGGGTTTTGTAATGAGAATATCCAGGGGCTTTAAAAAAGGTAAAACTTTTAAAATTCTTTATTGTGCATTTGTAAGAAGCCACCTGGAGTATGCCTCTCAAATTTGGAACCCATGTTACTATAAATATATTGACCGCCTAGAGAGTATTCAAAAACGTTTTATAAGATTTTTGTGTTATCGCCTAAGAATACCATATAGTTCAGATAACTACATAAATCAATGCAAAAAGTTCCACATTCAGCCATTAACAAATCTACGCCGGTTAGCAGACTGTTCATTTTTGTTTAAGTTATTATCCAATGAGATTGATTGCCCTAATCTTTTGCACAAACTAAATTTCACTGTTCCCCAAAGATCGGTAAGGTTCAAACCACCTATATCTGTCCCACTTTCATCCTCTAACTATAGGCAAAACTCATATATAGTGCGAGCGAGCAGAGACTTTAATAAATTATGCAAAGAGTACTCTTTTGATCCATTTAATACCAGTAGTGGCATAGCTCGCAGACAGCTGAACCTTGATTTCTTTAAATATAGCTAACTGTCCTAATTATAATGTGTCTACATAATATATTGTTATACTTTATATGTATTAGTTAAGTTTAATTTTATAAGATCGCCCGAATAGCTGTAAGTGTTTTTCTATAACTATTCGTGAAAACCTATAATTGGCTTAATGTTTCCTAACCTAATTATTATTATTATTTTTGTATAGCTGTTGGTTTTCCAAAATAAATAAATAATAGTACGTATTTACAAAAAAAAGTAAATACCTAAGTTATTATATCCAATGTCTAGTGCCCAAAATACAAGCTCTGCTTAGAAATGTATAAACTACATATTGTTGACCCTTTAATTTTAAAGTAGGTACATATTATTTGAAAAGTTTCAGTAAAAGAAACTCTAGAAATTGAAGTTCTAGTTGAACTGGGAAAGTTCGTATTGTCTTAGTCAAAGCTATAACAATTCAGATAAAAAAATCTTAAAAATAGATTTCAGTATTTATTAGTTCTAAAAATTTATGAGGCTAAGACTGCCTAGTCTAATGAAAACGTAAATGCGACTGCTACCTTAGAGATCCTTGGTTCGGATCCCAAATCAAAGGTGGTGTTATTGAGATTTTCCATGAAATTCTCGCTAGCAGTTCAGAGTTTGGATTTGCGCCCAGTAGTTTAATCGGCTCGCCCCCAATTACATGGAACCTAAACATACAGGCGAATTGTGAATATAGATAATTAAGTGCACCTCTGCCTAACCCTTCGGGGAATACAGGCGTGATGGATACACACAGTACATAAACACAAATGACTATACTAGTCGTACATTATATAACCAAATATAATTGCGTTCCGGCTTTATATGCAAAATAAAATAATAACGCCATCATCTTCATCATCAACCCATATACTGTCCCACTGCTGGGCACGGGTCTCCTCTCATATTGAGAGGGATTAGGCTATAGTCCACCTGGTGCGAGTTGGCAGACTTCACAAACCGTCGAGAAAAATCTCTAAGGTATGCAGGTTTCCTCACGATGTTTTTCCTTCACCATTTAAGCGAGTGACAATTAATTATTAATATGCACATGATTTCGAAAAGTCAGAGGTGCGTGCCTTGGGTTCGAACTCGAGACCTTCGACTTGGCAGTCCAATGGTCATACCACTAGGCTATCACTGCTATATAATAACATTGTAATATATTTTTATAATGACGGTTATTATAATATGCATGCACCAGCAATGGAACAGTAGGTACAGGTTGTCATGGTTGTGGGGAATTTTACGGATCCCATGGCCATGACTATAAGGCAAGATACCATAGAATACAATATAATATTATTCTATTCTATTCTAACTTAACTAAATATATAAATCAGAGATAGAACGAATCGTAATTAACAAACCCTTGAACAATTCGAATCCGTGTAAACAGCGTTTTATCTAAGAGCTTTGAGTGCTCCTTACTTATTTTCTCCTACACTTAGCTAAGGCATTATTGCCTAGTATCACATTATAAACGATAACCACAATTCTGAAACTAACAGGACAGTCTTGAAAATACTTTAAAAAATAATATTAACAGTTTATAAATGGTCATATTATTATAAATAATTATTGAAATAATATACTTGTCTGGTATATCAGACATACAGATATTATTATTTATTTATTTATACTACTTAGTATTGTAAATCTTTCAATACCTTAACCAGTTTGATTTTGTCCCTTTTGCCTTAATCTTAATCATCGTTCACCAGGTTGGCAGTGTATATCGGACTCATACCGACTTTAAACCACACTTTACGTCTTTTGCCTTAAGGTTAGTGACTTTAGGACTCTGTGAATACTTGCAAGACAACACTCATGGCTAGCCTGAGATTTCTTATTTCTAACATAATGTAATATAACGTATTCCTGTTGATATCATACGCCTGTATTCCCCGAAGGATTAAAAAGAGGTATACCAATATACATCCACAGTTCGCTGGTATGTTTAGGTCCCATTTAATAGGGGCGAGACTATTGCCATCATCCAAAATAAAATTAACAAATACAAACTCCGAATTACTATAACTGAGAATATCATAGAAAAACCAAATAACCTGAGAATCGAACTAAGACCGTAGCGTAGCAGTCGCGCTTAGAAATACTAGACTAACGAGGAAGTTATTAGCTTAGTCAGTGATTATGTCTAAATTCAATTATTTTTAATGTGTTATCATCATCATCATCCTCAAGGATGATGTAGCAGGATCTCAAGATCCTGCTACATTTAGCTTGGGTCGGCGCGTCATCTCATATTTTCTTTGGGAAATTTGAATTTTGTTAATGTTTAATAACCATTAAATTGTTAAATGTTAAGTATTTAAGTAGGTACCTATTAATTAAGTTTGGACATCTGTAGACAAATATATGTATATTTTTTCTTTCTTTTTATATAACTTAAAAGTCTCTATATTATAAGAAAATCATGGCCACCCTACACGTACGTGTCTAATGGACGGGGTTGAAGTAAAGGATATACCTGCATTACTAGACTCGTTAGTTGACGGGTACCGCGAGTGCATTCCACTAACACCTAGGATCTGTTTCAGTTATCTACCCTCCCAGAGCAGCTTGTTACAAGCAATCTGTGAGAGTGTAGATATAGTTAATAAACTATGCACACAACATAATAATGTAGGTACGTCGGTACATCTGTTTCTGGTTGTTCAGCGTGAATAATTAATATTGAATAACGTTAATTACTATTGAATAACAAAATAAACAGTATTCGATTTTAATTGATAAAAGAAATTCAAGTTTGTCCTAGAAATACAACTGTTCAAAGCTTATTTATTTACCTTCACTAAAGCCTACTACATCTATAAGTACAGAGGCCAGCACATCAAGCAGCCCCAATCTGACAAATTAATTTGATAGATTTTCAACTTTAATAGAAAGAAGAAATAAGGTCCATGTTCAATCGGAAAAAAAATCAGTTTTTGCTGCCTGTCCCTGTACGTTGTGTTGCCCTCTGTACGCTGAGATCTTTTACAAACTATTTAATGGATTTTGATAAGATTTTCACTATCATTTAGATTATTCCTTCCAGAAGGTTTATGTTTACTTACATGTTATTAGTACATTGCACCTAGGACAGGTCGCTAGTGATCCCATGGCCATGACTGTAGGGCAATTGAAGGCGAGTGCGGTTTTTAGTCGGTAGGAGTCCGACATACCCTGTTCCGGGTGGTGGAGGATCCATGAGGATTTTCCGTACCATAAAAAAAAGGTCATTAGTGATCATTAATTATGATCCTTAACTTACCTAAGTAACGAAGCCAGTAAGTACAATCTTCCCTAAACGGCATAGAAAAAATACTAAGAAAATATTGCATAATATCTAAAATTTATAAAAGAAAGAAAATTTACAAATCCTTAATTTTCTCGCAACTAACCATTCTGGCCCTTGCCAACTCTTGGTGCGACACCTTGCCGGTACTTAGTCAAAACTACTTTTGTCTGATTTTCGCAGCCAAAAATTAGTGTTAACTGATTATGAGTTCAGAATGTAACATAATAATTATAAGGTCCTATAGAGAGTAATTGTAAAAATTATAAGCAGTAGGGTCCATTTAATTGCTTCTCCGTGATTATAGTTGGTGTCAGTGTACCGATATTTTTACTGCAACACCAACTCTTCGGCGCTCTCTAGTAACTCAGCTAGGAAGAAATTCCCGGCAATCGGGTTGCCTAGATTGTATTGCTCCGCGAATTTAGCAATGGCGAAATTCGTACGAGGGCCTAAGCTCAACCTGAAAAAGAAGATTTTTGGTCAATATTGGGTTTATTTTTTTATATATATAATTATATATTATTTTTATATATTTTGGGTCTGCTCTATAACTGTCTCGTTAGTTTAGTTGTCCTAAGCGTCCTTGGTCCTTGGTTATGAGGATTTTCTATGAAATTACCAGTAGTAGCTCGGAGTTTGGATTTGTGCTCGGTAATAACAAAATGCTCGCCGTCTATTATACGGGACTATCCCAAGGACTGTTTATCAGGCTTTTTTGACAGCTCAGCGTGTTGTTCCAGGACGAAAACGATCTCGATTAAAAATGGTCACTCTGGATTAGTGAACATTACTAAACAGATCACAACAATCGGTGATCCTAAAGCTGTGTATCATCATTGCGAGGCTGCCTTGTGATGCGGAGATGCCTTGCAATGGCACAACGTGGAGACGTGTTTGCCTCGTGAGCCCTTTTTGCAGGGCGCTAGCGTACTTTGGGGGCAGCTTCATAATTTCGATATCCGGCTTTAAAAAATAAACAACTTACTCGTCAATAGTCAATTTACTGGGCTGCAGGTATACCAAAAATGTATATCTGTGCCGACCGGCGCCTGGTGTAGGTGTGGGGCTCAGGTACTCAGAGAGGGTCTCCCCTGCATTGATTTCGTCTCCTGGAATGTTTACGACCAACCAATGGCGCAACTCACGCGCTATAGGCAATTCAGGGGAAGGCACGTCTGGGTCTGAAAATTTGTTATTGTGTATTTAAGCCTTAATTAACAATAACGGAATTTACATGAGAAGTAATAACTGCCTCATAAGTTAAGAAACTGCCTTGTAAAACAAGAAACTGCTCTTATGTCAAGAAACTTCCTTATAAGTCAAGAAATTTCTTCAGAAACCGCCTTGTAAGACAAGAAACTGACTCATATGTCAAAAAACTTCCTCATAATTTAAGTAACTGACTCGTAAGACATGAAACTTCCTCATAGGGTAAGAAACTGCCATGTAAGACAAGAAAATGCCTCACAGGACAAGAAAATAACTCATAAGTCAAGAAACTAACTCATAAGTCAATAAACTAACTCATAAGTCAAGAAACTAACTCATAAGTCAAGAAACTAACTCATAAGTCAAGAAACTAACTCATAAGTCAAGTAACTAACTCATAAGTCAAGAAACTAACTCATAAGTCAAGAAACTAACTCATAAGTCAAGAAACTAACTCATAAGTCAAGAAACTAACTCATAAGTCAAGAAACTAACTCATAAGTCAAGAAACTAACTCATAAGTCAAGATACTAACTCATAAGTCAAGAAACTAACTCATAAGTCAAGAAACTAACTCATAAGTCAAGAAACTAACTCATAAGTCAAGATACTAACTCATAAGTCAAGAAACTAACTCATAAGTCAAGAAACTAACTCATAAGTCAAGATACTAACTCATAAGTCAAGAAACTAACTCATAAGTCAAGTAACTAACTCATAAGTCAATAAACTGCCTCATTGGTCTAGTTTACGGCTTACCCAAGATCGCAAGCTCAGCGCTTGTGATCTTGGGTGTCCTGGATTCCGGGATTCCTGGGTCGATCAAAAAAACTCGGGTTATTGGGTTATGCCGTTAGAAAATTATCATTATCACTAGAAGCACGGATTTGGATTTGTTCACATTAATGGCAATAGGCTAGAAACATACCGGCCGACTATGAGTATATAAGTATACTCTTGTGTGTCTCTGACGACCTCTGTGGTCTAGCGGTTCGAGTGCCGGACTGCTGATCAAGGGGTCGTGGGTTCGATTCCCACAGGACACAAATATTTGTGTGGATAAAACATGAGTATTTGTGTTTGTCTGGGTGTTTCCTATGTATTATGAGTATGTATTTACAAAAAAAAAGTATATATGTATTATATCCATTGTCTAGTAGGTACCCATAGTACAAGCTCTGCTTAGTTTGGGACTAGATGGTGTTGTGTAAAATGTCCCAAAAATATTATTATATATTATTATACTTGTACCTAACCGTTCGGGTATAAAAGCGTGATAGGCGTATGTTTTATGTTACTTACCAACCATGGCCAGAGTGTACCACTGGTCAGCGGCGGCATTCCACGTCGCAGAAGGCTTAAGAGGAACATCGGCTACGTTTAGCTCATTACCTAGATTTACTATCGCACCGCTGGGATACTCCACCTGTAATGACTCGAATGTAATTTTTACTGTTATATTAATTAATTATTACTAACCTAACCTAAACGTACCGGCGAACTGTGAGTGTATATACCCCAATATTCCCAGGTGACTGGGATTGGGTTTGTGTATGTAATACTAAAAAAGCAGCATTAGGCTAGTGATATGACCATTCGACTGCCAAGTCAATGGTCTCGAGTTCGAATCCAAGGTACGAACCTCTGCCTATTCGAGTTTATGTGCATACAAATATTATTGATCACTCACTTGAACGGTGAAGAGGGGAATGCATGAGAGATTTTCTTGATGTCGTATGATGCCAACCCGCTTTATGACAGCGTGGTGGATTAATCTCTCTCATACTGAGAGGAGACCCGTGCCTAGCAGTGGGACAGTATATGGGTTGATAATGATGATGGAGTACTCAGTAGCAAGTTGAAGTTAGGAATTGATTCCCAGGTCGAGCAAAGTGTTACTATGGTTGATATTATCTATGGAATTCTCAGTAGCAGCTTGGAGTTTGGATTTGTGCTTATAAATGATAATGATAAATGATATTTATTTCTGTAAATAGATCTTTTAAAGACACTTTTAAAAGTCAATATTTTACATATTTTTTTTAATAGAATAGTAATAAATATGTGTCTTACAATGTAGGCTTGCAATAAGCTGGCCACCTATTACATACCAGCGAACTGTGGGTATACTGTGGGGGTACATTAGTACACCCTGCCTAACCCGTCGGGGAATACAGACGTGGTGGTGTTATGTTCATTAAAAAGCTGGGAACCTCCAGAGGGTCGTAATCATTGGTTATCTATTGTGTCAAAATTGTTTCCGATGAAGTTGGCCCCGCTGTAGATAGGTTGTTTTTTTTTGGATCACAAAGTTGCTGGCGAAAAGTAGTAAATATTAAAAATGTTTTAATTGGAAGGTACTTACACAAACTAATGCTGACGGTGCAACTGGCACAACATCAGGCTCGATTTCATATAATCTGAAGCTCTCCGCTACATTAGATGAGTCTTGTGCAAAAACACTCAAATTAACCAAAGAACGATTTGCTATCAATAAAACTATCGCAAATCTTAATACACGTGCCATTATACACAATGCAGTTGCTTTTTAATTAGTCTATTAACAGTAACAGTCACGCGGTATAGATATGAAGCAACTAAGTCGTGAATTGGTTTTGAAACGTACCTACCTACCTATAACTTGCCGTCAGCCACTTCATAAGGGGACACAATATAAGTAGATCTTGTAAAATCTAATCAAATGAGCACTTTTTAAAATAAAATGATGTTTTTTTATATTTAATCTTTAAATATTAATTATTGCGTTTATATTAATTGATCTACGGATAAATTAGAAATGTACTGCATTCAAGGTAACATGGTAATCATGTGGTCATCACTCAATTAATATTTAACCTCAACTAAGAAGTGTTCACGCTGTTACATATAACTATATGACTGTCCTACAATTTAGTTTATTATTGGTAATTAAGAAGTAATTTTAATTAATTCACGTCGAAACATAATCACACAGTCACAGTTTTTCATGTTATTCGTTTGCATGCAATTACTACTGTTTGTGATTGTTAAAATGATTACTGTTTATTTTTATTTTACTGCACTATGTTATGAAATAAAAAGTATTTTTATTTTATTAATATTTAATTTTGTTATACAAAAATAATTATATTCATCCTCTTTTTTGGTTACTGTTTTTTTTATTATTTGTAGTTCTTATTACCCGACTTTACGCAAAGGAGCCGTTTTAAAAACGATCTACACAACTTAGATCTCAGTTAAACTGAGGTGTCAGTTTAGGTTACTTGTTATTATCAATAGTGGTTTTACATTTACATAATTACTCCTCCATTGTTATCACTCTAGTCTTAATAATCTTTTAGAAATCTTGTTTAATCGTAATTAGGATATACGTAATTATATAAAGGATGGTCAACACGATTGACCTGATTATGGTCTTCATTTTAAAACATGCAAACTTACAGTTGCAGTACTTAACAAGTACCAGATATCACTTTTTCCAAAAATTATTATAATAACATTTAACCAGTCCATCCTCAGTTCTAGCTTTGTAAAAACTACACTGACAGTGCAGAATGATGCACATAATACAATATACCTTATAACAAGTAAATTATTATTATATATTTAAGTATTATATCCATTGTCTAGTATCTATAGTACAAGCTCTGCTTAGTTTGGGACTAGATCGTGCTGTGTAAAATTGTCCAATAATATTTTATATAAGCTTTAAAATTAATTTCAAACTAAAACTGTCATGCATGTGTCATGTAAATGGATTTGGATGATATTTCGCAGATAGTCAAACCGTTTCTAGTTTTCCCAACTATGTTGGGGTTCCAGTTTAACGAGATGCTTTCAGGCTTTTTGGTCTATGTACGGTCAGCAATGAAACTTGCTGAACACAGCTAAATTTTGAAAACATGACAGCTCCAAAACTTGTCAAGAGGTTTTTTTTCTATTAAGGTAACCTAAATATTGAATGGTCATCTATGCAATTACTTCGCATCACCATCACAGTTCAGTGACTTTATAATATACTTATTAAAAATCGCATTGAAGATTGCATCATGTACAGCGACTTTCGTTACTGACTGTACCACTAATGATTGTCATACGTGTTAGTATGACAACCGGGGTCGACGGTATTACGTGCTCTCCGAGGCACGGAGGGGTCTCGAAGTGTTTAGAATGATTGCAGCTAGCACAGCTTAACCTTGATCGGTTGATCAACGTAGGTATTACTTAGCTACGGATTAACACATAGGATAAATATATTGATTCTGACACACGCGAATATTATATACTGAAATAAAACTACTTTTTACGGATTTTATCGCGTTATATTGATATTATTAATCCCGACGTTTCGGACCCTTTACAGCGTCCATGGTCACGGGTAGACCAGTCTACCATGATCACGGGTAGACGGAGTCGGGATTAAAAATATCAATATAACGCAATAAAATCCGTAAAAAGTAGTTTAATTTCAACATAGGATAAGTTTTATTTTGGTTAATTCCACGCAGACGAGAATATTATTATTAATAAGATGAACCTTTCAGCGAAAATATTAATTAATGAAACCAGTTATTACCTATACTAATATAATCCAAGCTTTGCATACCATTAATCGATTAGAATATTAGTTGTGTGTTAAACACTCGATCTCTGTTGAAGAGCGTTCAGGTAGCTTCGTATCGTGTTTCAATCCAATTGGCACATAGTTTCTGCTTAGAATTAATACGTCATTGACAATTGGTACTGATTACGTAATCTGATGATATTAGAGGTGTGAGGGAGAATGTGGGAGGTGTGAGGGAGATTGTGGGAGGTGTGAGGGAGATTGTGGGAGGTGTGAGGGAGATTGTGGGAGGTGTGAGGGAGATTGTGGGAGGTGTGAGGGAGATTGTGGGAGGTGTGAGGGAGATTGTGAGAGGTGTGAGGGAGATTATGGGAGGTGACCCGTACCCAGCAGTGGCTGGGCACGGGTCACCTCCCGCAAATTGAGAGGGATTAGGCTATAGTCTACCATGCGGGCCTAGTGCGGGTTGGCAGATTTCACACGCCGTAGAGAAAATCTCTAAGGCATGCAGGTTTTCCTCACAATATTAGGCTTCACCGTTTATGCGAGTGATAATTCATTATTAATACGCACATGATTTCGAAAAGCCAGAGGTGCATGCCTTGGATTCGAACTCGAGACCTTCGACCTGGCAGTCCAATGGTCATACCACAAGGCTCACACAAACAAGAGCACTAAGCAATAATGTGCTAACATTATTGCTTTCCTAACTATCGACCTCTCAGAAAAAACACCGAAACAGACCCGGAAAATCATAGTCACTTTTAAAGTCCTCACATAGGATATTAGCAAACATGTGAGTGTTACAATATAGGGCAATGTCTGAAATGGCCTTTTGAAAAAAGGGCCATAGCGATATTGTGATCGCCACTCGTTGAGTTAGAGTTCACCGATAAATTCTGCGGCTACTATAAAGTGCAGGATTTGTTTAGGGGTAAGCTCCATTATTTCGTCCGGGCTTAAGATGTGTTTCCCGTATACTTGCTTGTCATTCTATTAAAATAAAAAAGGTACTACGAAAGTGTAGAGCTATAATCACCAATCAAACATTAATTTATTTAATTAATGATTAATTATTAGCGTCAATCCATTAGAAAATGGAGCATTTAGTATTTGCTTTATGAAGCAAGCATTTTAGTTTTTTAAAAGTCGTGAAGACATGTGAGATATCGTAGGTTCAAACTGGATTAACTTCATTAAAGGGCATTTAATCTTTAACCTATCAAGTATCAAAATTTCAAACACAATAGAAAAACCATTATTCTAATCATTATATTACGTTATACACAGAAACAAAAAAAGGTTATTCCAAAACACTCATAAGCTAACAGAGAGCTGAAGTGTGTATAATCAATCGGTTGATATTATTTCATAACAGAACAATAAGTATAGCTTTTAACAGGCCAACCCGGACAACGCAATGAAACCTTCCAAAACTACTAACCTCGCTTTTATTTCGTGCTTCCAAATACAAACTGTAAGAACGTCATAATCAAATAAACCTCTTTATTAGCAACATAGCCAAAGACATAGTCTGGAGAAAGTAAGCAAGAAAAAAACCCTTGTCAGAATTTTATTTGGTTCATTAAATAAAGGTGAAGCCAGATGAACTCCGAAATGAAATACAGCGGCCGCATAGTAACCGATTCTAATTTTCCACGCGAATTAATTCCGAAGTTGCCTTCTCAGAATGTCAATTGATGGACATATTTTTTAATTTTAGATATTGATTAAGGTTTTTTGATGCGTAATTAAGTACTGTCTTTTGGGGTTGAAAGTTTTATTTAGAATTAAGAAACGTTAAGATTAATAAGCATCCTTGACCCTATACAGGGTCTAAATAATTATTTTTCTATTGTGAAGTGTTTCACTGTCTCTATCCGTCAAACGTGAGTGGTGAAACAACGTGCACGCACGGTGAAACAGCACTAGTTTTGCAATATTTCCCTGAATTTATTTCTTCTTTCGGAGATTCTGATTACTCTTACGATATCGTTATTACGTAGATAATCTTTTCAATATTATGATATTAGATATATTATCTAGGCTTACAGTGATTCCAAATGATATTGAATTGATACATTCTCTTGAAAAACTAGCATAAAGTTGGGTCCATTTTGATCGAAAATTACAATTTTTTGTGTCCATGTGTGCATTGTGCACTAAGCCCATTTTTTATAAAATATAAACGAAGTGTATATACCATAGGTATGACTATCAGTGACTAGATTCTGCCAGAAAATTTTAATTAAAAGGTGTTTTAAAAGTTTTAATTATGAAATGTCAGCGTTCTGGGTTTTGGAGCGTAGTACGCAATTTTTCATGCGGTCTACTAATTTGACTCCCATCATACTGCGCTCCATGGCTCGCTGGCAAACCCCAAGTGCGGGCTTCTGATGTTTTGTCAAATACCAGGTCTGTGCGCCGTAGGTGAGGATGGGGAGAATACATACCTCCATGAGTTTCCTTTTGAGAGCGATGGGCAGGTTGCCTTTCAACTGTGAGATCTTATATGGACTATTTTCCATGCCTTTCATGGCGTTTTCGGTGTGTATTGCAACTTCTTGAGTTACAAACAACACAGGGTATCCTAGTGTGGGGATCAGTGATATTTAAATATGTGTAAACCTGTATTTTTTGCTCAATAAAGTTTATTATGTAAAGTTTATTATGTTTATGTAAACTAAAGCAACCTACTCGTTTCTACTCTTCTTCTTATTCTTTATTTACTCTATGTGAAGATAAAAATGTTAAGTAGATAAATAACATTGTAATTGATTGCTGTCAAATGACCCAATATAAATGTCTGTTTCTTTATCAAATAAATTTAACCAAAAAAAGAAAGGCATAGAAAAAATATTTACGCGAAATTAGTTCTTAAATTCGCTAGCTATTCCAACTTTTTACAACCTACCTTTTTGTAAAGCCCAAGTAAATTGGATCGTCCAGAAAATACGGTTTAGTTTACTGTATTGACATTCTATTCATTGCAAACATAAAACGGTAAGAGAGCTTGAACGCTATTTATCTTAAGCTGTTAATACAGAAACCTTATTTGAACAGCTTCAAAGAGACCAGTCTGAACGAGGTAAGTTTGTACTCACTCTGATCACTTGGAGAAGAAGCAATTTGAAGTCTCACTTAAACTGTCTACTGAAGTGCCCCTGATTAAGTACTAAAAAGCAAACTATAATGAGAGTCGTGATATCTGGGTGAAATTTAGTGGATCCAATTTAGAGTTAAGTATAGCTGAGAAGTTTTGAAATCAGTTTAAACGTTAACGATTCTTCAGCAGAATTACGTACTTAAATAGATTTTTTATTACGGGTACGTATTTCATTCAAAGCCCGTAAAGTCATCGATCCTGGTTGTCATACAAACACCGGACAACCTTTAGTGGTAGTCAGAAGCCCGAAAAGCCTGACAACCAATCTACCCTCAGGATATTGGTATTGCCCTAAATTGGGTTGTGGAGATCTGATGGATATAGCAAATGTCAGTCGAACCGCTGGCGACGCCCTAGATAGACTTACACCGACCTTATCATTGAGGTTCTTCAAAAAAGTCTGGTGTGTAATACTTGCAACCGGTGTGTGTGTATGACAAGATGTATGAATGTGGACGAAGCGGAGGAAGTATTCAAGAATTATAGCAAGGCGCGTATACATACACTGTATGTATGTGTATATATGTTGTCTCATGGCAGTTGCTTCGTGTAAAATACTGATATTAAGTCGCATCTGGAAGCCGAGCCTCGGGCTCGGAGGTTAATGTGTATCATACAAAACTATACCTATTTTACGATTAAGTTAGACGCATATTTGCGTATCATGTCGTGAAGTGCTTCGTATTTTTTCGACACTTCACAATAGTATTGTCTCTAGCTAAATGTATGAACCCAATTGATTCCTCGTCGTACTACGACACGCTGTTAATAGTAGGTAGGTACCTCTATTTATATTTGCTCGTGTCTAGCTACGGCTAGCGAGAAAAGCGAATAATTACATATGAATTGAAAGCACTAGAGAGGTTAATTAGTTCGTTTATTGCTATAGCTAAGCTTATTGCTCTGGGCCATGTAACTGTATTTTATTTGTTGAACAAATTTGTGTTTTAAATATATGAGGACAGGTGTTATTTTCATTATTACTCGATCAATCTCCTATACTCCTGATAAAGTAGGTACCAATAATATACTTCTTCTATCGTATTAGCGAGTTTATATTTTTCTTGCTTAGAAATTTCGTTACGAAGGTTTGATTGCACTCGTTAAGTGTAAAAACACTGATATTCACACATTGACAGAACATTATATTAGTAATTATCTACTATTTTCGTTTTGACATTTTGGTGAACGCTCTCTAGGTCCGATTTGTTATAAACATAAATAATTGTTTGACATTGAAATAAAACACCTACACACTACTTTTTACGGATTTTTTCGCGTTATACCTATTGATATTATTAATCCCGACGTTTCGAACCCCTTACAGCGTCCATGGTCACAGTCCACCCGGAATTAATAAGATCAATATAACGCGATAAAATCCGTAAAAAGTAGTTTTATTTCAATGTATAATATTCGCATAAAAAATAAATGTCAGAAATCAAATTGTTTGATATAAAATAATATACAAATAGTCTCTGTTCTTCTTATCCCATAAATGTTGCATGCCTCAATTGGTAGAACATAATGAACTACGCATTCACTTAACATCTTGCAATGTACCTAATTGTAACCTTTGTTCAGTAATAAAGATTTGATTTGATACAGCTGCTACTGGTTAGGCTGAAAGTGAACCAAAACATAGTTAGCTCGCTAAGTTTTATTATTAATTTTCCAGCACAGACTCTCTTATATTTATTAAGTTTACGGAACTCCCTATCTCCGGCGCGATGTAAAAGAAAAACTTTGGAATGCGGGTGCCACAACGTACACACATTGTCTTTGTTCTAATACTCGTACTCCTACGTCGTGTATGGGATTGGTGTTCATTGTATTTGCAAGATGTGTTGTTTTACAACATGGTTTTAATTTTGTGGCTGAGTATTACATAAGATTCAAGACTGTTATAAATATGACATACATAGCTTCTAGTTTTTGATTCTTTTATAATCTGTTTTGTAAAAATCAAATTCGTTTATTTTTCTTAGATTTCATAAATTTATTATTAAGTTTTTAAGTTTTTTTAGCGCTAGTTTATGGCCCACCTGATGGTATGCAATTACCGTATCACTTGCGCGCTAAAACGAAAGAGGAATAGTTTGATTGGCAGTAGGTATAAGTGTCGAAGTACCCCACCACACACTATGCCCAATATTATAAAAAAATAAAAATATATAGCACCGTTTATAGCACACTAGCTGTTTCCGCAATATCACTCTCATTCCAAATGGCTTTTTGAGACAAAAGGTAACCTATGTCCTTCTCCAAGGTATAATCTATCTCTGTACCAAATTTCATCAAAATAGGTTTAGCGATTTACGCGATAAAAGCGTAACAGAGCGTAAATGCGAAATTAAGCATTTTTAATGTTAGTAGGGATTGTACCTATTTTCTAGTATCCATAGTACATTTTTTTTTTTTTTTAATCTTTATTTTAAGGGACTTTTGAACACAGTTCACGTCAGCCCCATCATAAACTAATCTTAAGTTTACAAACGAAAAATACTAAAATTAATTAACCAAAATCAGTATCTTAAATATTAACTAATGTGTAAATTAGTTTAGCCTCACGGGACATAGGCCGAGACAGAAAATGGTAAAATATGCCTAAGTCTAACCTATTTAAATTTAATTCTTGAATAATTCTACTTTTCTCAGATTCGTTCCTGACACACTCCATCAAAAGATGTTGCACATCCTCTCTTTTATCGCAAACCTCACAATTGGGCGAACTTACTTTTTTCATAAGATACGCAAAAGCTCTCAGTGGCATGTGCCCGGAACGAACCCGATGAGCAGTTACAACAGTACCTCGGCTAATGGCATTGCTATCAAACCATGGAATACGAAGAGGCTCGTTTTGTATTATCTTGTACCAAACACCTTTTAGTTTAGATTGCTCATTGAAGTAATCTTCATTTATCATAACAATAATTTTTAAATTTTCGTAGTATTTCCGAATAAATGGGGAAAATATAAATCTCAAAACCCGAAACTGCCCCAATTTTCGCTAACCTATCTGCCTCCTCGTTTCCTCGCAGGCCAATATGTGACGGGATCCACTGCAATACTATGTTGGTGCTATTCAAAAGATGTGAGTGTATTTTTCTCAACACATCATAGGCAATCGGTACACCTCTGTGCCCAGAGGCGCATCGTGCCAGATGCTGAAGAGCACTTTTACTGTCAGTAAAAATTACTAATTTTGTAACATATGATAACGTTTCAACGTAGGACAACGCTTTTGAAATTGCTAACATTTCTGCCGTCATAATAGATACCGGTGAAACTATTTTAAAACACTCACCTCCCCCAGCAGCAGCATCATAGTAGGCAGCTCCTATCTCTGTACTTTTTGATCCATCTGTATATATTTTATACCATTGACCATATTTATCATTTAATTCTAATAAAATATCATTTTTTAACAAATTCAATTCGTAACACTTTTTAGGTTCTATAACACTTTTTAAATCAACTTTAATAACATTATTAATTGTAATGTAACTACACCAAATATTTAACTTATACATATCTAAAGGGCAAGTCGAATATATTTTTTCTTCTTTAATACTATTATAGGTAGTCATTAACAACGGTTTCTTCTTATTTATCCAGAATCTATTAGTTGAAAGTGCACATAGCTTATGCAACAAACTACTAGTGACATCATTGGTCCAAGATTTAACTTTAGAACAGAACTTAAATGCTAAATACATACGTCGTACACACAATGGAGGCAAACATAATTCACTATGCATTACATGTATAGGAGTCGTTTTAATAAAACCTCCTATAGTTCTCATAGCTTTGTTTTGGACCTTATCTATTTTATGCACTCTTGATTTACTACTATTGTCATACAGAAAACACCCATAATCAATACGACTTCTTATCAAAGCTATGTATAAGCGTCTTAAATGTATGGGATGCACTCCCCACCCAGGCCCAGACAGAACTTTGACGATATTTAACATTTTCTGGCATCTTTCATTTATTTCATTAATATGTCTACCCCACCGGAGTGAGGAATCCAACCACATACCCAAGTATTTGATATTATCGACTCGTTCTAGCGGTACATCATTAACTAATATGTGGACTTGTTGCCTTCTATATCCTCTACTAAATAGACATAATTGAGATTTTGCTGCTGATAGTTCTAAGCCTATGTCGAGTAGTATTCTAATAATAATATTTATAGACGTTTGCATGTAGATAACACTATCATTTAGTTTTTTACAGCTCGTTAATATTGCAAAGTCATCAGCGTATTGACATATTTGTACAATGTTATTATTATTATTTATTGCAATATCCATAGTAACAATATTAAATAGTAATGGTGAGATTGGGTCTCCCTGTGCAAGACCTCGATTAGTCCATCTGACAATGTCATTCTCCAGGCCTAATTCGTCTCTAATAATTAAATGTCTTTCGCACAAGAAGTCCCAAAGGTAGTTGCATATTCTACTTCCAACTTTTAGTTTATCTAATTTTTGCACAACACTGTCAATTAAAACATTATTATAAGCATTCTCAATGTCGAGAAAACATGCTAAAGTTGGGATATTATTAGTAAATGCAATCTTTATACTAGTGACCACTTGAGTAAGAGAATCTAGACATGAGCGTCCTCTTCGAAAACCGGTTGTGCTAGAAGACAAGATCTTATTATGTTCGATGAACCACTCCAACCTTTTATTTAACATCAGGTGAAAAATTTTACATAAGCAAGATATCAATGATATTGGTCTTAACTTGATCTCTGTATTAGACGTACTATTTTGTTTTGGTATTGCAATGATTTTAATGTTGCGCCATTCAATGGGAATATAACTCGAATTAAATATTTCATCATATATACGAAGTAAACACATTTTCGCTACAATAGGGAGATTAAAAATCATAGAATATGTAATGGCATCATCACCAGGAGCTGTATCTTTTTTCTTAATACACGCTTCTAGCTCTTGATAGGTAAAAGCAGATTCTAATAATAAATTATTAGATGTAATTACCGGTTTGGGAGACTGAACTGAATCAGGGGCTGAAGTGCGCAAAAGGTCCTGTTTCCTATCAATTGAAAAGTAATACTTATCTCTTCTGTAGCCCTTAATCCACTTCATTCTGCTCCACATTTCTGAAGAAGATACACTACCATCCACATCTGTACAAAACGTTTGCCAACTTTTTGTTTTAGTTCGACGTATTTTTCCTTGGGCCTTTAAAGTTTTGTCCTCTAGTACAGTTAAGTTTCCAGGAGTGGGATTTCGTCTAAATTGAGCCAGTGCGAGTCTTCTCTCTGCCACAATTTTGGATAGGACTTGATTCCAATAAGGTTTCGGCTTGAAATTCCTTTCAGGGTCATTGCAAATTTTAATTGGAGGGATGATTTTATCTGCTGATTTATTAATAATAGAAACAAAGCTGGTGTACTTTTGTTGCGTAGTCTCAGCACATATAGATAATTCTGTAAACGCATTTTCAATATCCTTAGAGTATGCTAACCAATCAGCTTTCTTAAAATTTCTCTTTTTTATATAATGTGGTACATCCTGATAGTTAATTTTAATTTTTATGATCAGGTGATCACTTCCCAAATTTTCATTAAACACACACCAATTGCAGAGAATTGCAACATCGGCCGAAGTAAAGGTGATATCAGGAGACGTTTGCTGTAGCACATTACTCACAAGTCTTACTCTGGTGGCGTTACCATCATTTATGGGTATATAACCGTATTCTAATGCGGAATCCATGATTTGATTACCTCTTGTATCGTTTTTAGACGACCAATTCGAGTGATGTCCATTAAAATCCCCAGCTATTATAGTTTTTCTTGTGTATAATGAAAATAGTTCATCCCAATCAAATTCTCTGGTTAGTACAGAGGGTGAACAGTAAATAGCAAATATATTTTCTAGGTATTTACAATTAAGGATCTTTACATGTAACATTTCTATGCCAGTATTGTTAATGGTAGTAGGCTTAATTTCGGATTTTATTGAATGATGTACTATTACTGCTACGCCACCATACCTATCGTGTCTATCTCTTCTATAAATACTATATTGTGACATGTTCAACCGACTCCCTTCCTCCAACCATGTTTCACACACTATTGCGATATGTATTTGGTCTTTAATCAAAAGAGCCTCAAATTCTGTCAATTTTGGCCTTAAACTCTGTGAATTCCACTGCAAAACATTAATACAAAAACTCTTTGCTTTATTATTATCCATTAGAGCCACAGAAAAATCGATTAAATAATTCTCCATCTTTTATGATTTCTACTACATATGCACAAATTTCTTCAAAAATCATTTTACAAAAGCATTTCACCTTATCTTCAAAAATCGAATTTGACATAATAATTTCTTTCAATTTTTGTATTAATTTAAAGAATATTATTTTAAGTGTGCTTCTTTTTCTCTCTTCCCCCTTACTTTGAACTTGCTGTTCAAAAACGTTATTTTCATTCCATTCCATATTTAACGAATCTATCTCTTGATCTTTGTTTGTAGCTAACTTTCTGTTTTTCTTTTTCTTTTGTACTGGGTGTCCATTCTGTTCACAAGTCTCTTCAGCCACTAGAATTTCACTTTCTTCATTGTTTATTTCCTGCTCCATACATGTGACCGGTATGTTAGTCTGTAATACATCTCTATAACTTTTAGATCGAAAAGAAGGGGTCTGTTCTGATGTATCTAAAGTATCTTGTTCATACGCGCTGATTTTATATGAAATCTTTTTATTTTTCGATAACAGTTCCAAAGCTTTTCTATAAGAACAAGTTTCTTTACACATAACATTCCGAATCTCTTTTTCTTTCTGGAACATAGGACAGCTTTTGTCAAAGGACATGTGGGGACCATCGCAGTTTAAACATTTAAAAATGTTAGTTTCACAATTAGTGTGATTTTGACCGCATTTAGGACATAGGACTTTTTTCCTCGGGCAATACTTTCTTATATGTCCATACTTCCAACAGCCAGAACATTATGAGACTGGGAAAGTATACGGCTCGACTTTAAACCTGCAACCGTATCCATAAACATACGGTGGTAAAGTCGGCCCCTTAAAACATATCCTTATAGTCTCACTATCAACCCAATTGCCCTCATTACTTAGTCGTTTGAGCCGTAATATAGAAATAATCTCTGTGTCACATTTTAACATATTTTGAAGTTCTTCCATTTCAGTTTCTAAATCAATTTGTTTAACCATTCCATAAGACACACTCAAATCAAACGTCATTTGACACCTTAGTCCCAACTCCGTTATTTCCTTACAATTTAATAAGGAATTCGCTTTTTCTTGTGATTCAAATAAAATTAAGACTTTAAAGTTGCTTTTATATTTGATTCTATGTATGTCTTCTATATTATATTTTCTCAACATTTTAGCTAGGGCGATCTGTTTCGGTAATGGTTCTTTAGCGGTAATACAAACTTCAAAAGTATTATTTTTTTTCTACTGTGCGGGTAGTCATCTCATTTTGCGAGTCACTATTCTTCGATAAACATCGATTTAATCGTTTTGGTCTTCTGTTCACCGTTATAAAGCCTTCTTCATCTTCATCTCGTTCACATTCATTACTTTCACTTCTCATTCTCTTGCTCCGCTGTGTATTATCAATTTCTAAACTTTTTCTCAGTGTACCTTCATCATGTTGACTCATTGCACTCTCAGTTTTATCTTCACTACATTCACTCACTAATCTAGGCAAACTAGATGAACTTCGATTACTTCTATCACTCATTGTTATAATTAACGTAAATAAGAAGTAAAACACTAAATAACATTGCGATTATGGAACGGTTGGGCTAACGCGTACGCTTAACTCACCGATCCGCGCGCAACTGATCCATAGTACATACTCGTATCTATGTACAAACTGCATAGCTGGTATGTAAATAAAAGTCCAAAAAAAAACCGCCTATTGCTTTTGATTGGTATATAAAAAATCGCCTCATTAACTTAGTGGCCGTAATAGCGACTCCTAATGTCCTGGGTTCGATTCCTAAGTCGAGCAAACTGTATTTGGGTTTTCTATGAAATTCTCAGTAGCTGGTAGTGGATTTATGTTAATGCCCTGTTAATGGCAATAAACTCGTTTCCTATTACATGGGACCTCAACATACGCGAGCTGTGGGTTACATTAGTACAGTTCTGCCTAACCCTTCGGGGAATACATGCGTAATGGTATGTGTTGACGTCTTAATTAAATAATACTGCTATTATACTCCAATTTTAAGGTAAATAAGCTAAAGTAAGCTTCATTTATTATGAGATAAAACACTATTTACGGTGTGGTAATGCTCTAGTAAATTATTCTCACACGTTGTTCCCAGTATATGGCTACAAAATTTAATTATAATTACCCGTTTTAAGGATTAATGTGCTTTTACCGTAGTTATATTGCTATATAGCTGGTTTTAATGGCTGTAAAGTTAAGAAGGATGTTAATAATTAAATAAGAATGGTAATTATATACAAAAACATGCTTTGTTATTCATCATCAACCCATATAGGTACTGTCCCACTTCTGGGAACGGGTCTTCTCTTAGGATGAGAGGGATTAGGCTATAGTCCACCACGCTGGCCTAATGCGAGTTAGCAGACTTCAAACGCTTTTGAGAAAATCTCTCACCTCACGATGTTTTCCTTCACCGCTTAAGCCTTGGATTCGAACTCGAGACCTTTGACTTGCCAGTCTAAAGGGTTCCACTAGGATGACTAGGCTGAGCAGAATTTACCGCCCATATATCTTTCTATAGACCTTTTGTGGTGTAATTTCATTTCGTCGTCGGTCCCATCTACAGACTGACCACGGTTAGCGTAGCTTAACCTTGCAGTTCAGTTTTTTTATACCACTAAAGTGGCAAACAAGCATACGGCCCACCTGATGGTAAGTGGTTACCGTCGCCTATAGACACTTGTAACCCCAGGGGTATCACTTGCGCGTTGCCGACCCTGTAAAACAAATAGTTGAGTTGGCAGTATAAGGGTCAAAGTCCCCCCACTGCCAACACTACGTTTCCGCGCGGAGAACTGGCAATCTTGCTCACCGTAAGAAACACAACACAGCTCAAAGCAGTGGTATTTCACTTGGATTTTCTGCAAGGCGGAGCTACTTCCCCATTTGAGCAGCTCCAATTTGAGTGGAATTACTCCCACTATGCCCTACCTCTCTTTAACTTACTATTGATTACTTATTAATCCCGAAGATTCGGAGCCCTTAACATCCGTTTTAGTTCACGAACTTCATACTTTATCACGTATTTAATCATCATTGGTTCACCTACAATATAATTACATACAAACTATGATATTCGGTGCGCGTAGCCGGGCAATAGATCATATATGATTCATTGGCGGCCATGCGCCATTTATGTGTGTGATACATCAATACCTGTCTTTGCCATACCTGCGTTGGCTTAGTAGGTTTAACCTTAAATCACCGTTTGGTGTTTCTAGGTCAAATTGAGAGACAGAATTGAGAAATTAAAGAAAAATTTGATGATGGTTACATAATATCCCATACCATCATGTCTGTATTCGCTGTGTACCTACAATTTGCCGGTATGTTTACGTCCCATTACGTAGTTACTGAGAATTTTATAAAACATAATAACACTTTACTCGACCTGGGAATCGAACGCAATACCTCTAGCGTCGCGCTTAGGACCACTAGATTAATGAGGCAGTTTTGAAGATATAACTTTCTTAATAGATTTTTATACAAGGGGCTCGTGGCTAAGTAATAACTAAGCTGATCGACCGATCTGCAAGGTTAAGCTGCGGTAATCGCGGTCAGTCTGTGGATGGGTGACCATTCTTAACACATCGAGACCCCTCAGTGCCTCGGAGAGCACGTAAAGCCGTCGGTCCCGGTTGTCATACGAACACCTATGACAATCTTTAGTGGTGGTCCGCAGCCCAAAAAGCCTGACAACCAGTCTATCCTCAGGATATCAATATTACACAAAAAAAATGGGATGCGAAGGTCTGATGGCAGTCGCTTCGTGTAAAATACTGATATTCAGCCGTATCTGGTTAGACTGGAAGCCAACCTCAATATAGTTCGGAAAAGGCTCGAAGAAAGAAGAATAGATTATTATACAAAAACATACCATCATCACGCTTAAGTCGTCAAAAGGTTAAGCTGAGGTATTACAGTTCGTTGGTGTATTTTTAAACTTTAATGGGTTAGCCTATTATTTCAAATTCAAACTCTGAGCTGTTTCTTAGAAATCTTTGAATTCATTTAATATTTTTTTAACTTTGGATAAGAGGTAGCTTTATAAATAAATTATGATATAAACAATATCAATTCACAAACACCCTAAAACTTTAAAAATGTCCCACAAAATGTAAAAAATAATAATATAAAAGTTAGTAAGGAAATACTATAGCATAGGATATACAAAATAGGATAGGATAGAATAATAAAGGATAGCCGAACAGGCAGGGAATAACAACATTTTCGTCTTGGTAAACTTCGTATCAACAGATTGATTGATATTCTTGCAAGCCACCAAGCGAGCGGTGAAGGCTTGTTCACAATGGCGATTGTTAGTGAACGGAACTGCACACGTAGGGTTGGCAATATTATAGACGAACTAATAGATTTATATTTGTATAGTGAACTAACGTAATCACACCACAAAAGGTCTATATAAAGATTTATGGGCGGTAGGTTCTGCTTAGCCTGGTCATCCTATTGGTATGACCATTGGACTGGCAAAGGTTTAGAGTTCGAATCCAAGGCACGCACCCCTGACTTTTCGAAATCATGTGTGTATTAATAATTGATAAATCATTTGCTTCAACGGTGAAGGAAAACATCGCGAGAAAACCTGCATGATTTTTTTCGACGGTGTGTGAAGTCTGCCAACCGCACTAGGCCAGCGTTTTGGACTATAGCCCTCTCATTCTGTGAGAGGAGACCCGTACCCAGCAGAGGGATAGTATATGGGTTGATGAATTCAGAATAGTTTTAAGCTGCTTGCAGCTTTTTTAATGGTGTACGTCTAAAGATGTTGATAAAATTAGCTTTAAAAAAAATGACTACAAAATAAACCTTGCTTTGGATTTGAACTCGAGACCCTCGCCTTGGAAGTCCAATGGTCGTATCACTAGGCTATCACTGCACTGCACATATTCTGAATTATACAAATGTAATTACTATGTTTGTATTTCGTGACAAACTAATAACTTTTATTTTTTTTCTCATATTTTTTGCACTTTTAAAAGAGACATCTGGCGATGAGTTCTAGTTTCCTCTAATAAACGAGGGGTACGTTGAAGTACATAAAGTAATATGCTGAGCGTGTCGCGTTCATTGTGTTACTTAGCGCGGAAATATGGCCGGAACATTTAGAAATTAAAACCAATCCGACAAATGCGGAACTGCAGTGCGAGTTTTTCATTATTATTTACGTAAACTGTAAATGTTATTTTTCTCAATTAGTTAAGTATGTGTATGGTGATATTTATTTTGAAAGTACCTACGTAAACATCAGAATTTTGGTACTTAAAAAATTAAAATATTATTTCTGTCCAGTTTCAGTGTTATAAACGTCACAGATGTCATCTTTGGGTCAATTTTCAATCTCAATTCATTATGTATTGATTTCTGACACTTACGCGAATAAAAGAAATAGAAATAAAACTACTTTTTGTCTACGGATTTTATCGCGTTATATTGATATTATTTATCCCGGCTTTTCGGACCCTTTACAGAGTCCATAGTCACGGGTAGACTGAGGTGGTGGGCGTCTTGATGTTATAATAATACTTACTGGCATATTATACTAAAATATGCTAAAGTTATTTTTTTTATGCTGAGATGATTTGTGTATGTTGTGAGAAAGAGGACTAACAAAAAAGATTTATGCGAACAGGCGAATGTCAGGGGAGCATTGGGACCACGCCATAGATAGACAAAGGTAAATCAACCTTATTGGTGAGGTCCTTAAAAAAGGTCCGGTGCGTAATTCTAGCAAACGGCCCCTGTATATGACAAGATAGTATTAAGTGGATACATTCGGCAGTTTTCTTTTTCAGGGAATAGATTAATCAAAGACGATAGATATTTTAGTTTTTTGGTACGGAGGTTCTATTCTAAGTTACCCAAGTAGGTAGCCTAAGTTTCTTAATAATTGTAAGAACTAAAATATAACCAACCAGACGCACAGTCAAATGATTTTCTCGTAAGCATTTTTCAGTCCATAAAAATTATATCAACCAGGGAGATGGTGTAATCTTAAATTGCAAGCTACTGTAATCTTAGATTGCCCTACACTTGGAAGTTATTACAGTAATATTTTGTAGATCATTTTAATATTTTTATAAAAGTGAGAAACTGTAATCGTTTGGATCGAAGAAATGTGCTGTTCTTCGTAAATGTTTCTAAAGCCGTTTGTATATGACGTAAAACTATTTATATTTTTTATTAATTCACAGTACAGGGTACGCAATCTTAATTAAATTAACTGCCTTGTTAGTCTAATGGTCCTATGCGTGACTTTATGCTAGAGGTCGATTCCTAGGTCGAACCAACTGTTATTGGTTTTTTTTTTCAGTGAAATTCTGAGTAGTAGTAGCTCGGACTTCGGATATGTGCCCGGTTAATGGCAACAGACTCGCCTTTTATTACATGGGACCTAAATATACAGAAACACTGTGGGTGTACATTGGTACACCTCTGCCTAACCCTTCGGGGAATACAGGTGTGACTATGTTATTATGTTAAATAAAATTAATGTATGGCAAGTGCCATACCGAATCGAACTGAGGTTTTTCTGTATAAAAAAAATCTTTGATAGATTTTCAACTTTAATACAAAATTATAAAGTTCATGTTCAATGGGAAAATTTGTAAGGTTTGGATAGCTTGACGTGTCTTGACGCCTGAATCCCCGAAGACTGGTGCACACTCTGTATACCACTGTGTACTGTGTTGGTTTACTGCTGTATACCCACAGTTCGTTGGTATTTTTGAGATCCCATGTAATACTGAGCAGGGTTATTGCCAGTAACTGGGTAGCACATCTTAACTCGGAGCTAGTGAGAATTTTACAGTAAAATCCAACAATCTCTCTCTGGTCTCATGACGCGATATCTATTCACTTGTATATAGCTTTGCCGCACATAATATGTCGGAGAGACCGAGAACCAACCATTTACCGATATAGCTTTGGGCTGTTAATATTTATTTCAATTCAGAATTCAAATAAATCATTATTAATTTTGACCCCACAAAGTAAATACCTGAATTCACCATTTAAATGACTTTCTCCTTAATATAGCAGCGCATAAAATAATTCGAAGCAATATTTCATACTATACCTAAACCATTGTTTAAAAGAATGTCACAGCCTAGTAAACGCTGCCAGTTTGTCAATGTCATGTTTATATCAAATGAAAAATTTTATTTTCCTTCCCCAAATTCCAAAAACAGTTAAATTAGTGTCTGAGTCATCACTAATTTTGACATGATAGATTGTAATATGAATTTTATTAGGATTAAAATATGAATTATAATATGAAAAATATGTATAGGTGTTACTAACAAATGTCATAGGTGTTCGTATGATAAATGGGATCGACAGCTTTACTCTCCGTGCCTCGGAGACCACGTAAAGCTGTCGGTCACGATATGTTAAGAATGGTCATCGATCCTCAGGCTGACAATGGAGACAGAGGTCAACCTTGCAGATCCCTAAAATAAAATCAACAAACAAGTTAAGAAAAAGTCTACTGTTTCTTACTATTTATATAGTAAGTAAATAAATTTCGGTTCTCCCACTGTCAATTTTGTATACTGTGGTATTCGTTCATTTGTCTATATTGAGGCTTCAGTCACTTCAGATTCGACCCAACAATAAGAACCATTTTGTGCTTCGTGAATACAAAAACAGAAATAGATTGAGTGGAACTCTTAGAACACCTGGGTTAATGACCTCGTTTTGTGTTTTTTTGTATTATTTATGGTTTTTATTGTATTTGTAATAGCAATATTTTTTTCTTGATAGAACATTTTTATATCTCATAGGCTGAGTGCCTTACTGCCACGTCCGACTACGGAATTGCTATAAAAAATTACAAAAATTATAATCATAAATATCTTAGTAGCTTTACTTGACCTAGGAATCGAACCCATCAGGGCTGTATGCTCCACAGTGGAGCTTGCGAGTATGCTGAGTCGGGTCATAGATTCAATATGTAATTATCTGCTTTGCGACCATCAAACAGACTACAAATACAATATTTAACCCTACAACATCTACCTAATTTCAAAGAAATTCCACATTTATACCACAAAGGTGTCCAACAAGCATACGACCCACCTGATGGTAAGTGGTTTTCTTAGCCTATAAATGCTCATAACACCAAGCGACCCTGTAAAACGAAAGACGAATAGTTGGGTTGGCAGCATAAGGGTCAAAGTTCCCCCACTGCCGACGTTTTCTCGCGGAGCATTCTCTAAAAAATAATATTTAGATTTGAAAGAGGTTCCTTCTCCTCCTAAGCTTTTCACAACTATCCGTTTTAAATCTACTAGATGGGTTGTATATCAGTATTCTACACCGAACAACTGCCATCAGACCTCAGCAACCAATTTCTGCGCAATACCGATCTCCTGACGCTAGATTGATCAGGCTTTTTGGGCTTCAGACTACTACTGTTCTTCATTTTATGAGCGGAGACCCATACCCAGAAATAGGGCAATACATGAGTTGATGACTACCACTAACGATTATCATTGATGTTCGTATGACGACTGGGCTCTCAGAGGCAGGTCTCGATGTGTAAAAAATGGTTACCCATCCACAGACTGATCGCTGCTAGCGCAACTTAACCTTTTAGATCTGCTAGGTAACTTAGCCAGGAATCCATTGGAAAAATAATATATGTTTAATAGAATAAACTTAACAATAAATTCCATAGTGAAATCAACATTGAACGAGGCGTTCATATGTAAAGTTTAATTTCCTGAGTCTTGTTCTCTGAAGCACTTGCCTTTGTCTTTGTTAGCCTATGGATTGAGCTCGGAGCTGCACGTTTTGTTCACACATTATATGCAGTGTTTTATACTCTCAGCGATTGTTCAGACGAAATTAATTTCTGTTTTGTGAACAAATGTTTTGCAAATTGTAACATCAATTATTTTAGACCCTTATCTTATCTGATGGCTCGATATCAGAGAATCTCGTGGCATATATGCTGCTCAATCGATTAAGCTGCAATTACCGCGGTCAGTCTTTGGATGGGTGACCATCAATCAGAGAACATGTAAAGCTGTCGGTCGTGGCTGCTAGGAACACCTACAACAATCGTTAGTGGTAGCTGAGAAAGTCGGACAACCAGTCTATCCTTAGGATGTCGGTACTTATTGCCCAGATATTGGGCTGCAGGGGTCTGATGACGATGGATTCATGTAAAATACTGATCTTTTAAAATTTTATGATTTTTAAGAGACGTAGGACATAGTGGCTCCATTCAAATTGGAGCTGCCCGTCTGGGGAATTATCTCCGCCTTGCATAAAAACGTTGTGTTGGCGGTGGGGGGACTGTGATCTTAATACTGCCAAACCATCAGACTATTCCTCTTTCATTTTACTGGGTCGGCAACGCACAAGCGTTACCCCTGGTGTTCAAGCGCCTATGTCTACTACTACGCCTTATATTTGATACTGAGAAGTCAGAAGTGGGTGACTTGGATTCGAATTTAAAAAATCTAATATGACTGTCCATGGTCATATTACGAGGCTGAATGCTATAACGTACGGCTAGCAACGAAAGTCGCTGAACACAGCAAAATTTTGAAACATCACAGCTCCAAAATTTGTCTAGAGGTTTTTTCTATTAAGGTAACCTAATTATTTAATGGTCATCTATGCAATTATTTCGCATAACACAGGTCAGTGTACTGATTAAAAATCATGTTATACTTACTTATTAAAAATCATGTTGAAGATTGTAACATGTTCAGCGACTTTCGTTGCTGACTGTACCTATATAATAAAAAGTCAGTGCTAACATTAAAGTCTTCAATATCGCGATCAATAAGCAGTACCACGTACTATTATAACAGTTACCGTTTACGACGACGACGAAAATGCCATATTGTAGCTATAAGTTAGATATAATCACGACCATACTCGTGCCAAGTTTCGTTTCTTGCATTCCGAGAGCCTGCTCGACCGTCTCGTTTTTGTACGACCAAAATGTTGTTTTGCTAAAGTCAGTATAGTCTTATATTACAACTCAGTCACCACCAAGCAACAGAATTGCTGCAGATTAGTTGATTTTTGACAGTTTTTTCACGCGAAATGGCTACCATTAGACCTAAGAAACTTAATTTCTGGGTAATACCGATATCCTGAGGATAGACTGGTTGTCAGGGGCTTCTGACTACCACTAATGATTGTCATGTGTGTTCGTATGACAACCGGGACCGATGGCTTTACGTGGGAAGGATCTCGATGCCTTAAGAATGGACATCTATCCACAGACTGAACGCGACTAGTGCAGCTTAACCTTGTAGTCGGTTGATCAGTTTAGTTATTACTTAGCTATGCACCTCTCTACGTTATTCTGTACTTCAACCCGGGCAGCAGCGGCATGCCTTGACGGAGGGAGCGGTGGCAGCTTGTGCGGCGGTGATGAATAATATACAACAGTTTAATTGTCCAGTAAATTTTACTGCTTCCCTTCCTGAACTATTGAACTCATCCTCAAACCACTTTCCAACTTAATTAAGTTGTTAATGCTTGCAACATTTCTACATTGTTACATCATTATCATTATTAGTTGAACATCATCATCAAGAACGACAATATTTAAAAGAATAACTATGAGTTTCTTGGCGGTTCTTCTCTATAGAAAACTATTAATTTGGAACGTTAGGAATCTTGCCAATGTAGGTTACCTATATGTTTTTTATAAATCAAACTATTTTGATCTAACTTTCTGCACAGTTTTAACAGTTGTTGTGCATCAAATTTCTGGAGTTTTAAACCAACTATTCAAAATACGATGACGTCATCTGTAATATTGTCACTTTTAGTTAGGGAATTATTATATTTTGACACACCAAACATCGCTAAAGTACAATGATCAAGCACTTGCTTGACACCATGTAAGATTGATTACAGTAAACTCTTAGACAAGCCCGAACCCTCAATAGACCTCACTTCTAAGTTCAAAAGCGTAGCTCCAGTATATGAGACACTCGCCTTACAATATTTCGCGTACATTGCTCGGCTTGTCTAAATTATTCATCGCACGGGCAGTGCCGACCGTCCTGTCGCACTCAACTTCAGTATTCCCCGGTGTATGGTACTTACAGAATTATGTATAATGTTGCCCCGTAATATGTACGTGGACGGAGATTATTGTAAGGCCGTGTATAAATGTAATGTAGATGTAATTCGTTGAACTGCTTATAAGATTTGTGGAGTGGCAACCACAAAATCTAAATTGACGTTGTCAATTCCTCAACTCGGGTCGAGCAATGTTATATGAAATACTCAGTAGCAGTTCTTCGAGGAATCCAGATGTATTTGGACTAGTAGGTCCATCACATCATTTCCTAGTATCCATAATAAACTATTTAGTGTTATAAATGCGAATGTTCTGTCCGTCAGTTACACTTTCACTCCTAAACCGCTGAAACGATATTGATGAAATTTGGTACAGAGCTCAAAGAGCCCTTTGGAATACAAAACAAACCGTGTGGAACAGTTAGTATGTAGAAAGATACGGAAAAAAACAATACCAATATATTTTTCTTTTAGCCTTGCCACTTGGTTTTTTTACTCATAAAAAGGTGGAGAAAATAAAAAAATAAAGCTAATGTAAAATTACAAAATCAAACATGGCTATGTTGATCAGGATCACTACTTTAATAAAATTCTAATCCATTCTATGTACCATCACAGCCAAATTTTACGTCTTAAAACCTGCAACCAACCATCTAAAATACCCTTAACTATTCAAACCCAAAAGGATAATAAGCTATCATTAGTATTTCCAGACCCAAATTCCAACAAATTAGTTCAGGACGGGTTTGCTAAGTTACCTACATATTAATAAGCGTATACAGTATAGGTATACAACACCTTAAGCATAGCTATAATAATTATGTTCCTACATGAAAACATTAAAACAAGTCCGCTCATATTATCGGAAATGGTAATAAACATCTAAATCGGATACCAATGCAAGTGCTTTTTTTGATACCACTAACGTGGCAAACAAGCATACGACCCACCTGATGGTAAACGTTTACCATAGCCTATAGACGCTTGCAACACCAGAGGTATCGCTTTCACGTTGCCGACCCTGTAAAACGAAAGAGAAATAGTTGGATTGGCAGTATAAGGGTCAAAGTCCCCCCACTGCCAACTCAACGTTTCCTCGCGAAACAATAGCAACCTTGTTCCTTCACCGTAAGGAACACAACACAGTTCAAAGCAGAATTATTTCACTTCGATTTTCTGCAAGGTGGAGATACTTCCTCAGTCGGGCAGCAAAAATTTGAGTGGAATTAATCCCACTATGCCTTACCTCTCTTAAAGTGTCGAAAAATGGTTTGCTGAAAAGGACAACTTAGAAATTAACATTGCCAGTTAAAGCCTCATCATCATATCAGTTACAAGAGGCCCACAGCTTAAGAAAGGCCTTCCCCATGAGCTCTCCCCCATAGACTACAAGGACCGAATACATGCTACCTGCATCCAACGACTCCCAGCACCATTGACCGGATGGACGGACGCCCTGGTAAAGACCAGGGCGTCCGTCCATCTCGTTGGAGGCTAAGTTTTAGAGAAATATCAAGCGTAGCTGTCTTAATAGCTCGCCTGAAAGACTTTGAGCTTTCTTATTAGACCCATAGTGAGCGACCACATAAAAGCTTGTGAGAAAACCAGTATATTTTACTATAACTGAAACTGATGGCTTTATCCCAGCTTGAAAAAAATAAGTATTCTCTCAACTGCAGAAAAAATGGAAAAACTGTAACGTCTCATGAAAAACTAAAGTCAAATTACCATGTTTAATTACAGACCAGACGTGGGACTCTGAAAATGGCTGATCGAGACCAAATCATGGTGTTTATGCCTTCAAATTGTGATGTTGGAGGATATGGAATTTTGGGGTAATAATTCGAATAAGTATCTTATGTCCTTGAATAGTTACACAAAAAAAGAAGACTGTTCAATCTGTAACTAAACCAGAGGAAAAGTTTTCTCGGCCATTAATCAAATTTTTCAGTTCAATTTCCAACGATGACTTGCAAACGGCTAAAAGGGCAATCCTCAGCCGAAATATGGGATATTGGAAAACGTTTTAACTATATCGTATAGATTGACAGGTTGTTACTATTTTTTAACGGTCTCATTATACTAGTGGTTGTAAGTGCTACTGCAGGTGGAGATCCTTGTTTCGTTCCCAGGCAGAGATTCTCGAGCAGTGTTAGTCGATTTTTCTATGAAATTCTCAGTAGCAGTTTGAAGTCTGGATTTTCTTAATGTCAACAGGCCACCTATTGCATAGGTACCATACTGGCGCACTGTGGGTGTATATTTGGTACATATCTGCCTAACCATTCGGGGAATACAGGCGTGACGGTATTATACGTTATAATATGACGTTATGATGGTATATACTATAAAATGCTCCCTAAATATAACAGTTTCTTGAGAATTGACAAAAGTTATAATAATAATAATATAATAATAATAAATATCTTTATTTCCCAAAAATACAGATAAGTGTGCTTAGATTAAACAATTTGAAAAACATGGTAAAAGACATAAAAGTACATTTACATTAGGGTCCTGCAGAATTCTGTACACAATTGATTGAACTCTGTCTCTTAAACTAGGATATCCTGTATCTTAAGAGACAGTGTTTCACAATACATTTCAATTTAAAGTATTAGTGGACTGTGTCGATTACCTCCAGCAGAGAGAAGAAAATAATAAAGTAATTAAAGTTAGTTGTGAGGTCTCCAAAAGTGAGTCTTACAGACAAAAATCGTCTATAGATTCTCCCTCAAACAATTAAAATAGGGAATGAAACTGATTTTGAATGAAAACACATCACGAGTGGTTCAACGTATTTCTCAGGACGTGGGCATGGATGTATTTTATTGAAATTGTCAACAACAGTTTAATCAATTCGCACATTATTTGTGGAGCTCTTAAAATTATCGAGCGTAATATCAATAAAGTTTCGAGACTTTTTTCTGCTCTTATAAACAAGAAAGAGTATACCGATTAATTTTATCCTAAAATGCCAAGTTCCTTTTTCAAATTTAATGCGTGCCTGTCTTCGCGTTTGGCATTCCGTTGACTTGGTAAGGTTAAGCTGTAAATCCTCTCACTTGATGAGGGTAAAAGACATCTCTTAGTAAAAACCAATAATATTACGTAAATCAAATTAATCCAGGTGATAACAGAGACATTTTTGATAATATTTACAGTGAAATGTTGTTTTTATTTATGTTTGCTTTTTAAAGATAATATATCTGATTGAACAGTTAAATTTTTAGACAATAGTTACGAACTTTTTGTGTTATTGTAAAAAGTACAGTGAATGATAATTCTATTTCTAAATCTAATCCTAACTGATCTCCTGCATCAATAACTTTGGTGATGAATGTGTTCCTGTAATGACCACCTGCATTTGAAACTCAGCGGTCTAATTCAGTAGCTGAGGTCAATGTGTCAACGGACCATTTGAGTCATTAAACCGCTGCGCTAACGACCAAGTGTGGTCCGATTCAATTCCATACGAACGCGACCCTAAATATGGGGTATGGATGTAGTATACGCACGTATTTCAGATAATAATTAATTTTATTGGAAGAAAAAACGATTATAATTAACTAAACGATTTTAATTTTTAATTAACTAAAGAGGAGAGAGAGTGAGGTTCTGGGTTCGACTCGCAAATCGATCAGTATTATTGTTTTTAATTCTCAATAGCAGCTTGTAGTTTGGATTTGTGTCCGATTAAGGGCAATAGGCTCACCCCTTACATAGGACTTTATATATACCGGCGAACCGTGGATGTTCGGTACGCCTCTGCCTAACCCTTCGGGGAATACAGGCGTGATGGTATTTTTATTATGAAATCATTTCTGTGCTTAAACTATGCCACAAGCATATTTTCTAGAGAATTGACGTGGAAATGTATCATTGTTTTAATACATAGTTGCAAGGGCGACTATCGAGCGTGAGATCTTGATGAATTCCCAGGTAAACCAGTGTTATTAGGTCTTTCGATGCAATTCTCAGCCGCTGCGCTAAACAAATTAGACGACACGCTTAGCTTAGCAGATGAACGATTGACTTCTGCGCCACGGGTTGTGGGTTCGACCCCCACACGGAACTAATATTTGTATGACCTACATTATAGTTTTTCCAGGTCTGGGTGTTAGTGTGTGTGAAAGTTTGTATTTGTAAACGCACCCACGATACAGGAGAAAATGCTAGCGTGAGGCAACGTTCTTTAAAAAAAAATTCAAATTCCGATGTGCCGTTACGGAAATTGGCAAACTGTGTGTATAGGTACAGATGCCAGCATATCAAGCTATCTGTCAAAATTATTTTATAGATTTTCAACTTTAATACAAAACAATAAGGTTCATTTTCAATTGGAAAAATTTGACAGTTTTGGATAGCTTGGTCTGCTGGCGTCTGTACATCAATACACTGTTGCTTTTCGGGGAATACAGGCGTACAGATAAAAAGGTTCAGATAAAATAGATTACTGGAACCTTTATTTAGTCTGTTAGTCATGGTGAATAAGGCTCGTGTAATACATTATATGAAGCAAGATAAACACAACCAAACACTGCGGTCGTAATGGTATACCTTGCGTGTGAGTCCTTTTTACTAGTCTCATATAAGTTACTTATTCAGTCAGTCGAGAAAGAGGTGGAGCGACCGCGACGATTACACTCAAGGTTGGGGGTTGTTTTTTTCACAAACACGTCTCAATGTGTTGTATAGGTTCAACCAAGCCTGAGCTGTCATCGGAGCCCTCACAGGGCATTATGCAACCAATGACATGAATAAAAATAATAATAAAAATTCTGAATTCAAGGAAACAATGCAGCACATCTGGTGTGATTGTGACGTTCTGGCGACGAAACGGATGAGTCATCTCGGCAACCCGAATACCCGAAACGGATACCCGAAACTGGAAGGCTTCCTTCCTTTTAGTGGGCTAGCCGCCTTCATGAACCACGTCTTTTGAGATAAGGAATGTACCATGCTGGAGACAACACAACATAATATAAATAATAAAATAAAAATAAAAGGTGTTCCATAATTATGTAAGTATATCTAACAAATTTAGGGTTGTTGTCTTTTTAATAAACACGTTTTAATGTGTATAGGTCCAACGAAAAGTAAGTATTTAATGTTGTGTTGTGGATATACCACATTTGTATGATTTCGTGTAATAACTTATTTTTCTGTCCTTAATTTCTGCTCCAAAAAATTTGTGACCAATGTAAAAAGATGGTAAAACTCACATGTACTACAAAAAGACGAGCAATTAGGCGTGGGTCGCGATATATCACGCTGGACAGGTAGCAACATGTTGTCGTGATGTCTCCTCTAATGGCGGCTGTTTGTGGCCCAACTTAATTTGGTTGTGTGTAACAATGCGTTTTCCTGTGGCGGGTTAGGATTTTTTTACAATACGCACTACAACATTTCAGGGTTGTCACGCTTTCCAGATTTCTGGAGCACTGCTCGGGGAGAAATTTATACTCAATTTATTTACTTATTGCATTCCACAGTTGAACTTAAGTGGTAGGTTTTCAAAATTATCATAATTGTGGACATAAGTACACATTTTTATGATCATCTTATCAAGGTAAAATAACAAAGTGTATCTAAATCGGAATCCTTACTCTCAACATCAGTTCTATGGAAAATCATCTCATCAGAATTAGTTCATATTTAGAATTATATTGATTGAACAGTTTATTACTCAGAATCCACCCAGTCGGGTGCGTCCTCACAAAATGAGAGATGAATCCTCTTTCCTCCTCCGTCTCTTTAAATCAGTTATGAAGCACCTCTATTATTTAAACGGGCATTACTTTAAACAGTGTCAGTAGATAGGTACCTATTCGTTGTGGTAAAAATATGAATAATAAAGGTTTATTCGCGACCAGTGAGAGATTGTTGCAATATTTCTTCAGTCGGAGAAGGGACGAGCTGTTATAAAGATGAATTATACAATTTGTTATGCCTTGTGCCCTAGGGTACGTTTTCGGGGTGCAGTTGACTTACACGACCTTTTTTAAAAATCGTTGGTCTAACTTTATTGCGTGTTTTATAATTTAATTGTGTTTTGGAGTTACTAATTTATTTTTAAGACACAATAGAGGTGATATTTTTTCTTTGACTTTATGAAGCTTGAAGACTTTTTCAAAGCGATGAATCGCAGCAGGATGAGGAGAAATCATATATAAAACGTGTGTTTACAAATACTAATGCCTTTAAAATCTATAAAACAAATATTTGTTCCGTGCGGGGAGAAATCCGCGACACTATAGAAAGGCACTTTTCAACCGGATCTCTCGGTTTTTTTTATGCTACTAAGGTGGCAATCAAGCATACAGCCGACTTGATGGTACGTAAGCGGTTACCGTAGCCTATCTACGCTTGTAACACCAGGAGTTGCGCGTTGCCGACCCAGTAAAACGAAGCAGGGAAAAGTTGGGTTGGCAGTATATAAGGGTCAAAATCCCCCCACTGTCAACACAATATTTCCTTGTGAAACACGTTTCTATCATGTTGTTTTCATCATGGCCACCAACGAAAAAGTTTCATCGTTTTGACAAAAATTCTTCGGATTGAGCCGGTCGCATAATTATATGTCAGTATAGAAAAATCTCTTGAGATTGAATTCAAGGCACGCTCCTCTGAATTTATCAAAATCATTGCGTGAGGAAATCTATGCCAAGAGAATTTCTTGTCGAAGTCTGCCAACCCGCATAAAGCCAGCGTGGCAGACTATGGCCTAATCCATAGCTCTCAGAATGAGAGCATTCTGAGAGGAAACCCGTGCCTAGCAGTGGGCCAATGTAGTGTAGGCCAGATAAAAAAAATCAGAAACATAAAGCTAAACACTTATGCACTCTTATCAACGAAGTATATTCCATTAAATTTCAAAACCTTGTCACAAAATTTCAGGCGCTTTACCATTGAATCAAAGTTTCAATTTAATAATAAACGTTGGACGTAAAACGGTTTTGATATTGGCGAGCCAACACAATGGTTTACGGTTGGCCGTGATATTTAATTGAATAATGACTGCCAGTAAACAAAGGAGTAATAAGCTATTAATCTCTCCTGCACAACAGCTCAGCGGTACCATGAAACTGGTTTTGTTGAATTAGAGTTTGAATTCAGGGTCAAACTGTAGGAAAAACTACTTGGAAATATTGTTTTTCCATTCCATTTTCCAGTCTGTTACACAGGTTTCGAACTCAGTATAGACTCCAACTCTCACAAAGGTTTGAATCTACCTGTAACTTAAACTATGTAACAAAATTTTACCTTTTTGAGAGAAATAAATTACTGTTATTTTTATTGTCCTATACATAGGCTTTTCTTAAAAGGGTACTTCGTGCGTGTTCGATTTATTAAAAGTAACAGTCTAAGGAAAAAAAATAACTTTTGAGATTGAGAGTGAAAATGAGTGTTCATTATAGAATTTGTACGCACGAAAAACTGACTTCGGTATTTCTTGTTAGAGGTCGTCAGATAGGAAATACCGACGCCATCTAGCATTAAACGTTCAAGACATTAACTTGTAAAAGTGTCTTTAAAAGATCTATTTACAGAAATTAAATATAATTACATTTCATCATTTTATTTCAATACCGTTCAGCCCAGACTGACCGTAACAACCACAGGCTAACCTCACAAGTCGATCGCATATCTATTCACGTTTGTTCCCTAAAACAAAGAGAAACGAAAAATGTGAGATTTCATCTTATATACCATAGTAGCGCCGCGGGCTCGCTAATGAAAACAAATGAATATCGTACGCTCATCGCTACTTTCATGAGGTATTCTTTTGTGCAGATAAATTTAGCAAAGATGAATAATTAATGTTCTAGACGGGAGAAAATCGTTGCTATTTTTCGCTCATTTTCACCTTTTACTCTTTCTACAGGTAAATGCCTTTTTCAACCGACGAGGAGATTCTCAATTCGAATGTATGTTTATTTTTTCTTCATAAGATAGTTAACGCGGACCATTTCGTATCTAGTAGTTGCTGGTCTTTAAAATATTACTTATAAAAGTAAATATAACTTATGTCATACAGATGTGCAATGCACGTTTTTTATATAAAAAATATTCTTTATTAAATTTTATGAACCAAAAACCAGTTTGGTATCACCTAAGTTTCAAATAAAATTAAGTGTCAATCTCTATTTTAGAATCTATTAGACATTGGTGACATATTATTATGATAACATCATCAACGTGATACGTCTATCATTATGATAAAACAACCGGACTTACAATTCTATTTTTTTTATACCACTGAGGTGGCAAGCAAGCATACACCTGATGGTAAGCGGTTACCGTAGCCTATAGATGCTTGTAACACCAAGGGTATCGTATTTGCGCGTTGCCAATCCTGTAAAATGAAAGCGGAATAGTTGGGTTGGCAGTGTAAGGGTCAAAATCACTGCCAACGCAACTTACTACCAAATCCTTATATGATGAGAATCTTAGAAAAAAAATATGCTGATGAATGATAACAATATTCTATAACAATGAAGCCCGTTTTTGTTTTCACAATGAAATTTGATAAAACTCATGAACCAACTCGCGATCTACAAAAATGAATAGGTAAAAAGGTAAAAGTTATACACAAAAATAACCACTGACATCCTGCAAAAAAGGTATGAAAATTTCCATTTTAATAAGCTTATACTGGTGGCTGGTGACTTGAGATAGCGCATAAAAGGTGTTTGGTATAAGCCTTGATTTGTGACTGGCCACCACTAGTTAAGTAAAAAGCTGCTACAAAACAAAATGCTTTAAAAAAAACAATTTAAAATCAATTTTTGAAATACAGCTACGTCTGTTTCAAACAAAAATAAAACTAAGAATCGAAATATCTTTAGATTGTTGTGCGTTTTGATTAGAAATTTTTACATTGCAAATTGATGGACATCACTCGCTTTTAAGAAAAATGTCTATTTCTTTCCATTTTCCATGCTAAGAAGCAAAACCTTGCTTGCAATAGGTGTCACTGACGTCACCATAAAGACGTATATTATTCAGAATGTGAAGGCAAATTTCGACCTGGCTGGTGAGACTCGTGGTGGCTTAGTGGTCGTAGCTTGTGGTGTCACACACGCAGGTTCGAATACTGCCCGCAGTCGAATTTTTCCTTCGCTAAAATAACGTATTTATTTATTCACATTTATGCTTGAACATCCGTATTATATACCCATGATCCACTGTAAAGAATTTGATTTGATTTGATTTTATTTGTTCATTTAATAATGTAATAGGAAAAGAGAGTAGGGCATAGTGGGAGTAATTCCACTCAAATTGGAGCTGCCCGACTGGGGAAGTACCTTCGCCTTGCAGAAAATCGAAGTAAAATGACACTACTTTGAGCTGTGTTGTGTTTCTTACGGTGAGCAAGGTTGCCAGTGCTCCACGAGGAAACGTTGTTGTTGACCCTTATACTGCCAACCCAATTATTCCTTTTAATTATTTCAATACAGGGTCGGCAACGCGCAAGTGATACTCTTTGTGTTGCAAGCGTCTATAGGCTACGGTAACCGCTTACCATCAGGTGGGCCGTACGCTTGTTTGCCACCTTAGTAGAATAAAAAAAAAGCGAGAAAAAGATTAGTATAAAGTTTTTTTTATTATCCGAAGCACAATTCAATGTCAGTGATAGTCATCCTTTGTTCTTTGTTCCGAATATCGGCTATCCACAAATCAATAATAGGTAGCCTGTTGACGACTGAAGTCTGTAACTCTATGATGGTACTATTCCATTCAGTACTTCCTTTCTGAAACATAACAAATATAGTAGTTTTATTTCAATGTATAATATTCGCGTAAATGTCAGAAATCAATATAACAAATATATTTAATAGTATAGAATAGTATACAGACATATAAATAAATAAAAAAACTTGAGAGGTGTCAAGGGACACCCGGATGTAACGAAGTTCCTTTCATTAAAATTTAATAATAAAAAATAAAAAACCTGTATACACTCAACAATTCAAATATTGTCATTCACTCAATAATTCGAAATTCAAATATTGTTGACAAGCAAAAAGTGTCGTGACAACTTTTCGTAAGAATTTTTTCCGTCTAGCCCCCTTTCACAACGCGCGATAAGGAACTTCGTTCCAATAATAAATATTTTTGGGACATTTTTACACAGCACCATCTAGACCCAAACTAAGCAGAGCTTGTACTATGGGTACTAGACAATGGATATAATACTTAGATACTTTTTTTTTTTGTAAATATATACTTATAATACATAAGAAACACCCAGACTAACACAAATACTCATGTTTTACCCACACAAATATTTGTGTCCTGTGGGAATCGAACCCACGACCCCATGATCAGCAGTCCGGTACTCGAACCACTAGACCACAGACGTCGTCATCTCAAGTCAAAATCAATATATATTATACAAATCTACTATTACGATTACGCAAGATAAAGCTGCGCGTAGGTACTCATTTTTTTATGAATTTAGAAATTTGATTAAAGAGGTCTCATAGGATGGAAGAATAGAGAGGAGATAGTTTGAATGGAAGCCGACCCTTGCACAACTGTAAAAAGACAAGGATGATAGTGAATACTACCCTATCTAAACTTCTTGTATAATGCGAAATAGACAAATACATCTTACGTAACATAAGTACCTAAGAATACGCTTCATTTAGTCTAGTACCAATAGTATAAGCTCTGCTTAGTTTGGGATTAGATGGTGCTGTGTAAAATTGACCGAGAATATTTAATATTATTTATTTGTAAAACAATAAATTAAAAATGAGCAAATCATTTTCTGTCTATCATAACGAATCCTAATTCCACTATGTATATAATAATAATATCATATATGATAATATCTTACCGTACATAAATCTGTGGCAGGTGGTACACTATAAAAGAAGGGAGTTTTCTCAGAAGGGAAGGGGCCAATCAACACTTCATTCCACGTCAATAATTGTATTGAAGAATGCACATCATCTTTATTGAAAGGGACGGAATCTAAGCAGTTATACTTAAGCGTTTGACGAACGGACACTGATCGTGCTTGCAGCCACGCTATTTGTTCTGTTGTTAACTGAAAAAAGAAGTTTAACAATTATTCTACCTTACTTACTTTATTATTCTGACCGTTGCGTTAGTGCCTTATTTCGGGAATAGTTCTCTCCTTGCGGAAGGTAAGTGCAGTTTAAAAAAAGATCGGTCATTGCATCACGCCTTTATTCCCCGAACGGTTAGGCATACCCCTATGCCTAACCCTTCGGGGATGTACACACCCACAGTTCACCGGTATGCTTAATTCCCATATGGGGCGAGCCTATTACCATTAAACGGGCACAAATCCAAACTCCGAGCTGCTACTGAGAATTTCGTAGGAAACCCATTACACTGCTCAACCTGGGATTCGAACTCAAGAGCTCTAGCGCCCACTAACGAGGCAGTTAAAAAAGTCGCATATACCTACATAATAATATGTTTACATAATCATAACCCGCATATACTCGTAATGTAGAACCTACTATAACTCTACCCAAACGTCCTTAACCTGTCATAGCATGAAGCTTAAAGGTTTCTAGTACTCAAGATCACAATCAGGTTATATTCAATTGATCATTAGTTTCAGCACATCCATTTTAAGTACAGTAAGCCTTTCTAGCATTAACTTTGAAGGATACTTTCTTTGATTTATTTTCCAATACCTAGTACCTAGTAATATCGTAAAGTAAAACGCGATTTTTTTTTTAATAAATAAATAAATACTTACCTGGTATAAATCTCTAAGTTCAATTCCGGTTTCACTTAACCAGAATGTTGATTTAGCTGAATTGTAATCATGCAAGGCTGTTGTTCCGTTTCTACGAATACACGTCTCTTTAGTTGCCATATTGCAGTATACTTCAAAGTCTTGAGATGTTGGTCCCATATAATAAATTCCTGTAAATATAGCTGTGATAACTGAAGTGGCTGTGGGCAGGGCATATCTGTAGCTTGTAGAAATGATAGCCACTTGCGCAGGGGCAAAAAGTTTCTCGAGTGAAGACCACGCACCAAAAACCGCAACGTAGGACGCCCTTCAACGAGATGGACAGATGACCTGGTAAAGGTCGCGAGGAGTCGTTGAATATAGGCGGTATACAGACCTATGTTTGGCAGTGGGAATATTTTGGCTAATATGGTGATGAAATATCTCAATAATTTACGAGATAGGCTTCTTATAGGGTCCATCTACCAAGAAAGAATTTCTTTTTTGACGAAAATATTATCTATTAGAAGTATAAAAAAAAAAATTTTGTGTAAATATTTTGAAGTAATAGTTAATGAGTAGAATTGTATTTGATTTTTCAGATAGAAATAAACACGTGTTTTTAAGCTTGTAAAACAAGCTCATTTTTATGTTTAGGTACACAGCTTTGTGGGACGTTTTGTTAATTTATATGTACCTTAAAAAATACAATAAATAAATAATATGCAGTTATGCGAAACTTGTAGCCAGCTACAGTCCGTACGATGTAGTAGTTCTACTGGGTGGTATTTTCGGCAAAAAAAAAAACATAATAATATAATTTATAAAGTATTTTGAAGTATAATTAATGGGTATTTGGTTTTTCAGATAGAAATAAAAGACCTGTTTTTAAGCTTGTAAAACTAGGTCATTTTTATGCAGATATGCGAAACATGTGGCCAACTACAGCCCGTACGATGTAGTAGTTCGACAGGTGGTATTTTCGGGAAAAAAATAATTAATAATTTACATATTATAATTTGTCAAGTATTTTGAAGTATAATTAATGAGTATTTGTATTTGATTATTCAGATAGAAATAAAAAAACGTGTTTTTAAGCTTGTAAAACAAGGACATTTTTATACGGATATGCGAAACTTGTGGCCAGCTACAGCCCGTACGATTTCGTGACGACGACTGTGGTTTTTCAGAATTAAAATAAAATATCATACCGCTAACAGATTTTTCTGGTGCAAATTTACAAGTGACATTAGCTGGTGTGGTCGCCTTCCCAAACTCTTTAATTCCTTCGGGTTCATATCCATCTGCGAAAGTATCAGCAAAAAGTCAGGAGTAGGCATGAAGAACATGAGTAGGTACGGTCGACAAAAGAGTTAAGTACACAGGCAGCTAATTAAACACCTGTATTTTTTTAAAGATTGTGTTGTGTAATTATGTTTCACGCAATATGTGTCAAAACGCAGGTATTGTAAGCTGCTACACATCAAACCCTTTAACGGGTAATTATTGAAATCAGAATCTGTGTAAAGAGGCAGATTTCGTTCGCTACCTGTTTACCAATCTCTTTTGTTGACTGTACTACATCCAAAATTAGTGCGACTAACAGAGTTTTGAAAAAATGAGGTTTTTCGATATTTGGAAAATTTACTATAATGTTATAAGTATATAAAAGGCATAATATTTTGGGGAACATAGTATAATAATATTGTGTTAGTATGAAGTGGTGCTATGACACTTTGACTTTGATTTCATACCGAATCAAATGAAATCAAACTCAAAGTGTCATAATTAAATTACACAATTATAAATAGGTACCTACTTTGTATAGTCAACTAGGTACTAGTTTGTTACGGTTCCAAAAAGTTGGTCTTATGAAAAGAACCGGAAAAAAAACCATAAATTATTCTTTATTAAATAGCAAAGGTTAGGTTAGTTTTGAGTAAGCAAGAGAGAAAACACACAAGTAGTTTTTTCAGTACCAGGCAAGAATACTAACCTTCAACAGGTGCTACGTAACACGGGCATATTCCGGGGCGTCCAGGGATGCCGGGAGGCCCCATAGGGCCAGCAGAGCCAGCAGGGCCCACACTTCCTACAGGGCCCACTGGCCCTATAGAGCCCGGAGGGCCAGCAATGCCAGCAGGACCCTCACGTCCTACAAGGCCCACAGGTCCTATAGGACCCATAGGGCCAATAGGGCCAGCAGGGCCCTCACGTCCTACAGGACCCGCCGGTCCTATAGGGCCCGTAGGGCCTTCAGGGCCTGGTAATCCCTTAAGAATGAAAACATAGTATTTAGGTAAAAATATATATGTAAGTATATAAGCGGTACGCACTGCTAAAACAGTATAATAACTACCGAGACCCCTCCGTGCCATGTATAGCCATCGCTCCCAGTTGTACCTATACCTATGATAATCGTTAGTGGTATTGTGACCACTACTAACCAAAAAGCCTGACAACCAGCCTATCCTCAGAATATCAGTATTACCCAGAAATTGATTTGCGGAGGTCTTATGGCAGTCACTTTGTGTAAAATAGCATATTCAGCCGCATCATCAAAGCTAGCTCGGAGGATGTTAGATATACATATACACAACTTTTCAATCTAGACTTATCTATAGAAACTTCAGCAACATGGCCATTTTTATAGTACAGGAAATCTTCATAGATCATCCGTCACCTGAAGAGGTGGCAGGGTTTATTGGACTCGACTAAAACCGCACTTGCCTTCACTTGGCCTATGGAATTCACAACGCAACGTTTCAGCAATACGTTTTTACAGGTGATGGGTTTAATCCCGGCACGGAGCAAATGTTTGTATGACCTGACGATAATATTGTTGATCGAAACTTTGTGTTTGAAAAACACGTACATTACAGAAATTCCCAGTGTTGGGAAACATTAAAAAATAATACACAGATTGAAATTGTGAGACATCTTGTTTTATTTCTTAGCTGTCTTTTTAGCTTATTGAGATAATTCCAGAATTTGTTGCTTTTATATATATTTACGAGCTGTTTCACCCGGATCCCATAGGGATTTTTGAGAAAAAAGGTAGTCTATGTCCTTCTCCAAAGTCTAATCTATCTCTGTACAAAATTTCATCAAAATCGGTTTAGCACTTTCGGCGTGAAAGCGTAAGAGTCCGACAGACAGAGTTACTTTCGTAATATAATATTTGTAGGGATTTATTTAAACTTAAAAAGTAAGTTTAAATAGAATAAGTTTAAGTAAGTTTAGAGAATACCATAATTATTATGATAATCTTTTATTTACCTTTACCTTTTGTATTTGGTTTAATTGTGTTACATCTCTATCGTTTTACATGATTATCAGTACCTAATATATTTTTATATTAAATTGTATTGCAGAGTTATTTGCTTACCGGATATCCTGGCATGCCTATCGATCCCTCTCCCTTTTCTCCCTGGTAAAATACAAATAGGTATTATAATAATTATAATAGTAAACAAGTGAGGATTTTGGCTAAGTTATAACTACGCTGATCAAATGACGTGCAAGGTAAAGCTGCACATGCTGAGGTCAGACTGTGGGTGGATGTGATGTGGATTTTAATTTTTAACGCACCGAAATCCATCCGTGTTTCTTAGTTGTTTCTTAAATTAAGATATTTTAATGTATCAAATTTACCTATTGATTTCTGATATTTACGCGAATATTATACATTGAAATAAAACTACTTTTTACGGATTTTATCGCGTATATTGATATTATTAATCCCGACGTTTCGGACCCTTTACAGCGTCCATGGTCACGGGTAGACTGAGGTGGTGGGCGTCTTGATGATATAATTACTGACAGCTACCCTACATTTTTTATTGTTACATGATCAATGACATTTATTACTAATTATTAATTAAAACTAGATGGAGCCGGCATTTCCTAGCTGACGACCTCTGAGAAGAAACGCCGAAACAAACTCAGAGAATCACGGTCTCTTTTAAAGTAAAAATATTCAATGATCATGCTTTAGTTGTTAATTATTGTCAATCCGATTCACGCAGAACGAGCTCACAGTATCCTTTGGTCTTGCAGTTGTAGGCCTGGATTTTGGTTTAATAGAATCTATAACAGGATTCCAAGCAGGTGGTAAGACCCAGCCATCTTCTCTATTGAAATTTGGATGTTTTTTAATTTCAATAGCCTCACGAATCATCCTGGGTAGGTATCGACTTTCCTTCGCAAGTATTTGTGGTTTATCAAATCTGATATAATGTTAAGGGTCCGAAACGTCGGGATTAATAATATCAATATACGCGATAAAATCCGTAAAAAGTAGTTTTATTTCAAATTTACCTCTTTACAATATTATTTTTTTAACGTTATATTTTTATAATTTTGTTAAAACATTACTATAAGACTACTTTATATTGTAACTCCTTGTTCGGAGCCTAATAAATAACTAAATTAAAATACCAATTTAATATAAACATCAGTAATATAGATCAATTGTGATTAATATTCACAATTTATAGTAGGTACTTACACGGTCTCCCTTAATGCCTGGTTCTCCACGTTCTGGTATCTTTATATCATTCTATAAAAATTATGAAAAATGTAATTTCACAGGTTATCGTAAAAAAAAAGGTTAACTGTAAAAGGCGTTGTTGTTTTGCTCGGTTTAGTGGGGTAACCCAATATCATTATTTTATTTTAAGTATTATTTTTTAATACTACTAAGGTGGCAAACAAGCGGCCCACCTGATGGTAAGCGGTTACCGTAGCCTATAGACGCTTGCAACACAAGGGGTGTCACTTATGCGTTGCCGACCCTGTAAAACGAAAGAGGAATAGTTGGGTGGGCAGTATAAGGGTCAAAGTCCCCCACTGCCAACACGTTTCCTCGTGGAGGATTGGCAATCTTGCTCACCGTAAGAAACACAACACAGATCAAAGCAGTGTTATTTCATTTCGAATTTCTGCAAGGCGAAGGTTTTCCAGTCGGGCAGCTCCAATTTGAGTGGAATTACTCACACTATACCTTTCATAAAGTATTTATATTTAACATCAGGTTGTTCAACTAAGGTTATTTTATATACCTATACCTATTATATAAATGTTCCTTTTATGTCCAGGTACATTAAATATGTAAAACAAGGTTTAGGTTTAAATAAAACAACACAAAGAATAATGTGAGAAAATAATACGTTTTACAAACAAGTCGAGAGCAATGGTGGATATTACTACATACATACACTCACGCCTTTTTCCCATAGGGGTAGGCAGAAACTAAAGAACGCCACTTGCTACGATTCTTGCATACTTCTTTCGCTTCGACCACATTCATACATTTTGTCATACATACACGCCGGTTGCGAGTGGATATTACTGGATTTAGGAAAATTGGCGTGACACCGGCATTCCACAATAAGATTTAAACTAGGTAACTATTTGAGAAGCACCTCAGGATGAGGTTATGCGCCTTGGGACGACTCAAATAAACTCGAGTCAAGAATATAATGAGCCAGTGATACAGATAGTTACGTATTAAAAAAATATTTACTTACGATTTTTAACGTACACTTAGCTGAAAAAGATAGTCACAACATGAGTAACATTACACTTATTAATGAATATGTAAAATTATATAATATGATATCTGTTTATTTATTGGTTATATCTAAATACTTTTAAGTAATAAAATTGAGCAAAAAGCAGTGATCTCGAGTTCAAATCCAAGGCACACAACTCTGACTTTTCGAAATCACGTGCGTATTAATTAATTAGGTATCACTCGCTTAAACGGTGAAGGAAAACATCGTGAGGAAATCTGCATCCGTTAGAGATTTTCTCAACGGCGTGTGAAGTCTGCCAACCCGCACTAGGCCGGCGTGGTGGACTATAGCTTAATCCCTCTCAATCTGTGAGAGGAGACCCGTGCTCAGCAGTGAGACAGTATATATGGTTTGATGATGAATAAAATTGATATAGAATATTTTTTCGTGGATGTTTCCGCGCTCTGTCTATACATATACATACATATGCGCCTCGTTATTATAAGAACACCCGGCATTGGTAGTCTGAAGCCCTAAACGCGTTAAAGCTAGTTTAACGTTAGCGGAATTACCCAGAAATTGGGTTGCAGTTGTCAAATGGTGGCTTCGTGTAAAATACTGTCATTTTCAGTATTTATTTAGTATCTGGTTAGATTGGACGCCGACCCTCACAGAGTTAGGACAAGGCTAAGATAATCATAGACCATGGTTAATACATATCCTACTTCCTAACAATAACATTACAAATGTGAAAGTTTGTGAGGATGAATGGGCGGATTTATTTATTTATTCATAAAACAATTTCACAATCGTATTTGAATTTTTACAATTTTACATAATATTAAAATTAGACATAGAAATAAAAATTACAATGAAATTTAACAACGAAAATAAGTTCAACAACGGCAAAAGTCATGTACAGAGTAAAAGCACCCTTCCAGCTAAAGCTTTTTTACTTTTCTTTTAAATATGTTTGGACTGTCAATAGTTTTTATTGTATGTATGTATGGATGGATGTTAGTTACTCTGTCACGCTAAAACTACTGAACGGATTTTGATGAAACTTTACACTATTATTATTTATACATCAGAATATACATACAGACTATAATTTGTAACGATTTTGAGTTAATTAGCCAAATTACAACGATAATTAAAAGTAACTTTTCCACGCGGACGAAGTCACGGGCAGAAGCTAGTAACTACATAAACAAATGACATTTCGACCCTCAGTACACTTATACCTATTTATTTAAAATTGAAGGACGTGCTTAATTAAAAGCACCTTATGACTTAACCATAAGGCAGCTAATGCCCTGAATTATTAATTATTAATATCTTTAATTATATTATTAAACATGACAATACCTGTCTCTAAATGCAATTTACATTTGACAGCTGACCTAATTAATTTAATATGTCGATGACCTAATATTGTAACAACTATTAAGTATATAATTGTAATTGTTGAATTTATTTGCACAATTTTTGTGATGAAAGAGGAAAATTCAATCCAATTTATATAATTATCCTTATGGTAAAGTTATAGATTCATCAACAACGCATATATTGTCCCACTGCTGGGCAGGGGTCTCCTCTCCTTTTGAGAAGGATTAGGCTATACACCACGCTAGCCTACTCTGGGTTGGCAAACTTCACAAACCGTCGAGGAAAATCTCTAAGGTATGCAGGTTTCCTCTCGATGTTTTCCTTCACCGTTTAAGCGAGTGATAATTGGTTATTAATACGGACATGAATTCGAAAAGTCAGAGGTGCGTGCCTTGGGTTCGAACTCGAGCCCCTTTACTTGGCAGTCCAATGGTCATACCACTAGGCTATTACTGCTTGTTTAAGTTATAGATAGATTAACAATAATAATGATATTAAAATTAGTAAGTAGGTACCTACTCAATATTTTTTTACTTACATAATTGTCTCGTACACGTCTTTTTGCCATCCGCGGTTTCCTGGAAACAAAATTAATCTTTAATACCTAATTAGTGATAACTTGATAGTATCATAGACTGTTTAGTCCTAGGTCTGGAATGCATATACGTATCATCATCAACCCATATGCTATCCCACGACTGGCATGGGGCTGGCATGGGACTGGCACGGGCATGGGTCTCCGCTCAGAATGAGAGGGGTTAGGCTATAGTCCACCCCGCTGGCCTAGTGCGGGTTGGCGGACTTCACACGCCGTCGATAAAATTCTCTAAGGCATGCAGGTTACCTCACAGTGTTTGCAAGTGATTTGAATTTCAAAAGGTCAGAGGTGCGTGAGTGAGTGATTATGTAGCGACATCTACCGCGCTACATAGAACTACGAAAGCCTGAATCGCGCAAGCAAACATTCGCAACGAAGAGTTGCATATATACAAGAGCCCGACATCAACCGTCGGGCCGTGGCCCGCCAGGCACAACACCCGCCTGGTTGGAGGATCCTCCCTTTGGTTAGAGGGGCAACACACCTCGCCTCTCCACAATTGATTTGGCAGTCCAATGGTCATTTATCGTTAGGCTAACACTGCAATCTCACGTATAATTTTTGTTTAATCGGTGAAGTAAAATATTGTGGGGAAATTTGCATGGCTGAGATATTCTGCCAGCACTAAGCCAGTTAAACGCATTTTGAGAGGAAACTAGAGAAGAAATAAGTGGGACAGTAAATTGGTTGATGATTTTAAGTTGAACACTTTTCAGTTTCATTTTGCACTCGTAAAATTCCAATTTCTCTGTGTACTGAAATAAGAAGCCGTAATCGAACTTGATGGTGAGTATGTAGAATAGAATAGAATATTCTTAATTGTACACAATAAACAAACGCCAAGTACATTTTTATAAATGATTAAAAATAGTATGTACAATGGGCAGTCTTATTGCTAAAAGCGATCTCTTACTGACAACCTGTATGAATGTTATATTAATAATAAAATGTACATCAATAATGAACAAAATATACGGTAATCATGTATTGTGAGCTCATACATATAAGGTATATAATGCTAGTTTTTACTCACTATTGTCATAGCAGGTATTGTTGCTGAAACAAAAAAAAAAAAGTTAAGTGCACAGAATAAGATATACCTCATCATCAACCCATATACTATCCCACTGCTGGGCACGGGTGTCCTCTCAGATTGAGAGGGATTAGGCTATAGTCCACCACGCTGGCCTAGTGCGGGTTGGCAGACTTCACAAACCGTCGAGAAAAATCTCTAAGGTATGCAGGTTTCCTCACGATGTTTTCCTTCACCGTTTAAGCGAGTGATAATTAATTATTAATACGCACAAGATATACCTATATTTATTAAAATCTAATTCCAAAACCCTTAAAAAAAACATTGGATACTAACCTGAAGAATTTTGAAATCCAAGTGTTACAAAATATACTATAAAAATTGAATAATATAACATATTGACGTACATTTCTGTAGCAGTCACAAACAGACTAAATTAATAGAACAATATAACAATAGTTAAATTTTAATTTTCCTTAATCAACTACCTATAATATTCTATTTATATCCTTACTATAGTCATCGTCTCTATAGTTATGGAGGTAGCTACATACATACTATATATTTATATACATTCAGTAGTTGAAATAATTAGTTAATAAAGACTACTGCCATATAAAGACAAAATAGTTGTTACTTTGTTTTAATTATAGGTAAAATTATGGTCATTTTATTTAAGATTATAGGCAACATTTGAAATTAATAATGCAATTTAATCTTATTTATATTATGTATCTATGTATAATATTTAGTTAATGTACAATTTGATAGGGTTGAAATAAATTGATATTTAATATTATGTACCTAACAATAAAAACCTATACAATATTTATTGAAAATATCTATATTCTATGGTGAAGCCCAGCATAAAAAGTCATACACTAAGATATCGGAGAAGAGGATTCAACATCATCAACCCATATCTTACTGTCCCAATGCTGGGCAAGGGTCTCCTTATTTTAAAAAATATAGGCAAGTAACCTATGTCTAAAAGCTCGTCATGGTCGTGGTGAATGTTACGAATCCCATGACTAAAGGGCTAGGGAAGGCCAGAGCGGTGGTCGGCATGAGTCCGAGATACTCTGTGACTTCTACCAGGTGGTGAATGGTCCATTATTTTTCAGGATTTTCCATATTTTCTAGGATCTTCCGTAAACCTTAAAAGAAAAGACGTACAGTCACTATCATCAATATGTATACACTTAGCGTTAGGTATTATAAAGCGATTTTATCTTAAGTTAATTCCTGAAATAGCAGATACAGTCAAACGGGGTGAATAGGGATGCAGGGGTGAATCGAGACAAAACTTTGAAAGGGATTTTTAGCTTTAATTATTATAGTTTGTTGGAAGAAGGGACTAATATTGTTCCTAAGTTATAATAAACCATTAGAAGACCTTTTTGTCATCAAAATATAATAATTAAAGCTGAAAATGCCTTTCAAAGTTTTGTCTCGATTCACCCGTGCGTTCCTATTCACCTTGGGGATTAAAAAAACTTACAATTCTGAATAACTAAAATCATAAAAAAGCGCCCTCTATTTCTATACTAGAGTACTAGTTCCTCACGCGGGATTGTAGAGATTGTACAAGGGCACCATTGTGTCAAAATATGCGATTGCTACCTCCGCGGTGGTTATCCTGTTGGTACACCATTGAGTTAGTAGATGGCGCTAAACGTCAATGAATTGAGAGCTTTTTTTTTTCTGTTAAAGTTGTTTGATCCATTCATATAGGAAATAAATACCGGTCACGTGCGAGTGACTAAAGTGTCGTGGTTCTTACACTCTAACACACTTTTTTTAAATTATGTTCAATGTATAGTTAAAGTCACTTTCAAGTATTGGTTTTTTAATAGATTATTATAGATTTCGTTTTTTTTTACAATTAGTCGAAAAGGATCTGAATGAAGGTTCCAAAAACAATCTTATTATTAAATAGGACTAATATCATATATTACATTAT